>CP126891.1:103067500-104267500 GCA_030440675.1 Furcifer pardalis | reverse complement strand
GCGCCCGTACAGGCGCTTTTTACTTCTGCTGCCAGGAGCAACCAGGGCTTTGTGGGCCAGATGAATTGACACCGGGGGCTGGATCCAGCCCATTGGCCATAGTGACCAGCCCCCTGAACCATAATACCAGTCCATGACCCAAAAAGTTTGGGTGACCCCCAATATAAATAAACAAACAGATCTATAACTTATTTGTATGCTTAAGTTTTTGCCTTCTGACTTATTGTATCACAAACACAAACAGAGGTATGGTAAAGGTCTCCCTTGCTCAAAAGCCAGTCATATCTGACTCTAGGGTTCAGTGCTCATCTGTTTATAGCCAAATAGCCAGCAATGTCTGTGTTTGCAGATGTTTCCGTGGACATGTGGCATGCATGCCTAGACACTGGAGCACACAGAACACTGTTTACCTTCCCACCAAAGTGGCACCTATTTATCTACTTGCAATTTCTTGCTTTCAAACTGCTAGGTTGGCAGGAGCTGGGACAGAGATGGAAGCTCACTCCATCATGCAGTATTCAGGTCAACCCAGTCATCAAGTTCAGCATCTTATTAACCACTAAACCACTGCAATCCTACAAACAATGGTACTACAGCCTTAAATAAATATCTCTCTCAGGACCATAGACAAGATAAGGAAGATAAAGATTGGGTCATATTTTATCTTTCTATATGGGGAAATAGTAGGCACTGTAAAAGAATCAAGGCATGGTTGTGGAAGATGAGTGAGAGGCAACCCTTTGTTACTGTAATATTTCCTCAATGGAAGTGACAACATTTGCCTTGATAGGAAAAATGTATAGACAATATTAACAATGATGCTCCCCCCCCCCTTTGGCTTGTATGATCCTCAAAAGAACTGGTAAATTCATCCCAAATTTTAACATAATGTTCTCCTATCATTTATTACTTTCATTTTTGCTGAATGATTAACAAATACACATAGCATGGAATGAGTGCTAGGGTTTATCCAAGTCTCCCAAGATTAAAATCATTCAACAGAATTGTTGTGTCTTTTGGTTAATGTATTGTGGCTGGTTGCTAAGGTAACAAAAGGTAGTGGAACAGATCTGAGCACAAGTTTTGTGGTCAAATTATGTCATTTTCCCCTCCTACCCTTCATCACCTCTCTAGTATGCCACAAACAATTATTCTTTTGGAAACAAATCAGTCAAAATGAAGTGTTGTAATTATATGCCTTGTCTCTCTCCTTTAAATTTAGTAATACAGTATACAAGTTTCCACTGAAAACACAATTGACCTGTTATCAGTAACAGAAAGTCTTTTCTTAGGGCTAGTGAAGCATAATCTGCATTGATTGTTATCTGATTACAGGAGAATGCAGCCTGGTTTACCCCAGTTACTTAAACTGGCATCTCACTGTTTGTCCTTTGAGACCACAGCTTCACTCAGGCAGAGAGTGTCTAGACTGTATTCATGATCCATCTGTCTGGCACAGTCAGGCGGATGGCCAACTCTATTAGAACTCAAATAAATTTTTCTCTCTCCTCCTCCCCATCTCTTTTTCCTCTGTGAAATGGTAATCTGACACTGAAAATTACTATCATTGTTGCAATTCTCAAAATAGCAGTGCCAGACTTTCATTAACATCTATTCTAGACTGCTAAATATTTAAGTCAATGGTAGTTACACCACTGTGGTGTGACAGTCACAGCCAGCACATCTGGAAGAACCAATCAATCAATAAACAGCAAAAATAAGTTCCTAACGTCAATATCAAATCAGATTTCCAGCGTTCGCTAAAAAGTGTCTCACAGAATATATGTAATCATTGTGAGTGTAACACAAACATATAACAGCTCTAATCAAGTGGATAGCAAGTGGCCAGCTGGAGTATGCAGTGGCTGTGTAACCCATGAATTTGTGGCATGCTTATAAACCCTATTTGTCAAAGAATGCAAATAATAAAAAATAATTATTATATGCTGTTGACGCAATTCTGATTTATGATGACTCTTTCCAGGGCTTCTAGATAATACACAGAAGTGGTTTACCATTCCCTTCTTCAGGGATACTCTGGGGACTATACAGCTTGCCCAGGGTTAAACAGGTTGGCTCTTCTCCTTGAAAGCAGAGTGGGAAATTGAACTTCCAACCTTTGGTTCTGCAGCCAAATACCGAAACCACTGAGCTATTCAGCCAGCTAAAGAATTAAGAGCATATTTAAAATTCTAGGTTTCTGCATTACCCCAGTTTTCAGGGCACTTGTCAGGCTGTGCAACTTATCACACAAATGATTTCTCTAGAATAATAGGCGGCAGATACTTTGCCAAAGGAGGGATCTGCTTACATGATCATTCTTTTATACACAGTTTCTTCCAATAGATTCTGGCTTTGGAATTTTCAGGTTTTGCATTCTAATTGGGGGAAACCAGATGGAGTTTATATTACAGTAATACATCGGATAATGTTTGTATCAGACAACGCTAAAACCGCATAATGTTAAGCAATCTGGAAAAGAAATTGCATCGCATAACGTTAAAATCTTATGGGATGCATCAGTTAACGTTTGCTAAAGCCTGGGACGGTTGCAATGTTATCTGATGCATCCCATAGGATTTTAACATTATCCGATGCATACATTGAAGAACATGAAAAATCAGATAACACTAAGACTTGTGGAACCAAGTTTTAGTGTTATCCGAGGTTTTACTGTATTCCAGTTGCTGTAATGGTACAGACAATGACACTTCCTTATACATCTGCCACACAATTCCAACATCTCAACAGAACAACCATGAAAGTATAAAACTGGCAAGAAATGGTAAGACAGGATGTTACTGATGCATTTTTTTTCTCACATATGGATTTTCATCCTAGCATATTTCATGTAAGCAAGTGGTTTTCCCCAGAAGGCATGTTTGTCTCTTTTTCCTCTTATGTTCTCATTCCTATTTCAAGTGACTAGTGATGCTTCACTATTAACTAATTTCCTATCTTTTTTTTTGTCAGATCCTTTTCCATCTACTTTTTTACTTCTGCTCTCCAATCCTAAGGATTTAATTATCACAAAAATCATTTCCCACTTTCCATAATTATGTCTTGGACCTAACCTATCAGCCCACACCTATCAATCCTCCTAAGCTATGCTCCGCCTATTTAGTTTCTACTGCACCAAATCACCTGTCTTGCAGGTTCTAGGTAGTGGTGATGTCACAACACTGTGTTGTTACAGTGGCAAACTGCTTCAATGACTCACAGACCACCCATCAGCCTAGCTAATGCTAATTCTTAGTCTCAGTGCTGCGTAACAACACTTTACGAGCTATCTGAACATTGATATTGCAGTAATGTAAGTGCAAGCTTGTGGATAGGATCACAAAGAAAACAATTCCTACACTGTCATATTATCCAGGACATTTATGATGGGACATATACATCAACAGCAGCCATGCTCTTACATTTTTAGAAAGGAAATGAGCAAACCATGGAGCAGAGAAACTAGAAAAGTCATGGAAGTAGAATTGTTTAAAAAAATATCATCCCACTCCAACCATGGGTATGGCATCCTTTTTCAAGGTAGAAACATTACCTAGTATGGTTGTCCAGCAGCCTATAAAAATGCAAACAGTAGAAAAGGAACACATCTGTTTGGAAACCAAAGATGCTTTGAATCCACATGACATTAGATAATAAGATAAAGGCTAACAATGAAATACAATGGAACAACAAACAAACCCTAGATTCTTCTACAAGTTGCTTACAAAAACTGCTGGTGGCTGAAGATCTATTAATGGAGTAGCTGTTCTGTGCAGAGGAGATTAAAAATCTAGCTAGCTAGCTATCCTTTCCATTAATTAATGTTTACCTACTCATTAAATTTTCAGAAAAATAAAATTCCAATTGATACAAACTCAATTGGATGCAGAATGTTCTACTGAAGTTATTTCAGTATAAAGTCACATGGCACACCATGTAGACAAGTTTTATGTATATATACAAGGGGTTCCCAAACCTTTCATGTCACAGGCCAGTCACGTGGTTCCTCTCACCCTAAAACATGTCCGCAGCTGTTGTGAACTCATTTACAAAAGCTGTGGGTGTTTTTACAGTAGCATTTGCTCATGCACAGGCATGTTTTACTTTTGCTTCCGGTTGCGGTGAGGGCTGGATGATTTAGCGCTGTGGGCCAGGTCTAGCCTGTGGGCCGAAGTTTGGCCACCCCTGATATGTACAACGAAACTTCTTATTCATCCGAGCACTCCCACTGTAAATCAGTAGAGGACCTGATGAGTTCCCACTGCTTTAAGTGTACAAATTACTTTTGCACACCTGAGCAGTCACAGTGCAACAAGGTGCAAAAATGTCTGCCTTGAGCGGTGATAGCACAGAAAAGGAAACATTTAATCTGACTGTAAATTGAATAAATAGAGCTTACAATGTTTTTGAGTTTACAAACCTCTGAATGACTGATTTTTAATACAGCTAATTCTTCTGACTTATAGAGCTGTTTCAACTACAGTAATAATAAGCAATTTTTATTTTCAATCTCACCCAGATTCTGCCTACTATGACTTAAAAGTATAAAGTAAATTGATATTCTCTTCAATGGACAATTATGACCAAGAGCTATAAAACAATATTGGCATATTTGTTTTTCTTGCTTTCAAGCTGCATATAATATTGACAATACCTCTTTGACCTAATTTTGTACAGTATTATGGACAGAACCTAGCAATTAACTTGCAGTACCAAGTTGTAAAATTCTAACATATCAACAGTAATAAGGGGGCACATGATGATAAAATGTCACCACCTTTGCCATCAATGGATTTGATTGATAAATATTACTTTTAAAATGTAGATTTAACACAAAAGTACAAAATGCAATAATTAAAGTAATTGCTGCAATTAATTAATTAATTGTACACCTGAACGTTTAGTACTAGCCTTCCTAGTGATTTAAAAATTTTCCCATTTGTTTCATCATTGCAGCTGGCCTGATATTACCAAAGTGAAAGTTAGTACAGTGGTATCCCGTATAATGAATGCTTCGCATAACGAAACATTTGTACAATGAAGCGTTTTTGTGCTATTGCTGATGCACAGTATAACAAGAATAATGTTCGCTATACGGCTCACTATTGGCAATACCCTGTATAATGAAAAAATGTTCATTGTACGGGGTATTGCCAATAGCGATCTGTATAATGAACTTTTTTTGTTATACGGTGCATCACCCATAGAACAAAAAAAAAACCATATAGCGAAGAGTTCCATGGAACTGAAGTTTGTTTGTTTGTTTTTTGTTATATGGCGTTCTACTGTACAACTGTAAAATTTAGAGTGAAAACAAGACTATATATTAAAATCATCAAACTCTACTGACACCACTATAAAGAAGGCTCAGCTGATGCCAAGTGTGTGTGTGTGACATGAATAATCATTCCACAGGTATATGAAGTCATTTTTATATATACTGTATATTTACAGATAACCTCTCAGAAATTTACAAAACAGGTACACACATGGGAAACACTGAATTCCTTTCTGTTCTGAAAGACATCTCCACTGCAAATGTATATTTGATCTTCACATTATAGTAATAAAATCTTTCTAAGCAAGAACATTTATCATGAAAACTCCAAGGAACACAGACTAGATTCTATGTTTCTATGGGTTTTAGTAGCTTTATTTGAAAACAATGTGTCTCTGAAGTTATAGTTACATCATGTTTACTTTCATTCAAAAAGGCTTTAAAAATGAGATAAAAGCAATGCACCAGTTACTAAGTCAGACTGGAGTATGAGCCATTGTTCCATTCACAGACATCCCATCCCATCCTAGAATCACTAAAAATATTTTTAGCAAAAAGGTAATTCAACTGATACATGTAAAGTATCCAAGCAAAAAAGACTGGCTAGTTTTAAGAGCTAATAGTAAAGAGGGAAAATCAGAGCTTATGTGTAACTAGATAACAATTACTGGTTGCTTGAAATTAATTAATGTTTCAATAAATAGGGCATAATTGAGATATATTAAGATTTTAACTTAACAAAGAATCACTTCTTTTTGGGTGAAAATGTTAAATTATAGTTAAGTTGATTGATACAGTGATATATGGGATACTAACTAGCTTTTCTCCACTTCCAGTCAAATAATTGATCCACAAAACTCTAACTTTTATCAGTGCCATAATCAAGCAAAAATATAAAAAATATATATAGCCTGACTGAAACTCGGATATAATTCATGGCAAATGAAAAAGATATGTTTGCTTTCTAGGAAGAAACTTCTTGCACCTACAGTTCACTGTCCACAAAATTACTGTTATCAAAAATACAGACCCAATCACTAAGAGGAAAAAACCCTAGTCACAAAGAGAAAAACTGTGCAATCTACAGGTTACAGAATGCCAACTTGTTGGTGGTAACACAAGGCAACATACAGCTGCCTTCTCATATGGCATTTCTGAACATAGAACAAAATTAATGCAAAATTTAGAATTTGCTCACAGGACAAGTACTTACAGCTGAAGATGCTTGGAGGTGGATGCTCTGTTACAAGCATGCAATTCTCTTCATCACTGTTATCCCCACAATCATTTTGTTGGTTACAGATCAGCGAGCCAAGGTACAAGCATTTACCACTAGTGCAGGTGAATTTACACTCTGAAAAAGGTACAACAAAAGAAAAAGACATGTAAACACATACTATTTTATCTTTCACCTTTTACACAAGAGGCATAGGTTAAAAACTAATTTAAAAACTCAGCTCCACATGTGTGTTAGGAAAATAAAAGCATTCTGTTCCACCCATGAGTACCATATGCTACAAATTTTAATAAATGGTGATTTAAATTACAGAGTTCTGCAGTTTCAGAATTACAATGTGAATCACACAAAATGGTATGCTTTGTAAATGGGGAGAAATTCCCAATTATATCCCAGCTGATGAGCTCTGGACTGGGATCCTCAAGAGCTTAGGTCAGGGGTGCCCAAACTCCAGCCCGCAAGCCTAATTGGCCCCCTGCATATAATTAATGTGGCCCACGGCGAGCACCCGGGCTTCACTGCGGCCCACCACCACCCCCTTAGCAGGATGATGTCATCCTGAGCGCACCAGGGGGCTCTCTTAGCGGCAATGAATTTTGAATTGCAGGAGGCTCCAAAAATTCCCCTGAGGCAGCGATCGGCTTCAGCACAGGCTGCTGAGGGGAAAGGATTGAGTGAGAGGCTACTCGGAGCAGCCTGGAAAAAGCACAGCCACTCCCTCTGCTGCCACCACTGCTGACGTCAAAGCTGTCAGCAGTGGCAGCAGCCCGCCTCTCCCCCCCCCCAGCTGTGTGTCAGGGGCAGGACTGGCCTGCAAGAAAAAGTTTGGGCACCACTGGCTTAGGTGATGAAGACGGGACTTCAAACCTATTCCCTGTCAGCCATGACCTGACGACTGCCGCCAAAGGAGATATTTGCCTCCTTCTGGTCAGCTGAACCAAATTCTGATCTAGAAATTCCAGAAAGCCAGTTAGTGATGCTTCAATGAGTTTATGAAAGGATCAGTGGCAAGTCAGCAAACCATCAGTTCAATCCATCCTGGGGGAAGCAGTTGCATGGTCCAGATCACTGGACTTTACTTGGAGCCAGCCTGAGTGATGTTAACTTGGGGCTATAAAAGAGACACAAGGGATGTCAAGCTAATGAAGCAAACTGAGGTAGGGTGAGGGCATAATGGAGAGCTAAAGGAATTATGTCTTGAGCTTGTCTGACCTTACAATAAAGACTATTTTGCATCCTACTCTTATTCTCGAGCCCATAAAAAGTATAGCCACAGCTACGGTCTCTATTGAAACAACCCAGCCAGGGGCAGATGTAACAAGTAGTTTTGCTAGTCAAGGGTCCGTTGTCCTATTGGTTAAGCTTGGGCCATGTGAGAGCAGTTTATATGGGGAGAGGAGAGAAGAATAGGGAAGAATGTCTAGATTTGTACATAAAACAGCCATGGTAGTTCTGCATTGAACCCTTCTGTTTCCTTCTTCTTTTTCTTGAAGGAGGGGGTAGAGTGGTACACATGCATAGTTTGGCAGGATTCATGCTATTCCAGCAGAAGTTGCCATTGTGTGTGTACATCTCCTTCCCACAGTATATCTCTATGCCTTCTACATGTTTGTGTCCAAGGTCAGAATTTCAGTCACTCCACTCTACTTATGGGTTATTGTGCAACAACAAGTCAGAGATCACAGAACAGTATAGATGGAGTGTTACACTCTGCCCACATTGCAAAAGAGTTCTAGCTTCAGTCAGCCATTTAAATACCCGCACCATCACTGGTCAGTGTTTGATCTGGATTTTAAACACAACATCAATACCTCATGTCACACTGATGTACTGTGAGGACTGAAGTACAAGACAGGGACTAAGCCACACAGCCACTTTACACAACACAACTGTCCACAATCTAATTTTCCCAACTATTAGATGACATATAAATGCTCTGCTTCAAACAAGCAAAGTTCAGTATCAAGATCAAGGAGTTCAACTTTGGGAGACATATCACACAAAGAAACAAAGCTCAGGCCAGAACAAACACAATCCTATGAGAAAGTCAGGCAAGCCAAGGATAGGAAATCCAAGGGAAAAGTTCAATAACAATACAGAGTATGATGTTAGCAGAGAAAAATACAACAGGACCTCTGAATGACACTTTTATACAGGAACAATAATCCAAGGATCCTTTATGTCTGACCTTGGTATGGTTGAGAACCATTCTTTCAGACTGGCCAGTAACCCAAGGACCGTGTGGGATCAGTGGTGTGGCCAAAGAGACTGATTTACAAATTTAATTTTATAAACTGTTTTTAAAATACATGACAGCAGTAAAGGTCTCATTTTACAGAATTTTCCCTGAATAACTTCGTAACTTGCACAGTGATTTTCATGATACAGTAAAACCTCAGATTATGCTAAAACTTGGTTCCACAAGTCTTAGTGTTATCCGATTTTTAATGCTATCCGATGCATGCATCAGATAACGTTAAAATCCTATGGGATACATCGGATAACGTTAAAACTCCATAGAGATACATGCACAGGCTTTAGCGAATGTTATCCGATACATCCCAAAGGATTTAGCATTATGTGATGCATTTTTCCAGATTGCTTAACGTTATGCGGTTTTAGCGTTATCTGATGCAAACATTATCCGTGGTATTACTATATATATATGTTTGCAATTAGGCATTTGCCTTAATTTTGCCAGTTTTCACATCTCAAAGTGGTGTTTATGAAGTACAACTAACACTCTTCTTCATACTATATTTAAGATGTCTGGAAGAGAATCCATAGCTCTGGGAAATGGCACATCCCTTTCAAATAGAAAATTGCAGGTTCAATTCCTCCCAGATCCAGGTTTGGATGGGAAAAAAGCCCTGCCTCAATCCTTGGAGAACTGCTCTAGTCAAGGCTAATACTACTCAAGATGGCCTGAATCCCATGCGAGGCACTTTCCTGTGTTCTTCATCACATGCTACAAAAAAATGCAGACAATTAATTACCCTGATTCTTATTTTGCAAGAAAATATACACTAAGTTTGCACAAAAGCATCAAACTTCAAAATTATTACATATACAGTAATACCTCGGATAACGCTAAAATCGCATAACGTTAAGTAATCTGGGGAGGAGAATTGGATCGAATAACGTTAAGGTCCTATGGGATGTATCGGATAACAACCACTAAAGCCTGTGTGGTTACAATGTATCTCTATGGAGCTTTAATGTTATCCGATACATCCCATAGGATTTTAACATGCATCGGATAACACTAAAAATCGGATAACACCAAGACTTGTGGAACCAAGTCTTAGCGTTATCCGAGGTACAGTAAAACCTCATATAACGCTAAAACCTGGTTCCACAAGTCTTCGTGTTATATGATTTTTCGTGTTATCTGATCCTCTATGGGATCCATAGAGATACATTGTAACCACACAGGCTTTCGCGGTTGTTATCTGAAGCATCCCATAGGATCTTAATGTTATCTGATGCAATTCTTCCCCCCAGATTCCTTGATGTTATGCGATTTTCGTGTTATTCGATACTAATGTTATATGAGGTATTACTGTATTACTGTACTATATTGCATTTCTAAGCTTTGTTTTAGACATTCTGTATAATGTACAGTTTATCGGAAAATATCCCTGGGAGAAAGCTGTCTGTTTCTATGACTGTTCTTAACACTGCCAGCTTTGGACAAGCTATAATAATCATTAGCACTTGTCTCTGCTTTTATAAAAAGGTTTTAAAAGTACATAAAGTCTCTGCTTTCATAGCGTAATCTGCCAGGCCCATAAAATTATATCTCTGCCCACTTTTCTTAACTGCCAGATGGAGAGTAACAAACTAGAGAACAGTCAGGCCGTCACTGGTTCAACCCTAAGTGTTCAATTCTCAAATGTCAGTATTGCTAGGATATACAGTACATTTTGAGTTTGTTCTTAGTTTGGTATAAAAGTATAGCTGAACTTGTTCTATGTAACATTTGGTGTCCTTTTTCCTGCTGGCAATGCAGACACAATATTGCTCAGCAATATCGGGCCATTTCCTGTTGCTTTGAATCATGGATAGAGACGCACTATATTCTACATTCATAAATCAGAGGGTTTTTTTAAAGAACTGAATTTTATATATAATTTTCAACCTGATTTTCCCCAACACATATTATCATCTCACTGCATCAGAGGTACAACAAATGTGTTGTCATTTACTGCTTATTGTTGAATTGAATTTTTTGTCTTTTTTTAAAATAAAGGGTAGTAAAACAAGGAAGCTTTAAAATTACTTGCAGGCTCTCTTTATTGCTAATATTTGTGAAGAATCCTTCTCACTCCACATTGGTCACACTGTATTTGAGGTAAACATTAAGGAAGTTCAATATGGCCACTTAATCACAGAAAAACTGAGTTGGAAGTGGCATTTAGCCCATCAAATCCAAACTCCTGCCCACTGCAGGAATCAAAGCAGACATGATAGATGGTTGTCCAATCCTCTCTTGAATGCTTCCAGTGTTGGAGCACTCACCACCGCTCAAGCTAGCTGTTTCTGATTATCTTTCAGGTACTGTGTAACACTTTTCACATACCCGCTAGAAAATCATAAAGAGGGAGGACTTGATCATCCCAGAGTGCAGGACCTGTAATAACAAACTCGTCATACTGCTCTAACCATTAAGATGTTTTTTTTCTGATATTCAGCCTATATCTGGCTTCCTTTAGTTTGAGTTTGTTATTACATGTCCTGCACTCTGGGATGATCGAGAACAGGTCCTGCCCTCCCTTCTTTATGATTTTCTAACAGATATGTGAAAAGTGCTGTACCTGAAAGATAATCAGAAACAGGAAGGGCAAGTCTTATTCTCAATACAGTAAAACACTGGATAACGATTGGATCGGATAACGCTAAAATCGCATAACGTTAAGTAATCTGGGGAGGAGAATTGGATCGAATAACGTTAAGGTCCTATGGGATGGATCGGATAACAACCACTAAAGCCTGTGCGGTTACAATGTATCTCTATGGAGCTTTAACTTTATCCGATCCATCCCATAGGATTTTAACATGGATCGGATAACACTAAAAATCAGATAACACCAAGACTTGTGGAACCAAGTCTTAGCGTTATCCGAGGTATTACTGTAATTGAATCTCCTGCTTGGAAATTCCAGACCATAACCACCACTATGAGAGAACAGAGAGAGAGAGAGAAACCTCAGTTTATGGACACCTTGGGTAATGGAAAACTCAACTTACAGAAGAAAAATAATGGGAAAATCATGTCCCGATTTATGGGGGGAAACTCACGTTACGTAACGAGTTTCCACAGAATAAATGGTGTCTAAAATGGTGGTGCACACCTCATGCCCCCACCATCTGAAAGTCATGATACATCGCTTATTCCGATGGTGGCAGCTGCTCTGGGAATTCCATGGTTCCGTGCCACGTGCCCAGGTGATGGCATAAAAAGTCCCAGAACGACATGCTTTCCCTGGTGAAGCACCATGGAGGGAACTCAGACAAAGACTGAAATGGAGCTGATATGTTCCCCACGTTCTCCCGCTACCAGAAGAAGCGACAGAGACTGTGGAAACAGCAGCAAAACCATGTAATTGCTGCTGCTGCCACCGTCACCATCATGTGGGCTCCCTCAGCAGGCAGACAAACTGCTCCTGTTCATCGCCAAACCTGAGGAAGAAGCACCAGCAATGGAAAAGGTAGGGAGCTTAGCTTTGTCATTTATTCCCTTTTACCGTGTGCTCTGCATTTTTTGACTTTTTTTTTAGGTCGATTGATCTCACCAACTGAGGGTCAGGGGGGAGATGTTCTTAGAGGATTCCCCTTTCTCTCCCACACCTCAAGAACAGCCCCTATTTCCACCCCAGCTGCTCACCAGCTGGTGGGATCCATCAAGGTGTGGGAGAGAATAGTGTCTGGCATATTTTTAAAAGGATTGTTTTTTGGAGGGTCAGGACCATTTTTTTTAAATTTTTTCCTATGGGAAACTGTGCTTTGGGCTACAGAAAAACCGCTTTACAGAAAACCTTCTGGAACAGACTAATTCCATAACCCAGGGGTTTACTGTATTTTGTACATAATCTGAAGTTACTTCTCTTATGTATGCTTACTTACAGAGAATCAGAAAATTTCCTCCCTTGTTCTTCCCACTCTGAGTAGGTCACAGTTCAGAGGCAACATGCCATTCACATGCCCAGTATCTTTTATTGATGACAGTAGAACATGAAAAAGTTACTGGAACACCAGCTTCTAAACTTCCTACCAGTATTAGTTGATGTAATAACCCTGTGAGGAACAGAGTAATAGAGGCAGGCAGGAAGGGATGCCAGAGCAACAGAGAAACTCCTTCTTCTATTTTCACATTAAAAATACACAGTATTTCTCTAAGCAATGGAGCACAATTTTAGATACTAGAACTAGGTGGCTGCATCACCTTTTTGATATATCATTTACAGTTTTTTAAAAAGTGCACATGCTTAAATGATGACCAATCAGAAGGCACGTAGTGGGAAGGAAGGCAAGTGTCGGTAACCAAACAGGAGGACAAGGTAGTGTGAGCTGAAGTCACACGTGGATCTTTGACATAGGAAGACAAGTGTGAACAGTAGGAACACTCAAGAACCTCAGTGAGAGATAAAAATGATCATACTGGTAATAAAGCTAAAAGAGCCAACCTCTCCACACTTGGTCCTTCTGTGTGCCTCCTGCTGGATAGTTAAGCTCAGCCCTCCAACTCTCTCTCTCTCTGCAAAGATGACTAAAATAAGTTTACTAACATTCTAGATCAGGGGTTTGCAACATACAGCCTGTGGGCCGGATCCATCCCACAGCGCCAAATAATCCAGCCCCCAACCTCACTCCAGCCGCCCCCGCTGGAATCAGCCACATACTCATTTATGACCACATAAATGCATTTATTACAGTCGTAAATTAGTCTGTGACCACCGTAAACACATTTGCTACAGTCATAAATGAGTCTGCGGCCATTCTGAATATGTTTACTACAGGCATAAATGAGTCCACAGGCTTCATACATGTTTACAACAGCTTTGGATGCCTTTTACGGCACCAGTCCAGCCCGCTCAGCCCACACAGCTGGGAAATGTTGAGAATCCCTGTTCTAGATCAATACTTCTCAAAAACTATTTTAAAAATCAAAACACCACCCTAAGAGTCTCTGAGAATTCTGAAACTGCTTACATTTCCTTTGAAGAAATCTTTACTGCCATTCCCTAGTTGCTCTTCAATCTTTCTAAACAGAAGATAGTTGCTTTCTCATTTTCCTACAGATGGAACAGGTATAGCACTGCACTCTTCCTTTCTTATTAATTGCATTCCTTCAGTGTGCACAATGGCAATCCTGTCCTCTTTTGGTGATGGAGGATCAGCTGAAACAAATGAAGACAATGATCTTTCTGGCTGGAAGTTCAGTGAGTGACAGTTCCAAAAGTAATTTCTTAAGCTCTGCCTTGATCTACACTGGACAATAAACTCAAAGTTGCTTACCCTGCACAACTGTATTCAAATGACACACTACAGAGATCTTAATAAATTAAGTTGTTACACAGCTTTGTCTAGACAGGAGAAGGGAGGGACATGATGATCCAATTTTCAAAGACAAGCTGGCATGACTTAGTTTTATAAATAACTTTCCAAAGCTATTTCATTTTCTTCTTCAGTTTCAAGTGGCAATTAGTAATACTTGCCAGTCAGTTACAGAACAGTTCCTAACCCCAGTAGTTTAAATATACTAGATATTACAGATCAGAAGATAAGTGAGATGTTTGAACAACAGTATACTTAATTATCCACCCCTCTTCCAGGATGTAGTTTTGTGGGGGGGGGGGGGGTTGAAGGAAAAGTTAGTAAAGCATATATTTATATCATCTGTTGGTAAATTAATACTGTTCTATGCTATGTCAATAAAATCTGAATGAATAAACCTAGCCTTTTGGCGAAGATCAAGTATAGTATCGATTCGTATGAATTTAATAGCTTATATGTCATCTCTTTGAATGGCTGGGAAGGCACACCTTGATAATCTCCTCAAGGCTGTGTCAGTCCATTGCAGTCCTGGTGTTAAATCCTGCGCGTCTCCTTTCATATGTGCCACAGGAGATGGCTCCGTGATCATTGTGTGTGGGTCACTTCATGGCAAGCTGGTTCCTGATTGAACCTTTTAAACAACTAAAAGAGAAGGGGAAAATGCCTCTCATTGTCTCCTCCTAGGAGGAAGTTTTCAATTTTTTAAATAAGTCTTGCAGTGTACCTGTACTGTCCTAATAGAGCCTAGTTTTTTTATTTCCTCTGCTCCCCACAGAGGAGCACAGGAAGTGTTTAATTTGCCAATATCTTGAAGCAGATCTCTTTTTAAGTTCCTTCATGATGTGAGAATTTGACATCTGAAAGAGCAGCACATGCTGAGAATGAACCAAAGCAGAGGGATGCTACTTGTACCAAAAAAGTAGAAGGCCCTGACAAGGGTCCAGAAAGGTGCAGGTAAAATTGCTCTGGTGATGGGTTGGTTTGCTCCAACAATTGCATCATGTGAACAAGCCTGTCCCTGCAGTGGACTAATCAGTGGACTACATACCCATCTGATCACACCCTTCTTCTTCACAAATAAGTGCAGTTTCAAGTGTAAACAAACAAATATTCCCAGAAAAAGGGTTTTAGGAAAATCATTGTCCTTTGCAATGGGATGTCCAAATTTCTTTAACCCATTATTTTCTTAAATGATAGGCATACGAACAAAATATTAATACAAAACTTGTATTCTTAACCATGCCTGTTATGGGCCCTTCTTCATAATTCACCACATTTCAATCTGTCTTAGTTGTTCCACTAAGGCATTTCCCTTATTACAGCCCCAGTATTTATCATAAAGCTGAGTCATATTAGAGACAAGGACTCTAAACTCACTTTTAAGACACTTTTACTTTCCAACAAAAAGGTTAGTGGCTGTTTTCCTTCTCAGAATCTTCCACCAGTTTTCCTCTAGCTTCCAACCATAATATAGTAAGAATGTTTCCAACCAACCTTAAATGCCAACTATCATTTTAAAGTGTTCTTTTAATTTTGTTTATGCATAAAGCCTGACTGGCTATAAAGCAATAAAGTATATATGCATGTATATCAATTGTAACTTTATCAAAGAGCTACCTTGTTACACTTTATTTTACAAGCTATGCTTTATTAACAGATTGTTGCTTTTATATGAATAAAACATTTTCGATGACTCCCAAAAATCACTGCTTTAAAACAAGTAAGTAAATGTTAATCAAACCCACCCACCATTATAACAATGCTACATTGTATTATATTACTTTGTAGTGGGGAAGGGAATGTCTTTAGGCTCTTTGACAAAAAAAAAAGAGCTATGTGTTAAAAAGGAATAATTTTAACTTGGAATACTCTGGTTCTGTCACATATTAATTTCATTTCCTTTGTCCTTGTCTCATCCATTGCAAAATCTCTGTAGCAGAGAATACTTTTTTTGCATACAGAAGGACCCAGATTTAATCCCTGGAAATGAGCCCCATCTGAAACCTCAGAGAACTACTGTATGATACTGAATTTGTGACTAGGACCTATTATAAGGGCCGTTTCCTATAATATACATCTTTTTTTTCCAAGTATTGTTTTATGTTTCTCCTTTTAGCATAGCAAAGGAATGCTGAAGAATCCCTATACTTGGTCATCTCTGAACTCATTGAAACCATGGGTTCCATGGGCCTACGTCAACATGTTGAAGGGACTGACACATTAACCAGGCATGGGCATGACCCTTGTCTTTAGGTAGGGCAGACTGCTGGTCAATCATTTGGACTAGCTAAATAATTCTCTGAATTGCATCAAAAAATGGAAGTTTTGCTCAAAATTTTGTTCAAAATCTACAAGGCAATACAACACCAAACTACCTCACAATCTCTAATTTACCAAAATTAGTATCAAATAACAGAGAACAGAAAGTTATATCACAACTCCAAAAAAAGTGGATAAAGAGGCATGGGATTCACCACATCCACCCACAAATTTAAAAAACACACACATCATGCAAACAGCTGGTACACAATCCACTATATCAATAAATTTATGTCTCTGTTTTCAGCAAAGAACATTAAGGGAAATTTATCTTTAAATTTCTGCTTAACACCTTTTTAAAAATGAAAATAAAGTTCATACTCATATTTAGTGTCCCGTAATTATTCTGTCTATCATGATTAGAAAGTAATAACCCTATCACAAGCAAAAATAATTTTATTCTGCGTGTCAATTTCTTTGGAATGGAACAATATTATAATATAAAGATTGATGTTCATATATGTAATTTGAGCCAAAACAATTTCAGGGTATAATACAAAACCGTGTCCGTTTCAATGCTGTAATCATATGAATTTTACCATTTCCAGCACCTCCAGCTGTTGATCATAAGCAGATGTGCGGCAGCCAAAAGGGAATATTAGAATTTCAGCATTACTGATCAAAAAGTGGCAATGAAAAATCACCCAGGTCTCAGAGGAAAGCCAACACTTAACTGTACAGAAAAATAATAATGCCAGCAAAAGGCATAGTAGTGTCACATTTATATTTTGGCCTGATATGGACAGTAACAGGAAGCCAATGTAACTGGGTCAGGACCAAGGTGATGTGATTGAATTTCTCCACCTCGTAAATCATATGACCACAGTTTTAAGGGGAGCCCATGTAGAGAGCATTACAGGCAGTGATGGGCAGGAGCCGGTTCGCACCAGTTCACCAGAACCGGTAGTAGCTTTTCCAAGTAGTGACTTTTGGGAGGAACCACCTCGGGGGCTTACCTTTTCGCTGGTTCCCCCACTGCGCATGCGTGCCAAGTGCTTGGTGTGAATGCCCGCCTACAGCGCTTGGCATGCATTCACACCTACAGCACTCTGCCTGCCGAGCCAAGCAGCCATTTGCTGCATGGAGTGTACCAGCGCAGAGTGTTGGGCGGCCATGCACAGCCACAAAGGAACTGGTGGCTGCTACTGAGGCCCTCAGCAGCCTCCTTGCTGTCCTCCCAAGCAGGGAGGAGGAAGAGCAGCTGTTAGCCTGAAGCTCCCTAATAATAATTAGAAAATTAAGAACTAAATCCCAGAGATAAAAGATTAAAAGACCAAGGGAGAGAGGGAGCTCAAACCAACCAATTAGGGACCACTTCAGTGGGAAGGTAAATGGCATCCCATGCACTCCAGTGTCGAGGCATGCCTGCCACATGTCCACAGAAACGTCTGCAGACACAGACAGTGCTGGCTCTTTCACTATAAACAGAGATGAGCACTGAAGTCTAGAGTCAAATATGACAGGCTGTTGAGCAAGAGTAACCTTTATTTACTAGCTTCTAAGTGGCTATTTGGATAATCAGTCAGATTCTAAATACTGTATTGTACAGTATATAACAAACCTCAACCGAAGTGCCTTGTGATGGCTTTTTTTTAAAAAGACAATTTCTTCCAAAAAAAAAACCCTTACAATTTTAAACATATGAAGTCTAGATGTGAGTAAAACCATCTTTTAAGTTTCTTTTTCATCTCATTTGTCCCTTATGAACCCAGCTGCTGAAACTTCCATATGGACGAGTGACATTGACAAAGCCATACATGCAAAGGCTATATTACATACACTGATTCCTATTGACATACTCCTCTTGTAAGATGGGTCTAAAGTTAAAAACAGAACTGGATACTGCATCTGTTTGGCCTGGAAGTAATTAGGTAACAGTAAAGGTCACCCTTGCTTGAAAGCCAGTCGTATCCGACTCTAGGGTTCAGTGCTCAACTCTGTTTAAAGCCAAAGAGCCAGTGCTGTCTGTGTTTGCAGACGTTTCCGTGGACATGAGACAGGCATGACTAGACACCGGAGTGCACACAATCCTTTTTACCTTCCCACCGAAGTGGTACCTATTTATCTATTTGCAATTTCTTGCTTTCGAACTGCTAGGTTGGCAGGAGTTGGTACAGAGACGGGAGCTCATTATGTCATGCAGTACTCAGGTCTCAAACTGCTGACCTGCTGACCTTCCAGTTGTCAAGTTCAGCATCTTAACCACTTGAGCCACCGCAGTCCCTACATAAATATAAATTAATTCAGTGGTTCCCAACAAGGGGTACACAGCCCACTAGTGGACTCCAATTCCCAGAAGCCTAAGTCAGTACATTGGCTGATCAGTGCTTTGGGAAAATGACTTAGGCTTCTGGGAATTGAAGTCCAAAAACCAGCATTTGGGAAACACTGATTATGGTCAAATATAAATTATATATTCATGAAACAATTAGTTATTGATAATTATTTCTATTTCTCAATAACAAGGGTATAATTATATAAGATCAAAACTGTAACTATGTTAAGGACATTTTCACCCATTTTGTAGTATGACTGTAAAAAATGTTTAAGTTATATATATATATATTTTACTTTTAAAGTTATGAGAGTGTGGTGTCAAAATAGTGGGGAAGCAGTATTACACCATTCAAAGGCTGACTCATGCCCTGTTGCTAGTATTGAATAAAAACAAAGTGAACAGGGGTAGAGTGAGTTCTGTACACAGCCTAGAGCAAGGGTGCCCAAACTTTTCGGCCCGGGGGCCGGATAACATTTTATCAGATGCTCCGAGGGCCGAACTATCTCTCCATGGTACATCAATCCACCCAGCCTTGCCGCCGCCGCCACCACCACTAACGCTTTTGCCGCCGGCTCCTCTTTCGCCGGCTCCTCCTTTGCTGCCTTCGCGGTGTCCTTTAAAAGTGTCCTTTTAAAAAAATATGACAGATCCTAGAAACTCACATCCAGCTTGGTCATTGTGGCATCCAAGGAGCTGTTGTTGTGTTCCAAAGCTTCAGGTAGGTGGGATTTTAATTAGCAATGAAAAGTCATTAGCCTTAGAAAAGATCTGCTTCCTGACATCATGTCAGGAAGCAGATCTTTTCTAAGGCTAGTGACTTTTCATTGCTAATTAAAACCCCACGTACCTGGAACTTTGGATTTTAATTAGCAATGAAAAGTCATTAGCCTTAGAAAAGATCTGCTTCCTGACATCATGTCAGGAAGCAGATCTTTTCTAAGGCTAATGACTTTTCATTGCCAATTAAAACCCCACCTACCTGAAACTTTGGAATTTAATTAGCAATGAAAAGTCATTAGCCTTAGAAAAGACCCGCTTCCTGACATCATGTCAGGAAGCAGATCTTTTATAAGGCTAATGACTTTTCATTGCCAATTAAAACCCCACCTACCTGAAACTTTGGAATTTAATTAGCAATGAAAAGTCATTAGCCTTAGAAAAGATCTGCTTCCTGACATCATGTCCTGCCTGGCTTGCTGCAGCCTCAGAGGGTGGGGGAACTTCAAAATTAGCGCGCATTGGGTCTCCCAATCAATTTAAAATCAGGAATTACACAATGCACAGCCATAATACTGTAAATCAATTTTGACTTCCAACTTATACCAATACTTGAATCAGTGTAAAATAAATCACTTCAGACCAGTGATGGTGAACCTTGGCACTCCAGGTGTTCTTGGACTTCAATTACCAGAAGCCTAAATCAGCACTTCTGGTTATCAGGACATCTGAGAATTGAAGTTCCATAACACCTGAACTACCAAGGTTTGCCATCACTGGTTTAGACTTTGTGCCCACTCCTGTTAATGTTTACCTGGGAAAGCCCAGATAAACTTGCAGCAGGAGGTGACATAGATTACAGCTGATTGGCAGAGGCAGCATTAACAGATCTGCTGCATCTCTCTACAGCTGCAGATCAGCTGACACCAGTTACTACCAATCAGTGGGAGCCCCTCTACTGCTATAGTGCATTGTTTTTTCAAAAAATATTTATTCAAAGTGTCATAGCACTAGGACTCTTCAAATAAACATTTTTTAAAAAAGAATTACTGGTGGGTGATTAGCTAGGAATAGCAGTTAGTCTTTAAAGTGCTACTGTGTATTTTATTTGTTTTGTTTTGTTTTCTGAGATAGCTAGGAATGGTCTCCCTTGATCAGCTGGAGTCTGTTTTCACTGATCAGTGGCTTTGATCTGCCCTGGTAGTGCAGACAGATTTCCAGCTGATGAAGGAGAACATAACCATTTGGTCCACAGCATCTCTGATGCCATCGTGACTGCCAATCGGCTTACCTGGGACATCTCTATACCGCCAGTCAGCTGATCAATGGGAAATCTCATGCCGGCAGCGGAGATGCCACTGATTAGCTGGGGACAGTTTGCCCCATCAACTGGAGCTACCTCTGCTGCCAGAGTAGAGTGCAGCCACTATAGACATACAGTGTATCTAAATAGCTTTACAGTACTGCATATATACATATGGGACTGCAGTGGCTCAAGTCACTAAGACGCTGACTGGGAGGCGGAAGGTCAGCAGTTCGATTCCCGAGTACTGCAGGACGGAATGAGCTCCCGTCTCTGTCCCAGCTCCTGCCAACCTAGCAGTTCAAAACCAAGAAATTGCAAGTAGATAAATAGGGACCAGTTCAGTGGGAAAGTAACAAGTGTTCTGTGGGCTGCAGTGTCTAGTCATGCTTGCCATAAGACCACAGAAATGCCTGCAGAAGCAGACAGCACTAGCTCTTTGGATTTGAAACAGATGAGCACTGACCCCTAGAGTCGGATACGACTGGCTTTCGAGGAAGAGAAACCTTTACCTTTATATATACATATAACCTAGCAGTTCAAAAGCAAGACATTGCAAGTAGATAAATAGGGACCAGTTCGGTGGGAAGGTAACAAGTGTTCTGTGGGCTGCAGTGTCTAGTCATGCCTGCCACATGACCATGGAAACGTCTGCAGAAGCAGACAGCGCTAGCTTTTTGGATTTGAAACAGAGATAAGCATTGACCCCTAGAGTCGGATACGACTGGCTTTCGAGCAAGGGAAACCTTTACCTTTACTATTGCAAGTAGATAAATAGGGACCAGTTCGGTGGGAACGTAACAAGTGTTCTGTGGGCTGCAGTGTCTAGTCATGCCTGCCACATGACCATGGAAACGTCTGCAGAAGCAGACAGCGCTAGCTCTTTGGATTTGAAACAGAGATAAGCATTGACCCCTAGAGTCGGATACGACTGGCTTTCGAGCAAGGGAAACCTTTACCTTTACGATTGCAAGTAGATAAATAGGGACCAGTTCGGTGGGAAGGTAACAAGTGTTCTGTGGGCTGCAGTGTCTAGTCATGCCTGCCACATGACCACAGAAATGCCTGCAGAAGCAGACAGCACTAGCTCTTTGGATTTGAAACAGATGAGCACTGACCCCTAGAGTCGGATACGACTGGCTTTCGAGGAAGAGAAACCTTTACCTTTATATATACTTATAACCTAGCAGTTCAAAAGCAAGAGATTGCAAGTAGATAAATAGGGACCAGTTCGGTGGGAAGGTAACAAGTGTTCTGTGGGCTGCAGTGTCTAGTCATGCCTGCCACATGACCATGGAAACGTCTGCAGAAGCAGACAGCGCTAGCTCTTTGGATTTGAAACAGAGATGAGCACTGACCCCTAGAGTCGGATACGACTGGCTTTCGAGCAAGGGAAACCTTTACATTTACGATTGCAAGTAGATAAATAGGGACCAGTTCGGTGGGAAGGTAACAAGTGTTCTCTGGGCTGCAGTGTCTAGTCATGCCTGCCACATGACCATGGAAACGTCTGCAGAAGCAGACAGCGCTAGCTCTTTGGATTTGAAACAGAGATGAGCACTGACCCCTAGAGTCGGATACGACTGGCTTTCGAGCAAGGGAAACCTTTACTTTTACGATTGCAAGTAGATAAATAGGGACCAGTTCAGTGGGAAGGTAACAAGTGTTCTGTGGGCTGCAGTGTCTAGTCATGCCTGCCACATGACCATGGAAACGTCTGCAGAAGCAGACAGCACTAGCTCTTTGGATTTGAAACAGATGAGCACTGACCCCTAGAGTCAGATACGACTGGCTTTCGAGCAAGAGAAACCTTTACCAAATTTAATGCATTCTCCAGGGTCTTTTGTAGACTAACTCCTGTATTTAAATTTGAGCTTTTGTAGACTAACTCCTGTATTTAAATTTGAGCTGTACAGTATTTAAATTTGAGGTGGATTTGAGATCATATCCACCACATCAGGCAGAAGAGCAAAGCTTCGTGGGTTGAATTTGTAAGAGCACATCAACTCCACAGGCACACAATGACAGGGCAAGCCTAAAGGTAAAGTAACGTCTCTTTTTGCAACTGATGAAAAATCCCGGGTTATTTAAACCTTTGCAATTGCAAAAGGTTGCAGAGCAAACTTCTTTGGACAAGCGAGCTGAAAAGCAACATTTGTTGCTTCTGACAGTAAGGGAACATCCCGGGGGTCTTATTCAAACCTCCTACAAAGGGCTGCAAAACAAACTTCTTTTGCCCAGCCAATGGATGGGTGGATGCATTATTATGCATTGTGGCACCTGATAAGTTGTGAACTTTTTTTGCTTCTCTTCTGATATCTTAAGTTTGCAATATAAGCAGTCTGACAAAGAGATTTGAAGAACTCTAAACCTCGCTTCCCTCCCCCTCCCCCCTGCTCCTGGCTTTCTTTTTTAATTGCTTTAAATCAGGCATGCCCAAACTACTTACTTTTAGCTCCGACTGAGGTCCCTCTCTCCACTCTGGCGTATTGATTCAGCCATTCTAAAGTAGATCCGGCTGAACTCCTAGTACTAAGCAGGAGGAGGAAGGAACTAGGCAAATCACTCTTTCACTGACTTGTGATCCCTCCGCCCAAAAAAAAAGTTCGCCCAAAATTTTTTTAAAAAAAATAAAATAAAATTATAAGAGTTCTTATACCATGTCGGGGGCTGGATGAAATGGCCTGGCGGGCCGGATCCGGCCCGCGGGCCGTAGTTTGGGCATGCCTGGCCTAGAGACATATAGGATTCAAGTGAGGTATTTTGTAAAAATGAACTAGAAGACTTTTTTTAAAATTAGAGCCTTTGGTGATTAACTAGAAAAGTTACTTTCCCACAGCAGATTATACCCTTCTTGCGCATAACATCCTGACTTCTGACCCATAATTTTGAGACAAGGAATGGTGTCTGGATGGTCTGTGGTGTTTATAGAGTTGACAGTATTCTCTTCAGATCTCCTCCCCCCACCCCCACCCTCCAAAAAACAACACCCCAGTGAAGGGAAATAAAGATGCACTGTATGAACCAAAGCTCATTGATTAAACTTGCCACTTTCCATCATTTCTAATATTCAATACAGTAATACCTCATATAACATTAGTATCGAATAACACTAAAATCGCATAACATTAAGGAATATGGGGGGAAGAATTGCATCAGATAACATTAAGATCCTATGGGATGCTTCAGATAACAACCACTAAAGCCTGTGTGGTTACAATGTATCTCTATGGATCCCATAGAGGATCAGATAACACTAAAAATCATATAACACCAAGACTTGTGGAACCAGGTTTTAGTGTTATATGAGGTTTTACTGTACTTTGCTTTTAAGAAAATTTAAACAAAAATGCTAAAAATAGGAAATAATCCTTCTTGATTAAGGAACTTTAGCCTTTTCCTAGATTGTTATTTCTCTGATCCACTCTGGAATATTTTAGCAAGAAAATATCTGCACTGGTATACAGTGATGGTGAACCTTTTAGAGACGGAGTGCCCAAACTGCAAACTAAAACCCACTTATTTATCACAAAGTGCCAATACAGCAACAGGGGAAGGAGGAAACGCTCCCATTGGGCTGCTGGGCAGAGGGGCGGGATGAATTATGTGCTGGGGGGAGGAGAAAGTGCTTCCATTGGGCTGCTGTGCAGAGGGGCAGGGCAAACCATGTGCTGGGATGACTGCATGGGTGCCCACAGAGAGGGCTCCGAGTGCCACCTCTGGCATGCCTGCCATAGGTTCGCCACCACTGCTGTACTAAGATCCAGCTATTATCCTGCAATTCCTGAAAGAACAAAGAAAAGACACAAACTAATCCTACAGCATTTTCACTTGATGTGTAGTATGTGGCTTACTCACTAGTAAGAATTATGTTTGGAGGCTTGAAGTTTAAGTTCTGTACGGTTTGTAATAAATAAGTGGGTTTTGGGTTGCAGTAGTTCTAAGCATAGAAATGGTTCTTTGAGCAGAAATTGTAATTTATTTTAACTATCTCAAAACTATTACCACTGAACTACATCCTAACCAAGCAGTCTGCAACATGAAATTTGATAGTAAACTGCTAAGCCACTGGTCTTTAGTTTCTCAACCTGTTTTCTGCTATTAGTCATTAATTATATATGTTATAATGTTGCATACTAATCTCATTTGAAGACACAAATTGGATAAAATTTATTTTTAACATTATCCCATTTGTTGCAATATTATTCTTTACTAGCAGGTCAATAAAAACACATAAAAATATGTACACACATGTATGCACACGCACACACACATACATGCAGATACAAAGTTAAAAGTGTGACAGAAAAAGTCAGAGTCAATTAAGATTTATCTGTGCAAATGATCTGCCTTCTTCCACAATGAACCACAAATGGGGGAATTTATTATGACAATCCATACAATGCAAGAGAATCAGGATCAAATTTATCAGCCAGAGATAAACTTTGATTGGGGCTTGCAGCATAAAATAACAGCATTCAAACTCAAATAGACGTATTGTTGAAGGCTGGCATGTCTATCTAGAACTGTCAATTTGCTGACTGACTCCTCTCCAGTTTCCAGATAGGAAAAGACAAAGACCCATAGAGACTTCTGGTGGCAAGATGAAACTTCATTAATTTGATTTTACATGTTTGGCCCGGTGAATGACATCCAAGCAATTATTAGCGTTTTACATTTAGCTCCAGGCGTAACATGACAATTAACAGTGGCAGACCCCTTACTTAAACCTCATTTAGCAGGATGGGACATTATAATCCCTCAGAGTCACATTTTGTTTCAGAATTCAAGCAGAACTAGAGCTACACTTTATTAGGCATTCTAAAACATTGCTGTCTAAATAGTGTAAAAATGTCCTCAAGTTTCAGCCAATGGTTATGTGTAGGTTTTCTCCCCTCCCTCTCCCCCCCCAACTGATTAAAATAAGCCAGATATTTTCTCATCCCAGTTAATGAAATGTACGGAGGACAAAAGGTGCTCACTGCTGTTTTTATAGCAAACCCTGAAGCTAAGAAGTAGAAGTACTATCCAAAACCTCGGATGAAACATGTGATCATAGCCACTGCTGCTGCTGTAAGTGATGTATCACAACTTCCAGCAGTCGGAGGTGGGGAGCAGTCCTACAAGGTGGTCAGGTGACCACTGAGGGGCGTATTAATGAGATTCATAGGTCGGATTAGGCCCACAGGTTGGGGGTTGCAAATGTCTGTTCCAAGTGAATGTATCTTCTCTCAAGTACAGTAATACCTCATATAACATTAGTATCGAATAACACGAAAATCGCATAACATCAAGGAATCTGGGGGGAAGAATTGCATCAGATAACATTAAGATCCTATGGGATGCTTCAGATAACAACCGCGAAAGCCTGTGTGGTTACAATGTATCTCTATGGATCCCATAGAGGATCAGATAACACGAAAAATCATATAACACGAAGACTTGTGGAACCAGGTTTTAGTGTTATATGAGGTTTTACTGTACCATGTAAAACACATAAAATAGCTTCTTTCACCACTCTGGCAAGCAACACTGCATTTTTCCTACAAGCAAACTAGACATTGATTCACAGGTAAAACTGTTACCTTAAAATAAGGCACTGAACCATTTTGCTGAACCAACTATTTTCTCACTTTGTTGGCAGGTTCCATATCTGTCTAATGTCCTGCTTGGAACATTGTGGAATACGCAGAGGATTACTTTCAAGATAAACAAATCAAACATAATAAGACTCAGGAGTGGTGAAGGCAAAAAAATAGTGTATCATCTACAATTTTCAACTTTTCCATTTAAATCATGAACCGTGTGAATGCACAGTTGGATTGCACATTCATCTTCTGCAAGTATAAATTACTGGTTTGTGTAGTCTAAGCCTACAAGATAAACATACAATTTTTGAATCACTCATGCCCCCAAGCAAATACTTCATGCTTTTCTTAGCCACTACCTTTTTCTGTTTACCAAGTTCCATCTCACACAAACACATACAATTTATCCATGTTCAACTGACACGCTACTAAGTCTCACCAATGTTGCTTTCAGAAGCAATGACTGTGCACAGATGTTTATTGCCAAAACAAATTCTTTGTGACTGCACTCATCTTTTTAGAAAATGTTAAATTCCTTATTTACTCTACAAAACTCCCTTTATGATTCAATCTGATGGGAGTAACTTGAGTGAGAACACAAATGTTAAAGGAGTCAGAAAACTGGGTGCTGCTGTTGCTTTATGCAGCAGCTTATATTACCACTGAAGAACTGGGTTTTAAAGTCCAAAAGAGCGAAGAAATTAAAAAAGGAAAACAAAAATAGAAAATATGCTTGGAGCTGAAAATTAAAAACATTTGATCGGACTTGAGTAATTTGAAAACTCTGAAACAAGGAAATCTAAAAGATAGGAAGATCAAAAGCAGACCTATAACAAAGTATGACTTGAGCAACAAGAGAATTGCAGTTATAATTGAAGAGTTGAAACAAAGAATGGTGTCCATTGCAGAAAACATCAAGCAATATGATAACTGGGTAATGCCGTTTCAGCAAAATTCACAGTTTCGAGTTAACCAACATAATTTTTACAAGACCCTTGAAAATGGGCATGAAACCAGCAAAAGAGAAAAGCCAAACAGAGAAAGCACTCTGAAGTTTGGGAGAAGCTTTTGGGAAAACAATAAGGAGCATAATGAAAATGCAATATGGATCAAGGAGGTTGAAAATCTACCAAAAGCATCCAAAATGGAAGATTTCCAGATTACAAAAGAAGCCGTACAAGAATAGGCAAAGAAGATCAAAAACCAGAGTGCTCCTGGTTTAGATGAACTCCATGGTTCTGGCTAAAAATGCTAACAAACCTAAATTCAATTGGTAAACCAAATGACTCATGCTTTGGAAACACCAGCAGGTGAAAAATGGTTAACAAATCGAAGGCAGATATGGGATTCAGCAGGTTCACCCCAGTTCACCAGAACTGGTAGCAGAAATTCCAACTGGTCCCACCCATCCATGTTTTGAAATAAAGTAGTCCTAATTTGGGTGCAACACAGGGCATTCCCCCGGCCACACCCACCATACCATCCCCACATAGTAGGTAGTAAAAAAAATTGAACCCCACCACTGCTGGAAAGGCACTGATAATTCAGAAAGATAAAGAAAAGGGAAATGAGCCTGGAAACTAGAGACCAATAACTTGTCTACCAACAACTTACAAATTACTCACAGACATAATTGCAAATCAGATATATGGACATTTGAAAAACAACAATTTGTTGACTGTTGTGCAGAAAGGGTGCTGCAAAAACTCCAGAGGAACCAAAGATCAGCTACTAATTGACAAATTGACAAATTCTGACGAATTCAGAGAAAAGGCAAATAAATTTGTTTATTGCTTGGATTGACTATAAAAAGGCATTTGATTCATTTCCTCACAGCTGAATTGAGAGATGCCTTGACATTTTTGGAATTAGCAACAATATTCAAAGTTTCATGAAGACTTCAATGAAGCTATGGCGAGTAAAGTTACAGGTCTGTGGAGAAGAATTTGGTGAAGTTGAAATTAAACGTGGAATTTTTCAAGGTAACTTACGATCACCTTTGCGATTTGTGTTATCAATGTCACAGCTGACAACTATTCTAAATATAACTGTAGATATGATTTGGCTAAGAAAGGACTTGAAGGTTTCACATTTGCTCTATATGGATGATGTAAAATTGTTTGGAAAGACAAGATCTGAATTAAATATGCTACTGGAAACTACAAAGAAATGTAGTAAAGATATCTGAATGCAATTTGGAATTGACAAGTGTGCAACAACTATTTTTAAGACAAGAAAAATTGTCAAAGGTGATGAATTTGAGTTAGATAATGAAGAATATATCAAAGCAATAACATCAGAAGAGGGATGCAAGTACCTGGGAGTTCTGGAAGCTTCTGACCAGCAGAACCAAGTAAAAAGAACTACGTCTACAAAATACATAAAGCAGGTCCGGGAAATCTTGAGGTCAAAACTGAGTGGAGGCAATATCATCAAGGCAATTAATATCTGGGCTATGCTTGTTATATGATATTCAGTTGGAATAATTGATTGGACCCAAATGGAATTGGACAACCTTGAGTGAAAAACAAGGAATCTAATGACCATGTATCATGCCCTGCACCCAAAAAGTGATGTTGATAGTTTGTACTTACAAAGAGCTGAGGGTGGCAGAGGACTCCGACAGATGAAACAGAAAGTAGAGGAAGAAAAGCATCACTTCAATGACTACATTAAGAAAAGTGAAGAGCCGATGTTTAAAGAAGTGAACAAAGGAGGACTTTTGGAAACAGCAAAGAAAGCTGAACCCAGAAAGGAAAGGATAGAAAATCAAGCTGCAAATTGGAAAAACAAGCCTATGCATGGTCAATACTTGAAAAATATAGAAGGCAAGGCTGACCCAAAGCTGACATGGAGATGGTTAAGAGCAGGAGTTTTGAAGATAGAAATGGAGCAATTTATCTTGGCCGCTCAGGAACAAGTTTTGCTAACAAATTTTATAAAGACAAAAATACAGCACTTATCGAAAAATAGCAAATGGCATATTTTGTAATGAAAAGGATGAAACAGCAGAGCAGCAGATGCAGCAAAATTTCACAGACTGATTATTAGCAACGTCATAACAGGGTTGCAAAAATTATCCATTGGAAACTTTTCCAGAAGTTTGGATGTGAATGCAGTAAAAATCATTGGGAACATCAAGTAGAGAAAGTTTTAGAAAATGAGAGAGTCAAGATTCTGTGGGACTTTAAAAATTCAAACGGACAGACATCTGCCTCACAACATACCTGATATACATTGCTATACCAAGAGATGCACGAATTGAAGACATACAACTGGAGAATATCACAAAATATCATGATTTACAAATTGAAGTTGAGCGTCTATGGAGGAAGAAATCTGTTCTTGTACCCATAGTGATTAGAGCCCTTGGAGCAATACCTAAAGGACTCCCTAGATATTTGGAAATTTTGGAGTTATCAGACTTGAACATCCTAACTCTCCAAAAAACAACTCTATTAGGAACTGCATATATACTCAGACGCTACCTTAACAGTTCTTAGGTCCTTGGTTAGGGCTTGAACTGTTAATCAACAGCAAGGGGAATTCCCAACCTACAGCCTGCATGCCAATTAATCCAGCCCGTGATGGGAACCCAGGCACCGCTAGAAGTTCCCACTCTCATCAGAAGTGGCCGGCCTCGAGGTGCAACAGCTGCGGGACCCGCGCGGCGATAAAGACCTCCGCCGCCGCTGCCTTTTGCCGGTCTCCCCCTCGGCCAGCCGGCCTCGAGGAGCAACAGCTGAGGGACCCGCGCGGCGATAAAGACCTCCGCCGCTGCCGCCTTTTGCCGGTCTCCCCCTCGGCCGGCCGGCCTCGAGGAGCAACAGCTGCGGGACCCGGGCGGCAATAAAGACCTCCGCCACCGCCGCCTTTTGCCGGTCTCCCCCTCGGCCGGCCGGCCTCGAGGAGCAACAGCTGCGGGACCCGGGCGGCGATAAAGACCTCTGCCGCCGCCGCCTTTTGCCGGTCTCCTCCTCGGCCAGTCGGCCTCGAGGTGCAACAGCTGTGGGACCCGTGCGGCGATAAAGACCTCCGCCGCCACCGCCTTTTGCCGGGCTCCCACTCGGCCGGCCGGCCTCAAGGTGCAACAGCTGCGGGACCCGGGCAGCGATAAAGACCTCCGCCGCCTTTTGCCGGTCTCCCCCTCGGCCGGCCGGCCTCGAGGTGCAACAGCTGCGGGACCCAGGCGGCGATAAGCCTTGGACTCGTTCCACCTGCCCCCAGGATCACGCCCTGCTGAGGGGCTTTAAGAGACGCTGTATGGTGGATGAAGAGGCTTGTTACCTGTCGTGGTGCTTTGTTCAATTTTGTTTAATTCTGTTTCTGTAAATTTGAATGAGGTTTATCGAATTTTTTTGTTACTGTTTATTGAATTCTTTGTTACTGTAATAATATCTATGCTTTGGTATTCTGTAATGCTGATATCGACTATTATGATTTATTAATATATTGTCTAGAAACTTGTAACTGTAATTTTACTGTAATTTTATATGTATTGTAAACCGCCCTGAGTTGGCTATGCCAAGTAGGGCGGTATAGAAATTGAAATATAATAATAATAATAATAATAATAATAATAATAATAATAATAATAATAATAATAATAATAATAATAATAATAATAATAATAATAATAATAATAATAATAATAATAATCTTATTCCAGTCCTCGACTATGAATCAAATGTTGTTGTTGTTGTTAATAATAATCATCATCATCATCGTCATCATCATCATCAACATCATCATCATTATCATCATCATCCAAAATTAGACAACACAGCTTTAACAAATAGCAGAACTGAAACAGAATGAAAAGCTCAGTGGACAGCTCACACTTCCAGATGGAGTTTCTCTGTTCTTTCCTGTACACCATCTGTTCATATAAATCCATACTGTGCTGATTATTTTTGCCATCTTTATTCAAGCAAACAAATACCTGTTGTAACAATATTTGAGTAGATTCAGATACATCCTCTTCTCTGATGAGGCGATATTTTTACACACCCTGTGTGTTTTCTCAAAAGTAACTTCTACTGAGTTCAAAAGGACTCAGTCTAAAGCAGGTGCAATTTGAGAGCCAAGCCTGCCTTTGGGTTCTTCAGACTTCTCCCTTCATTCTCAGATCCAGTGGTACAGCTGTAAAGCAGAACTGAAAGGCTTTTTGAAAAAAACTCATAAGCTCTCTCCTAGTTACTTCCCATCTGGTAAGTCTAAATAATTGTTCTGAGGGAAAATGACAGGACTGGCCAAACTAAATCCTCAAATAAGAGGTATCTTTGGTTGCCCACAGAGACTGGGGGGATGGGATACTTTCTACCTACGGTTGATGGGTTCATAACATCTCCCAATTCTGCTCACCCCTACTTCAAATATGTGAAATGTCAAAAAATATCTACCAACATGGGCACAAAGGTGTTAGATCCCTCCACTAGAAGAGCTAAATAGACAGATAAATATTAGTTACTCCGATTCCTTTTTTCAAATTTACTGATGTTTGTAACTGGCAGCAGAACCCCTTCATCTAAAACATATTTTTGAAAACAGAATCAATATTTTCAGTAGGGCACACATTATTTATCAAACCAGAGCAGGGATTATTTGGACTACGGCCACAACAGAAGTTTAAAAGGTCTTGATCCTCAGCAGATTCCTCACACATATTTTTACATAAAAGAAAAAAATTAACCACCGTATTTGCTGGTGTATAAGATGACTTTTTCACCCTGAAAAACATGCCTCCAAGGGAGGGGGGTCGTCTTGTACACCGGGTGCACTTCAGTTGGGATAGACATAGCTGCCCATAGTGGCCTCCTGATGCTCGCCCACCTCATTCTACATGCCATCCAGATGAAGAAAGAAGCTCTACATTACAATTGTGTCTCCCTTTCAAACTGGTGGGGAAAAAGAAAGGGTTTCATTTACTGGTACCTTCTGCTCTGCCCAAAATGGAGGAAAAAGCCATGCTTCTTCCTTGCAGGGGAAGCAAGAGGCTAGGCTAGAGCAACACTTCCTGCCTCAGTGCAATTGACCTGCCCACCCACTTTACCTGCAGCGCCACCACTGGTGGGTGGTGCAAGTACAGTTCTAAAAAATCAATAAAATAATTAGTATTACTGTATTTTAATTACTGAAACTCACTAGCAGTTGCTACATTTCCCACTCTTGGCTTATACTCAGGTCAATCTATTTTCCTGGATTTCAAGGTCAAAATTAGGTGCCTTGGGTTATATTTGGGTCAGCTTATATTAATGTATACATGGTAGATAAATAAGTACCACTTTGCACTTGCACTGTTTTATGTTTACTGTACATGTTTGATAACATACAGCCTTGTGACAGTTTTTCTGCATGTCGTAAGCATTTGAATATAAATTAACATGTTGAAATCAAATCTGATGTTCTTTTACGTTTTATTTGGTATGTGGAAGGTGTGGGGAAGAGGGGGTAGTCTTATACGGCGAGTATATAACAAACTCTATATTTTGAGTGGAAAAGTTGGGGGGTCGTCTTATACGCCCAGTCGTCTTATATGCCGGCAAATACGGTACCTGCTACCTATGCTACAAACCTAGCAGTTCGAAAGCAAGAAATTGCAAGTAGGTAAATAGGTACCACTTTGGTGGGAAGGTGAACAGCGTTCTGTGCACTCTGGTGTCTAGTCATGCCTGACACATGTCCATGGAAACGTAAGCAGATGCAGACAGCACTGCATCTTTGGGTGTAAACAGAGAAGAGCACTTAACCCAATTATGCTACATAAAGCTAATCTTAGGGTCAAAGTAAATTAATGTAACATAGGCTCGAAAGCCAGTCATATCTAACTATTGGGTTAAGTCTATATGACTTTAGCCCTTCAACTCAGCCGGACTTCCTCGCCCGCGCTCAGGCTGAGGCAAAGGGACACAACTGTGCAAGGTGGCCGGGAGGCATAAAACCTCACTCCCACCACCTCTGACTCCACCAGACTTCCTCGCCCCGGCTCTCAGGCCGATGTTGCTGGACTGGAATAAACAGTTAATGCTTTGATATTCTCTTTTATACTTTTATGATGTATATTGTCTTTGATGATATCATGATTTATGTATTATCGATATTTGTTTATTAATTGCACAATATGTTGGAGGGAGGAAGAGTATGAGGGGTGAAAGTCTTTTTTATTTAATTGTTATGTTATTTTAGTACTATGTGTTTTTTATGTAAATTGTATTATTTTGCTGATGTATGTTGTGTTGAAGATATACTGTAATGTATTTTCATTTTTATTTATTTATTTTGGATTTATTGATTCCAAGGTTAGATTTATTGACTGTATTGTGTTGCATTATATGCCATATTTATGTTATGTTGTTGCACTTATATTTGAGATTGTAAGATTGTATTGTATGTTACTTATATTGTTAGCCGCTCTGAGTCACTTCGGCGAATAGAGCGGCATACAAATACAAATACAGCATCCTGATTTTAAACTGGTCACATACTTGAGACTGCACTGAAAGTACAGTAATACCTCAGATAATGCTAAGACTTTGTTCCACAAGTCTTGGTGTTATCCGATTTTTAGTGTTATCTGATGCATGTTAAAATCCTATGGGATGGATCGGATAACGTTAAAGCTCCATAGAGATACATTGTAACCGCACAGGCTTTAGCGGTTGTTATCCGATACATCCCATAGGACCTTAACGTTGTTTGATCCAATTCTCATCCCCAGATTACTTAACGTTATGCGATTTTAGCGTTATCAGAGGTAAATGTTATCCGAGGTATTACTGTATACATTTCTTGTTACATTTCCCTTAACTGGTTTATGAAAATCATTCATAAACATCTTATGTTTCCTGCCTGTGGATTCTTCTACATTAAAACTTGGTGTACTCGACTAAACAATGTCATTGATATGCTGGAAAAGTTGCTGGTTCATGTTATGTGCCCATGCCTATGATGATTTCTATTTGTTGTTTGTTTTGTTGTTGTTGAATTGTCTTTTCTTCTGGAAATTTCACTGAAGTTGCAACTATTCAGGAAGCTGAAAATTATATCTCTAAATTGTGAAAATTAACATATGGGCAATGAAGATGGATATTTTGAGTCCTCATGGTTGCAAAAATCCAATTTTAGGAAAGACAATTATTTTCCACCTATCATTTACTGGTCTGAAACACTTTCTGATCTCTCTTTACCTGACCACAGACTCTCTCACTGACATGTTCTCCTGGCCACTTACTCTGACATCTAGGCTACACACATAACTATACAGTATATTCCTCAATATTTCGTATCTCTGCTCCATCATCATCAACTGATGCAATTTTCCATTCTTTTCAAACTCAAGTACTGTATGTTCTCTCCTTTTACTTCACAATTGTTTAATTTGTATACATAAACCACCCTAACAACAGTATAAAATACTGAATGAAACTATTTTGCTTATTAAAACATGACTCCTACACAGGCAATGCCCTGGATTTTTCTTAGTTGGTTTATGTTCCAGTCTGATGTTTTTCTTCTGTAACAATGTTCTCTCTGTGTGTATAAGTATCAATGAAACACTTAGAGGTTTTAGGAATTTAAAATGTAGATTCACCATTGCCAACTGTTCCTTTCAACATAAAGAAATTCACAGATGATCTGTTACAACTAATGCTAAAGGACAGAAAAGCTTGGCTTGAGGCCTCAGTTATCCTGCACAAACATAACTAGTTAAGATAATTAAAGGTAGCATTCCATCAATTAGAGCTCTTAAAACTGGAGGGCATTCAAGAAAGCAAACCATATATTTTACAAACTAGGATGTCCTCAAAGCAATCCAGGTAGGTGTTACTTGTCACCATTCATTTGATGTTCAAGTCAGAAAACTGGAACTGCCCGAAACTTCACAATCTGTGGACCATTCACTTTACATTAATCACATCACTCTAAATTAAGTGCATCAGGGAAAGAGATCAATGGCGCTTTTAGAACGCATGGCTATCCATGAGAATCAGTCTACCACTCTGCATTATATAAGGAGATTTAGGCTTCAAGTCAAAGAATAAGCAAAAGAAATGACATCATAACCTGGAATTATTAATTTGCAGCCAAAAATGACAGCAATGTGGTAGGTAGCAAGGACTAATCACATTATTTTATACAGTTACTGGCAGAGATACTGACAGTTAATTGTCATCTCTACAACTCACATTAAGGAGAAGAAAGCCTACAGGCTTGTCAGAGAAATTAAAAGTAGACAGTCTCAAACTATATTATGGTTTGGTCACAGCCATTTCAAATTTTACTATGACCAGGTCTTCCCTTCCAGAAGCAGCCCATGCCTTCCTAAGGGCTTCCTATAAGTATTTCCAGAGCACAGGAAAGTTGTTTTTCTAGACTACAGCAAGCAAAATCCCTTATTCAATGTGGGCAGCATCCATGCTAACAGATAGATGGTGAGATTTTATAATCCAAAACCAGCAATTCTTCCAAACTCTAAGCCAGAGGTGGCCAACGTGTTTATGACAGCTGTGTGTGCATTTACGGCAGCATTATGCACATGACTACTTTACTTCCACTTCCGGGAACGGCAAGGGGCAAGGGCCGGATGGGATGGTGCTGAGGAGCAGGGCCACCCCTGCTCTAAGCACTTCTATACTTGCATTCTGGAAGTCACATGTTCAATGTTTCAAACCCTGATAAATTACAAGATCAGCACTAGTGGTATAGCTTCTGTTGAATCACAACAACAAAGCTCTAAGAATCCATACAAGAAGAAATAAACATTTTATTTTGAAATACTTATTACACATGTTCTCTGATTCAACATGACAAATAATATCTGAGTAGCCCCAGAAGATGTCAAAAAGAAACCTTTGATTATCACACTTATGGGCCCCTTCCCTAACCCCCTCTCAGTTTGCAACCAACCAACCTTTATTTCCTCATTTAAGCTACCCACAAGAGCAAAAACACAGTCATTTAGAAATCTTCAGATGGTGCTCTAAATGTACATATCTTTTCAACTTGACACTTTCCTTACCCCTGTTTCCCTTATGGCTCTTTGAAAATGTCTCCTGGTATTTCTTTGGAATGCCAACTTGAAATGCATGTGTCTGGTTAAGCTATGCTACACAGGAAATAAAGGTTTGATGTGGATGTTGCAATTTTCTCATTGTAAATAGCAATAGAACAGTCCTCAGAAAACAAGTAGGTTTCTATTGATTTTCCATCATAGTGATTTGATCAAAAGCCAAGAATTAACCATTTCTACTCTATAACAACAACAAAAGAACCCTTTGAAATGCTTGACTAGGCTTTAAAAAAATCCAAGGATGAATATCTCACACTGTTATACCAGTTACCCAACTTTTGATTATCAGAGGCCAATTTCTTCCCCGCAATTGTAAGTCGTACTGCTCTAAAAACGGGAAAAAAATTGAAAATAAAAACAGGAAGTCATCACTTTTTTTGGTTGTTGTTGGAGGTGGTTGAACTTAAAAATGCAACTCCTGGGCACTTAAGAGAGTAAAAAATATGCTCCATGGGTCATTTTTTCCTTCCATCAGAGAAGCCATGTGGAGAGGGAAGTTTAAAAACAGCTGAGGTCACACTTTATCCACTTCTGCACTCAGGAGATTGATATGTATGTGTCTAGTTTAAGGGTGCCCAAACTATGGCCCTTGAGCCAGATCCAGCCCCGGATGACAATTCATCTGGCCCATGCTACCCTTGTTGCTCCCGGAAGCAAAACACTCCCATACAAGCGTGTTTTGCTTCCACTTCCAGGAGCGATGTGGGTGGCATGAGCCGGATAAGTTGACATCGAGGGCAGGATCTGGCCCACGGGCCATAGTTTGGGCACCCCTGGTATAAGAAGAGAAAATGGCAGGTTAAAAATCTATCTCATCCTGTTGAAAAACAGATTGCAAGGTACATTTTACTTCCACTTCTGGTGGGAGGAACCACGTGAGCGGCCCACTGAACCACATGGCTGGCCTTCAGCCTGAAAAGTTTGGGCAGCCCTGGTCTAGTTAATCTGTGTGAGTCTATGTGTGTATCAGCATATGTGTGCACTCACACATATGTGTTTGTGCAAGCATGCATGTACATATATCCGATCATATGTGGGAGAAGGTTAATGTTCTTACATCTGGCTTATGAGCTTAGCTTAATATCTGACTGACCACTGTGTTAAATACAATGCTGGTTTTAAACAGACCTCTTCTATGCCACCAGCTGTGTTACTATTTCCAATTGGTGTATTAAAAAAAGGGAAACATAAAATTCAAGAAATATGCAATTAAAAATACTCTACTAAAATAAAACCTGAACTAAACACCCAACTGAAAACAAACATTGAAGTCTGAAGTATAATGCTTAAACTGTAATGTTATTGGAGCATGTCTTTAAACTGGTTTTCCCCCTAGATGTAGAACTTTGCACATCCCTGTCAAATTTCATTCTGTGGTTTTCAACCCAGTGTCCAAGCCTATCCAGATTTTTTTTGACATTAGTTTCTGTGTTCCATGATTTAACCATTCCACACAAATTTGTCTTATCCACAAATCTGATAAGCATTCCCTGTACTCCATCATCCAAGTCATTTAATACAAATATTGAAGAGCACCAGGCCCAGAACTGAGCCTTGCGGTACCCCCACTTGTTACCGCCTGCCAATTTGAGTACTACAGTATTATATAACTAACTGTGCATCCATCTGACAATTGCTTTATCCAGCCCACACTTAATTAGTGTGCTAATCAAGGTATCATGGGGCACATTGTCAAAAGCTTTGTTAAAGTCAAACTATGTTACATTTACAGCATTCCCACTCTTTATCAGGGAAGTTACAAAATCAAAGAAATGAGATAAGATTAGTCTGGCATTATCTGTTCTTGATCTGGATATGCAGCATAACCTTTTGGAAACAACATGCAGCAAATGCAGATTGCAAGAGAGAAGCAGAAATTTTAAAATAATGTGTAAGTTTGTTAAATGCTCTAAAAAGATTCTGTCAAGCTTTTATGAAAGCAAATTAAACACATACTTATTCATGTTGCTATGGGCCTATTCAATTTATTAAAATCCCTACTGTTAAGAATCTTCTTTTTAGTAACAGACTTCTAGCTGCGTTTTAAAAGGAGTTTGTATTTGTTCTTAGCTGGTTGGAACAATGCATAGTGGTGTTTAATAGGCTTTCACAAAACCCTGCTAAGGAAAAACACCTATCTCTGAACATTATTTTTTCCTTTTTACTGTAGTTTTCCAAAAACCGTAAACCAAACAAACACAGGAGGAGACCATATTCAGGCTCCCTGTATGGTTTAAAACAACAGCAACATAGCATCTAAAGTTAAACCTATCTGGAAAATTCATCCACAACATATAAATAAAATTTCCCTGGCCCTTCAAGTTACACTGTACAGTATTGCCACCATGTTTTCCATTTTTTGGAATAGTAGCCGTGTTAGTCTGTGGTTCAGGCATATCAGAAAACAAAACAAATAAAATAAAATAAAAAACACTGTAGCACTTTAAAGACTAACTGCTAGCAGTTAGTTTTGTTTTGTTTTGTTTTCTGACATGTTTTTCCATGTGACTTTTATTTGGTGTCAAAAGGTTTTTCATTTATTAATGCACAGTTTCTGTGATGCAGCAATGTCATACTTCTTCTTCTTCCATGTCTAGGCCAGACATGAAACTGCCAAAATGAAGGTACCTTTTGGTAAGTCCATTCTGCAGTTCCTGATTTTAATAAGCTGCTATAGCATAAACATGTGGGTTGCAATCTCCATATGCAACATTCTAGGCAAAATGAACTAATATTCCAGATTTTGGGAATGAGCAGTATCTGAGCTTTGCACTCCTTGCAACTTCAAGAGCAAAACATGACACAAGGGGGAATGCCCTTGTGATACTATAGGAGGCAGTTCCTTGTATAACAGTAGCAAGATATGAATATAATCATGCAAGAAGCAGAAAGCAGTGATGGGCAGCAGCTGGTTCGCCAGAACTGGTAGCAGCTTTTCTCGGTGTCCCGGCAAACCAGTAGTGGCTTTTGGGGGGAACCACCTCAGGGGGTTACCTTTTCGCCAGTTCCCCCACTGCGCATGCGCACCAAGTGCTTGGCATGCATGCGCACCTACAGTGCTTGGTGTGCCTACAGCACTTGGTGCACGTTTGCACCTACAGCACTTGGCACACCTACAGTGCTTGGCAAGCATTTGCACCCTACAGCACTCAGCCTGCCGAGCCAAGCAGCCATTTAATGCTTGGAGTGTGGCAGCACAGAGCATCGGGCGGCCACGTGCAGCCACAGAAGAACCGGTGACTACTGTTGAGGCCCTTGGCGGCCTCCTTGCTGTCCTCCCAAGTGGGGAGAAGGAAGAACAGCTGCTAGCCTGAAGCTCCCTACAGCCTGCTCCCCAGGGTAAGTGACCTACCTTTGGGTGTGGGGTGGGTGGGTATACATTAATGTGTATTTATTTTTAATGCGTATTTTTATGTGTTTTATGTGTATTTTATGTCTATTTAATTTGTATTTTTAAGTGTACTTATTTTTATGGGTTTTTTTTACCTTGGTTCCACCCACGACATTGGCTCCGCCCATGACATTGGCTCCGCCCACAACACTGGCTCTGCCCACAGTGTGGTAGTAAAATTTTTGGCTGCCCACCAGAAAGACAGGCAGTGTTCATGTGTGCAACACATATACAAATATCATTATGCTAAGACAATGAACCCTAGTACTAGTGAAGAGCGAAGAAGAAATGGACACTGAAGCATTAAAGCCATCTCCCATGGTAAATTCAAACTTCCTTCTTTTGCTTATTTGTCTTTTGTTTAGCCTATAATTTGTTTCTTTATCTCAGGGGTGCCCAAACTATGCCCCAGGGGCCAGATACGGCCCCCGATGCCAATTCATCCGGCCCACGAAGCCCTCATCACTCCTGGAAGCGGAAGGAAAACATGCCTGTACGGGCGCATTTTCCTTCAGCTTCCAGGAGTGACAAGCGCTTTGCAGGCCAGATGAATTGGCATCAGGGGCCGCATCTGGCCCCCGTGCCTTGGTGATTGGCCCACGACCGGAAAAGTTTGGGCACCCCTGCTTTATCTGAACAACCAAGAAAAGACAGGAATTCTCTGAAACTTTAACTGATGCCTTAAGACCTCATAACACAATTCAGAAAGCATATTTTCCAAGTAATATTTTGAAAATCTGGATGTAATTTCCTGCCTTCTATCATGTTTCATGCACAAATAAAAGAAAGAAGCAGCTGACAATCAAATCAAAGTTCTTACCTGTGAAAGCATTTGTGGCCTGAAAACCAGCTTCCTGCATACTGCTCTCCCAGTAAAGTTTGTGATTTTGGTTTTAGCCTGTCCTTTTAAGAGGTAGCATCTATGATTCAACTTGTCAAGTTACTTCCATGTTTGCTTGTTAATGTCCATTTCTTTCCTCAATCCAGCATTCAGCATTCAGTATCTTCCAACTCCCTTCTTTATTCAGGTCCTCTGAGCCCTCAGTAAATTCAAATGGCAAGTGCAGATCTGGCTTCTCAACCGTCAAGCCACAGAATTTTAGTCATAGTGTCCACTTGCAGGAGGAAAGCAGTCATTCCACGTTGTTTGCAATCTCTCTAATAAGTTTTAACTTTCAAAACTTAGTTCAAATCGTCCATTCAGAGAACACTGTTTGGTTTTGCTGCTTTTTGCTTTTTCCATTTTCCTACGATTCAGCCAGATGTGATCTTCAGTTGTCTTCTTTGTTTTCTTTAGGTTTCACCTTCCTCTCAGGCAAGCTGAGAAATTAAAAAAGGGAAAAAATATGTTTCCTGATGACTTGCAACATAATTCAGAGTACGGAGGGAATAAGACCACATGTGTGTATGTGCATGTAGACACACAACCCCATTTAGTAGGAACTGACAGCATGTATTAAAGAAGATCTTTAGAAAGAAAATATGGCAATTTTGCTGAGATGCAAAGTATGACCGCACAACCCTTTGAAATGCAGAAAGAGACAGCAGTGAACATGTCAATATTCATCTCTGAACATGATATCATTTACATTTCAAAAGCCTTATTTAGTAAAGATGAGGGCAACAGTACAATAACAAAACTGCAATCAAAAGGAAAAAGCAAAAGCACTGAAAGCTCTCAAATCTAATGTATAATTATTATTCTATCAGGCTCTATCATTACTATTTTATAAAACTTTGTTATGAAATGTAAAGCTAAACATGATATTGTATGCTTCCAACATTTACCAAAAGAAGAAATAACTCACCAAAATGTGTGTATATAGCTATATAATAGGCCTGAGTACTTATTATCTAAAACTAAAATTAAATTTCAGTTAGATTATTAGTGAACGGAATTATTGTTTTTATTATGTATTATATAAACTAAATAAACTTTAAATATTGAAACCAATGCATTGTAACAATACAAGATACAGGTACAGTAATACCCGGATAACGATTGCATCGGATAATGATGCAAGTTTTTTGGGAAAAACTTGCATCGGATAACGATTCTTTAGCGTTATCCGAGGCAATGGTCTGCGGGGGGGTTGGGGGTTGGGTAGAACTTCTACCCAAACTACCCCCACCCGCAGTTATCTCTGTGACTGCAGTAGGGTCGGGGGAAAGGCGCACACCTTTTCCCCGACCCTACTGCAGTCGTTTTGAATGAAGGAGAGGTGAGGGAATTCCCAGTGCGCACCCTTGGGATTCCCTCACCCCTTCTTCATTCACAGCATTTGTACCTTGGAATGCAGGAAGGTGGGGGGGAAGAGGCGTGATCTTGCGCCTCTTTTTCCCCCACCTTCCTGCACTCCAAGCTAGCGCTGCACTGGGGGAGGAATACCTACCCCACCCCGCAAGGGCAGTAATCCATCACTGCTCTTGCGGGGTGGGGTGGGTATTCCCCAACACATACCCCTAGCTTTAAAAGCAAAATGATCCAGAGGAAAAGAGACAATGTCTTTTCTTGTGGATCATTTTGCTTTTAAAGCTAGTGCTGGGGGTAGGGGGTGTTCCCGCCACACACACACACACACACAAGGGCAGTGATCACAAGGATTACTGTCCTATTGTGTGTGGGGGGGTATTTCCCCCACACACCCACAGTGCTAGATTTAAAAGCAAAAAATCCAGAGGAAAAGAGACATTGTTTGTCCCTGAAGTCAGGGCTTTTTTTTAGTGTTGTTCGATGCATGCATCGGACAACACTAAAAAACTGATAATGTCATGATTTGTAGAACCATGTTTATTAGCTTTTTGCCCCCAACATGCTGGGTACCCATTTTCCCGACCTCGGAAAGATAGAAGGCTGCATCAACCTTAATCCCAATCAGGATTGAACTAACAACCTCTTGTTTGCAGTACAGGGCTCCTAGTGTTCCAATAAATATATCACCCACCCTTGCCTTTGGATTATGCAGAATGAGTAAAAAATATTAATATTGACTGCATCAAGAATTCTAAGAAAAGGATTATGGGATTCTCATTGCTTATAAAACTAACAGAAGATATCAAATTTATCATGGTTTTTTCACCACAAATGGTACATTATTGAGAATAATGACACCACTCGTAATACTAGAGGCCCCTCAGCATCTTTGAGTATTTTTGTCAGTATTCCTAGACCAGTGATGGCGAACCTTGGCACTCCAGCTATTCTGGAACTTCAATTCCCAAAAGCCCTGATCAGCAGGAGTGCTGACTTGGGCTTCTGGTAATTTAAGTCCAAGAACAGCTGGAGTGCCAAGGTTAGCACCAGGGTTATAGACCAACAAATTAGTCATAGTATCAAAATTTAAATATAGTAAAATGGCGATTTATGTAAGCTTTGATTTACGTAAAATTCAACTTATGTAATGATTTTTTGCAGAAAACATCTCCCATTTTAGGCAAATAAATCATTTTATGTAAGAGGTTTCCTTGCATCTTGTATGTCTAAAATGATGCTGCTGCCATTTTAAATTCTAAAATGGCGACCCTGTGCCATTTTAGAGTTTAAAATTTCACCCCGTGCCACCCGCCCCCACCACTGGCAGTCCAGACAACTACAGCAGTTTTGCTGAGCTTTCCACAGTCCCTGCTGCTTCTACCAGCACTGGTAGAGTGCTGGGGGCATATCCACTCTGAGGTCCCCCTGCGGTGCACTTTAGCTAGGAACGTGCATCAGACGGAAACCGCTCCATCCTGCTCTTCGGCAGAGGTTTCTCCACAGCGTGGTTTAGCTAGGAACACCTGTTGGATGAAGAGCGGGATGGAGTTTTCATGTGCATTCCCAGCTAAAGGGCACTGCAGGGAGATATCAGACGAAGAGTGGAACTGAGGGGATATGCCCCTGCACTCTACCAGTGCCTGTAGAAACAGTGGGAATGAGGCGGCAGCAGCAGCACTGGTGATGGTGGTGGTTCTCACTCCCCCTATGTCCAGACAAACCACTCAGGAGGAAGCAACAGCATGCAAAAGGTAGGAAGATTGCTCCCTTAAAATACCCTTCATGTTGGTTTTATTTTGTTTTTATTATATTTGGTCCAGTTGGGACTGTTTTTCCCCTAATACAACCCTATGGGAACACCGCAATTTATGTAAAAAACCATATGATATACAAAGCTACAGAACTGACTTTTTACGTAAATTGGAGTTTTACCAAATATGTATACAGTAAAACCCCGACTTACATATGCCCCGAGTTACATAAAATTAGACTTACATAATGATTTTGTGCTAAAACCATGTCCTGATTTACATAAATGTCCTGATTTACATAAATTTACGCAACATGATTTCCTATGGGTTTGCTTCAAGTTACATTAAAAATTCATATTTCTTATGGGTTTGTTTTGAGTTACATAAAAATTCATTTTCCTATGACTTTGCTTCAATTTACATAAAAATTTCATTTTTCCTATGGGTTTGCTTTGAGTTACGTAAAAATAATTTTCTTATGGGTTTGCTTCGAGTTACATAAAAAACTGAGTTAAGCAAAAACCTACGGAACTAACTTTTTACATAAGGAGGGGTTTTACTGTACTGTATTTTAATTTGTAAGTCTACACAAGCATTTCAGGGTTTCCCTAAGAATACAATGGTATGCTGTCAGGATGTTTATAATTATCACACTATGAATTTTATTTATACAATATCTACCATGGTTTTTAATAATACAAGTCTCAAAGCATTTGTCAGGATAAAAACATAACTACCGAGGACTAAGAATATGGTTATTGTTGTTTCTCTCCCCTTAGACTGCAGCTTATTTTCACAGTTCTCAAACACTGAATGACAGTGTCCCAGTCTGTCTAAGTTATCAAGTTATGGTAATAAAGTAGACCATATTGCCAGTGACTCAAAGCTAACCATCAGGCGGCAGTTAACTAACCTGACAACTTGAGGAATAACGGCCTTGAGTGGCAAGGTCCACAGGGAAGGGTGAGGGTCCAAAGTGGATTAAATCCCACTTGAATTCATCTTGATGGAGGGCAGCATCTTCATCAATACTGCCCTGGAGCTAAGGAGGACTTTGTCAAAAGGGCTCAGGACCAGAAAGTGAATCACAAAACTGGATCAATGTTATAGGTGTCTTGCTGCAATGCAGAAGGCAAATGGAAGGCCACTGCATTGTATTCTCAGGACAGTCTTCATGGCTAATCGCTATGATGATCACCAATATTCGGAATCGGATACAGCAAAAGTAGAGGAAAAAGAAGAAGAATGATAGTGTCTACAATGCTGTGCCTCCCTTGTTCCATTTGGGATCTATATAAGCAAACTGATCTGATTTAAAAGAAACAACTGTCAAGGATGGGTAAAACATACTGTGTTTTCTGTCTGAAATAATGCAAAACATAGACAAGCTACCTTAAAAAAAACCTGATTTTGCACTCTGACAGATTCTCTGATAAGTGCACTCCAAAAATGTACCTTGCCCAAATTCTGTATCAGAGTGGTTTGGGCTTATTGTCTTGAGTTAGGCATTACTGGTAGGTACACTAATACCCTGGATAACGCTAAAATTTGGTTCCACAAGTCTTAGCGTTTTCCGGTTTTTAACATTGTGCGATACATTGACTGCACAACCCCTGCGGTCTGGCTGGGAATGAGCTGCGGGATGGTGGTGGCTGGAATTGGAGCCCAAGAGGAAGAGAGGATCGACTATGAAGCTGGTCCTCTCTTCCTCTTAGGCTCCAGTTCACCCCGGCAACTCACTTCCAACCCCTGTGGTCTGGCTGGGAATGAGCTGTGGGGGGGAATTGGAGCCCAAGAGGAAGAGAGTATCAGCTATGACGTTGATCCTCTCTTCCTCTTGGGCTTCAGTTTATAAATGTTCAGAGTGCCAGTTTGGTTGGGGGGAGGGTACACGCGCCTGTTCTCACCTCCAACCAAACCAGCACTCCGATGTTCAGAGTGCCCGTTTGGTTGGGGGGAGGGTGCAAGCACCCGCTATCACCCCAACCAAATCTGCACTCTGAGCGCCCGATCACCGTTTTCCTTGGGGTGAGAGTGCGTGCACACTCTCACCCAGAGGAAACCGGCAATCCGACACTTGGGTCTATGGAGGCCCCCTCAAACCCAACAAGGGGGGCTCCTGAGATCTCTGCCCCAAAGCCTGCAGGGCTGGTCTCCAGCCCTGCAGGCTTTGGGGTAGAGATCAACGCTGGGGAATTTGAGGCAAACTTTTGCATTGTACAACGCTATCTTAACATTGTACGGTGCAAAAGTTCACCTCAAATTCCCCAACGTTATCCGGTCTTAACGCTGTGCAGTGCACACGTTAATCAGGGTATTACCGTACTTGTAAAATGGTAGCCCTTTCAATTAAAATAATAATTCCAGATACTCAACTCACTGATTTATCCAGCTTCCTTTCAGTTATAATAATTGTGTGCCATCAAGCCAATTCCGACTTATGATTACTCTTTCCATGGGTTTCCTAGGTTGAGAAAACTCAGTAGTAGTTTAGTATTCCTTTCTTCTGGGACTGTGCTTGCACATGACTACTCAGTGGGAAATTGAACTTTAGACCACTAGCTTTACAACCAGATACCAAAACTACTGAGATACTCAGACAGCAATAAATAATTGTGTGCCATCAGTGCTAACCTATGGCTACCCTTTTCAGGATTTTCTAGATAGAATATACATACAAATGGTTTACTGTTCCTTTCTCCTGGAGTCACCCAGAGACTGTGAAGCTTGGTTATGACTACACCGGCTTGCTCTTCTCTTGAGAGGCGCAGTGGGGAATCAAATTCCCAACCTTCAGAGACTTAAACCACTTAACCAGCCACCCTTTAAGTCTAGGAAACAACACTGTTAGAAAACAGACCTTTGGAGAAGAATACTTGGGTAGGAGTGTGGTGTATCTGAAACAAGTTTGCTGAATTGTGCTTTGCTCTACAAATACAAATTAGTTTCCAATTACACATGCACAGGCCACACATCTTTAGCTGATACTATTATTACAAGGATATCGCTATTTCTCAGCATTCATAATGTAATATTTTTGTACTTAGAAAATGAAACTATTTCCTCCAAAAAGTAAATTTAGTTGCTGCTACAAAAACTGCTCTTTAGAATGATTTGCAGAAGCACTGCTGAAGATGCTTTAAACTAAAAATTTGGTGAAATTAAACAAAACAGAGCCAGTAACGCCCATAAAAACATACCTTTTTTAAAAATCCCTCTAAGAATAATTAAAAAATCTCTAAATGATGGCTTCTCAAATTGTATCACCACCCTCGGCCTTCTAAATCAACAACGAAAGCTGCTTGAGCCTGTAGAGATTGAATATTTTTGAATAGTAGCCGTGTTAGACTGTGTTTCAAACATATCAGAGAATAAGCAAAAAATGTTGTAGCACTTTGAAAACTAACTGTTACATTTTAATATTAGCTTTTGTGGATCAAGTCCACTTTATCAGACATTGATAAGTGTCTCTGTGACACCAGTGCAATCTGAGACTGGAGCAACCGATGGTTAAGGGGAAAGACAGCTTTTACAACCTCCCTTCCAATAAAAGAAGCCCTGTTCTTCTTCTTCCGTGTCTAAGGCAGACAGAAAACTGCCAAAACGAAGACACTTGTGGTGAATTCATTCTGCAGTTCCTTTCACCTGGCCTAGTATAAGAAAGATTAGCTGGCAACACAAGGTTGCCATTGCTAGGGTACGCACATTTGTAGTTCAAAAATACCACAATCTTTGAGGAGGCTCTTTCTGTGTAGCCCAGAAGCTCTGCTGCCACCAAGGAAGTACAATCAGAAGCTACTTCTGTGACAATAGACATTCCCTTGCTTCAGGTTTTAAGTGGGGTAAGGTGGTTGGCACTAGTGGAGAGGAACGGGAGAATCACACCTCTTCTGTCAGCTGCTTTCAGCAATCGTATTTTCTTTTTAGAGCAAATACTGGATATATATATCTTCTAATGCAGCAACATTCTGAAGGCATCCTTTTCCTTGATGATGACAAACAAAATGTTTACAAAATGTAAGGCAGAGAAAAAGCAAAATAAGCATTCATCCCTAACTTACGGGGGTGGTTGGAAATGAAGAGTGGAAGCAATGATATTTGATCTCTTTGCATAAAAAAAAAAACATTACTTGTGAAGCAGAAATATTCAAAGAAAGAAAAAGACACTGAAAATAGGGCATTGTCATTCTAATCTCCAGCACTGTCAGTCAACATGCAAAAAGGAAGAACCAAACATCTGCCCTATGCTGAACAGAGGAAAGGGCAATAATCTCACTGTCTTCAAGCCTAATCAAAAACAGGGAGTCTAGTGGCAGGTGGCTAGTCAAATCATGAAGAACAACAGGCAAAAAAAACCCCACAAAGTATATGCAACAAGAAGTCAGCTGAATCTGTGCCTAAGTAGTAAGTTGTTCAAATTGAGAAATCAGGCCATAGTCAGACAACTTACAGGACCACATGAGATCGTACTAGGCCAATGATGGCAAACCTTGGCACTCCAGATGTTCTTGAACTTCAATTCCTAGAAGCCCTGATCAGCAGGAGTGCTGACTTGGATTTTTGGTAATGGAAGTCCAAGAACACATGGAGTGCCAAGGTTTGCCATCACTGTACTAGACCATTCTGACAGCTGACCTTTGCTTTTTCTGTTTACTCCAAACACTCCTGAACTCTTTTGTTTCATTTTCTGTTCTGGGAGAGCATGCAGGTTAGGGACGGAAAACACATGAGTAAAAGAGGAATACAGTAAAACCTCGGATAACGCTAAAACCTGGTTCCACAAGTCTTGGTGTTATCCGATTTTTAGTGTTATCCGATGCATGTTAAAATCCTATGGGATCCATAGAGATACATTGTAACCACACAGGCTTTAGCGGTTGTTATCCGATGCATCCCATAGGATCTTAATGTTATCCGATGCAATTCTCCCCCTCCCCCCCAGATTGCTTAATGTTATGCGATTTTAGTGTTATCCGATACTAATGTTACCGAGGTATTACTGTAATACCAAATGACATCCAAACCTAAACAGCTACCTCTCTACTGGGGGAAAATGTCTGTAAAGGCCTCTCCAAAAACCAACAGTGAGGTTGTTCCAGAGTGAGGAGGCTACCAACGAGAGAACTCTTTTCCTGTTTTCACTCTTCTTTTTTGTCTTGGAGTAGAATCTCTCAGCAAGGAAGCTTGAGAAGATCTCATAAAATTTGCTCCAAAAGGTATTAAAGTCCCAAACTGTGTAGAGCAGGGGTTCCCAACCTAACTGCCATGGGCCGGATCCAAGGGCATTCAAGACACAAAATGGCCACCCCTTTGAAACTGTTGGGACAACAGTGGAGGAAGGGCAAAATGGCCATCTGGCCCTCGAAGCTGACTGAGAGAGCATGACCAGGCCTCCAGCTTGAAAAGGTTGGAAACTCCTGGTGTAGAGCTTTGTATGTAAATATTAAGACCGTGACCTGGCATGGAATGTAACAGGTAACTAGTGCAGGCAGTCCAAAACTAGAGTTATATTATCATACTTCTGAGTTCCACCGAGTCTTGTCACTGAATTTGAAGACTACTGTACCACTTCAAAGGCAGTCCCACAAAGAAAACATTGGATTAATTGGCCTTACAGATCAATGCATTGACCAATGTGATAAAGAATCTCCCACACAGATACGGCAAAGCTGGGAAACCGGTTGCAGCTGGTAAAATGCATCCCTGGCCAAGGCAGAGATCTGCTGCTCCATAGTAAGAACCACTCAGATTTTAAACCTTACCTCTAAGAGGAAGAGTGGTGTTATTTACCTTAGAGAAGAAATCACCCAACTGACTGAAAGAAGCATAGTTACAAGATCTCTGACTTATAAGGATTCAACTTCAGCTTATTCTTCCTCAGTCAAAGCCCAACTGCTTTCAGACACTGCTCCAGGACTTGGAAAGCCTCCACTAATGAGGCAGAAAAGGAGAGAGAGAGTTATGTATCATCAGTGTACTGATGAAAACACACTTCAAATCTCCACAAGATCTCACGCAGAGGACTGTGGGGTTCCATAGCACTGGATCCAACAATCTAACCCACTACTTCAAGTTGCACCATACGGACACAGTCATTAAGAAAGGATTGGAACTAGGGCAAAGGTGAGCCCCTGATTCCAAGCTCCGACAACCTGTCCATGCCGATACTGCTATGGCCAATGGTACCAAAGCAGTGGTGGGCTCAAAACATTTTTACTACCACATTGTGGGTGTGGTGTGGTGGGTGTGGCCAGGGGGAACGCCCTGCATTGCACCCAAATTAGGACTACTTTATTTCAAAACTTGGATGGGCAAGGCTAGCCAGAATTTCAGCTATCAGTTCTGGCGAACTGGTCCAAACCTGCTGGTGCCCACCACTGAACCAAAGGCTGCTGACAGATCTAAGAGCACCCAACAGGGTATAATCAACCCTGTCAGATTCTCTTAAGAGGCCCTCAATCAGTGTGACCAGTGTTGTCTTACTGCCATGGCACAGTCTGAAACCAGATTGGAAAGGGTTCAGGGGATCCCCCTCCTCTAGGAATGCTTATAGCTAATCTGTCACCACTCTCTCAATTACCTTGCCCAAGAATGAATTGTTGGAAACCAGTTGCCAATCCAGTGGTTCCCTCCCCCCCCCCCATGGACTAAACACTCATCTCCTTCAAAGAAGGATAAAGAGCCCTCCTGAATAGAACAGTTAACAATCTGAGTGGCCAATTCCACTACTATGTCATTAGATGCTTTAACAAACCAGGAGAAGCATGGGTCAAGAGAAGAAGTGATCACTCTCTACAGACTGCAGGTGCCCTGGCCATTGATTCTGGTGTCACAAGCCGAAATTGATTCCACAAAGGAGGATAACCTGCTGCATTGGCCATCTCTTGCTGATTAACTGTTCCAATATGGGAATCAAGGTTCCTACAGATGGTCTTAACCTTATCTCTAAAATGTGTCACAAATCAATTACATATTGTGACACTGGGTTGAGTTGACCCTTTGTAGGGTTTTTTTTAGATAAAGCACATTGAAGAGGTTTGCCAATCTTTTCTTCTCAGAGAACTTCTGAGACTGCAGCTTGCCCAAAATTACACACACTGGGTCTTCTTCAAAATAAGCCAGATACATAACTCAGTAATAGAGCCCTGGTGGTATAGTGGTTAAATCGCTGTACTTCAGCCAAAAGATTGTGAGTTGTGATCAAGGTTGACCCAGTCTTCCAACCTTCTGAACTTAATAAAATGAGTAACCAGCATATTGAGGGCAAAATGCTAATTACCTGCTAACCACCCAGAGAGTGCACTAAGTGCTATGTTGCGGTATGCAAGTATAATCGCAATTGCTATAATCTATCCAGCTGATGTATATACAAAATAATTAAAACAGGCAGTAGAAATAGTTCAGTAGCAAATCACATGGTTTCATGAAAAATATTCAATAATGGCCAACAATCCTATCTGAAAGTATGGAGAGATCGTGCTAGTGTTTCACATTAGCGAGACAAAAGAAATTAGTGCAAGCTAGCTTCTTTCAGAACAGTTTAATAAGCATACTAAGGCTACACATGTATTGAGGAGATTCTAATGACCAGCGCTATATAAGTGCATCTGTTGCTAGTGCCTCTTCGGAAACAAAAATAATGTAAAGAAAAAGTCTTGAAAATGTTACTGGGCAAATGAGAGTCAGTTTGCTCCAGTAAATCAAACTACGCTCCAGGAATTAACTTGATTTATTTACACTGTCCCAGTAGTCAACATCTTCCGTCTGGGTGCTAAATAAAGAAGGGCAAACAGAACATTATCCAGACAAGCAAACAGTCTAAAGAATTGCAGACACAATCAGTTACAGGATGTTCCTGGCACCAACATTTACAAAACTGAGATAGAGAATGCTCTCTCTTTCCTTTTTTATAACTAGGAATTGACAATCAACATAATAAGTTTGATGCATGTAAGCCTTCCTGTACTGAAGAGAAATAAGAAAAAATTAATCCAGCCATCACTGTAACCACTTACCTATTGCAGAAATAACTTCTATGAAACAAGACACGTTTTATCCCTATATTTATCATATCTCAATTGCACAAGCTCAGGTATGCTACTCCACAAAGTACAGCAGGATTCTGCTGAGTTTTTCTCCAACAATGAAACTCAAATCCATCTTAGCTCCCCCAAATCAACCTTCTTGATTGAACAAGAACCTCTAATTACTTACACACATCTGTCTCTAAAATACTTCATTCAATCACAAAGAAAAGAAAATATTTTTTAAAAACTGATAGTTAACAGAAGTTCGCTTTTAAAACACACCTGAAAAGTGCTCCAACGGCTAATTCTGTTCTATCCTGCTCCTCAGTGAGTACAGTAATAGTAAAACCTTAAGAAAGAAAAATGTGTGAATGTCTAATTTCTACCAGAATCTTCTAGCAATTATGTAGGGGAAATGTAGCTGATTTATTGGTCCATCAAATTGTTTATTTTTCCTCCATTTGACTGTACAGTGGAACCTCGTATAACGAAAATAATTGGTTCCACAAGGCACTTCATTATAAGATTTTTTTTTTCATTGCACGATGCATCATACAATGAAAATCCCTACAGGATGCATCACACAACAAAAATTTCTATGGGAAAAATCATGCAACAAAAATTTCCATGGGAAAAGTCGTACAAAGAAAAATATTTGTTCTACTGTATAAGGCATCCCATAGAGATTTTTGTTGTTTGATGCAACATTTTTTTTCAAATTCTCTTTGTTGTCCTTTTTTTTTCATTATATGATGCATTCATTATACAAGGTTCCACTGTACTTTATAAAACAGACCATTAAAATGAATTATTCACACTCTAATGGCAAATTACTGTCATATCTAGAACTGAAAGAAACTTTTCATCACATGAAAAATAATACATCCCTATTATGAAAAATAAACAACTTGATGGACCAATAAATCAGCTACATTTTTCCTACATAATTATCACATTATATTCTAATCTAGAATGTTTCCAAAATCCACTTTGTTTCATAATGTACTTGCACACAGGATTTACTGAGTCTTAAACATAGCAGAGCATTTTTTTTTGAATAATGTATGAACCATTATTGGTAAATAGTATCAACATCATAATATATATGAACCACAAAGCCAATTTTGTGAAACACTGGAATGTGAAAAACCACAAAGCCAATTTTGAACAAATCACTGTTGCTCAACCCAAGCCTATTTAATAATAATAATTTTATAATACATGAATACACTGATACTATTGGTAAACAGTATCAGTGTATTCATATATTATAACATTATTATTAAATAGGCTTGGGTTGAGCAACGGTGATTTGTTCAAAATTGGCTTTGTGGTTTTTCACATTCCAAACCAGTATTATTTTTCCATGGACCTATTTTGTATTAAAGCGCTTCAAACAATTCATTTGTGAGAATAAGCATGTAACTCATTTGAAAAATACTTCACAATTTCCTCCAGAATTGGAACAGTTTAATTTGAAGTACTTTGCAATGATCACACAGTCAAACAGTTGACATGAACTAGCCGAGGGATCCTCAACCTACGGCCCATGGCACAAAATCACCCAACCCACGCCCTCGCTCCAGCGGCTGCCACTGCTGCCGCCACCTCCTTGATCCTTGTCTCCTCTGCTTAGCTTGGCATGTCTCTAACAGTGCTCCATAGCAGGGTGGATGTTGTAAGCCTTACAACATCTGTCCTGCTACGGAGTACCATTACAGACATGCCAAGCCAAGCAGAGGAGACAAGGATTGAGGAGGCGGAAGCGGTGACAGGTGCATTTCTGGTGGGCATGGGGGCGTTTCCAGTGGCAGCAAGGTGTGCTTCCTTCACCCACGTGACACAGTCTGGCCCCTCAATAGTCTGAGGGAGCATGACCTGGCTTTAAAAGGTAGAGAACTCATGAACTAGCCCATTCTTTTCTCCTTGAAATGTGGACTTTCTTCCTTCGCCATTGGGGGCTTCTCCTTTTTCTTCTAACCACAACAATTTCATTGTTTGTTTTGTTCTACAAATAGACCAAGGGTATGACTTTGGGTGGTTTTCTGGTGATATAGTAAGTTGGGGCATGCTGTTTTGGGGCATCAGAAACCCCTTTCCCTGCAAAATTTCTCCCTAGTAATCCTGAAGTATTTTTGTTTATACTTTAAAAACAAACAATTGAGTCTACTGCTAGATCATCTTAATACTGCATTGTTACATTTGTTTAGCACATAGACAAAAAGAAGATAAAAATCGATATAAAACTTAGTAACTCCGACAAACTCTAGCAGACTACAATGCTTCTACTGTATGTATATCTATTTCTACATACAGTAAAACCTCATATAACACTAAAACCTGGTTCCACAAGTCTTGGTGTTATATGATTTTTAGTGTTATCTGATCCTCTATGGGATCCATAGAGATACATTGTAGCCACACAGGCTTTAGCGGTTGTTATCTGAAGCATCCCATAGGATCTTAATGTTATCTGATGCAATTCTTCCCCCCAGATTCCTTAATGTTATGCGATTTTAGTGTTATTCGATACTAATGTTATATGAGGTATTACTGTATAAGGAAATTTTTGGAAAACTGTCCCTTCTTCCCTACCACCATTCAACTCATAAAAGAAGAGCTGGGAATCAAAAGGAGGGTGGCAGCCAAGAAACAAGGCTTGTGGTTGTAGATCGAAACACATCATATTGAGGAGGTAATGTAAAAACTAACACCAAAACTACCCAGGGTCTTTGTGCGGTCAGTTAAAAGGTAGTGGCAAAAGACAGCATATAAAACTGATATAGTCACACCCTAAGTTAAAAGCTTTTTCAAAGGTGTCTGAAGAAAATGCCTTGTCTTGCAATAAAATATTTGTTATGTAAGTGCTTCATTAGACAAGACACTGGCCAAAATCCTTTTGCTTAGTATATGTAAGCTACATTAGAATAGGCCCACTGAGTCAATGGGAATTTGATGAGTCAAGTAAAGGTAAAGGTCACCCTTGCTTGAAAACCAGCTGTATCCGACTCTAGGGTTCAGTGCTCATCTCTGTTTATAGCCAAAGAACCAGCATTGTCTGCATCTGCAGAGGTTTCCGTGGGCATGTGGCAGACATGACTAATCACTGGAGTGCATGGAACGCTGTTTATCTTCCAACTGAAGTGGTACCTATTTATCTGCTTGCAATTTCTTGCTTTCCAACAGCTAGTTTGGCAGGAGCTGGGACAGAGACGAGTAGCTCACTCCATCATGCAGCACTCAGGTCTCAAACTGCTGGACCTTCCAGTCATCAAGTTTAGCATCTTCACCACTAAACCACCACAGTCCCTTTGATAAGTCAATTCATCCATAAATTCTATTAATTCAAATGGATTGCGAGATCGACAGATGTTTGGAAACAATATGCAGCAAATTACTACTCTATGGATATATAAATAACAAAAAGTATCAACCAAATAAATAGAAAAACCAAACTTCAAATAATAAACTATAAATCAATTATCTTTTCCTTTAAAATTAAGCAGGATACCTCTATATATCAAAGAAGAATTAAAATATTTTGACCAGACTTTGTCAATCAGCACCTCTAGTAGCAAACACAAGTACAATAGCTGCTGATGACAGAATTGGAGGCCTTGATGCAAATGAGAAGCAGGGGAGGTATCAGTGTGGAAATTTTTCAGGAAAAAACATAAAAGAAACTGAAAACAGGCCACTGACAACTGAGAATGCTATACAGTGGAACCTCACTTAACAAACAGCTTGGTTCACAAAAAAAATCGCATAACAAAAGGAAAGCCATAGAAAATAGTGGCTTGGTTAACACTTTGTTTCAGAATGGATTAATTGGTTTTCAATGCATTCCTATGGTAAACCACATTTCTGTTAACAATTGTTTTCAATGTATTCCTATGGGAAATTGCATTCAACGCATTCCTATGGGAAATTTGCTTTACAAATTTTTCTTAGTACCAAAGCTCCTGGAGAACAGGGTAAATTTGTTAAGTGAGGTTTCACTATAATAATAATTTTGCTCACTGCCATCAATATGAAATGAGCCTTGGAGAAGCAAAATGGAACACTTTGGTAAAGGAGAGGATATTCTCCTATTTAGGCAATTATATCTTACAGTACCCTGCAAAAATGTGCAGTTATCTGATTGGAACCCTTACTAGAAATACTTCTGCTATGGAGTGGGGGTAAACAAGAACATTTTGTTGAAAAATTCAACAAAGTTCACCACTAAGAATAAATCTCATGTTTCAGACTAATTTGCATTTCCCCACTATAAAGAACATAGTTATTTGTGTAATTAATCAATTAGTCATGAAGCCTCATCTCATGATTTCTTACATGTCATTAAAAAAACATATGTATGTTTCACAAATATCAAGCCAAATATAAGCACAGTGATTTGCATGCTGGAAAACTAACTTTTACATTGTAATTCATGAGACATAAAAGTTTACATAATTTGACTGAGTCAATGTCATTGTGCTTTCCTACTCTAGTCGTCTTCTTCTGTATCGAGGCTAGACATGAAACTGTCAAAATTCACCAAAATGAAGTCACCTTTTGGTGAATGCATTCTGTAGTTTCTTTCAACTTCTTCTTCTTCTTCCATGTCTTGGCCAGACATGAAACTGCCAAAATGAAGGCACCTTCTGATGAGTTCATTCTGTAGTTCCTTTTGTATAACTTAGTGTGAGAAAGATTAGCCAGCACAAGATTGCTGCTGCCTGGGGTACACCTGATTGTGGTTCAAAAATACCACAATCTTCAAAGAGGCTCTTTCCGTGTATCCCACTCCATACTTACCCTGTGTTGTTATTTTAAACAGAGGCAACAAGGGTGTAGCAAGATTCCTGAAGCAAGATGATTCTTAGATTTTATGGGCCAATGACATATGATATCATTGGTATTGGATTAGAACTAGCACATACGTAACATTAAACAAAGCAAAACTTTCTCTCAATTGAAGAACAGTTAAGTTTCTTCATTTCTAACCTTGTTAAAACAATAGTTCCAGGAGAATCAGCACTCATGCATTTGGCTGCCAAATAATTTCAGCTATAAAACTGATTTCAAATTCCATTAGATATTGTGCCAATAGCAACAAAGGCAATTCAATAAAATCTTCCATATTATACCAAAGAAATTATGGAACGTAACAGTCAGCTGGGTTGTGTCTTTTAATTCAGAATGTCAGAAATCCAAGCAAATAATATTTTACAAGCTAACACACCCATTCCCATTAAGTAATTCATTTTAGATGCAATCTACAAGTATTTATACTTACTAGCAATTACTTCACTTTAATTTGGAAGTGGATGGTAATTTCTGCAATTTCCCCAGCACATTGATATTATTTCTATAAACAGCTTTCTCTTTATGTAAGGTATTTTTACCAGAACACTATTTTGATTAGGGGATTCTGAGAATTGTACTCGAAAACACCTTCCCACCTCTATTTTTAAAAAGTTCTGTTACAGAGTTATTGACTCCTGCTCTGGGATAATAAAATGAAAAGCAAAGTAAATATTCCAAATCAATACAGTAATTTAAACAAGTGAAAACTGACACTGATAACTGAATGTATTTGTCATTAAAACATCTACTAAAACAAGTGTAATAATGATAGAATAACATAATAATGGGTATCAAGTCAAATTCCCTACTCAAAGCAGGAATCCAAATAATACTAGATCAGACAGATGGTTGTCTTTATATGGAATGCCTCCAGTGCTGGAGTGCTCACCACCTCCTGAGTAATTGGTTCCATTGTTCTAACCATTAAGATACTAAAACTGAAACTGTGGAAGAGCTGTGGTCATTAATTGGGTTGTAGTGCGAGAAGAACAGTAAAGAAAATACAGGTAAACAACTATATAACAACATCAGACAAAGCTTATTAGATAACACAGGAATTCTACCATCAATCCCTAAAATGGAAATACCATGGAAAAGAAAACATCGCGCACCTTACAAGAACAACAAAGAAGATTTATTATTGTGGCTTATTGTTTCTTAAAACAGAAAATGTGTATTGTACAGTCTCAATAGTCTTTGCATAATTCACATTATTTATAGCAAGGAAAAAACCCTCTTTTTTAATAATACAAACATGAGACCTTGTCCTAAAATTATCATCAAGTAGTACCACTATAAAATTGCCACAGAAAGAAAAGTCATTGCCTAATTAACACTTTGGAATTGCTCTCTTAATAGTTTCATTAGATGTGAAATGTGACATCCCAATCTTTCACATACAGTTGATCTAAGTGCAGTCTTTCTCACAAGACTCTTGAATCTTCACCTTTTCTTTAAAATTTGGGTTCTTAGCCATAGAATTGGTTTCTTGTGACAGAATTCATCAACAGCAAGCCACTTAAAAGCATAACATGACGTTAAAATAAGGAAATTGGTTTATCAGAAACAATCTAAGGACAAGCTAAGGATAAGCAGCCCAGATCCATTAAAATTAATTGGTAGTGACTAATTTAAGATTTTCTTAGTTTAAATGGACCATGTATGTATGTACAGTATTTATTTATTTAGATCTAACATTATTAATCATCATGCATAGTCCGGAAAATTATGATGTTCTCTCTGAGAGCTTTCTATTCTGTTTTCAAATGCAAAAGCCATTCATTATTGGTCTATAACAGTGGTGCCAAAACTTTTTTTTCTGTGGGCCTGTCCCTCCCCCCGACACGCAGCTGTGGGGGCAGGAGGTGGGCTGCTCCAGCTGCTGACTGTTTCTATGTCAGAAGTGGCAGCGGCAATGATCAGGCTTCGCTCTTGCTGGTCCGAACAGCCTCTGCTCGGTCCCAGCCCTTCAGAAACCTTTTGCAAGTTGGATCGCCGCATCGGAGAAGTTTTCCAAGGCTTCTCAATTTCAAAATCCGCAGCGCTAGGAGAGTCCCTCAGCACAGTGGGTTGATGTAAGCTTGCAAAAGGCTTCTGAAGGGCTGGGACCAAGCAGAGACTGTTTGGACCAGCAGGAGCGAAACCTGATTGCCGCTGCCACCACCACCACGACCACCACCACCACTACCGATGATGTATACTACTCCAGGAAGAGGGCGCAGGTGGAGGGGTGGTCCAGAGAGGGCCCAGATTCCCAGCCCTGGCTGGATTAATGAGATGCATGGGCCTAATTGGGCCCACAGGCTGTAGTTTAATCACGCTGGTCTATAACTTTTACTTTGCACAGAAAGTCTTATCTCTGGAATTTCCAATTTAAAAGGACAAGGTAGTAAATAGTGTGTGCAGCACCTCAGAGATGCCAATAATGCCACATCATTGCTAACACTGAGTTAGAATGATAAATAGAAAAATATGCTTTAATGCAACTTCCTGTTTTGCTGAATATAACCAAGTTTAATAGTTTCACTTGTAGTTTATGGAAATAGTACTTTAAGTGAGCATACCCTGATTCTGCTGCATTTATGGGTTTTTTAAAATTGCTGTACTGCTAGGATGATGAGATGATAAATAAATCAGCATTCTACAAACCATAACAGCATTTATATCTCGATGTGCCATTTATGACAACAATCCTGATGAATATACAAATTGCTAAAGCTGAACCAAATTCCTGCTAGGTTTTTATTCTTTTTGAATATACTTTTGTTGTTCAGTCGCACAGTCGATTCCGACCCTTTGTGACCCCATGGTCCACTGTCAGCCAGGCACTTCTGTCCTCCACCATCCTCCTCAGCTTGCCCAGCTTTGTGCCCATTGTCTCTACAATACCATCCAGCCATCTCATCTTTGGCTGCCCCCTTTTTCTTTTGCCCTCCACCTTTCCCAGCATCAAAGCTTTCTCAAGTGAATCCTCTCTTTTCATTTGATGTCCAAAGTACTTTAGCTTCATCTTTACTATTTGACCTTCTAAGGAGCAGTCAGGTTTGATTTCTTCTAAGATTGACCTATTTGTTTTCCTCGCTGTCCAGGGGACTCTCAAAACTCTCCTCCAGCACCATATCTCAAAGGCATCTATTCTTCTGCGCTCAGCTTTCCTAATGGTCCAGCTCTCACAACCATACATTACAACTGGGAAAACCATTGCTTTGACTAGACAAAATTTTGTTTGCAATGTGATGTCTCTACTTTTCACTTTGTTTCCCAGGTTTCTCATCGCTTGCATCCCAAAAATCAGTTGCCTTTTTATTTCATGGCTGCAATCACCATCTGCAGTGAGCTTTGATCCTAGGAAAGTAAAATCTGTCACTGCTTCTACTTTATTCATTTAACTATATGGTCTGCATTTTATTCTTCCATGCTATAACCTAGACTCAGATGCCTATTTGGATGAGAATATACCAATTGTTGAAGATTTCCCACCAGTTCTTTGCCTATCTCAAAGACATATTACTAAATTATAAAACTAGAGTGTGGCTTATCATTGGGACTATAATGAAAATAATTTTCTAAAATTACATAAGTAAATATTAATAAAAAGAGAAAGATGTGAAAAATCTTTGCCAGTTTCTTTGTGCCATGTGAAACTACACAAACATGATTCCATACAGATTTTTAAAATGTTTAATCAAATTAATTAGATGAAGAATAAGACCGAACAGAAGTTTCAAACATAGATGTTTATCACCTACTGCCATCATTTACCCTTGCAACAGAACTTTTAATTACTGTATCTAGAAAATTACTCATGCATGGTAAAATATAGTAAATATCAAACATACAGAAAATCTAGCAATTTCCATAAATGTTATAAATTTCATGAAGGTCATCATCAAATAAAGTCAACACTACTTTTATATCTGTCTCTCACACCTTTTTGTAGAGGAAAGCCCCTGCTAGATAAATTGGGGAGGGGGTAATTTTAATTTAGCAGCGTCTTGAGGAATAGATGATCAAATCAGCTCCACAAATGACAACATGCATGGTCCATGGGGTCACAAAGGATTGGAATCGACTGTGCGACTGAACAACAAAAGTTCAGGCCACGGTAATACTAGATACAGTAAGTAGATGCTTCTGGAGAAACAAATCTAGAAAAATGACATAACTCTCGTTGTTCCTCACCCAACTCACAAGGTGCTAAGGAAGACGAGCCATTTTGTCATCACAATTCATGAATGTCAACCAGTCTTCCAGCAGAAGGAGAAAAATTTCATTTCACATGCAGTAAGCTTTTTGAATTGAAACAGGAAGGGAATGTAATCTTACATTTGTTTTCTATATCCACCTCCCATCTGTCCCTTGCTGTTGAGGAAAAATAACATTATAAAAAAGATTTTCAAGCACAAAAAACAGATTTCAACATAAGCAGAAAATATTTAAATAAATATCTGCCCTGATGTGGTACATCATGACAAATATGCATACAAACCATTCTGTCTTCACCTCTTGATACAACTAGACCAGTATCTGAAAAACTGAAAGAGTGTACATCTGCAGAAAAAAGAGAAGACTGAAATTCAAGGAACTACGAAACTAATTCTTGTTTTTCTTCAGCAGCAATTACCTCTGTTTTCATCATGCTACATAGCATTCTATTCTTGGAAGATAACATTTCTTTTTTAATGTAAAGGTTCAGCAAGACCCCTTGTAGCTCTTTTGGGTCATATTCTAAATGCCTTCATCCAGACAAAAAGAAATCAGACGGTTTCTGCTGCTATAAGGGCTATTTTTCTCCATTCCTAGGACTTAGAAAACAGCGTATTTCTAAGCAAGCTGTGTGTTCTCCACCATTACCACCAAAACAACATTCATTCCCAAAGGTGGCATTTCTCTTGGAGGTACGTGGCATTCAACCCACATTACTTTGTAGCTGGGAAAATGATGTAAATTTCTTTGACATGCTGTTCATTGTTAACTTAAAAATCTGTACAAAGGAAAACAACAGTAAAGACTTGGATGCCGGTAACACCTGGTAAGAAGCTGAAGACACTGTACAAAATAAAAGGCAGAAGTGAAGGGGCGGAAGAGACACAGTTTAAGCCACTGTATCGTAGGAAGAGGCCAGATAACCTGTTGTGTGGTTTGCCAATAAGAACATAACAGAAATAAATTACAAACAGAACTGTGTATTTATTCCAGAAAGAGTGAGAACATGGACCAGAATTGTGTCCAGAAAAATGTTCATTTGTTTTGAAAATGAGCACACTAAAGAAACAAAGTACATTTTTTGTTATTATTTATTCACATATTTATTGAAACTATATTGGTAGGAAATATAGGTAATACTGTACTACTAAAATTACATAAATGTCTCCCTTTGACCCCTGAATTTGGTGTATAAAAACCATGCCTGTAAGTTTCACTTCTTGTCTGAAGAAGAGGACTTGATCGACGAAAGCTAAAAATAAAAATATAGCAGTTAGTCTTTAAAGTGCTACAGTGTTTTTTATTTTGTTTTGTTTATTTTGTTTTGTTTTCTGATATACAACTAAAACAGTTTTTCTTGTGATACTAATTTGTTACACATTAGAAGAGGTAAGACTGCAGTGGCTTAGTGGTTAAGAAGCTGAGCTTCAAGACTGGAATGTCTGGGTTTGATATCCAAGTGCTAAACAACGGATCTTGGGGACATGAAAGGAGCCTCATTTTGGCATCCCCTGAGAAGAGTTTTTCCAGCAAAAATCCTTTCAACCCAGAGTAATTTCTGACATGAAATTTCTTTACTAGTGGATGGCACTGGAGTTTATTGCTGTGATCATTCCGGGGAGTCAACACTTAATATCTAAAAATGTTTAGGTCTTAATATTTGAGGGTGGGAATTGGTAGTCATCAGAGGGTCATACAGAAGAATATAGGAATAAGAGAAGAAATCAACTGTGCTATCTCTACATGAGGTGAGAGAAATCAACCAGCAAGGACTTATGAATTCATATACAGTAAAACACCGGATAATGCTAAAACTTGGTTCCACAAGTCTTGGTGTTATCTGATTTTTAGTGTTAGCCGATCCATGTTAAAATCCTATGGGATGGATCAGATAACGTTAAAGCTCCATAGAGATACATTGTAACTGCACAGGCTTTAGCGGTTGTTATCCAATCCATCCTATAGGACCTTAACGTTATTCGATCCAATTCTCCTCCCCAGATTACTTAACGTTTTGCGATTTTAGCGTTATCCGATCCAATCGTTATCCGGTGTTTTACTGTATATGTAACAAGATGAATATGAGACTTACAAGTGGAGAAGAAAACATATCCAAGCTTAACAAATACTGACATAACATTAATGGAGTAAGAATATATTTAAACATCCTTGTGCACCTATACTAGAAGAAAGAGATAAAGAGATGTAAAGTGGCTTTGTTGCTATGTCAGAGCAATGAATTATTGCAATCACATCAGATAATGTGATCTCCATCCAAACTAGGGACCTCAAAGTGTAGTGCAGAAAGTATAAAACGTAGCTGAGATTCATGTTGCATAATCATGTAGAAAGATCTGAGATCTAAAAGCTATGCCATTGAAAGCAATTGGAGAATATGTCTTAACAGATATCATCTTGTAAATCAGAGACGTCTATCCTTTTCTCTCCCAGAAGGGCAATCTGATTCCAGTACTGCCACCAATATATATAGAGAGAAAAATCACTTCATTTGCCACTCAACACAAGAGAGGACTAACAATGACAAACCACTTACTGTAACTTACAGAGGCAGAAGAGCAGAAACAGCAGTCACCATCCTATTAATGGCATCTCAGAAGCACTTCCATCAGCACTGGCAACTCATGATTAGAGCACTGAGTCTCAAGAGCTGCAAGTGTTCATAAATACAATCAGGCACTATCAGTATGTTCCTTCTGTGAATTTAAACACCATTCTCTATTTCCTCTGCAGCTGTAATGACCTGCCCTTCAGGCTGTGCACTTCAACTGCAATTCACTATCAGGCAATAAGGGGTGGGGAATGATGATGGGGATACATATTTGTGAAAACAATAGCAGACCCAGTATACTTGCTGCAGTATGTGTACATTAAATGTACTGAAAACAGGCGGGAAAAAACTCAGAAATAAAGTAAATTTATTTCAAGGATTTTTTGTACTAACAAAATACAACAGCAACCAAAGTCTATCATATAGGAAACACGGTACCAAACCTCAAAACAAAACAAAGTTACAATCATTACTCTTCCTTCATTTCTTCAACAGTGACAAGAGCCAATAATCTTTAAAAGTAACCAAGTAAAATACCATATTTGCTGGAATATAAAACCCACTTCCCCCCTCCTTAAAATAAACTGGAAAAATTGAGTGTGTCCTGTACTGTATATAGTGGCCTCTAGTGGGCTATTTTGGTAATAACGGGGTGTGTCTTATAGTCAGATGTGTCTTATACGCCGGCAAATACGATAATTTGCCACATAGCCTTTGCCATTTACACTGCACAAGTCTTTTATACTTGTGACTCTACAATGCTCCCATCACATTGTTTAATAATGGAACAGATATTGGTAAGGTAAAGATTGGTACCTAGTGTACTGGTGACGCAGTGTTTTGTAGTGGACAGAATGGCGAACTAGGACTCGAGAGGACTAGATTCAAATCTCTGCTCAGCCATAGAAACTAAATGGGTGTGTGAAGCTGATAAAACCACTCCTTAAGTATCTCATTACCTTGAAAGCCCTATTAGAGTTGCTGTAAGTCAGTTCCGACCTGACAGACCATAAAACAATAAAAAGGATTGGTGGACATCCTAACAAATTATGTTCTGGAAGATAAAGTCTCAGAACTCTAATCAGCAATTAGTTTTTAATTGGACATAGAGGAAGACTTGGACAAAGGGAACAAGGGATGGAGAAGATGAATACCATTCAAGTCCCCTAAAGCAGCAGAAAGCACATGGGAGATAAGGGGCTATTCTTCTTCTTTTTCAATGATATCTCATAAATGGGCATGGGTTTTAGGACTTGAAACAATCACAGAAATGAAATTACTCTTCTTGCTCTAAAATCATAATGCTGAAACAAAGAACAAAGGATTTTGGCTGGACAGAACTCTAAGCTGTCTTCAATGGGGGTATTCAAAACCAGTTCCTAGGCTTAGGGCCAAACTGTGACATTAAAGCTGCAGAAGGAGTTTTCCTTCTACTTATTCACAAGCATATAGTCCCCAATCCACATCCTCAGATGACTACAAACAGGAAAGATTATTCTCCTGCTTCACCAAGATTTTTTGTTGTTGTTCAGTCCCACTGTCGATTCCAACCCTTTGCGGCCCTAAGGACCATTGCCCGCCAGGCATCTCTGTCTTTCACCATCCTCCTCAGCCCGCCCAGCTTTGTGCCCATTGCATCTACAATACCATCTAGCCATCTCGTTTTTGGCTGCCCCTTCTTCTTTTGCCCTCCACCTTTCCCAACATCAAGGCTTTCTCAAGTGAATCATCTCTTCTCATTTGATGCCCAAAGTACTTTAGCTTCATCTTTACTATTTGACCTTCTAAAGAGCAGTCAGGGTTGATTTCTTCTAGGATCGACCTATTTGTTCTCCTCGCTGTCCAGGGGACTCTCAAAACTCTTCTCCAACACCACATCTCAAAGGCATCTATTCTTCTGTGCTCAGCTTTCCTAATGGTCCAGCTCTCACAACCATACATTACCACCAGGAATACCATTAGTTATTTAAAAGCCTCCACTGATGCCAGAGATCTCATTACCCTAGATCAGAATTTCCCAGCCTTTGTTGTTTTGGACTTCAATTACCAGAAACCTAAGTCAATTCCCCAAAGTACTGATCAGCCAATGTAGTGACTTAGGATTCTGGGAATTTAAGCTCCCCTGTAGGGTATGGCTCCCACATTGGGAAACAGTGTCCTAGACCAGGGATTCTCAACCTGCTGCATGCAGGCTGGATGTGGTCTGCAGCACCATTTCATGTGGCCCCCACCACCTTCACCACACCAGGAAGTGCCATGTGGTGGAGGGATAGTAAAATGGCCATCCGGTCCCCAAAGCTGTCTGAGGAAGCATAAACTGGCCTTAAAAAGGTTGAGAACTCCTGCCCTAGACTGTATGCATGTGTAAGCTACAAAGCTTCCAAGTGGTTTCCACATGTCTTGCAAAATTGCACAAATGGACATTTTCAGACAGGAAAACACAAACTCAGCTCAAAGTTCCTCAAATGCTAGTCATTAAGGTACAGCAATGGATCTCAAACTGGGATTTTTACATTTTGCATCTTGTGCCACCAGCATTCATACATTTCTGAAGCGCCTAGAAGATTAAGTCTTACAGACCAAGGGCTGGGTTCCAACTTGAAAGGAATCACCTCATTCCCCACTTCCTGATGACTCCATCGCAGAATTGGCACATACCAGGTCCTATAAATGCTTTGACGTAAAGTTAGCTTGTTAGTCATACCAACTCTGTGAGCTGCCCTGAGTCGGTTTTACCAAGTAAGGCGGCATAAAAATCAAATGAATGAAATGAACTCATTGCTAGAGTAGCTATGCAAACTTCTTCACAAATTTTACCATAAACCTAAAATTGGCCATGATCTCTGTCTCTCGTACTTTGTTCCTCATTTCTCATGGCACAAGACATGACCTGACAGAGATCTTCCATCACTTAAAATACAACTCATAGCAATATCTACCTTCATTTCCCACTGATTTGAACTAGTGATCACATGTATCTAATAACAGGATGAAAAATGCAAGTTTCATATGCAGAATTATGGGAATAATGTGCTCTTGCATTAGTTTGGAGGCATGACAGGATATACCGAAACAGATTAATTCTGAATAAGCAAATCTTGTCAAAAACATATTTAGATGCATCAAGAGAAGAGAAAGGCTTAAACGTCACTAATTTTATTTTTAAAAAACCTACATAAATATATTAACACAAAATGAAATATCATGGCTAAACCACACCCACACAACCCATGCTCTAGGAATTAAAAATAAGCAAACCTTGTATACCCAAAATCTTCACAAACATTTTACAACGTAGAAAGCAAAGCCCCTACAATCTCCAGGAAGTAATCAATATCCTCCATGAAATGGCAATGACTTCAAATTCTGGACACTGCTGTTCCATTTTCTCTGAATTCTTAACTTTACCCAGTAAACAACAATGATTCTGCCAAAGATTACAAAACAGTAGCAAAATCTGTACTTTAGTTTTCACCCAATGGCACAATTTTCTACAATAAGAGGCAATTCCACGAACATAATCTAGGATTCTGTCTGGCTGTTTACTGATAATTTTGATTCAGAGAATTCCAGAAACCATAAGAGTGAGGAAACCCAGAAACTTTCAACACTTACACAATCTTTCACAGCACTGATCTACTTACATGATTCACAGTAAAAACAATGCTGTTGCAACATGTAAATAAATATCAATGTGTTCAATACAGCATGGAATCGTGTACAAAATGGTAACCCAACAGTACATTTCTAATAATGCGTGGATACAAAGCATTTGAAATGTCTTTTGGTTTTCTTAAAAATAAATTAACCTCACACTAGAGCACACCTGTCCTACAAGAATGATCCCAATCATTTCTAGTGTGTTGTGTCTTGGTTTTTCTAAAGCATAGGTAAAAGTTGTCCTTGCTCAAAAGCTAGTTGTATTCGACTCTAAGGTGTGGTACTCGTTTCCATTTATAGCATTGTTTCCCAACGTGGGGCCCAGGCCCCACAGAGGGAATTCAATTCCCAGAAGCCTAAGTCAGTACATTGGTTGATCAGTGCTTTGGTGGATTGACTTAGGCTTCTGGGTATTGAAGTGCAAAAAACAAAGGTTGGGAAACAATGCATTAGACCAAAAGCAGTTTAATGCACTTGTTGTTGTTGTTCAGTTGCACAGTCAATTCCGACCCTCTGCGACCCCATGGACCACTGTCCGCCAGGCACTTCTGTCCTCCACCATCCTCCTCAACTCGCTCAGCTTTGTGCCCATTGTGTCTACAATACCATCTAGCCATCTCATTTTGGGCCGCCCCCTTCTTCTTTTGCCCTCCACCCTTCCCAGCATCAAGGCTTTCTCAAGTGAATCCTCTCTTCTCATTTGATGTCCAAAGTACTTTAGCTTCATCTTTACTATTTGCCCTTCTAAGGAGCAGTCAGGGTTGAAATCTTCTAAGATTGACCTATTTGTTCTCCTTGCTGTCCAGGGGACTCTCAAAACTCTCCTCTAGCACCACATCTCAAAGGCATCTATTCTTCTGTGCTCAGTTTTCCTTATGGTCCAGCTCTCACAACCATACATTGCCACCGGAAATACTATTGCTTTGACTATACGAATTTTTGTTTGCAATGTGATGTCTCTACTTTTCACTATCTGCATCTGCAAATGTTTCTGTAGACATGTGGCAGGCATGACTAGATAGCAGAGTTAGGCGGGATAGCAAATATGAGTAGTAAAGTAAAGTAAAGTAAAGTAAAGTAAAGTAAAGCAGAGTGCATAGAATGCTATTTACCTTCCCACCAAAGTGGTACCTATTCATCTTCTTGCAATTTCTTGCTTTTGAACTGCTAAGTTAACTAAATACAGGGGCAGGGAGGTACCAAAAAGCAAGGATGGGTTTCCTTTCACAAGACAATCATTAAATGAAAAGGGAAAAAAGAGCCTAAAACACCAAATGAAAACTTTTAAGTAACAGCTGCAATACTAAGCATACTTTTTAAGAAGTAAATACCATCGGGTTAAGAAGAATTTACTTTAAAATCACATTTAGAATTTGGCTGTAAGCAGAAGATACTTTGCCAAGTGTCAAATGGGTTGAAAGACATTCAATACTTCTTGTTTTGAAACTGTTGCTCCCTTTTGCTTCTCTTGGCTTCACTAATACAATATCTCATTTTCCTAACATGTTTCTGATTCAACCACAGTTGGGCTATAGGATTATTTTTGTTTTATCTGATATGTTTGTTTTAACTCTTAGTGAATACTAAGGTAATCAGAGCTTGGAAATTACTACCTGGGGAATTCAAGAATTATGGTTCAATCAAATAACGTTTCCAAATTCTAGAGTTGATTTAGTTACAACTGAACTAAAAATCAGGGCTGTATAAACTTTTTCACTAAGTTCATATTGAATGGGTTACCTCTTGCCAGCAGCACTTGATGTAAGACCAAAAGTTGGTCTCGCCAAATTCATATAACACACATACTTATACTCCACCTATAGTTATTAATCATTGGCAGGACAGCTCAGTGGTTTAGGTATCTGGCTGCAGAGCCAGAAGCTGGGAGTTCAATTCCCCACTGTGCCTCCTAGGAGAAGAAACAGCCGGTGTAGTCATGAGCAAGCTGCAGAGTCCCAGAAAGGTGGGAGTGGTAAACCACTTTAGTGTATTCTCTACCTAGAAACCCCCCTAAAGTCAGAATTGACTTGACAGAATACAATTGTAGTTATCAGTATTCATACATAGAGTGTAAATAAACATCATTAGGACTGTGGTGGATCAGTGGTTAAGAAGCTAGCCTTGTTAGCTGGAAGGTCAGCAAGTTGGCAGTTCAAGACCCGAGTATTGCATGACAGAATGAGCACCCGTCTCTGTCCCAGCTCCTGCCAACCTAGCATTTGGAAAGCAAGAAATTGCTAGTAAATAAATAAGGACCACTTCAGTGGGAAAAGATCTTGGGGACATGAAAGGGGCATCATTTGAGTAGCCCCTGAGCAGAGTTTCTCTAGCAAAAATCCTTTCAACCCAGAAATCACCTTTGTGTGCTTCTGACATGATTTTTAAAAAAGGAAATAGCTAATTGTACAGCATATTGTTCTCTTCCACTTTGTGAAAATTATAAATAATTAAAAAACTGTCCAATTGTGTTGTTTTAATCTCTATTTTTCCAATTTTAATAATTTTAAATGATTTTTGCTTTAATTATTTTATGAGGTTTTCTTTATTCGTGTCAGCTGCACCACCAGTATATAATAACATACAAAGCTAAAATTAACACATTTAAAAACAAAATAGAATTAAAAAGGGCTAGATGACATCCGTTCATTATTGTGCCACATCAACAGTATTTCCTTATTTTATGAGGTGTAGGGTTTGTATAATTTATTTTTAGCTGAATTTGATTTTGTCTATTCTTATTCTTTCAAAACGTTTGTAAGCTGTCTTGCATGGTATCTTTTCGTGGAAAGGCAAAGTACAGTACAAATGCAATAAATAAGAATAATGAATTGTTGGCACTTTCCTTTACCCTGATTCAGCAGCCCTATTCAATCATGACACCCACACATGTTGCGGCTCTGTCTTGCCTGTAATGAAATGAAAAGGGACCTTTATTTTGTGGAGTTTAAAAATGGTTGCTGATCAGGACCATAGCCAAGATTCTACATGTAGGTGGGTTAATATTTTTCAGGATGGGCAACAAAGCCTCTTTTCAATGCATTCCTATGGGAAGCCCTCTAGTGGACAGGGGGACAAACTGTGAACTCAGGATAGGCAAAGCCCCCTGTCCTCCCTCCTGCCGCCACCCCGGCTACAGCCCTGTTGCTGATGTTTCTTTGCTTCCTGGGAGGGGGTGAAGAAAGTCTTGGAATGTGGCCTTCAAGCCCGGTGCAGATTCCTTTGCTATTGGAATTCAAAATACAGTATAAACTGAAATTGTGAGAATGGAAGTAGGAATGATGAACAGAGAATGTTGTGGTCTTATTGGGTGATAGAGAGGAAAATGAGGGACAAAGGATGAAAGATTGGTTTGGTTATCAATGTTAGAGAAGTGTCATTATTGTTAAGTATGTTCAAATCAGGAGGAAAGAGGTGTTTACAGTGGTGGGTTGTTACCGGTTCGCACCGGTTCGCCTGAACTGGTAGGATCAATCCCGGGTGGTTCTCCGGGGGTAGTAACCACCCGGGATTGTTTGGTTTTTTTGTTTGTTTTTGTTTTTGTTTTAGGCGTCCGGTTTGGACGCCTCACTGGCAAAAAAAATTTTTTTAATTTGGATCCAAAATGGCTCCCGGGTACTGTGCATGCGTCAAACCTTCATTTGATGCATGTGCAGTTCTATTGTTTACTGCACATGCATCAAATGGAAGGGCACAGGGAGCGCTTGAAAAAGCAGCGACAGTCGTTCCGCATCGGGCCACCCCGCCAGGCCATTGCACTGTTGTAGCAGTTTCCTGAAGTGGCGGTTTCACGCGGCAGCGGTTTGCTATCACACTGCCGCCTCTGCTGCTTCACGACAACCAAGGGTAAGTGACGGGTTTGTGTTTGGGGTGGGTTGATTTGTGTTTGGGGTGGGTGGGTGTATTTTAATGTAATTTTTATTTTATTTATTTATTTATTGGTTTCTTTTATTTATGGGTTTGTGTTGTGTGTGGGTGGGTGGGTGGGTTGAGGGGGTTTTTTGTGTGTGTGTGTGTGTGCACTTATTTTTTTAAATTTATTTGGCCCCGCCCACAACACCATGACATCATGACGTTGGCTCTGCCCACGATGTCATGACATTGGCTACGCCCAAACTGTGATGATATCACGTTGTGGTAACGAAAATTGTGACAACCCACTACTGGGTGTTTACCTATGCTTGCTTGTGAGTAGAACAATAGAAAATGTAATTCTGATTGTGTTAGCTAGCTCCGCCAGAACAGACAGACAGAGATACCTGTATGCTTTACCAGGTTAAGGGGAAATGGTAAAAATGTTCTTTTTTATTTTTGTACATTTTTTCTTACAGACTGTCTTTTTAAAGAAAACTTTTGTAATTTTTATAGAGAACATAAGCTGGTGGGAGAATTTCTGTTCCTTTATTCGTTTACTGGCAACACTACATATTGTGACTGAATATACACATTGCTATTTCCTACCTGATATGCTGGTTTGTTAGCATAAACAGCCAGTGAGTGAAATCTACCATAGATTTTTCTAGCCTGGAGCAAGACTTCATGTACTCTGCAGCAACAAAAGGTTTTATGCTGGCTTCCTGAACTGGTGCAGGTCTGTCAGGTGTAACAAGTCCTACGGTAGCATGATAATGGGCATTGTTATCCTTACACCACCATCTCTTTAATCAAGGAAGTCGCTTGAAAAGAAGCTAATCGATGTGCCTAGAGCCCTAGCCCATCTCTTTGTGTTAGCCAAAATTCTAACTGTGGGAAGGTGGTTCGGGTACAGAGCCCTCCATAGACACAACAAGCTCTTACTCTTCAGACTGTTGCATATTTGTGACTACCAGAATGGGCTAGCACACTCCCCTCAGGATTCGTGGACTCCAAAAACTTTTAGAAAGCTTGTCTGAATAGAGATAGGGTTATACTGTCAACCTGCACTGCCCTTTTATGGCCTTTTCTTATATATGCATTTGGAACAGTTAAACAACAACAAAAAAGCTATAAACAGAGATAAGCACTAAATCCTAAAATCAGATACAATTGGCTTTCGAGCATGGGTGACTTTTACCTTTATCATTATGCATACCAGGGACATGTTCAATGTCAAAACTCTTCCTGAGGTCATGTAGCAGCAGCAGCAGGTTTTTTCCTTCTACTTGATTCTACGTGGAAATTATTTGCAAGTACAGTAATCCAAAAGCAAAGATAGGTGATACTTCTATTAGACCACTAAAATTTTCAGAAACAAATGCTAGATTTTGGTTTGCACAGGCTTTCGTCAGTCTGGGCACCAATTATCCATGAATAGGGTAGGAAAAAAAAAACAAGAGTTCCAAAAATCATGGCTGGATGTCTATGCCAGGCTTTTTAGAAAGTACTGTACAGTAAATCTCAAAATGAGGGCTGCAAAGTCACACCAGGAAATGCTGAATTTAAATTCCACCTTTGGCAATTGTTGATTGAATTGTCCCAAACTTGCCAGACAGAAGGATGCCTGCCACTCTGCATTCTCAGCAGCGCGAGAGGAAGATGCCTAGTACTGTAGTTAAGTTTAGGAGAACAAATCTTATGCGGTCGGAACAACATTTTTGTTTTACACTCTATTGAATAAACTAAGATTCTTATGGAACTCTAAAGATTTATTATTTTATAGCACTTAAGTACTGTATACTACTTTGTGTTAACTGTGATGGAAAAGTCTGTTTGGTGCATGGGTTCTTTTTTAAATGTTGCCTAAACAAGGAAGAATCAATAATAAACTTAGCAACTGTAATGGCCCATTTGTTTGCAATGCGGCAATCTCTGGATTATGCAAAAGCAGGCCATCATTGGGGCTCTTGCGTTCTATATTTTAAACTGGATGCTGGCTTTATCTTTAAAATACCACAAGACATTCTGTGATTATTATTTTTTTGCTGCAATAGACATGACACAGGCCACTCAGGTAATTTTAATTAATTAATTAATTAATTAATTAATATTTGTTTATTGCCCTCCTCCCAAAAGGGACCCAGGGCAATTTCCAACAATTTTAAAAACACTTAAAAATTAAAAACTTAAAAAAACTTAAAAACTTAATTAAAAGCTAGGTATTATAACTTGGGCATACTGGGGGTCAAACCATCCAACTGGCTGGGGAAATTGAACCATCCACTCCCCAGACCATACCTGCCAGCCAGGTTTTCACTCCTTTCCTAAAGGACAGCAACTCCGTCTGCAGGTGTAGTTCTATCAGGAGGAGGTTCCACAGGGACGGAGCGGACTTCAAGAAAGCCCTCCTTCTAGTGCCAGAGAGATGTGCCTCTCTGGCTGATGGCACAACCAGAGAGCCTCTCCGGTCCTCTCTGGTGGGCTGGGTAGATGTCCTTGGGACGATGCGGTCTCTCAAGTAACCTGGACCACTACCATAAAGGTCTTTAAAGGTAATAACCAGCACCTTGAATTGCACCTGGAGGCAAACTGGGTGCCAGTGCAGATCCCTCAGCTCCCTCAACAATAACCAGTGCTTATTGCCTGCAGAGTGTTTGTTAAAAAAAATTCTTTCAGCAGGCTTTCAATTCAGTAGTGGAACACCATATCAATGGGTCACTTCAAGAAAAGTAACTTTTTAAAGAAGAGGTGGAAATTGATAAGAGATTGATCTTGGCAAAGGCAGCTTCTGCTGTGCAAAACTTTTTTTTTTTTGCCTCTGATGATTCCTGCAAATGGTTTGATATCTGGGTGGCTACAGCAATGTTACCTGCAGAAACCTAAAACTTGAAGGAGAAAAAAAGCAGATCTAAGCAGATCTAAGCATATTTTCTCTGCTATGTAGTCATACCCTTACATGGTATTCTTTTTTCAACAGAAAGAAAAGACTAGAACACGAGTTGTCCCAACAAATCTATCACTTTTTGTCCTCGAGGAACTTTTCTGATGTAAACTTTTAAGGATCAGAGCTGCTTTATCAGACATTTATGCCAAAGTAGATTTATTACTCTTTAAGATCCTACAAGATCCACCAATTGTTTTGTTGTAACAGACTACCAATGCTCCCTCTGGAAACTGTCCAAGTAAAAGAAGGCTTTTCAACCATATTGATTCTTCCTATTAGTGCCTGTTTTCCCCAGATTAGGAAATCCCACCCCCATCTTTTTAAAAAGAGAATATCACTCTCCCCCACCATGTACAAGCTAACTTCTGCAGACACGACCTTTAGAAAGCACTAATAATGTTCAACTGTGCTTGGAGGCACTTTGACACATTAGCACTTAGAAAGATCTCCAGGCAGTAGTTTATCAGCAGAGCCCATTCAGGCATGATGAGCACTTTCACAGTGCATTAGCATATATCTAGAGAGAGAATGCTCCAGACTGAAAGAGCTTTTTATCTTTGGAGCGACCTTAACATAGAAGGAGAAAAAGTCCCACTCAGATTCTATCTGATACCCACAAATGTTTCTTGAGCACTCACAGTTCCATTGTTACATTCAGGTGCTTGTTAATTATTTAAAGATTTAGGGAAGATATATAAACCTGTTTTAGTTTTGTTTTGTTGCTATAGTTTGATTAATTGGGATTTACAAATCCCTTGCTCATCAAGAGTTGATTTAGTTGTTGAAATTCGATAAAGCATAACTAAAATTATAGTCTTGAAACAAAGCAACATAGAACACCAGAAAACACACACACACCCTACAAGCGCTATGATAGCATACTTTGCTGCCTGGATTTCAGGGGAAATGACTGCATATATGTTGCTTTTAGAAGACAACCCAGAGGCTGAACCCCTAATAAATGTATATACATTGTCAGTAGACATGTATGTTCACTGTATGTGTCTTGAGTATAATGAAATTAAGTGTTCTATGAAGAAAACCCAAACCTAATTTGCTGATAAGGCTGACAAATAGACAGTTGTCTCTCTCCTATGTACATTCTTTTGTGCCTACTTTCACCATGCACAGTGCAAATGAACTGATGAACTTGCATGTCACATCTTCTCCTACCACCACAAAGTTTCCTGGTATCTGGTGACCACAAGACAATGGAGATCTTGTAGAATATCTTAGCTTTAGTCCCTGACTGCTCAAGTTAGTAGTAAGTGGTAAGTGGTGTGATGTATTTCTATCTGAGATACTGAAGACCAGTATCATTCAGAATGGGTGTGACAAACTCCATTTTCTGGGGTAGCTGAAGTAGAAAACCACCAATTCACATACACATGTTAACTCTGTATCAGCAAGCACTACTGGACTAGAGTGTCAAACAGGCTTAACAGGCAATTTCCTAGGTTGCTGTTATTAGCCAAACTGAGCCAGTGCATGGAAGTTAATGTACAGTATAGTCCTACCTCACTTACATGGCACTTCAGCCAGGAAAGATTAGATTGCCAAATTTTGTTTATGCGTATTATTACAGAAATCCCAAGTTTCTATTTACAACCCATGAATTAAAAAAAGTGATTAAAATGGTTGAATAATAAGAACATTTCCAGAATATCCCTATCCTATTCTATCCTATCGTTGTCCAGTGGGCAGCATACAAATCCAAACTACTACTACTACTACTACTACTACTACTACTACTACTACTACTACTACTACTACTACTACTACTACTACTACTACTACTACTACTTCTTCTTCTTCTTCTTCTTTTATAGCAAGAACTATGAGACATAATCAGATGTCTGGAATGTTACATAAATGCGGATGAGATTCATTTCCCAAACAGAATTGAATCACTACATCTACAATAGCCCTACTGTAACTTCCGCAGAACATATCCAGGAAGGTTAGTCTACCCATTCTACCTTAAATGCCATATTTGCTGAAATATAAGACCTACTCCCCCCCCCCCTTAAAATAGACTGGAAAAATGGAGTGTGTCCTGTACTGTATATAGTGACCTATAGTGGGTTATTTAGATAATAACAGGGTGTGTCTTATACTCAGATGTGTCTTATACTTCGGCAAATACGGTAATTTAAATTTTCTAAACTAAAATATAGAATGTTTATTTGTACAACAATGTTAGTAACAAGTATATGAAATTTTAAAAGGAAAAAGAAACACAACATAGAGAAAGAACCCAAATAACTTAATTAAATTCAGATCTTTATAGATTATTAAAAAAGCTAGTTGGATAGATTAATGGTTTAGGTATCTGGGTGCACTGCCAGAAAATGGGAGTTTGATTCCCTAACCCAGGGGTTCCCAACCTCCAGCCAATGGGCTCAATCCGGTCTGTGCATCTCATTAATCCAGCCTTCAGTGGCCACCTGGGCACCTCTAAGTCCACCCACCACCACCAGAAGTCGCAATACAGTAATACCTCGGATAACAGTAAGACTTGGTTCCAGAAGTCTTGGTGTTATCCGATTTTTAGTGTTATCCAATGCATGTTAAAATCCTATGGGATGTATCGGATAACGTTAAAGCTCCACAGAGATACATTGTAACTGCACAGGCTTTAGCGGTTGTTATCCGATCCATCCCATAGGACCTTAATGTTATTTGAGCCAATTCTCCTCTGCAGATTACTTAACGTTATGCGATTTTAGCGTTATCCGAGGTAAACGTTATCTGAGGTATTACTGTACTTCACTTACTGTGACAGCCACGGTGGTGGTGGGAATCACACTGTTTTTCTGGGTTTCTGCACAGTCTCTGCCACTTCCCAGGGCAATGGGAGGCTTTTCAAAACATGTTCCCTCTGGTTTGGGAATCCCCCCCGCTTCTACACTATGTTTCGGCAGTTAGAATGCAGCGGTGGGCAACTTCTGGTGCCGAGCGGAGCTTACATCAGTGCCTAAAGTCCCTGCACAGAACCAGGAAGTTACCCATCACCATGCTCTAGCTGCCAAAGCACAGCAGAGAAGTGACAGAAAAAACCAAACTGCAGCAAACATGCTGTGAAAAGCCTCCTGCTGCCCTGGGAAGTGGAGGAGGCTGTGCAAGAACCTGGAAAAACGGCATGATTCCCACTGCCGCTGCCACTGCTGAAAATGTAAGTAGTGGGCACAGTCACGCCTCCAACCCCCACAGCTGAGTGCAATGGTGGGAACTGGCCCCTGGTGGGAAAACGGTAACCCCTGCCCTAAACCTAACTCACTGTGTCTCCAGGGAGAAGAATCAGCTCATATAGTCACAGGCAAACTGCACAGTCCCAGGATTCGCCCTGAAGAAGGGAATGACAATAGCCCTTGTGGAGCAATAGTTAAACTACTGTACTGAAGCCAAAACTCTGCTGATGAGATGAGTTCGATCCTGACAGGGATCAAAGCTTAACCTTCCATCCTTCCGAGGTCATTAAAATGAGTACCCAGCATGTCTGTGGCAAAACGCTAATTACCTTGTGAACTGCCCATTGAGTGCACAAGTGCTATAGGGTGGTATACAAGTGTAATTGCTATTGTTACTTCTGTGTATTCTCTACCTAGAAAACTGTGCCGCTTCTAGTACCGACACTGAAAATGAGGAATCAAGCCTTCTCAGTGGCAACATGTTCATAGTGGAACACTTTGCCTGTGAAGTTGTGCCAGGCAACGTCGTGATTGATGTGTTTGATCTAGTAAATGATTAAACAAATAAACAAGCAAACCCAGGAAAGAGTCACCATAAGTCAGAATTGTCTTGATGGTACATAATTATTATAAGCTGACAAGACAGCTGAGTGGTTTATGTGTTCTCTACCTACAACGCCAGAAGTTTGAAGTTCAATTCACCACTTTGCCTTGTTGGCAAGTGACACAGTGCCCTAGCACCCCCAAAAGAAGGGAATGGTAAACTACTAGTAAGTTTTCTCTGCCTGGAATGGGTCATCATAAGTTAGAATTTATGTGACAAATTTATTATTATTATTATAGATATTTAAGTTATGGTAAAGAAGCATGCAATTGGGGTAAAAGAATGCAATCAAATAAAGTACAAATTCATCAGCTTCAACATATGTATCATCTTTATTTGTCTCAAATTTGCATGTTAAGACTCTGAGGCCAAGAGTGTAAAACTTTGTGTAATATAAGACACATCTGTAACAATAATATATCCTCTTTCATAAAACATCAACAAAGGAGACACAGATCACTGATCCAAGAAATTAAATGCATGGGAGTGCACAAACCACAATGTCAGCTCTGACTAGCAAAAACCCTTTAGAGAGACACAGGCAAAAATAACTGGAAATTAAATTTATGGTGTGTGTGGGGGGGGGATAAAAATCAAACAAAGAAAATCATCTATAGCAAAAACCAAGTTCCCATTTCAAGGCTGAAATGTATTCCAACTTTAACAGCAGAAATAACTTGGAATATTTTGTCCTGACTGTTTTTCTGTTATCAGAATATACTCTAAACATAAAGAACACACTTGTTCACGCATCCAACTGTTTATCCATCTCACCTCTCAACACACAGGATTTTTCTGATATTCATATTTTACACTTTAAAAAAAAGTCAGTGTTCTCAACCTTATTCCCCATGCCAGTCTTACTTTCAGAACACTTTTCTTCATGTTTGGGTAAGTAGCAGCAGTTAGCTGTAGCAAATAAAGAAGATATCCTACAGTACTTTGCTTCTCCACTTAGGTTGCCATAATTCTCTCCCACAAAACCAGGACAGCCACACAAAGTCATTGCATTCTTCAAACTGTGCATGCGATCTCCCAATTTAAACCATCCCTGGAGAAGCCATTGCCAATATGCCAAGCCCCAGACAAGGCACCCCTGCCACCCCCACCCCAGAGAAGCCCACCAGGGAGAAACCTGGGTGGAACCAGAGCCCTGGTATTCAGGCTTCTGGGGTGGCGATGGGGTTCAACTCCAAATAATCCACCCAGAGGCAGGAGGAGCCACACCACCCTCATGCCTCAGCCACCACCACCACCACTGCTCTCCTCTTTCTGGTGCTCATGGTGTATCGCAGGACGCCCTGAGGAAAGAGCGTCAACATCTTGCAAACAGTGCCGCTTGTAGCAAGGAGACCCAGGAGCGAGTGAGCAAGCAAGAGCTCAAGATAGGGAGGGACTAAGAAGGAGACACATCCTGCCCTCTCTCCCTCCATGTGTGTCATGTGTGTGGTGCATTGTGATGCCACCTCACAACAAATCCAGGATTTCAACATGTATGTTACTGAACTGGTGGGATAATTTTCCTGACCTTAAATCCAGGACAATCCTGGTTTTTGGAGACATATGGCAATCCTATTCTCCACAGCAAGTGATAAGTTTATAAAATCTCATTCTGTGTTAGAAATTCTATTTTTTTTGTTAGTGGCAAAGAACCTCTTGATATTATGGAAGCCATATGGTGTTTTTCCATGTGCCCCTGAAAAATATTTGTTTAAATTAATTTTTAGAAGTTGGGGCTGGTAGGGAAATTATGGAAGTGATGGAGATGTAAGAGCCAGCCTCAATTTAACTTGATCCTAGTCACTAAGCCCAAGTCAGACTGGGGACACTTAAATGGAAAAAGAAATCATCATGAGGCTTTTGCGTTTAAGCTGATTTGTTGGATAAAATTTATTATTATTTATTTTATTTATTTAAGCAAACTTTTATGCCGTCCTCCTCAAAAAGACCTAGGACAGCTAACACAACTCTCAACACCTAAAACACAATAAAAAAGATTTTAAAAATTAAAAAAGGTAAAACAAGACACACACACAGAGTGGTATCAAATGAGCCAACAGACTGGGGCAACTATCTGGCCCACACCCCACACATGCTCTGCCGGCCAGGTCTTGACCCCCTTCCTAAAGGGCAGCAGCTCCATCTGGAGACGCAGCTCACTTGGCAAGAGGTTTCATAGGGCTAGAGCAGACACGGAGAAGGCCCTCTTCCTTCTGCTAGAGAGGTGTGCCTCTCTAGCTGATGGTACAACCAGAGCGCCTCTCCGGTCTGCTCTGGTGGGACAGACAGATGTCCTTAAGGCAATGCGGTCTCTTGGGTATCCTGGCCCACTACCATATAGGGCTTTAAAGGTAATAACCAGCACCCTGGTTATTACACCCTGAGGCATACTGGGAACCAGTGCAGCTCCCACAGCAATGGTGAGGCATGAGCATAATGCCCGTACCCCATCACGACCTGGGCAGCCGCATTCTGGACCAGTTCCAGCCTCCGAATGGTCACCAAGGGCAGCCCCATGTAGAGTGCATTACAATAATCAAGTCTGTAGGTGACCAAAGTGTGTGTGATCATGAGCAAGGAGTCCCAGACTAGGAACGGGTGTAACTGGCGTATTAAACAAAGTTGTGCAAAGCCCTCCTGGCCACGACTGCCACCTGCTCTTTGAGCAGTAGTCGTGAGTCCAGGAGGACCCCCAGATTACCCACCGGGACTGTTTGGGGCAACACTGCCCCCATCCAGAACCAAAGATGGTAGCTCCCAAGATAACGCAGGGCCCCTGACCCACAACCACTCAGTCTTGTCAGGATTCAGCTGTAGCCCGTTGTCCCCCATCCAGACCCTCACAGCCTCCAGGCACCTGAAAAGGACTTCCACTGCACTGCTTGGGTCTCCACCAGCCGAGATATACAGTTGAGTATCATCTGTGTACTGTGTACTGATGATGGGAATGGATGAATTCACCCAGTGGTTTCATGTAGTTAAATAGGAGAGGTAAGAGTACCGAGCCCTGAGGCACCCCATATTGGAGGAGCCTAGGGCTGGATTTCTCACTCTTCAACCACACTGACTGGGTCCAGTCCTTCAGAAATGAGGAAAACCAGGATCACACAGTGCCCTAGATCCCCACTCCCTGGAGCCTTCCTAGAAGGATACCATGGTCGACGGTATCGAAAGCCATTGAGAAGTCAAGAAGAGCCAGGACAGTTGGATGTCCACCATCCCGCTCTCTCCAGAGATCATCCACAAGTGCTACCAATGCAGTTTCCGTACCATATCCGGACCTGAATCCTGACTGAAAAGGGTCCAGATAATCCGCTTCATCCAGGATCTTCTGTAACTGCCATGCCACTGCTTTCTCCAAAACCTTCCTCAGGAATGGAAGGTTGGAGACAGGCCGGAAGTTGGTCATAACCTCAGGGGCGAGGGATGGCTTCTTTAGAAGGGAGCTCACCAAGGCATGTTTTAAATAGCTTCTACTTGGCTGGGTGTTGTTTGTTCCTTTTTTAAAATTGTATTTTTAATGGCCCATTTCTATATTTTACCTCTGATGTTGTTTTTATCTGTATTTTATTAACTTGAGCACTCTTTGGGCAGAAAGATGAACTGTATCTTGGGACACAGACATTCTGTTCAAAACCTCACCCTGCATTTTCTCAAAGCATGGCTTCATTTCCCCTTCCAAAGATAGATTATGGAAAAATCTTTTTTCCAAGACCTGATATGAACCATAATAATAATAAAAAACCTACCACCAGGCAGGATAGAGAATTTTGGGTTTATAAAATTAAAAAGATCTTAATGCTACTTAATATCAGCATAAGATAATATTGATCCTGACACTACTCAAAATTTTAGTTTTTCCTTTACTTTCCCCTCAAAATTAAAACCAGGCTTTTCTGTACATGGAGACACCTATAATTAAATCATAACAGTTTCAGACACATATGAAAAATAAGATACTTGGGATTAGAAACTCTACTAGACTTAGTTTTAGTAAAACATTTAAAAAGTCTGTGCAGGTAGATTAACTGGAACATCTGTCTAGAAAGACAAAAATAGGAAGTTACAGCTAGAAACAGATAAGAAAAAGCACAAGATCCTTTAATGAAGCAAGAATCTTTGCTACTTAATCACTTTTTCTCCCAATCGCGCATCAGTCGTCCCTGCTTAAGGTGATAGCACATCCCTCTTTGAAATGAAGTATCATTAAGTTCCAGTCCATCAAGCTGCAGCTTCGCTCCAAAGAGCACCCTATTTAAAATCAACAATTGCAATGGAAATACCAGGTCTGTTGAACTTTAGCTAGGAAAGCGATTAATCTCTCAGTGACATTTTGGAGATCCTAACAAAGCCACATTTCCAAACAAAATAAACCTCATCACCTAACAGTCTGTATTGGAATAAGGAACCAAATACAGCGCAGAAAACAGTAGGGAATTACTAATGGCATGTTAATTACAACTCTTGTCCAGAAAAAAAATGTGGCAGCCTTATTTTGTGTGCTTTTTGTACAGTACAGTATCAAGTGTCTACTTAAAGCAAAAAATAACATAACCACTAGGTTAAATTACTCAACATTGACAGGATTCAAATTTATATTTGTTTGCACTAGAAATAATATAAACAACCATTAGAGAGATGTGTTTTAAAACAAGCAAACAAATATATAAACATTTATGTTTCTCTCTTCATATATACTAGCAATATCTTAATAACAGGAAACAGCATTCATTATCAAATATAAATCCCACTGATAGATCAGTTCCCAAAAATGCAACTAATTTAGCAATTTTTACTTGTAATCTTGTGGTTTTACTTGTTTTAACCTTGTGAGCCAATCTGAGCCCTCTCATGAGGAAATGATTGCCTAGAAATTTGACTAAATAAACAAGTATCCCTAAACAGTTATCATTTCTATTTATTTATTTGGTACTTATTACTTCTATTTATATCCCACCCATATGACTGTGTCAGTCACTCTGGGTGGCATGACTACAAAAGCAGGAGATAAAACATCCAACAGAAAACAGTACCTACAAAAATACAACAAAAGGACAAGATAGCTGATTAAGCAGCAATATAGTATAAAATCCAAATATAATACAATTTTAGCAGCAAATGCATTGAAGTGGAGAAAAAAAATAGAAAAATAAATTTAAGTTAAGTTAAGAGCAGCAAGTTTTTAAAGGCTTGTTTAAAAAGTTTGGTTTTAGTCTGCCTATGAAAAGCACTAAGGCATCCCATAGCATTAAGACCACTGTCAAAAAGAACCTAATTCTCATACATGTCTTTTCCACTTTCCTAAGGGTGGATTCATTTCATTACTGAAAGAAATGGTATCTAAGAGGTCGTAAAAGACCTAGGGGAAGACCACCTCGCAGATGGGAAGATTTTCTCAAGAAAAATGTTGGACCAGCATGGAGAAAAACTGCAAGGGATAGATTGTTATGGGCAGAATGTCATTGCGGAAACATCTATTCATATGAGGACTCCTCGCTAAAGAACGACTCCAAGGTATCCAAGGTAAGAGTGTATAACCTGAGTCATAACGACTGATGGAATCATGTAGTCCAGGCATCACAGAGAAATACTACAGTATGAATCAAGGTCCTAAACTATTTAGGGCAGGGTGGCCAGCCTTGGTGCCCCAGGTGTTCTTGGGCTTCAATTACCAGAAACCCAAGTAATCCAAGAACACCTGAGACACCAAGTTTGGCCACCTCTGATTTATATGTTAATACCAAAACCTTGAATTGGACATTGAAGCCTGCACGTAGCCAATGAAGGCGAGCTTCAGAAAATTGAAAATATTCTTGCCTTAAATGTGAATTTCAGCTTACAAATTATATAACAGTCCAGGATATTCATCAGAACCCCTCATTACCAAATATGCCATCAATAAAAATACATTAATGATTACCAATCTGTATGACAGCCTATATCTTGCTTATTCAGACAATTAACTTCTTCATTACCGTACTTTAAATTGCATTTTTCAAAGCTATGAAAATCAAATTGACAACTTAGGAAAGCCATATACATTCATAGTAACCTCAACGGCTTGAGTGGTCTAACACTGAAAACTTTTTAAAAATTGTTAATTTACCATATTGAAATCTAAAACCTGTAGGTTCTTGCCTTAGAACAAGTGCCTATGAGCTTGTCAACCCTAGATCATCAATTTACAGTACTGTATATGAGAAATATTGTTTTTGGCATGACAAACCATGCAGTTTAAGACCTCAAGCCACTGTATGAGCAAACTGAAAAGAGCACATAGAATATATTACGCTTTTGCATAGGAGGTTGTGATAAAGTTCTTGATTAGCCACAACAGAGCCCATCTGGCAGAGTGACAATGGCCTCTTTCTCTTTAAAGTGAACATAATAATATTACTTCTTCAATATGAACAGAGATCAATACTCATATGCATGCAAAAATCAAGAGGAAAATGGCTACATCTATTTTCTACTGATCCGCAGTTTTTGAAGCTCTTCTCTTGATCATTTTCCAGATTTGTGCCTTGGGATAAAAACAGATGTTTATGCTTACGTTACATCGTCCACTATTTTTGCAGTGCAGGTATTTCTGAAATCAACAAGAATGAATGGAAGTCATCTATTAAGATAATTAGAGCCATCATCATTATCATTCATATTTGCTTTTGAACACTGCAGGCGGGAAATTTAATAGGAATATTTAAAATGTTCTGAATGTGCAGGAAGAATTTGTCTCACCTCATGACATTTGTTTGCTTCTACTTATGATTTTGAAGGTTTGAACAGATGATTCCTTTGATGTCTTATTTGTCAAATATGAACATCTGTCTGAATTGAGTCTTCCTAACTCTTAAATCCTTTCAATTCTCTTCAAGAGCAATCTGCAATGTCAGTTTCTGTATTTATAGACAAATATGATTTTATATTGTGGCTTGGTAGTCTGTATAGTTTAAAGCTTGAAATTATTGCCTAGTTTGATCAAAGACATTCAGTCCAAGATATGTAATAATATTTTACAGTTTCACATCTAAATGAGTTTTTACTGAATGGGGACTTCATTTCAAACTGTTTGTATAAATTCTTGGCATTGGTCTCTTAGCACTATTGATCCATAATCAATGCAATCCCAGCATAAATTTGTGGTTGGGATGCTGCATGTACAAGACAAGGTGGCACAGCATGTGCTTTTTTGTGCACAGACTCAACAGACTAATATTTGAATGAATACCAAGTTTCCCTCAAATCACGATCCCACAAACACAGTTAGACTGTCTAGATGTGTATTCAGTGCTATACACATATACAGTATTTATACATATCATATAAAATTGTAGCTCACATGTTGCAGTTTAATGAAATAGAGCACTTTTAAAGATAACTTGAGGGAGTATCTAGTATTTACAGAGCTAATTACTACAGCCATGTCATCCCCACATTCAAATGGCCCACCGCTTCACTAGTTTAAAGCTTCTGTAAAAGTTTAAACTAATGTCACAATATATTTAAAAATAAAAAATCTACCAGGTCAATTTTTATTTTAAGTTCAAAATTTTGATTTTGAATATATTTTGCCTGGCAGTATTATATAGTGAGAAACAGAACACAATTTGTACTGGTAACCTGAACCACATACTCCAGGAGACGTAAATTTTGAATATAACCACTTTTTTTTAACTACATAGTAAAAAAAATCTACCTCTCTTTAAAAAGTATTTCAAAAATGGTTCACTGGAAAATAAAATAAAACTAAGTACCAGGAAGCTTGGTTTTAACTTACACAGACAATGGTCTTTTTTTCTGCATCTGAAATTATGATAGTCTTCTTCATTTCTTTGTAAACTCATAGCAATTGTAGCAATACCTCTCCATACAAATATACAGTTGAAAGCATTGAAGTGTAAAATGTGTTTTTGCCAAGGTCAGTTTCTTGTGATTACTTGCCTATGGCAACTGATGCCAGCCGCAACAGACTGAGTCTCAGCAGTCCACAAAGTCACATTGGTGCTTATACAGAGGACATCTATTAGGTTAAAGTTACTGGTGTCAGGAGTATGTGCTGTGCTGTTGAATTGCAACAGACATACTTAGCTTTTTACACCTTATGTAACAGTTTGAAATATGTCCTCCTAAAATAATAGTTCTTTGTCTACACATAAGGAGATTTCAATGGCTGAAACCCTTTGCTTAACTTATGCCATGTAAGGTCAATGATGTCACCAGCTACAGTGCTTTTCAGACATTAATAATGTCCAATTCCTCCTAAAGGTCTGTTGAGGTCCTTTTTGTTCCAGAGAAGCCACTGACACATAGGACAAGGAAGAGTCTTAATTTTTGAAAATCACAGGTGCCGGTAAAGTCGTTTAAAATTTGGCAGCTTCGGAAATTAAAAAATAAATACTCCTATCCCATGACTCCCTTGTGAGGAAAAGCATTTCAAGAGAGCCTCGAGAACTTCCAGAGGGAGAATCACACATTTTTTTATTTCCAAAACAAATCACAGCAGCTGGTGATGTCATTTACCATGTAACTTCTGGCAGCTGGATTTCAGTCAATATTTTAGAAAACAGAAAACATTTAAATGCATTTGAACTTAAAATTACAATTCAAAATTGACTACCTGTAACTAAGTAAATGCATCTATATTAAATATCAAGGAAAATATAAGATTAATATGAGTAATTTTCCACCCCTGTTTAGCTGAAAGGGAAAAGCAGCTATTAGGATTAACTGCTGGTAAGCTAGGACATCTTTTTTTTAAAATGACCTGGTTATCAAGCATAGTTGGGGGCAGGGGTCCTACAAAAATTTATATTTAATTTCATTTGAGTAATCAGAAGACCTCAATCTATGTCAAAATATTTCTGGTAACACTGGCAATAGAAAATATTATATTTGCAGCTCCACAATAAGTGTGCCACTGCAAAAGCAATATTTATATGGACAATAAATAGGAGATGATGTTTCCTAGGTAAATGGACACAGGTAAAAAAAAAAGGGAGGAAAGAGAGATTTGCAATGGTTTGCCCTACAATTACGTTCTAAGAAACCACAATATCTAGCAGTGAAAGTAGAGCTAAATGCAGAACAAAGTCAAAAAGGGATGAGAGTTAGAGGAATGCTCAGTTATGTGGATATCTTCCATAGTCAGCAACACATTTTTCCATTCTTCAGAATCCTCAGATGCAAAGGATCACTTTAAAATGAATATCTATGATAAATTATTTGCTTATTACTGTATACTTTCCTATACTGCCTTTATAGATCTCAAGGAGACACACCTGCCTCCTCTGTCTGCACTTTATCCTTACAACATTCCAATGAGGTAGGTCATGCTGTTAGGGCCCAAGGTTGCTGAGTGAGCTTTATATCTGAGTTGCGATCTGGGCTCAGGTCTTCTGGCTTGTAATGCAACACTCTAACCGTAATACTTCATTGGCTCTCTTCAAGTAGAATTGTACATTTATTCTATTTGCTGCTTTGTCATCTTTAATCAGCTACCAATCAATAAAAGGACCCACATACTTATACATGACTCTTATTGGCCACTCAAGAATCTTTGAAGGAGGCAAATTTGTCAAAAGATAGCACATGCTGGTATTATTCAAAGCTGCAATTTGTCTGAATGAAGAGTTCCACTCTTAGTTTAGCAACAATTTTTATTGTTTGTAGACTATGAAATGAATTTTGATGATAGAATTTCAAATTTCACAGAGAGATTGGGAGTACTTTCATGATGTTACCTAGATTCTCTATATCTTAACAAGTAACGACATTAGTTGCAAATGGTTAACTACACAAAATTAATTACTGGATCCATAATTACCAATATATTTGAGAAGACTTGTCTCAGAGTTAAGCAGTAAATCCAGTAGAAAACATCCAATTAATTGTTTCAAAAGTAGCAAAAACATATAATATCTAGATTTCATGTACGTATGGTATATGTATCTAATGCACACTGCAAAAGCAAGACTGAAGTGACATATATTGATCATTAATGTATTTCCTGTATATATGTAAACTAAGCCTTTGTGACAGGTCTTCTTGTTCTGTAAAACACTGGTCGACTTTTCTATCCCTACAAGCTATTATTTATGAATCATACTCTTACATGCTCCTCACTGGAGCATTTACAGCATATTATGACTCATTGGTAATTCTCCTGTAGCATGATTTGAGGGGCGGGAGGAAAATGCCAACCTGCCATTAAACTACACCAGATAGTTTCTCAAGCATGAATTCTAATTATTATTTTGCTCTTCTCCTTTGATGACTTGGGGAATGGCTTACTCATCTACATTAAGGCAACATTTCATTCTTCATTAAAACAATGTGATAACTGAAGTTTTATTTGAACATTTTAAGAAGTAGAAGTTTATTGCTTGTCTCAAGTATGATTGTTTGCATGTGAAATTTTACAGTTTCCACTACCTAAATAGATGACCAAATTTCTGCTTTTTGTGTAGATTAAAGTGACAACTACCTTTTGGGGACTCGCCTTATGTACTTATGTGTTCTTTTCAAAAAACAATTCTATATATGGATGACAAATATTTCAGACACTTACATGCACACCAACAAGCCTGTTTTATGTAAAAGTAAACTGTACTAACAAATCATCTGCTGAAATCTCAGGCTCAGAAACTTTTCACTCTTCCAGTATAACAATAAGGAGAAAAATCAAAGGGTCTTATTCCAGTCTTCACTTAACCACATTTAAATCTGAACCCCAACTTGAAGTGAATAATCTTTTTATTTTATTTTATCAATACTACCAAGAATAACAACAACTATGAACTGCAGTGGCTTAGTGGTTAAGACCCTGAACTTGCTGGTTGGAAGGTCAACAGTTCAAGACCCAAGGGCTGCATGACAAAGTGAGCTTCCGTCTCTGTCCCAGCTCCTGCCAACCTTGCAGTTCAAAAGCAAGAAATTGTAAGTACCACTTCTTAGGCACCACTTCTTGGGATGGTAAACAGCGTTCTGTGCACTCCAGTGTCTAGTCATGCCTTCCACATGTCCATGGAATCGTCTGCAGATACAGACAGCGTTGGCTCTTTGGCTGTAAACAAAGATGACCATAGAACCCTAGAGTTAGATGACTTTCAAGCAAGGGTAACTTATAACTGTATACATTACAATAAACAATAAAACAACAAAAACACAACTACTACAATATACTGTACAATAATACTATATGCTTCCTTCACCCAGCAGGACAGTATATATGCTTCTTTACTTTGTTTAATCTACAGTCTCTTTCATTTATAAATTATCCTAATAAGTTAGCTTGTTGCCCTGAATCAAAGTTTTTGAATCACTGGCTCTCTAGAAATTGGACTACTACTTCCGTTACCACTGATCTAAATCACAGTTATGGATAAAGATAGTATGTTTTGATTTCATCATAATGATAAACTGAGATTATTTAAAAATGTGTGAAAACTTCCAATTTCATCCTTGAATCTGCATCAGAGAAATAAAATAAGGGAGAAGACTGCCTAAGATTCATTCACGTGTCAAACCTAAACTTCCGCATGTACTAATTTTTTGGAATAGTAGCCATGTTAGTCTGTGGTTCAGCCATCTCAGAAAACAAAACAGAACAAAATAAATAAAATAAAATAAAATAAAAAACACAGTAGCACTTTAAAGACTAACTGCTATATTTTTATTGTTAGCTTTCGTGGATCAAGTCCACTCCATTCAGCATGTACTAAGCCATTCTAAGAACAATCTTAAAATATATTCCAATTAGATGCGACAATACTTCACTCAAAAGTAAAGAAAATAACAATGAGACCTTTGTTTACAATCCTCACCTCAACATTTTTATATACAGTAAAACCTCGGATAACACTAAAACCTGGTTCCACAAGTCTTGGTGTTATACGATTTTTAGTGTTATCCGATGCATGTTAAAATCCTATGGGATCCATAGAGATACATTGTAACCACACAGGCTTTAGCGGTTGTTATCCGATGCATCCCATAGGATCTTAATGTTATCCGATGCAATTCTTCCCCCCAGATTGCTTAATGTTATGCGATTTTAGTGTTATTCGATACTAATGTTATCTGAGGTATTACTGTATCCTCAAACATTTCATGAAGCAGATTTGAAATGTTCTGTATATGTTCAGGAAATATGTACAGTATCACCTCCACCCTTACTCCTTTAGCCTCTTACATTCTTCTGACAAACCCTTAACTCTCCCATTGCTTGCCATGTGGGAATTTAATTTCTAACAGAAAAATGGAAAGAAGTCAGCATTTACTGCCATTCCCTGGCATGCCACTATCATGGGTAGCAATGTATTTTTAAAATAAAGCTAAATCAAGCCCTCATTCCACTCAAATCCCTCATTTCCACTCTGTTGAGATCATCTGACTATGGCTCATGGTGATCTAATCTGTTACATAAGTAAAAAAAAACACAGAAGGAAAGTCTGCAGTCCACTCAGTGCTGAAATCTGTTGGGACTTCAAAGGGAGGCTCCGTATACTAGACAGCTGCAGAACCAAGCCTTTAATACTGAAAGGTTATGCTAAGGAAATAACAGTAAAGATACCAGTTCCTGCAAACAATTGTCTGAGCATTTAAACTAGTCCCCTCCACCACCACCAATTTTTAAAACTGAAAAATATTTTAGAGACAGTGTATTTTCAGGAAATATAAGAGGGAAATCACATATTTTTAAAATCAAATCCCAGCGTTGCAACTGACAGTGTATCATCAGACTGTTGAAAAAGAAATTGTGCTCATAATATTTGACTTGAGTTAGTATTTTTCACTCTAAAACTGTATACTTGGGACATAGCCATTGTTATTTCCCTCCCCCCCCCCCAACTATAGCTTCCCAAATCCTCAGGTTCAAATGGCAATGGCATCATTGCCTTGGTCCAAAAAGGCTCTACTATTGCTCCCAGAAGATAAAAGAAAAGAAAAAAGAAACCCTTTTTGTCCTTTTTTTAATTCAAAAGACTTGAGATATACATTGTAGCTTAATTTAGTAAGCATTGTTTATAAAATGATCGTACAATGTCTAGATTCAGACATGACAAATAAGTGTTTCCACCCACTTTCAAAATAAATAGATAAATTAAAGAACCTGGAGCAAACCCTTGACTTGCATAGCTATCTCTTATGTGCTGGCAAGAGATAAAAGAACCAACTCTTGATTTTGTACACATCACAGTTCTCTCTGATGCGCCAATTCAGGGAATTGTGGTTTGTTTAAAACACAGCTAGAAAAAAACATGTTAGGATTAGACCAAGGTTTTAGACCCTATCCAGTTTGAAACCACAGTCTGAACAAAGCAAAGTTTAGTTAATTCAAATCCCACAGTGAACTGTGAATATTTAAAAATCAAAAGTAGAAACCATTGGGTTTTTATATGTAAATTGAGCCAAGCATATATAATCAAATGCTTCTTGTAGTTCCAACAAGTGACCACATTCATGTCTCTGGATTTGATTTCAAGAAAATATGAGCACTCTACATGAACAACCAAATTTAATTCCAGTAGAAATAATAGCATGTGTGGGGGAAATGTCTGTATATGTCTGCTGGAGAGACATGAACATTATTCCACTGTTTTCTTTTGAGCTAGTGCCTGTACTATTTTTCATATTTAAAATAATATAATCAATTATGTGACATCTGACTTATGATGACCCTTTCCAGGGTCTCCTGGGTACAAACTACTCAGAAGTACTTTATTTATTCGTTCTTCAAGAGGCGCCCTAAGACTTTCAGCTTGCTTAAGGCATTACATGCTTGCTCTTCTGGCGAATCAGACTCCTGGTCCATTTCCCATAGCCAGTTAGCCCAATTCACTAAGCCGGGGTGGCCAACGTTTTCGTAAAATGGGCTGGACCTGCCCCTGATAAACAGCATGGTTCCTCCTGCTGCTTCCAGTGCTTCCGGTTTCCACGACGGCAACAGCAGGTGCAATGGTGGCATTTTCTGGCAATTTTTGCAGCCTCCTCTGCTTCAATAGTGACAAGAGGGAGGGCAGAACATTTTTGTGATTTTTCACTGTGTTTTGCAGCATTTATGCATTTTCACAGTGAAAACACAGCATTTTGGGCACATCCAGTGGTGGCGGGGAAGCTTCCGGTGTTGACTAGCGCTTCACCATGAGTTGGATTAATTGGTGCTATGGGCCAGATTAGGCCCATGGGCTGTAGGTTGGGAACCACTGCACTAACCTAATCAGCTAAGAAATATTTGTTGGTCACATTAACGATCAAAATAGATTTACAGAATGTCTGCAGACCCAATTGTTTGAATTCTTTCTAATGGAAGAAATGGATTTCCTTACTTTTTTTTTTTACATTTTCCTCTTCTTAGCAATATTTCTCTGGTCAGCAACACAATGACCATTCTATTAGGACTGCAGGTCTTACCTCCACTTGCTACAATGGTAGTATAGGAATATCAAAGGGGGCACATGTTGCTAGTTAGGCAGAAAGCCAGCTATCACCACGTATATTTGTTTTTGTTCAGTCACACAGTTGAATCCCATCCTTTGCAACCCATGACTATAGTCATCTGCTATTCCAGGAATTCCGTCATCTTCATTACTTTATTAGCTTCCTTCAATGTATATTGCACTAATCCAAATTTTCTGTGCCACTCTTCTCACAGAGGCACAACCAAATCATATCCACCAGTAGCAGAAATAAGTAGCAGCCCCCATCATGCTCAAGGTAAAAAAACTTTCAGTTCTGTCACTTCCTCCAAATTCAAATTTTAAAAGTATTTCGATTATTTTCTGTTTCTTTCCTCTAAACTAGTGTCACTGTTTTTCTGTCTTCAAACTTGATCCAACCACTTTCCAAAAGGAAGACCATTCCCTAGATTTCAACAGAACATCTCCTACCATTGGCTCCTAATGATGAAAAATCAACTAACTGTGCTGGACCATTAACTAACAACTCCCTATCAAACAGAGGGCCATCCAATAAAAACAACACCATATAGAGCAGTGATTTTCAACCTGTGGCCCGTGGGCCAGATGTGGCCCTTAGCACTATTTCATGTGCCCAACCACCACCTCCACCACACCAGGAAGTACCATGTGGTGGAGGAAGGGCAAAATGGACGTCTGCCCCCCCCCCCGAAGCTGTCTGAGAGAGCACGATCCGGTCCCAGCTTTAAAAGGTTGAGAACTCCTGATATAGAGTATTATGGACAACATTGTAGGAGAAAGATAAAACAAAAAGTGCCAGATTAGTCAACAATGTCCATGCACGCCTTATGTAGAAAAGAAGAAATGTGCACTTGCATGATGAAACAAATATTTCCTGTGATCTTGTACATGTTTAAATGTTATCAAAAAGATGAAAATTTGATTGTTGACTTACAGTTATATTGGCTTTGGTTTAAGTTGTGGCTGAGAAAGGAACAATTGCTAAACAGATGTTTGATCAGATTTTGTTGTTTCAGCAGGAATGTCTGACAAAACACTCCTATTTAGCTAGAAGGGATGAAACCTTTTGCCTTTTTTATAGGCAGACAAGATATTTCCAGAGACATCTGGCTCATACCCTGAATGTTGCACTTCTCAGTAATGCCATGGAAATAACATGTTTCAGAACTGAGGTTTCAAAAAGAGACATGAGACAACAAATACTACAGTTTATTTAAGGTGAAAACATTTTCAGTTGCCTACAATATGAAAAATTCCGCCATTGCCGATTCCAAGGCCGGATGAGAAAGAAAGAAGGCTTGGATGTCTGGTTAGCATCTCAGCCTATGAAACTTTATTGCTGAAGAAATGAGGGGCCTCATTGCCCAATATGCTGTAGTGGTGAGACAGGCGCCACACAGCGTGAGAACAGTGGTGTGCAGGCCACATTGAAAGGGCGCTGGACAAGTGTAATGAGGGAGTCTATGGAGGAGGGGAATTGGGGGGGGGGTGTCCTGGGCTCAGCCCAATGGCACAAGAGGGTTGGGCTCCAGGCGTGTCTTGTCCTGAGTCTGTGTCTGTCTCCCCGCCAAAGCCGTCATGATGTGGGGAGGGGGGCACTCTGCATGCAACCAGGGAGCTCCCCTTCACAGCCCCCCACCCCCACTGGATGAGCCCAAACACATGGTACCTGGCCTCTCCCGGGAGAATAGTGGCGACAGCAGTAGAAGAGCCAGAGAGGCCATGACCTCACTCTCACTCCAGTGCCTTTGGGAAGGGAGCTGTGGCTACGGCTAGGGGAAGGGAGGATCTCATCTAGAGATCTTCTTTTATGTCCCGATCAAACCAAAGGCTACCAAAATGAAGCCATTTTCTTGGCTTTGTCATTGGCCAAACGTAAGTCCTCATTAGTGCATGTTTCTGGCAGTAATCAGCCAATGAGTAAATGAGTTGGATTCTAGAGATGACAGCTATGATTTTAAAGTAAGGATGGGCACCCAGGGGCCTTCCCGATGTTCCTTACATCATCATCATCATCATCATCATCATCATCATCATCATCATCAATCAATCAAGTTCCATTTATATACCACCCATCTGGGGTTAACTCCATTCCGGGCGGTTAACAACAACACATTAAAAACACATAATAAAATCACAGAATAAATCACCTAATAAAATACAAATATCAAGCCTAATTAAAACTGGGGGACCAAATAAAATCCTAACACTAGTCTGTTGAAGTGCCCCTACTCAAATGACTCCCTGAACAGAAGTGCTTTAAGTTGTTTTCTGAATGTCAGCAAAGAAGTGATCTGGCACAATTCCATCAGAGGATATTTCCATAGGAATGGTGCCACCACCAAAAAGGGTCTTCTCCTGGTTGTCTCCTTCCTTGCCAATTTTGGCATTGGCACCAAGAGCTGACCCATCTGGGAACATCAAGTGATGCGGGAAGATGTTCTAAGAGGGAGATGCTCCACCAAGTACAATAGTCCCAAACCGTTTAGGGCAGCGGTGCCCAAACTACAGCCCACAGGTCCGATTAGGCCCACACATCTCATTAATCTGGCCCAGGCTGAGAACTTGGACCCTCTCCGGACCGCCCTCCACCCGCCCCCACTACCTGACATAGTAATATGTCACCTATGGTGGCGGCGATCAGGCTTTGCTCCTGCTGGTCCAAGCAGCCTCCACTCAGTCCCAGCCCTTCAGAAGCCTCTTGCAAGCTGGATTGCTGTGTTTCAGAAATTTTTCAAGCCTTCTCCATTTCAAAATCTGCAGCACTGGAAGGCTAAACCTGGCACGCTGCGCTGACGTTAGCCTTGGTGTGCCAAGAGACTCTCCCAGTACCACAGATTTTGAAATGGAGAAGGCCTGAAAAATTTCTACAACTCGGCAAAGCTTGCAAGAGGCTTCTAAAGGGCTGGGACCAAGCAGAGGCTGATCGGACCAGCAGGAGCGAAGCTCGATTGCCACTGCCACTGCCACCGCAATGGTCAGCAATGGGAGCAGCCCATGGAAAAAAGTTTGGGCACTACTGGTTAAGGGCTTAAAAGTTAAAACTAGTATCTTGAACCTGATACAGAATGAAACGAGCAACCAATGCAGCTCTGCCAGGGCTGGTGAGATGTGCTAGAAATTCCTCACCCCGGTAATTAGTCTAGCTGCTTCATTTTGTAACTGCTGAAGTTTCTGTACCAGGGTCAGAGGAAGCCCCACATAGTGTTGCAGTAATCTATATGAGAGATTACCAGTGAGCTAACCAGTGTCATATGGGACCACCTGTCCAAGTAGGTACGCAACTGGCTTATTTGATACAAATGGGAAAAGGTGACCTTACACACAGCAGTGATTTCTGTTTCAAGGGTCAGATGATGATCAAGAATGACCCCCAAGTTGTGAACTCTGTGCTGGGGGAGGGAGGAAGTGCTCCCATTGGGCTGCTGTGCAGAGGGGTAGAGTGAACTCTGTGCTGAAGAGACAAAGGAAGTGATGGTGTGTGTGCCAACAGAGTGTTGTGATCCAGTCCTCATTAGACTCTGAAGACAACCATGATCAGGAGGCACTTCCTATGCCCAGCTCAGTTCTGTCTCCCCAACATGCAGCTGAACCTGAACCTCAGCCTGCAGCTGACCCCGAGGATGTATTGAACCAGAAACCTCAGCCTGCTTCTGGCCCAACTCTGACTCCACAGTCAAATGACCTGTTCAGATTCAGCCCTCAGCCAAGGAGCAGTGCCAAAAAGATCTGCAGCTAAGATGTAAAAAAGCCAGAGCTCGTTATCAGAGGAGGCTCCCAGCTGATGCCAATTAGCTGGGAAACTTCTTAAGCAAGCTTGTCTCACAAGACAAGCATCAGCACAATTTTCCTCTGTGGAAACATTGACACCCTGCTTGACTTCAGATACCTCTTGTGATTGCCTGCCGTGACCCTGACTTCTCTGCCAACCCTGACAATGCCTCTAGACAGCCTTTGGACTAGAAGTTCACTTGATCTACTGGTAACCAGACCTTGGCTTGCTCTTTTGACTTTGCTATTTGGATTCTCCTTGAATAGACTGCTGCCAGGACTCTCTGTGTAGTGCTGCTGTGTAGCGGCCCTGCCCACTGTGGTAGGTCAGCACACAGAGAGGGCTGGGAGTGCTCTCTCTGACACATGTGCCATAGGTTCGCCACCACTGTATTATACCATTAATCCTACTTATAACTCCCTCCTTGTATCTTTTCTCAGTCCTGCGGAGAGGCAAAGTTCTATGGCAAAGAGTTCTGTGTGCTGCAGCTGAAAGGAAAGGTGGGCAAAGATATCAGCACAATAACTAGGTGAAAGGTGAAGATCCCACATCCTCTGGGAGTATTTAAAGCAGGATTGGTCAACCATAGAGAGTGGAAATAAAAAGGCAACAACTGAGAAGTACAGGACCACTAAAAAAAACCAAAGTTCAATATTGCTGTGCATGAGAAGTGATTTGCAAAGAAAACACATCTAGGTCAACTTACCAGTACAGCTGCAGCACACCTTTGAAATCCTTTTGAGACTGTTCTTCAACTAGAGCTGTGCATGCAATAATAAATATTCTGCAAAAAGGACACAGAGAAATGCTCAGTATATTGCATTTTTTTAAAAAAGTTGCCACATCAAAATCATGATGAAATTCCACAGTGATTTTAGCACAATGACATTCCTCATGCACTTCCAAGAAAATCCAGAAATCAGCTGCCTGCAGATGATTGCTGTGTTGGGGGCCTTCCTAGATTAGAAGCAAACCTTGTCTTCAAGAAATAAAAGATTTGGTTGCATTTGACGAATTATCTTGCTTTTGTTTTTTAACTGGTCAACTAGGAAACAGCAACACTTTCTTTGCATGTCTCAGGCATGTAACACTGAAAGATTTGTGAGTTTAGGAATAACATGACAATTTTTGTTGTTCAGTCGCACAGTCGATTCCGACTCTTTACAACCTTATGGACCATTGTCCTCCAGGCACCTCTGTCCTTCACCATCCTCCTCAGCCCACCTAGCTTTGTGCCCACTGCATCCACAATACCATCTAGCCATCTCATTTTGGGCTGCCCCCTTCCTATTTTGCCCTCCATCTTTCCCAGCATCAAGGCCTTCTCAAGTGAATCCTCTCTTCTCATTTGATGTCCAAAGTACTTCAGCTTCATCTTGACCTTTGACTATTTGACCTTCTAGGGTGCAGTCAGGGTTGATTTCTTCTAAGACCAACCTATTTGTTCTCCTCACTGTCCAGGGGACTCTCAAAACTCTCCTCCAACACCACATCTCAAAGGCATCTATTCTTCTGTGCTCAGCTTTCCTAATGGTCCAGCTCTCACACCCATACATTGCCACCAGGAATACCATTGCTTTGACTATACAAATGTTTGTTTGCAATGTGATGCCTCTACAATTAGGAATAAACATTTGTTTCAATGAGTGGTCTTGTCCTGCAAAATCTTATCCAGATTAAAACTGGGAGTTGTCTTTGGAAAGTGCTTAGAAAGGTTTCCACAGAACCTGAAGTTTCCAGCTCGGCTGCAAACTGGGGCCAACTTGTATAGGAACAGAGTACAGTATCTAACTCCATTCGATAGCTACCAGTCTGTTTCTTCTATACTGCTTGTTATGATATCCTCCACAAATTGCCTCCAGACTACTTGAAATACTTTTTTTTCTGCCAGGGATTTAATCTCTTCATGACAAGCTCTCCTCTAGGTACCACAAATCTCAGAAGCATATTTTAGTGTAGGAGTTCTCAACCTTTTAAAGCTGGGGGCCGGGTCACGCTCACTCAGACGGTTTTGGGGGCCAGATGGCCATTTTGCCCTTCTTCCACCACATGGCACTTCCACCACATGGAGGTGGGGGCACATGAAATGGTGCCATGGGCCACATCCGGCCCACAGGCCACAGGTTGAGAATCCCTGTTTTAATGAATGCATTCTTAACCTATTTCATGATTTACTGTACAGTATCTGCTTTTCACTTGGATTTTATTGCTCTTAGCCCCTAACCCTGTTTGCACAATGAGAATAATATTATAATCAGTGGTAAATCACCACTGATTAAAGGTTTCCTTTGGCAATTTCTGGGGACACAAACAATTTTGTTGCATTGTACTATACAAGTTGTATTAACCAAAAAGGAAACTTTTAATCAGTGGTGATTTACTACTAATGATGACATCCTTCTTATTTCAGACATGATCTTAATTAACTGATTTGTTACATAACTAAAGCTTATGTATGGTCACTCTTCTGTATAGCCAAAAAGTATTTGGCAAAGGTCTGATTTCAGCACAACCAATCTTTTTTTCCCCCTGACAACAGAATTCCTTGCTTCAACACTTCAAAGACTGAAGCCTAACTAAGCTATGGATTAGCCAAAAAACATTGTGCATTAGCTGATTACTTTACCTATTGCCAGGAAGCTTATGTAATTAATACTTTGAGGATTCGTCGCCGGTGCTTACAATGCAAATGCCATCTTCTGTACCCCATATAATTTCTCCAACCTCACAATCATATAGAGTCAGGTCAAAACTATTGGAACAAGGATAACTTTTTTGTCATGTGGCCTCTTCACCCCCACAACAGTGAAGATGAAAGGAAAAACACAAGATGTGGGCTAAGTCAGGATTGTCAGCAAACAGTTTGACAAAAGTGAGGCACTAATCATTCAGGAAATACAGCCATTGTACAGTAAAACCTTGCATAAAGAGTACCCATCTTAGAGACTAACTCGCTTAAAGAGCAGAATTTTATCTGAATGGTCGCCTCGCTTAACAACTAAACCAATCAAAAACTCACTTAACAACTAAATCGGGGTTCGCAATCCTCCCTCCTGCCAGAAGTCACAATTGGTCATTTACAATGGTGTTAAAGAGCAAAGTCGCTTAAAGAGCAATCCCATGGAACGCATTATGTTCTTTAATCAAGGTATATTGTACTGTATATTGTGTGTACAAACCTTCAGCTTCAACACTGTACTCCATGTGTCTCATGAAGTACAATGTAATGCAGAGAAGCTCACACTGAAATAAATCAATTAACCTTAAAATAAGCCTAAACAGTTTGGTTTGGTTGACATGTTAAAATAAATCAACATGGCTATCTCCATTAAAATAACAACTACGAAATGACTCTACACCCAAGTAAAGAAACAGAGGGGGTATACAGAAAGAGCCTCCTCGAAGATTCTGGTATTTTTGAACCACAATCAGGCATACCTTGGTAACCACAACCTTGTGTTGCCAGCTAATCTTTCTCACACTAGAACAGGCAAAAGGAACTGCAGAATGAACTCACCAAAAGGTGCCTTCATTTTGGCAATTTCACATCTGGCTTAGACACAGACGAAGAAGAAGAAACAGAACAGGAATGACACAGAGGCAAAAGTATGTTTTATTTAATAAAGTACTCTGTTTTATATAACTTCGGTCTGATTCTTTCTTTAGTGGTTGCAAATACCACTTGAAGTAAAAGCTGATGGCTTGTGAAAGAGACTATGATAACTGAATAGCACACTTCTAAAAGGGAGGCAGACTCATAACAAGAAATGGATTCCTTTTCTCTTCACTTCAGCCAACAGAACAGCAACAGCACTATACTTGGTAAGTCACTTACATCAGTAACTTTTCAAATACATTCTTTTAAACCTGGTTAAAAGAGTAGGTACTGACTTTATATCCGCAATTTTTAAAAATAATCACAACTGACAGTATACCTTCATAATATTTCTCAAATAATTCTCTTCCATATCACTTCAATGATAATATAGTCACGGTACCAGGCAATGTGTGAGTAAACGCATCACATTTTTGCTTCAGATTCCATTAGGGTTATATGTCTGTATCTCTCTACACATAGACCTTGCCAGTATGTAGGATTAAATGACTTTCCAAGGTTGAATAAGCCACCATCTGTCTGTTTTGCATGGTACTGTTTGCCATCCAGGAGGCTTGTCCCTCAGAGCGTGTTACTACCATATGTCACCTTCAAGTGATCAGCCATACCAAGACATTTGGAGGGAAATGACTAAGTCTAGCTGGAAAACCCTCTCTAGAATTCCAGAGGAGGTCCTCTGAGGCTGTGTTTGTCAAACTGTTCAGTCCTTCCTAACCTCCTGTGATGCCCATCTGCTGGGAACTTTAGCGACATGTCATCTAAAAGGAGAAACTGATTTTGTGTGGGTGATGTAACAATATACTATTTTCTAGTTACATTTCATGCATTTTTCAGACAGCAGGGAAATGGAACATAAAAGATAAAACACTGCATTTAGGGTTGCAAAGCTAAGCTTTGAAACGTCAAGAGTAGAATACAGAGATGCCCAAACTTTTCAGGCCACGGGCTAGTCAGGTGGTTCAGGGGTGCCCAAACTACAGCCCGAAGGCCAGATCCAGCCCCTGAAACCAATCCATCCAGCCTGCGCCACCCTCATCGCTCCCAGAAGCGGAAGTAAAACATGCTTGTATGGGCGCGTTTTACTTCCGCTTCTGGGAGCGACGAGGGTGGCACGGGCCATATAAATTGGCGTCAGGGGCTGAAGCTGGGGCCCCGGTTGTAGTTTGGGCACCCCTGGTATAATGCATGAAAAAGAAAAAAAGTTTCCAATATAAGAAATCAATCTAGCATATTTTTCTCTAAATAAAAGAATGATACAGTTATCAACTAGAGCTACACAGTCTGAGATCCAATCATTTAAAGATGGTCCCCCCCCCCAAGAAAATGTTTTAATGTTAGCCTGTATAGTTTAGGAATAAGCTTTCAATAACAAGATATAGCTCATGATACTGCTTAATGCAATTTTTGTACTGTACTGATTTAATCTAAAATTTTGAGAATATTTATTAATCTATACACCAAGGAAATGGGAAAGACCCACTGTTGCTTCTGTTGTTGTTCTGTGTCACAAAGTCCATTCCAACATAAGGCAGCTCTATTAATGTATGACTCCAAAAATGTTTTTAGTACGGACAGTTCTATTCAACTCCTGAAAACTCCAAGGACATGGCTTACTTCCACCTTCTTTTAGCATGGGAAAATAACTTGCCAAAAACAAGTCTAAGATGTTTTTGAAATGTGATACTTTATGTTTTGATATGTGATATTTTGTGATGTAATATTTGTAGTTTATTGATATGTGATTGATATGTGATATGTTGTTAGCTACTCTGAGTCGCTTCGGCGAATAGAGCAGCATACAAATCCAAATACAATACAATACAATGTAACACTTGCATATTCCCGCACTTTGGCATAGTGGAAGGAAATAAGTTATTCACCATTGAAGATGTACTGTAAGTAATGTTTCTGTATTATAACCATTCCCCCACACTGGTAGAAAATACCTCTTACAACTAGCAAAGCAATGTAGTTTCCAAAGTCTGGCAATTCATTTTGTAGAAAAGCAGAATAAAGCAGATCAGATCACGTTCTCTAACAAGCAATCCATGTATGGTAATAAAAATGTCGCCAACACATCCTTTAATAATATTTTGTACTAGAGAGACAAATAATTTAGGTATTTTGGTTTTTTAAGCCAGTCTTGCAAGTGAAAATTACACTACTTGGCTGAAAATCACTCCTTCTCTTTTGCTCCTAATGCCTCCATATCAAACTTCAGGAATAATGCCATTGCTCCAGGTCAAAGGTAAAGAAGAACCAGCTGCCTCAAGCCAAACAACTAGCAGTTTTGCTGTCTTCCCTGCTGTTTTGGTTTGAGCTCTTCAGACTGGAAAATTCAGGCGCATGATCTCCAAAAGCTTTGTAAATGCCAAGTCCATCTAAGAGGAAAATAGGACAAGGCTACCTCCAGGCAAGTTTACACAGAAATCCATGGGCTGCAAGAAGCTTCATGATAAATACTACATAGTACAGACTGCTGTGCGGAAATTATTCCACAAGAAAAATCCTACGGAAACAGATACATGAATACATCTACTGTATATTCACATCAATTGACAAAGGGGAACATTTAGGAAATGCAAAAGCAAAAAGGATGAGAGATGAAGGCATGAGAAACTCAACAAACGGGACATTACGTTTTTCATCAATACCAAAAATGTCAATACTGTTCCACCACTGATTACACCTCAGTGTGTGGAGGTGGACAGAGGGTTACTGAGAGGTTGTGTTTTTTGGTGGAATCTGCATAGGGACAGTGTCACAATGGAAGGGCAAAAAGAAACTACTGGGACTCTCAATTACCTATACTTCTTATTACAGCGTGTTACAATTTAGGAATCCAAAGATTCTAACAATGGGAACCACACACCTTATTCCTTGTCATGCTATGAACTTTATACACAGAGAAGTCTGTACACTGAAAGATTAGCAAAGCAATATAAGTCAGTTCTATGAAATTGCTGATTCTAGCTCTTCAGTTTGAATAGCCTACAACTCAGAGTTACAGTGAGCTGAACATAAATAGGCCAAAATCCTTTTGCTTAGCTTAGTAAGTCACACCTTAGTAGACCTGCTAAATGAATAAGGAATTGATAGGTCAAATTCTTCATAGGTTCCACTTATTTGAATGTGCCTATTCTAACTGCCACTTACTTGAACACTGTTAGTTGCTTAAAGAAGGTGCATTAGAATCAGCGGAACACATGAAGGATTTGAATCATCAAATCCTGATTCATTCAATGCCCCTACTGTAGTGCAATGGTATTCCCAGTGGTAATGTATGGTTGTGAGAGCTGGACCATTAGGAAAGCTGAGCGCAGAATAATAGATGCCTTTGAGATGTGGTGCTGGAGGAGAGTTTTGAGAGTCCCCTAGAAAGCGAGGAGAACAAATAGGTCAAACTTGGAAGAAATCAACCATGACTGCTCCTTAGAAGGTTAAACAGTAAAGATGAAGCTAAAGTACTTTGGACATCAAATGAGAAGAGAGGATTCACTTGAGAAAGCCTTGATGCTGGTAAAGGTGGAGGGCAAAAGAAGAAGGGGACCGGCCAAAAATGAGAGGGCTAGAAATGGGCACAGAGCTGCAATGGGCACAGAGCTGGGTAGGTTGAGAATGGTGGAGGACAGGGGTCCCTGGAGGGCAATAGTCCACGGGGTCACCAAGGGTCAGAATTGACTGTGCGACTGAACAATGAAAACTGTAGTGCAATTTACTAAGCTAACCAATGGGATTTGGCTAAACTTTGTAAGCCATTATTCATCATTTTTAGGATCAATGAAGACACATTTATTAATATCTTAAGAGAGTTAATTTAGTGCTTGAAAACATGATTTGAAGCAAGCTGTAAATTCTTGTTCAAGCTAACTAGTGAGTGTAAACTGCTATGCTAGTACAATATGAGGCAAAAGTTAATGTTGTTTACAGGAGAGAGAGAGGAAAGAAGACTACCCGTGAGGCTCTCCAAACTCCTAACTATGGTTAAAAGGGATCAAGGGAAATAAATCTGCCGACATCAAGCACTACTTTTTGAATGTAAAATTGTCAATATTATTGTGCTTATGAGAATGAAGCACACTTTAAGGTCAAATCATTATACAGTGTATAAATATAGTAGAAATAAAATAAATTTCTGCCACTACTACACCAGGGCTAGCATTTCAAATGTGAGGAAGGGGCAGTTTTGAGATCCAGGTTGTTCACAGACAGTATCTCCATTCCCAAATGTAAAAGGGCAGTTTTTGATGAAACGGTTGTTTTACAGAAAACACTGTTGTTGTTCATTTTAGGTTTTAAGAAGTTGTGTCATTTTATACAAGCAGGGTAACGGGTAGCTTAGCATTGTCTATATGGACTGGTAATGGCTGGTGAGGTTTTTAAACAGACTTCTCTCTGAATTCTACTGGAAAACAACAGGGACTAAACCTGGCACCTTTTGCATGAGGAATATTTGCTCTATCACTGAGCTTTAGAGTCATGTTACTTTCAAATCAGTCTGCAGCTACCTAATGTGAGTGAGAGATATCAAAGAAATCAATTGTCTTCTGAGACAGATTCTTTCTTTGTGGAGATGAATTTGATGTTTCTGCAAATTTTTTAGCTGCAAAAAGTATCTACAGTATTAGTATAATTCTACCAAGCTTCATTCCATAGATGAAGGACAGATTCTGTGTAACATACAATTGCAGAGGCTAGGACAGCGATGGTGAACCTTTTAGAGACCGCGTACCCAAACTACAACTCAACCCCCACTTATTTACCACAAAGTGCCAACACAGCAACAGGGGAGGAAGGAAACACTCCCATTGGGCTGCTGGACAGAGGGGCAGGGTGAACTCTGTGCTAGGGGAAGGGAGGAAGCACTCCCATTGGGCTGCTGGGCAGAGTGGTGGGACAAACTCTGTGCTGGGGTGACTGCATGGGTGACCACAGAGAGGGCTCCGAGTGCCACTGCTGGGCTAGGAGATCAATTTTTCTTTGAGAACCTACTCTAATGTGTTCTTAAAGCATAATGTATCTGGCTGATGAGCCAGAGATTGGGTGTTCAATTTCCCACTCAGGATGATGTCATCCTGAGCGTGCCAGTGGGCTCTCTTAGCACCATGAATTTTGACTTGCAGGAGGCTCCGAAAATTCCCCTGAGGCAGTAATCAGCTTCAGCACAGGCTGCTGAGGGGAAACGATCGAGTGAGAGAATCCTTGGAGCAGCCTGGAAAAAGCACAATTGCTGCCTCCATTGCCACCACTACTGACATCAAAATTGTCAGCAGTGGGAGCAGCCCGCCTTTGGCCCCCGCAGCTGTGTGTCAGGGGCAGGACTGGCCCACAAGAAAAAAGTGTGGGCACCAATGCTCTAAGGTATGGGTTCTCAACCTTTTCAAGCCGGGGGCTGGGTCATGCTCTCTTAGTCAGCTTCAATGGCCGGGCAGCCATTTTATGAGGGTGGCCATTTTGTCCCAACAGCTTCAAAGGGGCCATTTTGTTTCTCGAATGCCCTTTGAAGGGGGCACATGAAATGGCACCGTTGGCCTTAGGTTAGGAACACCTGCTCTAGGGGATGGTCACATAAAGGGTATGGCTTTGAGTTATTTTGTTCATATGCATAAGGAAGAGAAGCTCAACTGATTACACCTGATTTGAGTGACACAAAGGAGAAATATTTTTGCATATATTTTTGCAGAGAACAAGGAATGAACATAATAGTGACAAAGCACATGCAGTGAAGTCCTACGACATCAACTTAGACACAAGCCAAAACCAGAGCTTAGACATCTTTTTTCCCTGTGTAGCTCCAATTTGCTAAAGCAGGCAGTTAAACACTATGCTCCTCAGCCAGATGGTTTAAATAAAAAGAACATTTTTGTTAATTAGAAAATAAACGAATCTGCTGCTCATACAACATGTTACAGAGCAGGCAACCAGTTTAAATGTAGGAGCACTTGGTCTTTCCAGCAGGAATTCCAGTAAAATTATAAAACTGTTTCCATAAGGCAGTAATCAAAGGTAGTTTTTTAAAAATGTCACCAACCTCTCCCAGAAACCAATGAAGCAGTGTTTTCTAACAATTCATTTATTTGCAAATAAAAATAGCAGTCCAAGATAAAAACACAGTGAATACTGTCTAGTTGCAAAAAGAAGAAGAATGGAAATAAAATGCATGGACTCATTAGCCTAGCAAGTCTGTACATCACATTCCTGCTTACATATTTTATTTCAAGAAGCAGTCATCTTTGCAAAATAATCTATGAACTTCAGATCCAATCTTCATGTTCTCTCCCACTCCTCTGCACATGCCCTGAACAATTGTCTCTCACGCGGACAAAACAAATGGATGTGCACTGACAGTCACTTATGAATCACCGTATCAGGCAACTCAACTAAATAGTGGCACTGTAGCAGTTTCCATGTGTTGAAAAAAATAGAAGTCAACAACCCCCCCCCCCTTACAATGCCCAATACGAAATAATACTCTCTTCCATGCACTTTAACAGCTGTGTGTCACATACAAGTTTTAAGCTGACATGGTTTTATTATAGTACTGTAGATGATTCTCGAGTCCTGCATAGGTAAATATAGAATATTCTCTTTGGGCTATGTAAGATTCAGTTGAAGCTACTTGTCCTATTGGTGTCTCCCAAGCAAAATCAATTTTTATTGGGATTAAAACAAAGAGCCTCCAAAAGTGTATACCTTGGCACAGATGTACAGTACACAGCTGTGAAACAGAAGAATGTGACAGGAATGTTCTTCAAGCCCACAGGATAGTTGATCTGCCAGGCAGCCAACTTGATTCTTCATGTCCCTGTTTGAGGTAATGCCAGGTTATGCCCAACTCTCTTCCTAAATGTCGCCTGAGCTTGAACTCTGACCTCAATGTATGTATGTCTTCCAGCATGTACTTCTACTCTTTTCACTACATCACACGGTTTCTAAATCACACTGATACAGGTTGTTATCTTCAGATAACTTCTTAGATGATAATAATCATAGATACACTTATTGGTACAGAAGCTCACTGTGACAATTACCATACAGTACAGTAATACCTTGGATAACGATTGGATCAGATAACGCTAAAATCGCATAACGTTAAGTAATCTGGGGAGGAGAATTGGATCGAATAATGTTAAGGTCCTATGGGATGGATCGGATAACAACCGCTAAAGCCTGTGCAGTTACAATGTATCTCTAAGGAGCTTTAACGTTATCCGATCCATCCCATAGGATTTTAACATGCATCAGATAACACTAAAAATCGGACAACACCAAGACTTGTGGAACCAAGTCTTAGCGTTATCCGAGGTATTACTGTATTTGAATTTTTTGGAATAGTAGCCGTGTTAGTCTGTGGTTCAGGCATCTCAGAAAACAAAACAAAACAAAATAAATAAAATAAAATAAAAAACACAGTAGCACTTTAAAGACTAACTGCTAAAGACTAACTGCAGTTTAAAGAGCTACTGTGTTTTTTATTTTATTTTATTTATTTTGTTTTGTTTTGTTTTCTGAGATGCAATTACCATATTGTATCTATGTCCACAAAGAGAATCCATAGTCCTGATAGAAGAGTGTGTGCATGTGTGCACACAGACATACTAGAAACAAGATAAATAATAGAAAAACAGGGTCTGTTTGTTTCTCTATGTTCAAATGAGATAATATTCTACTTTTAAAACTCCATCACAGAAAAGGCAGGCCAAAACCCATTATTAAAAACTCGCAATTAACATTGTGATTGCAGGCCTATGTAAACCTACCCTGCAAATGAACCACTATGTTCCTGTTGTTTAATTCTCACTGAACTGAATTTTAAAACATACTGATTTTCAATAAAACACCTCCACTTGTTACGTTAGGAATACAGATAAATATGCAAATTCATGTTACTGTTTAATTACTTAGTGAATAGGAATCCAAGCAAAGAGAAGAGTCCAAAATATGCATGAATTTGTTCACTCACTCACTCACTTGATTTGAATCCCACCCAACGGTGTAAGCACCACTTCGGCAAATCACAACATTAAATAAACAAAGAACATAGATTTTTTTAAAAAAAACAAATTACATCAATCAAAAATTACCAACTAGATCAAATCAAATGATAAAAATAGCTACCTAGATGGCATCTATAAATAAATTAATAAACATTACCAATACATCTTAAGCCAGTATTCACAGCTCACTGACTCTAATAAAGGAGACATTCTGCAGTTATATAATCAATCAATTTAGTAAGAAAGGAAATGATTGTTGGAATTTGGACATTTTTAGTTCTTTTCAAAAAGCCATCAGTGTAAAAACCGATCTAATTTGCCCTGGCAACTAATTCCACAATGAGGTAGCCACAGTAGAGAAAGAGCTTTATCTGGTCACAGCCTTTTTAACTTTTAACTTCTCTGGGCATTACATACATACTGAACATATTCTGTTAACATGAAGCAAAAAAGCAATCAGACTTATATACTGCCCCATAGCGCTTAGTGCATTCTCTGGGTGGTCCACATATTAATTAGCATTTTGACTCCAACATGCTGGGTACTCATTTCACTGACCTCGGAAGGATTGGAAGCTGAGGCAACCTTGATTCCTGGTCAGGATTGAACTCACAACCTTTTGGTCACAGTACAGCAGTTTAACACTGCACCATCAGGGCGCTGAACATGAGTTGAAGCCAAGTAATCCTTCTAGACCTTCCTTCCCTAAAAATAGGTTAAATTTTATTCATAGGTAGGAAATAACCTGGAACCATGTTACATTTATTCAATAGATGTGTAAATATATTCAACTTACTAGCAATCAAGACATCTGATTTCAAAATATTTTATTCTTGTACATACTTACCTAACTATTACAGTAGTTAAGAAAATGCAAGGCAATTGCTATCAGCATGCATAAGGGTTTTGGAGCAATGCTTTCATTGCCCCTAGAAATAGCCCACACAAACAGTGGGCTGAGAATGTTCCCACAGAGAAATATAAGTAGATGCAATTTCCCCCCATGATTTTGAATAATACGCCTATAGCTAATACTGTATGTATATTTTAAGTCATCATTTACTGTGGTATGTGTCAATTGTCATATTCTAAATAACAATAAAAAAGACTTCCTGACTTGTAAAATAGCAAATATGGATCCTTCTTCTTAGAGCTTTTTAATTATGAAAATGACTCTGCTTACTTTTAAAAATATCTGACTACAAAATCAAGACACTGAGAAAAGCCAGAATAAAAAAATTGCACTTGTAAGAATGTGTGCAGTGGTTACATATGATAAGCCCACCCCCAAACCCAGTCTGATAAGCAATGTTGTACAGACGGGGCAAGGCTGTTTTAAGCCCCTCCCCACCTTTATGGCACAATATGGGGACAAATCTGAGACGCCAAAAGACTAGTGTCAGAAAACTGAAGTTACTGCTTTCCATCATTGGACTTGAGTCCTGCCCAAGAATGGACTGATAAGGTTGACTACTTGAGGATTTGTATTGCTAGAGTAGTCTACAATGGTTTACTTGATCTTTTCAGTATAGTTGAGTTGCCAAAGAAGTCATGTGCCCTATTACTACATTTGGATTATTGGACCCCTTTAGTGCCCCAACGGAAAACTTGGTGGCACAAAGAATAAAATTATGTTCTTGCTATATCTAAAAACATTAAAATGAATATTTTTTTTTTGGGGGGGGGGGATAGCTCTGTAAATATTTCAGAAATTAGAACATATCTTATACAGAAAGAATTTTTTTAAATTAAATTATATATAACAAATATATTTAAAATATTGGCCATAATCCTATTTGCTTTTTGTGATTGTGTAAGGACAATTAAACAAACATTTCCCACCTGCAGAAAACTCTCCTTCATGCTAGCAGTTGTGCACTGGCTGTGAAATCAGATACAGTATGTGTCCTAGCAAAGAGGAAAAGGTACTGCATGACAATCTTAATGCACACAATTTTTCTTAACTTGATTTTAGCCACTGTAGTCATGGTCAGCAGTATTTCTTAAGAGGCTCCATAATAAATAATCAGCCTACAATTTTGGTAAAATAGTCAAACTATCAGAATTACAAAAATCCAAAATACTCTGCAATAAATTCTACATCATTTTAAGAAAGTAGGAAGGAGGGAACAAAGTTACTTGGAGGGATTAACTTTCCTAACTCAATACAGTATGCCACATTTTGTCCTTAGATACATAGAAACCTAGGACTGATAACAAAATAATTTCACATTCAAATAGTAAACACAGACTGTTATGAAATGCAGTAGTTAATATAAGCAAAATAATAATATGTGATACTGTTTTAAATCAAAGCATTCTCAGCTGACTGTGACTACCTGCAAATAACACATTCTTCACTTGAATACTCATTCCTACGGAATGCTCACATTAAAGATGCAGCTATAGAACTACTGTTATCAAATGTTGAAACTGTAGGACCATTTCTATAAGATTCATTAGCAAGACCACTTAGTCAGACAGCTCCCTCTGGAGGTCATTTAAGATTGCATTTAATTAACTAAATAATTAATTAATTGCATTTTGTCCCACTTTCCCACTAAACAATAGGTCTTCAAGTAGCTAGTTAGCATAATTAATAAGACATTAAAATATACTGAATAAAAACCATTTAACTGTCACAGAAACCATCACAACAGTCAGTGAACATTCAAAAGACCAGTTTGAAGAGATGTAGCCCTTTCTGAAAGCTATGAAACTGGAAATACAGTATATCACAGTTCTGAACTGAACAAAATACTGGAGAAAGTCTTCTCCAGCTTACCTATCAAGGAGACCTGTGCAGGAAATGAAATACAAGCATTCAAGAGGGCATCTCCTAAAGATCTTAACTCCTGGACAAGTTCATAAAAGAACAAGTCACCTTTCTGGAAGTCAGTTCACAAGCTATTCAGGACTTAGAAGGTTAAAATAAACACCTGGAACTGGCTGTGGAAAGCAAGTACCAGCTAGAGCAGTATTTCAGTACTGGAGTAATAGTATCAATATGGTGCACCACTTGGCAACTTAGCTCAGAAGCCAAGTGCTACACAAGCTGAAGTTCCTGGATACTGTTCAAGGGCAGCCCTATAAAAGAACGTACTGTCAAACCTTGCATAAAGAGCGTCTTGCTTAAAGAGCAGAATTTTCTCTGAATGTTCGCTTTGCTTAACAAATAAAACCAACCAAAAACTAACTTAAATAAATCAGGGTTCGCAATCCCCCCGACAATTGGTCATTTACAATGGTGTTTCGCTTAAAGAGCAAACTCGCTTAAAGAGCAATCCTGCGGAACGCATTATGCTCTTTAAGAGAGGTACAACTGTATTCTGAAAAAAACAACATTATAAATATGACAGGTAGCACTCATGTTACATATTTACAGGGTTATCACCAACATAATCTCTCCTAGATTTAATCTCTTCTAAGAAAACGTACTGAAGTCTTACACAGAAAATATGAAGATAAGCTATAACAGTTTGGCCAAGTATGTCTATTTACAACACCACCAACAGCAAGAAATTCTTATGCTAAAACAACTAATCAACAGGAACCTAATACAATTCTGCACAATGTCTTTACTCCATTTTAAAAGTTCTTATTCTGATACTGTGCTGCCTGTGCTCCTTCTAGTATGTTTCATTATAAAGATGCAGTGTGTTCTGTAAACAGATTGGCTTAGTTTCCATGCACATTGGCAAATTTCCACTTTGTGGAACCATTTTCAATGGCAGGGAGAGAAGAACAAAATCTCTAGCCCCCTTCCAGTATTCATTCTGCACAATATAATTCTCATTTCAAAACAAAAGGTAAGACATTGGCACAGAAGTAGTTCATTTACTGGGGATCATGTCCAAGCATTAATGTAAGGCCACCCAGAGAAAGGCTCCCTGATTATGATGGTGAAAGTGTTTTGGCTGCTGGCCAGCAGTGCTGTTTTTTCAACAACTGGAGTTCACAATACATATCATCTGTCCTCAACAACTGGAGTTCTTAGTACATTTCATCTCTCCTCATAAAAATAGTTCCAAGCCACAAATCTGGCTACTGAATACTTTAAAAAGCAAATGCTGTCCAAATACTAACACACAGCTTATTCACAACACTGGCCCTTCCATTTAAAAAGACAAATTATCAAAACTCTAAAGGATTGAATGAAGAAGTCCATACACAAGGCCTTCTCTTCCTCCTTTTTCCTTTTTGAATACCTACACAAGAAAGAGTTCTTTGCGATGCCACCCAAAAAGACTTTATAGTAAAAATTTAAGAGTAGCCTCTGACATAACCTCTAGAACTAAAAAAGTGAGAGAGAGAGACCAAAACAAGTGAGAGAGGTCTTCGGCATTCATCCGTTCAGCAACATGTGCTATTTTTGAACCCCATAGGTTAAGCCTAACCTCTTCTGGGTTATGTTGTATTCCAAACCATCATCAGAAGATCGTTACTGGAGACTTCAATGCCCAACTAGGCAGTGACTAACACGTATTAAAGAATGTCATTGGAATTCACATGTCCTCAGATTAAAATGATGAGTGATCAGCATCTTTTTGCTAATACAACAGACTGTGTGTTGGTAATGCATATTTTCAACATCGATGTATCCATAAGGTGACCTGGCAGTCACCAGATAGACACACCTTTAACAAGACTGATTTCATCTGTATTTGTTACAGTGGAGATCATCACTGCATAATGCAAGGGCTTACAGAGGGGCAGAAATTGGATCAGACTATCATTTGGTCACGGCAGAAATTAAGCTGAAACTTCGAAAACTATGGAAATCCATACCAAAAAGATCATTCACAGCAGAGCTCAAGGATCAGATAATAGCTCATTTTTTTGCTTTGGAAATATGCAACTGCTTTATCTTTTTTGAGGACAAGGTGGATGTGGAAGGCCTCTGGAACAATCTCATAAATACCATCATAGAATTCACCTAAAACACCATTGGGAGACATCATGGACAATAGTAGGAACAATGGATCAAGAAAGATCATGGAAGCTGATCGATGAAAGAGTAGTCAAGCTAAGCTTCAGGCTAGCGATCACTGGCCAGGGCTGAGCTTGACTTCGGGGACAAACCATGCGGCTGCACGGTTTGTCTCCCAAAGCCCCCCCCCTCGAGCCCCATGGACCCCCGGTTTGCTCGGGGAAGGAGGGTGCTTTTCCTCCCCAAGACAACCTGATCTCTCCTCCTGCCCCCCCCCCCGGGTTCACTTTCCTCTTTGGAAAGGGAACAGGGTTTTTTTTAACGTTGTTCGATCAATGCATTGGACAATGCTAAAAATCAGATAACATAATGACTTGTGGAACCAAGTCATAACGTTATCCGAGGTATTACTGTACTTGGGAATACAATGAAATACTCGCCCAAGATTGAAAAGGCTGGGAAAACCTTTGCTTTCCAATATGCCATGTAGCACGAAAGGATCTATTTCTATATCTTGGCAGTACCTTACTGCTTTCTGATGAATGAATGAGGTGTTTTTCCTTCCATATATAGGTACTGGTGATAATGGGATATCTCCGTTGGAGGAGTTTATTTGTGTGGCCTCTAGTGGAGATGTGCACTGAGGATGATGAATGTGATAGTAGCTATGGTGCAGTTATGCAAACAGTGTAACTTTTAGAAGAATATTGCTTAAGTTAAGAAATCTCCACAGAAATTATCTGTGACATATTGAATCACAAGACTGAGTGCAGCAGATAAGGTCTATGAAGTTTTCTCAATTTATAATATACATATCTAAAAGTTACACCATTTACACAACTTTGCAACAGGGTTTCATACAATATAAAGTGTCTGCACAAGTCTGATGATTATTTTTCTTTCTCATGTACTGTCACCTGCTTGTGAAAATAGATTTTCTGTTGCTTTATTTCTGCTCTTTGCAATAGTTCTGAAGGGTTCTTTAGCGCTTTTTAGTGCCAGAAAACATGAATGGGGAAGCATAAACGGCTTTTACTTTGAAGTAAAATGAAAAGACTAGTAAAAAAATTCAAAAGCAAAAGAGGCATCCCTTGAAAGAACACAAAATGAAATAAATATTTTTGCCATGCACATAGTAACAAGTTAAATACAGAGATTCAGCAGGTATGTTTGGATTATTTTACAGGCTGCAATCAACACTTGTTTTATGTAAAAATACGGAAATATGCATTAAGACAGATATGTACTTCAATTTTAACAATTTTTATTTAACCAATTTTAATCAGGGACATTTTTGACACATGTAGCTTTGTCGGTCTCTATTAGTATACATAGAGCATCAAGGCATACAGCAAACTCTGTCTTGAAGCATAAAGATGATAGAAGAAATATACTGGCCATGCATGCATGCTGTCATTGTGAATTACAGATAGGATGACAAGCTAAAGACCCAGCCTGCAGTCTCATCACTCAGTCATCCATCCAATCCCATCAATTGAGCAGGACAGTAACACATGTCCCCTCTAGCTTAAATGACAGCAAAACCGTGGGTTGTAATCATAGGTCATCTCAAAAGGACACTTGTCATTAAATATAGCTTAGTTTGGAAACATTATGTTTATCAGGAACTATGCCAGCACAACTTTCCCATCCTAGATTTTAGCTAGTTAGAAATCAAAATAAGTATTAGAGTTCAGAAAGACAAAAGGAATGGGGTATCACTTGAGGAAAATTTCCCCACATAAAAGATGCTCTTTTTAATAGATACAGTACTAGGTCTATACCAGTGATGGTAAACCTTGGCACTCCAGCTATTCTGGAACTTCAATTCCCAGAAGCCCTGATCATCAGGAGTGTTGACTTGGGCTTCTGGTAACTGAAGTCCAAGAACACCTGGAGGGCCAAAGTTTGCCATCATGGGTCTATACCATGGGAGGGCAACTTTGGCCTTCCTGATATTTTTGTACTTCAATTGTAGACACAGTTGTATATATGTTATATTATATAACACGAGCTATCCAGGAACCTAGTGTGGAAAAAAAAACCACATTTATTTACCAGAATATATGAGCTACCTCAATTAAAAGATGCTGAATGTGGAATAGATTTACTGTATTAGCCAACTTTTCTCCATGCATAGGTACTGGTGATAATGGGATATCTTGGCTGGAGATATTTCTGTCCTTGCAGATATGCATCCACCAATATCTTCAGGAAGCCAAATTTTATTAAGATCCAGTGAAATATAATTTAAATACCTGATCCAATAATACTGGTCTGAGTCATCCCTGTACTTTTCTAAGCTATTCTGTTCTTTCTAAGCATTTTATTTTTTTCTATTCTGTTCTTTCTAAGCATGTCCCTAAATCTACATCTAAGATAAGAAGGGCAACTTTGTACATCTAAGGGCCACAGACTCTAACTCCTTTAACTTGGAAGGTCACTGTGTTCAAACTAAGTTCCTGTGTTCCAACCACCCCAGCTGAATACAAAACACACTCTGTTTTTCTGGTGTATTTTAAACAAAAATGGGATGGGTTTTTAAGGTGAAGTCAGCAAAGCTTACAAGACCCAGATATGACAAAATTTCCCTCCCATGCGGCAAGGAAACAGGTTGAATATTTTTTAAAAATAAAATAAAATAAGGGTGCCAGAAGCACTGAGGGAATGTATGCAGCCCCAAAAACACACTTTATTTACACCAGGAAATGTGGTGTTACAGAATCACAAAACAAGTGAAGGAAAAGCATGATACAGCCTTTTTCCGGTCAGTCATAGTATCACAGAATAACTGAGTTGAAAGGGGCCTAGGAGACCATCGACTCCAACCCCCCTCTCAAGGAAGGAATCCAAATCAAAACAGATCTGACAGATGGTTGTTCAATTTTCTCTTGAATGCCTCCAGCACTGGATGCTCATCCCCTCCCTAAGTAATCTGTTCCATTGTCCTTCTGCTCTAACAATTAAGAGCTTTTCCCTAACAGTCTGTATCTGGGTTTCTGTAACTTGAGCCCATTATTATGTGTCCTCCATTTTGGAATGATTGAGAACAGCCTCTCCCCCTGTTCTTTTCAACTATCCTTCAAGTGTTTGAAAAGTGCTATCACATCCCCTCTTAGTTTTCTTTTTCTCAAGGCTAAGCATGCCCAGTTCTTTCAGTTTCGATTTACAGAAAAGCTGTTAGTTAAGGCTCAGATACCTTAAAATACAACAGAAAATTTAAATTTGCTTTAAATCACCACAGTGTGGTTTCTTTAAAATATATTCCAGGGTCCATTCATGACACTTGAATCTCCACAATAAACTGAATCACAGCAAATTAGACACATATGTTAGCACAGCACTCAAAAATAGAGATTGTGAGAAAACGTATTTAATTTTTTTCCACTGAGATCATTCTTGTAGGTACAATTTCCCCATCATCCTGACAGAGGATATTTGTGCTAAGCTCAGATGTTAAGTTATAGCTTTTAAGCATATAAATGCTTTCCAAATAATTGCTCCTTCAGTAAGATTACTGTTTCAATGTAATGTTAATATTTTCATCTAAGAAATGCTATACATAATTATGCATTTACTACAAAGTGCAGTTCTGAAACTATTTTTTCACATTTATCGTTTCCACCCAATTTATTCTGCATGTTGAACAGCCCTTTTCTCAACCAGATCTACATGCACCATCTACTATTTTGCTTTACCCAGTAAGGTGTCTTCAAAATATACACTGCACTTTCAACAAGTGGAAAATTTATCAGGTAGATGGTGAAAACTCCACAAAATGCACAAAAAACTTATCCCCCCACCCCAAATCTGAAATGCTGTGACCACAGCCATATCACTCTTATGACATGGATTGCTCACCAACCATGTACAAGTGTATATGAAGAGCTGGAAATGTATGGAAAGAATTCCTCAAAACACAGTGTTGTGTAGTACTCTTCTTTTCTTCTTCTTCTTCTTCTGATGATGAATTTGATCAGCCATGAAGAATGTCCTGAGAATATAATGTGGTGGCCTTTCATGTGCCTTCTGCATTGCAGCTTGACACCCATGCCACTGATCTAGTTCCACGAGTCAGTTTTTGGTCCTAAGCCCTTTTGGCATACAAAGTCATCATCAGCCCTAGGCCAGTATTGATGAAGCTGCTGCTTGCCATCAAGATGGATTCAGGTGGGATTTAATCCACATGGGGACCATCACCCTTCCCTGTGGACTTAACCACCCAAGATTGTTAGTCATTAGGGAGGTCAGGTTAGTTAACCTCCGTCTGACACTTGGCGTTGACATGGCAGGTTTATATGTTTTGGAATAATCTTTTCGTTAACAAAATTATGTTATCTTCCAATACTCTCCCCCCCCCCATTTTGAGTATTTGCTGGAACTATATAAAGCAGGGGTTCCCAAACTACAGCCCGTGGGACAGATCTGGCCTGCAGTGCAAAATTATACCACCCCCACTGCTCCTAGAAGCGGAAGTTAAACATACCCATGCATGCGCAAAATGGTGCTATAAATGCACCCACACTGTCATAAAAACGTTTATGACAGCCACAGGTGCACTTACAATACCGTTTTGTGCATATGGGGCATGTTTAACTTCCACTTCCAGTGGGAGGAACCAGTTAACCAGACCACTCAACCACGTGACCAGTCAGTGGCCTGAAAAGTTTGGCCACCCCAATATAAAGTTTCCTTCCTACAAGATACTAAACATAAGACACTGCCCCATAGTTCTGGAAACAAATGAAATAACAGTGAGAACAATGGAGCCAAGGACACTTTTAAAATTACTGTATATACTCGACTAATAAGTCATCCCAAATATAAGTTGAGGTACCTAATTTGGACCTCTAAAACTAGGGAAATAGATTGACCCAAGTATAAGTTGGGGTGGAAAATGCAGCAGCTGCTAGTGAGTTTCAATAATAAAATGCATGAAAATACAGTAAAATTAATTAATTTAGACATTTGTGTGGGTATGTTTTTTAGTGTTTACGATGACCTGAGTATAAGTCGAGTCCCATTTTTGGACCTCATTTTGGGGCCTAAAAACCCCGACATATACTCGAGTATATAAAGTAATTCTTCCAAAGATTTAGCATGTTTTACCACTTCTTGTGTATTTTTTGGCTAATATTTTGATGCAACAGAATGTACTAAAGTTGCTATTTCCAGCACAGTCAAAAAGATGACACTAAACAGCTATTAAGGTTTAAGCAGTATATTGGGTGTGAACACACAGCAAACAATGTCCTCTGAAGGTTTCAATTTGAGTCCCGTTCTTCAAGAAAAAGATGGTATAAAAGTGCAATATATAAAAATAAAGAAAATTAAGATTAATATTCAAAACTTCACCACATACTCTTGTAACTGAACAGTGACAAACAGGTGTGAACTCCGTTCTGGTACCAATTATGTACCCTAATAAACTGAACTGATTTTACAGCCAGAAAGGAGGAAATTCCACCATAACTGAATTCTTAAGGCCTTCTATAAATTAACTATTCAGAGGTAATCCTTACAAGATAAAAAATATATTGGCAGAACAGAAGTTGGTCTACCAATCTGTTAAAACTGAAAGAGAATAGCAACTTTAATGCAGTCTAGCACTAAGCATTAGCATTATCCAATTCTAGGGGATTAGGTAAACCATATCTGAATAGTTCACACTTAGAAAATGCAATGAAGTTCAAAGTCATCATTAGTCTAAACCCATTTGGTTTTATGAAGCAATAAGTAAGATAAATAAATTAACAATTTGACTAACCCAGACCCCATACCCCACATCCATGACATTTGTGTGGACAAGCTGGAAAGATCAGTCAAGGAGGATTCACCAATGGGTCTTTGTCAACCAGGAAAGAGTTAGCAAGTACGGTATCACAGTTTTGAGTCTAGTAGTATTCAACATCTTGAAAGAAGTAGCATAAGGGATAATAATTAAATTTACAAATGACACCAAAGTTGAAAGGGGTGGCTAATACATCAGAAGACAGAATCAGTTTTCAAGACAGCCTTAAGAGGTTTGAAAATTAAACCAACCAAACAAAGGAAAATATGTTTCAACATGGAAAAATTTAAACTTTAAATTTAAGCAAGGAGAACCAGTCAAACAAATGATAATGCTACCTGAGAAAAGAATTTAGTGATCTTCCTATGCCACAAGATAAACGTAAGTAAACACTGTGATGCAGTAGTTATAAAAAGAAAGAAAAAGAAAAGAAAGGCTAAGGGAATTCCAGGCTGTATCAACAGAAGTGCTGTAGTATCCAGATAAAGATAAATAATGGAAATACTCTGTCACTTTGATAAGATCTCTTCTGGAGCATTATGTTTAGTTATTGATACAGTGAAACATTACAAAAGGTTGTGGAAGAATATCCAAAAAATCTCTACATAGAAAAGTTGTTGAAGAATTCTAAATATTTGTAGAGAGAAGGCTTGTCAGATTTCAACAGTAAGATCTCTCCCTAGCGAGGAGGCCACCACCAAGAAAGCTCTCCTCCTAGTATCATCTCTCCTTTCTTCTCTCAGAGTTGCCCCCACCCCTCAACAAAGTGGTTTGCATACCATGGATAAAATTTCTGTAGGAGAGTCACTTCAATAGGTTGTTGTTGTTCAGTCGCACAGTCGAGTCCGACCCTTTGCGACTCCATGGACCACCGGATGCCAGGTTCCTCTGTCATCTGCCATCCTCCATAGTCCACCCGGATCTATGCCCACCGTGTCAAGCCATCTCATCCTCTGCCGCCTCTTTCTCCTTTTGCCTTCAAAATTTCCTACCATCAGGGACATAGTCCACCCAGATCTATGCCCTCCGTGTCTAGCCATCTCATCCTCTGCTGCCCCTTTCTCCTTTTGCCTTCAATTTTTCCTACCATCAGGGGCTTCTCCAGGGAGTTCTCTCTTCTCATTTGGTGGCCAAAGTACTTGAGCTTCAGGTACAGTATTTGTTCTTCCAATGAGCAATCAGGATTTATTTCCTTTAGGAACTACTGATTTGATCTCTTTGCTTTCTAGGGGACCCTCAAGAGTTTCCTCCAGCACCGCAGTTCAATGGCATCTATTCTTCTGTGCTCAGCTTCTCTTATGGTCCAGCTCTCACATCCATAGATTACTACTCGGAAGACCACGGCTTTAATTATGTGAACTTTTGTTGGCATGGTGACCATAAGCAAGGAGTCCCGGTGTAGGAGCGAGATTAATTGGTGAACGACATGAAGTTGTGTGAAAGCCCTCCTGGCCACGACTGGCACCTGCTCATCAAGCAGGAGTCATGAGTCCAGGAGGGTCTGTCTGAGACAAAAAAAGCCCCCTCCAGAAACAAAGATGGTAGCTCCTGGGATAACACAGGGACCCTGACCCTGTAAAGAGTGATTTTCTGGGTAGGACCTTTGATAGATGTTTAAAATATTTCCTAACTGATACAAATAAGTCTAACATGGAGCTAGTGGCTTAGCTTCTTCTTGCTGTACAAAGAAAATGCAAGATGATCCTTGCCTTGTTTTATAATTTTATTTGTTTTAAAGTCATGATTATGTAATTAATTTGTTTTTAATTATTTCTCAAAAGTTTTCTTAGGACTATGACTACACAATAAAGATTGATTGATTGATTGATTGAATATCAATTTATACACCATATACAGTAAAACCTTGAGTTATGAATAAATTCAGTACAATGACCTTGTTCATAAATCGAATCTGTTCATAACTCGAAGCATCTCTATTCAGATAAAGTAAAAGCCCCACCCAACCCTCCAACAATCAAAACGGGCTACCCCCACCCTCCAAAAATCAATCAAACCACCCAAAAACAACAGCAGCACTGAAAGGAAAGCATACATAAGCAAAAACGCTGTTCCTTACCTTAAACAAACTTTGAAAATGGTCAGAAAACTCAGAACACTCTAACAATAAACTGCAACCAGCAGCCCTTTTTCCGCTGAAACTCCAGACAAAGAACTCTTTTCTAAGCACTCTACTGCCACCTACAGGGCTCTGAAAGGCTGCATGTGTATAAAATATAAACCCATAGGGGAAATGGCGGTTTTTGTTTCACTGGAGGCAACACAGGGGGGGGGGGGAATCTATTTGTAAATTGGGGCATGTTCATAACTCAAGGCATGGATTTAAGTGCAGAACCAATTCATAAGTCGAATTATTCGTAAGTAGGGGCATTCATAAGTAGGGGTTTTACTGTAATACCATTTTGAATTAAGAAGCTATCTAACATGGAAAATCATGATACTTACTTTCTAGTTGGTGGTTTCAACAACAATAACAACATTTGGGGCTATGAACATGATGATGAAAATGGGAAAGCTGTTATAAGCCGCCTAGAGTCAGGTTCGCCTGAGCGAGGCGGGGTATAAATTTGAAGAATAAATAAATAAATATAAAATGGATGTCCCAATCCTGGACACTCAGCACAGACCCATTCTATGTCAGATCTACTCAACTATCTGACCTCAATCTATACCTGTGTTTCCCAACCTTTGGTTCTTGGACTTCCAATTCCCAGAAGTCTAAGTCAGTAAATTGGCTGATCAGAGCTTTAGGGAATTGACTTAGGCTTCTAGGAATTGAAGCCCAAGAATCAAAGGTTGGGAAACATTGATCAATACCATTCCACAGGAGGTACAACTGTTAATAAGCCAAGTAGGAAACATTTACCACAGTGCTAGATGCAGCGGTGCTTCCGACTGTTCCTCAACCAAAGAACTACTGTATGATTAAATACAATCTTCCATTTTGGAATGGCCTTAAACTTCTCCTGCAAGGGGTGCTTGACCAACTATAGCCCAGGTTTCATTCTGGAAACACAAACCCAATACTTAAGATTATATTTCATGTCATGTATCTTTGACATTCCTGTGATTTGTTTTTCCTAGGTTTCATGTGCATCTTCTCCTTGACTGGACAATTAATAGTAGACTCCATCTACCATGTTCGTTTTAAAAAACCCAATTATATTAATCCAGAGGCTCTCAATGGGATGACGGAATTCATCCTCCTGTATTTTTACACAGGAATGTGTTTTTGACATATACTGAGACTCCACCTCCCTTTCTGCCCCCACCCCATTTTTCTTCTTTCTACTAAGATTTCTAAGAAGGTAAAAATGGATCTTCTTTGGTTTACAAGATTAATAAATTCATTCTACATACTCTAAATCTATCACTACTAACTTCATTCCACATGGCTCGTCTTTAAATTCTTTTAACTCTTGACAGCGTACACAAATAATACGAACAATAGCTTTGTCCCTGTGCTGCTCCACAGCTGGAATATACTAGTGCCATATGGTATAAATCAGCACACACCAAACAAGTGAATTTTAATGAATTATGCAAGATTATTGCTAGCTGCCTGAAACCTACCCACCTGAAAAATGTCTACTTTTTGGCTGACATTGCCCCTCCAGAACTCTGCTGAAAGTTGCTAGAAAATGATGAATGAAATAAAATACAGCACCAAACCCATCCACTTAATGGAAACCAACCCCTAGATGACAACTAAAACTAAGAAAATGTTTAAACCAGAAGAGACCAGAGTAAACCTAAGGAGAGCAACAAAAGAAAACAGACAACCACTCAATATACTTTGTTGCATGGATGAATGGCAAAGAGTGTCTCCCATCAGGACAAGATATTGGCTGAACCATCTTTAAATTACTTAATAATATTTTAAGTGAGGTACAGGTAAAGGTTTCCCTTGCTAGAAAGCCAGTCATATCCAACTTTAGGGTTCAGTACTCATCTCTGTTTCATAGCCGAAGAATCTGTGCTGTCTGCTTCTACAGACATTTCCATAGTCATGTGGCAGGCATGACTAGACACCGGAGTGCATGGAGTGCTATTTACCTTCCCACCAAAGTGGTCCCTATTAATCTACTTCCAATTTCTTGCTTTCAAACTGCTAGGTTGGCAGTAAGAACATCAAAAATTATTAAGTAAAATGGTGCTATTTAGATACAGGACAACTTTTATGAGAAAGTGGAGAAATCCAAACAATGCAGCCTTTATATGTATGCAATTTATGCCCCACCATGTATAAAAGAAAACCTAGTAAATGGCCAATATAACACATTGAAGTGGTTCACTTCTGATTAAAAAAATAGCCTAATTATTTTAATTTTTAATGTACCTTTAGTTCATATATGTTTATAATATTAAATTGTACAACACTGTGATACAAATAAAGAAAATAGAAAGCTAGATTTCAGGTTACACAAGCTTTCAGGTTACTACTGATTAGAAATTATCCCTAAAGCAGAATATGCACTAAGACCGTCTTCCCCTACGTTTGTCAAAACATTTCAGAGTTAGGAGATGTAACACCTTGATACAGGTGACAGAGTTGTCAAATCCAGAGCATCTAAAACAGTGTTTCCCAACCTTTGGATTTTGGACTTCAATTCCCAGAAGCCTAAATCAATTTCCCAAAGCACTGATCAGCCAATGTACTGACTTAGGCTTCTGGGAATTGAAGTCAGGGGATAGGGCGTGAGCCCCACATTGGGAACCACTGATTTAAAACAATGAGTGCTGCTCCCTGCTACATTTGTAATCTGCTTCAATTTTTCAAATCAACATTCAAATTCAAAAACAAGTCTGAACAAACTTATACAAGATTATGGGAAATTTGAGCTTTCAATTTCAGTTTCTATACTTAGCTGTAGTATGGTTGTCAAGACAACACTTTCCATTTTCATGAAATGCTTTAGCTATAAGAAAAATGTCATGAAGTCAGTATTAAAAGTGCCAGAGGTTTGTTAGAATGCTTTTGTCTAGAGCCAAATAACAGTTTGTGTTAAACTGACACAATGTAAAAATTATTTTAATGTGGGTCTACAACTAAAATAACACAACCTATGAGCACCTAAAGTAATACTCTCTGCATCAATTTTCACAGCATGAGAAAATTAGATAGAAATATAAATGTCAATCTCAAGTCATTCAGGTAGGCTCTAGGTACAGCAGAGTCCTTTATAACACAAAATCCAGGCTCCAAAAGAACACAAAGGCCTGACACCATACCCCTGTTTAAACAAAAAGAAAAGCTTAGTTCACCTGAAAAAGCATTTGCAGGTTCCAATGAGGCAGGGGAACTAGAGACCACATTGCCAACATACTTGGATCATGGAGAAAACAAAGGAATATCAGAAACAAGTCTACTGTACAGTTGTACCTCGCTTAAAGAGCATAATGCGTTCCACAGGATTTCTCTTTAAGCGAGTTTGCTCTTTAAGCGAAACACCATTGTAATTGACCAATTGTGACTTCTGGTGGGAGGGATTGTGAACCCCGATTTATTTGTTAAGCGAGTTTTTGGTTGGTTTTATTTGTTAAGCGAAGCGAACATTCAGAGAAAATTCTGCTCTTTAAGTGAGTTACTCTTTAAGTGAGGTGCTTTTTATACGAGGCTTGACTGTACTTCTGTTTCTTTGACAATACCAAAGCCTTTGACTGTATAGACCACAATAAAATGTGGCAAGTAATTAAAGAGATGGGAATACTAGAACACCTTAAATGCCTCATGAGAAATCTGTACGTGAGTCAAGAAGCAACAGTTAGGAAAGAATACAGAATGACAGAATGGTTTGGAATAGGAAAAGGAGTAAGACGAGGCTGCATTTTGTCACCCTGCTTATTCAACATATACAAAGAGCACATAATGCGCAATGCAGGGTTGGACGAATCACAAGTTGGTATCAAAATTGCTGGGAGAAACATCAACAATTTGAGATGCGCAGATGACACTACCCTAATGGCAGAGAGGAACACCTAAAGAAGCTTCTGCTTAGGTTGAAAGAAGAGAGTGCAAAAGCTGGCTTGAGACTCAACATCAAGAAAACCAAGATAATGGCAACAGGCCCATCAGTGCTTGGAAAATAGATGGGGAAGAAGTAGAAGCAGTGACAGGTTTTACTTTCTTAGGATCAAAGATCACTGCAGATGGTGATTGTAGCCATGAAATAAAAAAGCGACTGATGCTTGGGAGACTAGCTATGAGAAACCTGGGGGACATAGTTAAAAGTAGAAACATCACTTTGCAAACAAAAATCGCATAGTCAAAGCAATGGTATTCCCGGTGGCAATGTATGGTTGTGAGAGCTGGACCATTAGGAAAGCTGAGCACAGAAGAATATATGCCTTTGAAACGTGGTGTTGGAGAAGAGTTTTGAGAGTCCCCTGGACAGTGAGGAGAACAAATAGGTCAATCCTAGAAGAAATCAACCCTGACTGCTCATTAGAAGGTCAAATAGTAAAGATGAAGCTAAAGTACTTTGGACACCAAATGAGAAGAGAGGATTCACTTGAGAAAGCCTTGATACTGGGAAAGGTGGAGGGCAAAAGAAGAAGGGGGCAGCCAAAAATTAGATGGCTAGATGGTATTGTAGCTGCAGTGGGCACAAAGCTGGGTGGGCCGAGGAGGATGGTGGAGGACAGGGGTGCCTGGTGGGCAATGGTCCATGGAGTCGCAAAGGGTCAGAATCAACTGTGAGACTGAACAACAACTGGTTCCATTTGTTAGCATAAATCTGAATGGATATGGTTGATAAAATCATCAACTGAAACCATTCAGCACTAATTAAAGTTTCCAATTTTATCTTCCCAGTTCTGAAGCTCCCTAGACATCCGTTTCAATTTGGGAAAGAGGGAGAAACACAGTGTCCACATCAAAGGAAGTAACAGAGCTACTCTATTTTGCTTTAGTTAGATTTTGCTGAAGTACCGTATTTAGTTCTAGTAATGGCACATAAGATAGCAACATGCTGAAATAACCAGAAGAATGGAATTATAAAAGTAAAGGGCCTGGATCAGATCTAATAGGGCAGATATGGTTCACAGGAATGGAAGTTCTCATCTATTTCACCCCACTCCCAAACTGCACCCTAATCCTCAAGTGGTTTTGAAATTTCTCATATTCAATCAGCACTGGAGATGAAAGATTTCCCCTGCTCCTTCTCCCCTATTTTTGCTCAGTATAGTTGGACTTCTAAAAATGTTTACTAGTGTTAACAGGGGAGAACATTTTCCAGAGGATGTATGTGATGTGTATGTTCATAAAAATAAAGCGGCAAAATATACACATGCTTATGTACACACGCATGTTAGGTGTGTGAGCAAGTATGAACGGAAGTGGGTAAAACTAAGTGTGTACAACTGAGTATGCAAGACTATTATCTTAGCAGTTGTGACTGGCATCTGGACAATTAGGGCAGAAGCCACCTGCATTTCGCCAACCACTGCAGCCTTCAGTTACATGAAGGATAATATCCAAAACAGAGTTCTGTGAACTGCAGGACTGAAGTAATAGAGAGACCAGGAGTTCTTTGGTGAATGGGCAATGTTCCATTTGGGCTAAGGAAAAACATGTTTAAGGAGTTAAGGTTTGTCATTCAAAAACTTGTCACTTTGTCACTCAAATTTTCCCTCAAAGTAGCTATGAGAGCCCTTAGGTAAAGGCCACCTATGCTCGAAAGCCAGTTGTATCGGACTCTAGAGTTCAGTGCTCATCTCTATTTATAGCCAAACAGCCAACACTGTCTACGTCTGCAGACGTTTCCGTGGACATGTGGCAGGCGTGCCTCAATACCGGAGTGCATGAATGCGGTTTACCTTTCCAATGAAGTGGTCCCTATTTATCTACTTGCAATTTCTTGCTTTCGAACTGCTAGTTTGGCAGGAGCTGGGACAGAGACAGGATCTCACTCCATCATGCAGTACCCAGGAATCAAACTCCGACCTTCCAGTGAGAGAGTTCAGCATCTTAACCACTTGAGTCACTGCAGTCTCTTACCAGAGACCCTTACCAGAGTCCCTTACCAGAGACATTTTCATGGCCACTTGTTACATTAGAGGGCAAAGTTATACAATGTAAACTAATTTTTTTTATGTCATGTCTGAACAATGGTTGATTATTAGATTCACTATCAAGTTTGCAACTAAATGGTAAATAATAATAAAATAACAATGTGCTATATGGATAGAACACTAGAAGATCATATTCTACAGTAGCATGGAATGAAATATGAAGATGCTTTGAGAAATTAGGTCGTTTGTACTGTGAGAAAAAGTATTAGTGTACAATGAACGTCCTCCTCTTTGAGTGCTTGATGATTGTATTCTAGTAGTAAAACTCAAGTTACATGAGGCACACATGAGGTATATGTATAATTCAGAACTTCGGAATCTAGCCACAAGGCACAAAAATTTGAAAGTCTGCCAAGAGCAGTTGTTCCTATTCTGCAGGCCACCCAGAAGACCAGAATGAATCCACTTTTTGCCTCCTCTATGCTTCATTTCAATTTCCCTTCATTAATGAACCAAGGAAGGTAGGGGACACTTTTAAAAAGCAAAATGAAGGCTGGATCAGACTAATTAATGACATTAAGCTTGATCTGTCAGCTGAAGACTCATTTGGATAACCACTGCTTTCAGTGTATGTAAGACTGTCAAGTAATTAATACCTGTAATTCATTGTAACTCATAAAAATTCATACTAGTTAATTCATTCCTTAATTAGAATTTAAAAGGGCACTGTTCCTATTCAGACAATTTCATTTCAGTTTTACTGAATCTCTTATGCAACTTAGAGGTGAAAAGGGAGAGCCAAATCTGCTTAAACCTCAAGACTTTCCCCCACCATTAAAATGTTTTTATTCCATTTCATGCCATAACACACGGTATATCTATTTCCCAGGATTAGTACACTGAAATTTTAAGGGCAAGATTTCTCCAAAACTTCCAAATATGCCTTCACATGCAGAGGCAGTGAAAAATGTCCCCTCTTTCCTCTAGTACAACAACTAGAAAATTTTTCAACTGTGCAGGAAAGTAGGAATAAATTCAGTATCTTTTGCCACCACAATCGTTTAATATCAATAAATCAAATCAATTAACCAACCAATCTATCTTTATTACAGTCCAAGACCAGCATTTTGTTGTTCAGTCGCACAGTCGATTCTGACCCTTTGCGACCCCATGAACCACTGTCCGCCAGACACTTCTGTCCTCCACCATCCTCCTCAACTCGATCAGCTCTGTGCCCATTGTGTCTATAATACCATCTAGCCATCTCATTTTTGGCCACCCCCTTCTTCTTTTGCCCTCCACCCTTCCCACCATCAAGGCTTTCTCAAGCGAATCCTCTCTTCTCATTTGATGTCCAAAGTAGCTTCATCTTCACTATTTGACCTTCTAAGGAGAAGTCAGGGTTGATTTCTTCTAAGATTGACCTGTTTGTTCTCCTCGCTGTCCAGGGGACTCTCAAAACTCTTCTCCAACACCACATCTCAAAGGCATCTATTCTTCTGCGCTCAGCTTTCCTAATGGTCCAGCTCTCACAACCATACATTGCCACCGGGAATACCATTGCTTTGACTATACGAATTTTTGTTTGCAATTTGATGTCTCTACTTTTCATTATGCTCCCCAGGTTTCTCATCGCTTGTCTCCCAAGAATCAGTCGCCTTTTTATTTCATGGCTGCAATCACCATCTGCAGTGAGCTTGGATCCTAAGAAAGTAAAATCTGTCACTGCTTCTACGTCTTCCCCATCTATTTTCCAGGGACTGATGGGCCTGTTGCCATGAACTTTGTTTTCTTTATATTGAGTCTCAAGCCATCTTTTTCACTCTCTTCTCTCAACCTAAGCCTTTTTAGGTCCTCCTCAATTTCTGCCATTAGGGTGGTATCATCTGCATATCTCAAATTGTTGATGTTTCTCCCAGCAATTTTGATCCCAAATTGTGATTCCTCCATCCCTGCATTGTGCATTATGTGCTCTGTGTATAAGTTGAATAAGCAGGGTGACAAAATGCAGCCTTGTCTTACTCCTTTTCCTATTCCAAACCACTCCGTCATTCCATATTCTGTCCTAACTGTTGCTTCTCGATTCATGTACAGATTTCTCATGAGGCATATAAGGTGTTCTGGCATTCCCATCTCTTTAATTAATTAAAAAACCACCATAGTTCAGCAAAAGGAACAGAAATAAAAATGAGGGTGCTTAAAATATATCAAGAGACAAAAAAATGAGGGTACTTAAAATATATTTTTAAAAGGAGCATTTCTGCTCAAAGGTAGGGAGTAATAACATTAGTAGATATGATCAATAATGTTACATCTATTACTAAGCCGATGATGTAGCACTAGAAGTTTATTTAGCTGCAGGGTAGAATCTGGCAGTGTTGTGGGTGAAGGTGGGGCATTCATCAGACAGCAGCCAGTGGGTGCTGTTTGACCAGCTTCAGAGCAGCGGAGATATGAACTTGTTCTGGATGGCTCTATAAAAAGGGCAGATGTAAAAAATGTGTTCTATGGTTTCAATTTCTCCATTATTACAGGGACACTGTCTTTCTGACATTGGTGTCTGATAATACCATCTTCCCCCATATTTTTACACAGACCATCATTATATATGAATCAATCAGCCTGGCCTAGATTGACACAGTTTCCATAATCTCATCACCAATTTTTCAGTCCTTCAAAACCATGAAAATTACTGTTTGCAGTGGCTTAGGGGTTAAGACACTGGATTTGACAACTGGAAGGTTGGCATGTCAGCAGTTCAAAACTCAACTACTGCTCAACAGAGTAAGCTTCTGTCTGTCTCAGCTCCTGCCAACCTACCACTTCAAAAGCAAGAAATAGCATGTAGATAAATAGTTACCACTTTGGTGAGAAGGTAAAGAGTGTTCCATCATGCCTGCCACTGAACCCTAGAGTCGGATATGACTGCTTTTCAAGTAAGGGTGACCTTTACCTTTTACCCATTTCTTTTTATTTTTTAAATTGTTTTTATTAAATTTTCAAAACAAAAATTACATACACAATAAACAAAAAATCAAAATAAGATAACAAAAACATAGAAGGGACAGAAAAGAAAACTGACAAGTTCAGGTTCATCAAGCATTTCTGTGATCATCTGGATGACCCCCAACATTTGCTCCTACAAATTAGCAGTGACATTAAGACAAGACAGAAGTGCAAAGTCTCGCTCATGAGAAGAAGAAAGAACATGCCTCAAACACAGCAGGGCTAGCATATCACACTTTGAACTAAGTGAAGTAATTAATATTCTTTCTAGGTTGAGAAGAGTACAGTACAGTATTTTGGTTTTTTGGTCTGTGAGTTCACAAATTTTTCCAACTAGGATTAGCAATATTGGTTGTGGATATTGGTTGTGGATTTGCACAAATGAAACTGAAATAGAGTAACTTTCTCAAGCATTGTATTTCGGATTCAGAAGTGGAAACATACAAGTTGAAATTCGGAGTTTAAAATTACCACATTGTTCTACATTGTTCGGGGTGTAGTCAGAGTTACCCAGACATTCACACAATCACTTAGCACAGACCAATCAATCCTTAAAGAGCTTGAACTCAAGTTTTCTTCACAAAATAGAATTCTTATTTTAAAGTCAATCAAAACTCTCCTAAATATTTAGTTGTCCTCCAGGATAGCAAACACTCTGTTCCATCAAAGCATCTCATTCAAACAATGCTGAATGAAGGGCAGCCTAACACAAATCTGCCATGTTAGGATCAGCCAGCAGCAAAGAGAAAGGTAAATCAGGCAAGGAGAGGTTAGAGAATCAGGGCGAATCTACAAATGCCAGGTGTCCCTGTGCCACATTCAACACTCTATCCACTATACCAGTCTGTAGTTCAATCTCTTAGAATTTTAACATTTGTCTATACCAGGAATAAGCAATAGGGGTATGCTCTTTTGAGCTTTTGGATTCCAAGTAGAATTCCCTGGGCAGGGTCTTATCTGATGTTAACGGACAGCAAGAGAACAACACCCAGGATGTACCAAAGCAGCTTCCCTTTTCACATTAACAACAGGAAGCAACATTTTAAATATAAACTATTAGAAATCTAAGAAAATGGAAATATTACATTTGTGGCACCTAAGTACAAAATTTATGGGAGCAATTTTACAATTGCATACATTATTGCTGCTTTAATCAAACCTTAATTAATCTGTTGAATTTATATTCTAACAGTCTTGCTGAAATCAGACATAGCTAATTAACACATAACTTGTTTACCCAACAGCCCAAGATTTAATCTTTGAGAGTAATATTCAGAAAATGTTTCACTCTTAGTAAATAATGTACAGTAGAACTCTGTATAACGATTTTAATCCGTCCCACAGAGCTCATTACTATGCGATTTTGTTGTTGTATGATTTTCCCTATGGAAAAATCTGTACAACAATTTTTCCTATGGAAAAAACAATACAACAATTTTTGGTGGTTTTTTCCATTGAAAAATCATTGTACGGATTTTTCCATAGGGAACATCGCTATGCGGAACGCCCCCCTCCCCCAACCTAATCGCTATGTGATTTCATTGCTGTTTGGGGCGATCATTATACAGATTTCTACTGTACAATTTTAAAAAATAGAACTAAAATGATGCTGTGTCAGCAAGCAAGGTGCTAAAGAGACATTTTAGGTGGTGAATTAATTATTCTAGAGGATTCATGCGACTAATAATTAAACTTAAACATGCATTTTTAATTATACTGCCATGAGTATAGCAGATCAGAATTCTTGGCAGTAATTATTACTGTTTTCCATTCTGCTTTTCTAGCAATGGAATTGTTTGCATAAATGTACAGAGACATTTATAAAATGTATGGACTTGACCCACTTTTTCTCTGAGTACAGGGTGACTGCTGCCATACAAAGCAGCCTTTCAAAGTGCACATAGTACCCCAGTTGGAAATATACTGATGGTGTGTGTGTGTGTCACTTTTTAAGTCTATTAAACAATGTTGAATATAGAATTTAAGGCAATAATATGAGAAGTGACAAAGACAGAAGTATAGTGGTACCTCGAATTATGAATTTAATACATTCCACAGGACGTTTTGTATAACAAAAACTTCATAAAGCGAATTTCCCATAGGAAATGCATTGAATGCAATTTCCCATAGGAATGCACTGAAAAACAAAATTTGTAATGCAAAATGCAGCTTTCCATAGGAATGCATTGAAAACCAATTAATCTGTTCCAAAAAAATTGTAGTGAGAGGCATTATTTTCTATGGATTTCCTTTCGTAATGCAAAAATTATATTGTATGAGGTATTCGTAAAGCGAGGTACCACTATAGTAACAAAAGTAGTAATTCTTACCAGTAACATTAATGTCACTTAATTAAACTGTTAAATAAACATCTGCTCAGCTCAAAGCTAATTGCACATTAATCTTGCACACACAAAAAACCTTCAGAGTCATGAACAAAAATATCTGTACCACACAAATGGATACCCATGGGGCTCTACTTTACAGGGGACTTAACAATTGCAATTCATAAATATGAAATCAGGAGCCTTGAAGTTGCTCATCCATAGTCAGAGCCTAAACAGAAGGTTCGCATTTCTAGTTAAACTATAGTAATTACTAATATGCATACCTCCACATGGTAAGAGGGTTTCAGCATGTCAGAGAAGCTCAGGGCAATGCCGTCATCGGTGTAGACTCCATTATGAGCTTGGACTCCTAGCAGCAGTGATGGCATGATGCCGGTTCCAACTGGTTTCCCAGAACCGGTAGGAACAATCCCAGAGAATCTGGTTCCAACGCCTCAAAAAAAGAAAAAAAATTAAAATTAGAGCCAAAATGGCTCCAATTTAGTGTGCATGCACAGAAGTCAATCTGATGCATGCGTGCTGCAATTTTGAATCACGGATGCATCAGATTCAGTTTTTGCACATGCATGCTAGTTTTTGCCAGAGCTGGACCATTTTGGAGCAGCTCTGGCAGCGCCACGCCTAGCCAGGCGGCCCAGGGCCTCCTGGCCGCAACCCTCAGCAGGCAGCCCTGGGCCTTGGCGCCCAGCAGAGGAGGCCACAGGCAGCAGCAGCGCACCTAGACAGGTAGCCCTGGGCCTCAGAAGCCGCAACCCTTGGTGGGCGGCCCCGGGCCTTGGCGCCTGGTGGAGGAGGCCGCAGGTGGCGCTAGCCCAGAGGAAGAAGAGGCCGCAGTCCCCATGGGGGCTCGTCGGCAGCGGGCAGCCTGTGCAGGCCTCAAAGTGCCCGTGGGGGCTTGTTGGCCTTGGGGGAGCTCGGCCGCTTCCAAGGGTAAGTACTGTTTTGTATTGTTGTATTGTTCGACTTGTAAGTGAGGGGTTTGTGTGTGGGGTGGATGGGTGTATTTTTATTTAATTTTTATTTTATTTATTTATTTAATTAATTTATGTACGGTTTTGTGTTGTGGTTGTTTGGGTGGGTGGGTGGGTTGAGGGGTGTGTGTGTGTGTTTTATTTTAATTTAATTTAATTTTTATTTTCTGCCCCCGCCTACAACATCATGACATCATGACGTTGGCTCCACCCATGATGTTATGATGTTGGCTCCACCCATGACGTCATGACATTAGCTCCGACCCCACTGTAAGGCCTTAAAGTTGGTGTAGTAAAATTTTTGTCATCCCATCACTGCCTTGCAGGGTTACCCAAGGTGGAAAGTTCACAGCTTAGGCAGCAAACTAATAGACATCCACCTTCTTCAGGAGCAATGGCTGCATCAGCAGAAGAGAATAGACTGTTCCATTGGTGACGGGATGGAGAAACTTCCAGAAAGCAGCAACCAGTGGTAGGCATCAAAAAATTTCCCTACCACACTAAGGGCAGACCATTTGACTGGGTGGGTGTGGCCTGTTGGCCATGTGACTGCTCTTCACTATAAAGCTGTGAAAATAGAAGCCTCTTCTATTTTCATCACTCTATAGCGAACCTCTGAAGCCATTTCCCCCTTGTCCAAGGATTTTCCAGGGCTGTTTCACCCCGAAGCGCATCCCCAGCCACTCCGCCAATGGTACCCCACATAGTGAAAAAAATCTGCATAACGAAGCACTCCGTGGAACTGAGTTTTTTCATTAGGGGGGGTTCTTCTGTACATTACAACTACAGGACCACTGGTTTAATTTCCCATACAAGCAAGGTGATGCTCAAAGTACTGTACTACAATGAAGGCTTTTACCAATCTACTGGTTACAAGATCACACCAAAGAATTTCAGCAGAAAATCAGTCTAAGCTTTACGCAGACTACAGTAAAGCTTTTAACTACAGTAATACCTCAGATAACGTTTACCTCGGATAACACTAAAATCGCATAACGTTAAGTAATCTGGGGAGGAGAATTGGATCGAATAACGTTAAGGTCCTATGGGATGGATCGGATAACAACCGCTAAAGCCTGTGCGGTTACAATGTATCTCTATGGAGCTTTAACGTTATCCGATACATCCCATAGGATTTTAATATTCATCGGATAACACTAAAAATCGGATAACACCAAGACTTGTGGAACCAAGTCTTAGCATTATCCAAGGTATTACTGTATGTGGAAGATGACAAACTATCAGCTGCTCTGAAAGAAATGGATATTTACTTGTCTTGAAGCACAACATATCTTGTGGACAAAAAAACTACTGTTAGGACAGAATGTGGAAACACAGAAGGTTTCCTATGGGCAAACGAGTCAGACAAGTTTGCATCTGTTCAATCTATATCCAAAACATATCATATGAAAAGCTGGACTAGGTTCAGAAGAAGGAGAAATAAAAATTAGTGGAAGAAACATCAATACTTTAAGATATGTAGATAACATGAATGATCTTAAGGGCAGGAAACAGTAGTGACTTGAAGCAACACTTCATGAAAGTGAAAGAAGAAAGTACCAAAATAGACTGCAGTTTTACATTAAGACAAGACTCACGACTACAGGAAAAAATATAGAACTTTAACATTGAGAGTAAAGACAATGAAATTGTTGAGGATTTTAAGGAAATATTGGGGGGGGGGGTTCTTTGAGTTCTTGATTCCCGGGGCAGAGCTGAGAAATAACAAGCCATAACAGGCTGGAGACTGTGAGAACTGAACAAATATGATGGACATTGTATGCTGTGCTGTGATTGGGTGAAACCCTTCAGAAGGAGGAATGAGTGGGGGAAATATGTTTTGATTTGAAAATGTGGGAAGAGAAGAATAGTGAACAGATTCGCTATGCTTTTGGAAGCTTTTTGACTGCTTACTTTGATGGGAGCTTGTGAATAAAAGCTAGCAAAATGTAGTCATTGTGTTATAGGCCAGGCTAGGCCAAGAAAACAGCTAGTAATGCTTTTATTGTTTTATAATGGAATGGGATCAGCAACCATGTTCTTTTGCTTTATTCTTCTGAAACTTAACAACCATTAAATAAAATATGATTTTATCCAGAACAGTTCTCTCTGGTTCTTATAAAGCTAAGCTGGTGGGAGGAGGTCTGGTGTCTTTGTTGGCAATGCTACATTAAGCCAATTTGGACTGCATGTCCTACCTGATCTGGCTGAGAAGACCAAACACATTATATTTAAATGTCCCTTACACTCATTCAGAGGCACACTAGAAGATTTGTATAGTGCCACAGATGAAGCCCTTCAATGGTTTTTCAAACCTATATGTGGAACTCTAGTTAGGAACTTGAGATGGTCAATTTGCGATCACTGTATATATCAGCATTAATGTAGACAACTGAAGTTCAGCTATGATAAATAAATAAATAAATAAATAAATAACTCTAAAAAGTACAATGGAACCTCGGATAATGTTTACCTCGGATAATGCTAAAACTGGATAATGTTGGCGAATTTGAGGCAAACATTTGCATTGCACAACGTTATTTTAATGTTGTGCGATGCAAATATTTGCCTCAAATTCCCCAACGTTGATCTCTGCCCCAAAGCCTGCAGGGCTGGAGACCAGCCCTGCAGGCTTTGGGCAGAGATCTCCACTGTGATCGCCGCTTGGGTTGGGGGTTGAACTGGCGCGCGTGCCATTCTTCCCCCCAACCCAAGGGAACAGGGAGAGCAATCCGCCTGCTCCTTTGGAAAGGGCAGCAGGGATTCCATGCATGCCCTTTCCAAAGCGGCAGGTGGGTTGAGCCAAGCACTGGCTGGGTTGGGGAGAGAATGGGCGCACATGCTGGATCTCTCCCCAACCCAGCCGGCAATCACATGCTGCAGTCGCCTTTTCGGTTGGGAGTGAATAAAAGGCGCACACGCTGGTTCAACCCCCCACCCAAATGGCAATCACATGCTGCAATTGCCACTTGGGTGGGGGGGTTGAACCAGTGCGCGCGCCCTTTCTTCCCTCCCAACCCAAGAGGCAATTGCAGCATGCGATTGCCGGGTGGGTTGGGGAGAGATCCAGCACATGTGCCCATTCTCTCCCAACCCAGTCGGTGCTTGGCTCGATCCACCTGCCTCTTTAGAAAGGGCATGCATGGAATCCCCGCTGTCCTTTCCAAAGGAGCAGGCAGATCGCCGCACCCCCACCCCCCGGTCCCTTTCCTCTTCGGAAAGGGAACAAGGCTTTTTTAAAAAATGCTGTGCAATCAATGTTAAAAACCGGAAAATTTAAAGACTTGTGGAACCACGTCTTAACATTATCCGAGGTACTAGTCTACTTACTTTTAGGCAAGCTCGTGCACAATGCATCTGGACCCATCTACTTGACAATCACAAAATCCTATGCAGTACTCACATTAAGTAGTACAAATGAACTTTTTCATTCAATTAATGCACATATTGTAACACCTCTTACAACAAGCAAGGAAATGTGTCAAGGATGTTGTTCTATACTAGCTTTCCTGTCTCTCAGACACAAAGCTTCCCCACAGGTAACAGAAGAACAGAAATAGCTCCCTAGCGAGAAACCAGAAGTGTATTGTGTCAGCTCAGTTATGCTATAAAAAAATATATTAGAGAGCTCATTCTAACATCTCTCAAAGGTAGGCACGGTGGAATTTCTATTACTGAAATAAAAGCATAGTTACATCAAGGGACATTGATGGACACTGAATGAGAATATAGACAAACTACAAAAAATTGTCAGGGGAACTAGAAAGTCACAAGTTTTTCAATTCATCTATTATATTGGTTCTCAACCTTTTGAAGTTGGGGTTTGGGTTACACTCCCTCAGACAGTTGGCAGGCCAGAATGGTTGTCCAGCCATAGCTGGCCACAGACTCATTTATGGCTGTCATAAACAGCTGCAAATGAGTCCATAGCTGTCGTAAATGCCTTTACAACAGACATAAATGAGTCCGCAGCCAATTCCGGCGACAGCGGCAGCAATGGACGGTTGGTTTGGTGCCACGGACCAAATACGGATTGTGGGCTGTAGGTTGAGAACCCCTGGTCTATTAGAATTTTATCAGAAAAGTACTTTGAATATCTATGTGTTCTGCATACACACAAAATAATCATGCTTTTGACTTACTTTCTTAAAAGTCTTGCATTTAAAATGGTTTATAATGAACTATATTAAATTTCTCACAGAATAGATTCCATCACGGGAAGATGACAGTAATGATTTAGTTTTCTGAAGTACTCAGACATAGACTGTTTATTGCTCTCATGTCCCACTGAATTCAAGGTGAAAAGAGAATCATGACTAATTTAAGCTCTGCTGATGCAAATGGAAACTAAATGCAACTAACTTAGAAACAAATTGCTAAAATTGTCACTTAACACTAAAAAGAACCAACAGGAGCCACAGGATGTGTCTGCATGTCTGAAGTGAATTAGGGAAATCAAGAATTAATTTTAAGTACATGAAGAAAACACAGGTTTAATTACTACTTTCCTGTAGTAAATGTGATGAAACAGATCCTCTGAAACTGCTATTTGCTTCTGAAGCAAATTCCAACCATGTTCCATAAAGTTATCAAATTTTTCTGCAACTGGGGTCAGAAAGAGACTTTGGAATAAAGTCATGATTAGAGCTGAAAGCACATTACAATTGTAGCAAAATTATTAAGGCAGTCTTTTGGATGGTTTATGAAATAAGATTTCCTGAAGACCAATAACTGAACAGCTCAAGCAAATCTGTATACTCCCTAAAGGCAGAAAACTCTTGCCCTGATACTCAGATATCTACATTAGATTCCCCCCTCCCTTCTAATCACAGGCTCTAATGACTGTTTCTGATCAGAAGAACATAGTACTGAAGCTACACTGAGTATAATCTGGGGGAATAAACAATATGTCTTTGTACATATCAGGAGATAACTTAGACCCATGACACTTCCTAAACATGATCAAGATGTGCCTCAGCTCTGGAATTCCACTCCCTCCTAGAACTGCCAAATCCCAAGCTCAAGTTTGCCTTCTCATACAAAAGCAACATTTCTTATACTGTCAACAACTACTTAATGGCAAAAGCATTTGGGCTTTCATAGCTGTGCTAAAAACTATTGTATTTTAAATGGTCCTTGGCATTTATATTGTGTAGATATTGCTTACAAATAGAACAAGAGATCTGAGAACAAGGCAGCTTTTTACATTTTCAATATATAAAAAGACATTTTAAGTTGTCACCTTATTCACTATAATACAAGATATCAGCAAATATCTTCAGGTTTGCCCCAATATAAGTAGGTTTCTGTCTTCGACATAGCAAGGTATCCATCCCTGACATGTAATACTAACAAACTGTCTGGATCTTGGCAAGCACTGACTTGCACTGTCAGATAAACAGTCTGACAAATTCACCATTTCTTAAATATATTTCTGTTTTAGCCAGTAGAGAAATGTCAACAAACTCATTACAGCGTGTGACTGTGATCAGGAACAGACACACTGGGCATAGGGTTGGGAATGTCAAGGCATCTTTTAACATATGAAGTGAGGAAATGAATTCGCTCATCAGTAAATACAAAATTTCCATACCAGTGGAGTAGTATTTTCATTTCACTCAACCTCTTTCTTCCTCACAAGAGTCCCTATGCTCCTCTATGCATTCTGTGTCTAGTTAATGCAAACTCCTATTCACATGACCTTTTCCCATTGCCCCTTTGATATGTCTAGTTCAGAGCATCAGACAGACCATGCTGTGATAAATGGTAAGCAGATTAGATCAGGGGTGCCCAAACTTTTCAGACCATGGGCCAGTCATGTGGTTCAGAGGTGCCCAAACTGCAGCCTGGGAGCTGGAACTGGCTCCTGATGCCAATTCATCCGGCCGACACCACCCTCATCGCTCCCAGAAGCAGAAATGGGTGCATTTTACTTCCGCTTCTGGGAACGACGAGGGTGGCGCAGGCTGGATGAATTGGCGTGGGGGGTAGGATCTGGCCCAAAGGGCCGCAGTTTGGTCACTCCTGGATTAGATACAGAACTGCTATTTCTATCTGTTTCCAAGCTCTGACTAGGATCTCTTTGCTTTCCCATCCATTTGGATTGGATAGTGCTAAAACTATTATAAGATCTTAAGTGTTCACATGAATATGTTTTTCTATTCTAATAGCCAATGGATAGAAAGGAGGCTAGTGAATTAATTCTCATTACCAGTCAGTGAGAATTCATTTTAAATACTTCTAGTGAGAGGAAAGGTGTCAAAGGAAAACTCAGGTGTTGTTTACTTGCAGCTAGAGTTATCCGCCTGCAGTAAAAAAAGAGCATTGCAGAACTGAATTCATTCTCGTCCTAGTTTGTCTTTTCCAGTTTTGAAATAGCAACAGGGTGGTGGGGTGGGGGTGATAGACTTGTTCCAAACTCACTCCTACTTTCAAGAAAGAAAGAAACCACAAAAAGTTATATCTCAGCCCTGCATGTGACATATACAGAGTGGCCTGTAAGTCCCTATTGAATCTTTCTCTAAATTTGCCACTTATTATATCCAGGGTGTCACCAGTATTCTTGAGCTCATATACCCACGTACTTGTCACAACACACTCTTCAAGTGCAAATGAACTTAAATTGGGCATATTTCTCTGAAAAAAGGAAGATTATAATACATATGGATGGGTAGGGACTTGTGGGCCACCCTGTCGTATAGTATTCTTTCATAGAATTAATTCTAACAGAGCTTTCAACAGCCTGTAGGTCCTATTGAGGTGAAGCAAATTTGCCTATCTTTTTCAGATAATTTTTATTTCAGAGGGCAAAATGCCTGGCAAAATAGCCAAGCAGCATACTATGCCTACTGGGTATGTTGCTCAGTCAAACAATCAGAAGCACATCTAAAACATTAGTAAGATATGTCAATTAAAAAAAACTTCACTGCAGCATTAAAATTTAAAACATACAGCACTGTCTTGTGTGCATCTATTTAGACATTATGCCCCACTAAGTTTAACAACACTTAGTCATGAGTAGTTTCATATAGATCTGCAATCTCAGTTTTTCAGGTACTCAGAAGAATGAATTCTGTGTGCTATCCAGTTCTAGATTCACAGAATTTAAGTGATGCCTTTCTTTAGCCTTAATAATCTAAACAAGGTTGAGAAACAAAAGAAAAGCACAAAATGTTATAGACATAACAATCTAATTGGCAAGATTTCCACCCATACTGAGCCCAAAGTACAGTAATTAAAAGCTAATTGGGGCTATAGATATGCAACTTACACTCACAAACTCTCTTTTCTGAAATTCTTTTGTGTTTATGAAGATTTTGTGCCAGACATTCTGCATCCTCATTAAGAGATATCTGGCAAACTGCCCAAGTTTTAGTGTGTTCTGGGAATGCCAACATATTAACCAGAGTACTTTTCACATAACCTTTGGAGCTGTTCTGTTCGAGAAAAGTCAACCATTTGGCACAGCGCAACCATACTTCATCTAAGAAAGCTCTTCGTTGCCAATCAACACAAAAATTAGACTTCAGTTCTTCATCATTTCCAAACCTGATTTACATAACTAGAACAGATTTACATAACACATACTTTCAGTAAAGGCAAAAGTGTCAGTCTTCACAGGGTTTTAAAGAAAGGAGAATGAGATATGAATAGTTATAAAATGAAAAAGAACAGATTTTCTTCAATCTTCTTATACCTCTGGTGGAAAAACACAAAAAAGCATCAAAGTCCCTTTGTACAGCATAACAAGATGCCCGCAAAATTTGGATTATTCAACTATACTACCTTTTGTACTTGACCAGAGCATTTTCTCTGACCCATTACCCACCTTTATATGAAGGTGGATAATATCATACCACATTCATACATATCCATGGTCCGGTCATATCTGAAATATAGTGGAACCTCGGTTAACGTAATTAATGCGTTCTCTGGGATGTTTCTTACAGTGTAAATTACTTTAACTGATTTTCCCATAGGAATGCAATGAAAACCAAAATACTTTAACTGAAACAGATTCCCATAGGAATGCATTTAAAACCAATTAATCCATTCCAAAAAAAAATCCGTAAACCAAGCCACTATATTCTATGAATGTCCTTTTGTTATGTAATTTTTATGTTAACCAGGCCACTTGTTAACTGAGGTTCCACTGTACTGTGTACTGCTCTGGTTACTGTAAATGAAAAAAGATTTTATTCAAGTTAAAAGGTGCTAAAAGAGTTTGACAAAATGATCAAGGAACCGGAGCTACTGCACTGCAAAGAAAGGTTACGATACTTAGAACTGTTTGGCTTAGGAAAAAATACAAATAAAGAAAAATAGGATAGAGGCATATAACATTGTGTATGGTGTTGAAAAAATAACTAGAAAGATTATCTACCACTCTCCTAATATTAGAACCTCAGGAGTCCAACCGAAGTTAAATAGTGAAAAGTTTAGGACAGGTAAACAGAGATATTCTTTCACACTGTGCATAGTTAAATCCGGAATTAGGTGTCACACAATCCTATGAAGACTGCCATATTGGGTGGTTTTAAAAGAGGACTAGAAAATATCATGGAGGCTAGCTCCAACAAAGGCCACCAGAGCTATGTATAACATCTTTATGCCCTTGTATATTAATTGCCAGGTAACAAAAATGGAAGAACATCACTGCATTCATGTCTTGATGACATTGATTGCCCTGTGTGTGTAAGAAGGCTGCACTTAGAGAGGCCTTCAGCCTAGCATGGGTCTTCTTTCTAAGTTTGGGAAACTTCACCTAGCACTTCACGTGGGAAGGTACTGATGCTAGGAGCGTGATTATACCTCTAATGTCCTAGAGCCTGCAGACGAAGCTCAACTGGGCTGGGCTGACACTTCAAACAGGTTCCAACATTTGGACAAGCACAAGCAGTTGTCCTAATGGAATCATTAGGGCCACACTACACAACTACAATATCAGAAACTTACATTATTTCTTAAAGGCTAAAGTTAAACAGTAACATACAAATATTATTACAATTTGTACTGAATTGTATTTAATTGTATGTACAATAATGCCTCGCATAGCGAGCATCTTGTATAGCGAGTAACTCGCTTAATGAGCAGACCTTTCCCAAAAAAGGTCTGCTTCGTTGAACAAGCAAAAACTCGCTTAACGAGAAGCTTCGCATTTGCGGGGAGTTTCGGAATGCAACGGGGGACTCCCGTACCCTTCCGCGTACCCTTCCCAAACACCCTGCAGGCACACGCGAATTTTGTTCGCTATGCGAATTCCCCCCATAGAAATGCTCATTATGCGAGTTTTTCCATAGGGAAAAGTCCGACTCGCATAGCGAAAAATTTGTTATGCGAGTCAGACCGCTTAGCAAAAGACTTGCTCATTATGCGAGTTTTTCGCTAAGCGAAAAGCTCGTTATGCGAGGTTTGACTGTACCATGAAGATAGATTGTTGGTAACTGATGCATCAGTGTACTGCTTTTAAAAACAGCTGATGCAGACAGGGTGCCATTGGTAAATTTAATGGTACAGTAAAAATTCACATAAAGAGTGCTTCGCTTAAAAACTAACTTGATTAAAGAGCAGAAATTTCTCTGAATGGTTGCCTCGCTTAACAAATAAAATCAACCAAAAACTCACTTAACAAATAAATCAGGTTTCATAATCCCCCCACCAGAAGTCACAATTGGTCACTTACAATGGTGTTTCACTTAAAGAGCAAACTCGCTTAAAGAGCAATCCCGTAGAATGCATTATACTCTTTAAGCGAGGTACCACTGTACTACAGAACAAACTTAGATTAACTGCATAAAACCCTCACAGAATTGTATATTTTCCCTGGTAATAAAGACACAGCAAAACTATATTACCCTGCAATCTGTGATCCTAAAACAGTGTTGGGGGGGGGGGGAGCTGAAATCTGTCTTGATCTCATTTATGAATCCTTAGCCTTTAAGCTCCAACCTCAAAGTAAATGATTCAGTCTTTAATTTCCCCTCCTCTATGCCCCTACTACCCATCCTAGAAATTTATGTGGTTTCTCTATCAGAGCAGAATTTGGACCTCAAAGAAGATGAGAGAAGGTTTATCAAATTGTGTTGAGGGGCTCTCTTAGTTGCCAATTACATTTGCAAGACCAAATTGGGGGGACAGGAATTATATTAGGTCAGGTCTGAAGCCAGTTTAATAAATTCATTACAAGCTATTTGCAACAATTACAAATATTTTGGTAAAGGAAATGAAAGGATAGAAATTTGAAGAGGAAAATCCTCTGTCATTCTTTATTCCTTACCGAGAAAGCAAAAAGAAAAGCAATCACACTTATATAGTGCTAAGTGCACTCTATGGGCAGTTCACAAGTTAATTAGCATTTTGCCCAAACATCCTGGGTACTCATTTTACCGACTTCAGAAAGATAGAAAGTTGAGCCCACCTTGAGTCTCGTAAGACTCAAGCTCACAACCTTTTGGTTGCAGTACAGAAGTTTAACCACTGCGCCACCAAGGGTTTCGGATTGACCAGACTGCTTTCTTGTTCAGATTCTTCATTCACAGAACTGCAATTGAGACACAGTTCTTGGATACACACTGTATCCAAGTACAGTAAAACCCCAGGTTACAACGGAGGTCCGTTCCAACAGCCTCCGTTGTAACCCGAAAAAAATGTAAACCAAAACATCCATAGAGATCCATTAAAAATAAAAAAATGGTCCTGAATTGATCGTTATAAACCAGAAAAAAATACATTAAAAATTTGTAAACTGGGATGGCATTTCCATAGGATTTGACATTGTAAACTGCAGCAAACTTGAACCGAGGCAGTTGTAACTCGGGGTTTTACTGTACTGTATCTGTGGATACTGACACAGATATAAGAACCTAACATAAGGTTCTAGCCCAAACATCACTGCCCTCTCCTACAGAAACACAAGCAATAAATATATGATAAAACAGATGCATTTCAAACAACTTCCAAAAACCATATACTCTACACTACAATCTGACTTGGCTAAGAAAACTTAAAAAGCAGTCCCGAGAGTGAAATACAACTGGAAAGTCACTACAGTCATGTGCCATGGAACTGTTTTGTGGTAGTGAAACTCTCACACCAATTGAGTATGCTTTTAAGAACATTCACAGATCTATCAACCAACAAAGAAAGTAATCTACATAGAAACAACAGTTACAAACATCCAAGCTAGGGTAGGATTTATTTATTTATTTATTTATTTATTTATTTATTTACATTTCTATACCAAACTCCTCACCAAGGCGACCCAGGGTGGTTTAACACATCATAAAACATCAGAATACAGATTTAAAAAATTAAAAGTTCTTAAGATCTATAATTAAAACCAATTAAAAATTACAACTAAATCTTTGTTTTAATTTAAAACTTAAGGCAGTGGGGGGGGGGGGGTTCCAATCAACCAACAGGCTGAGGTAGTTGTGCCTCCAGTGCCCCCAGACCTGCCCTGCCAGCCAGGTTTTTACACCTTTTCAAAAGGGCAGCAGCTCTGCCTGGAGGCGCAGCTCAGTTGGCAGGAGGTTTCAAAGGGCTGGAGTGGACACAGAGAAGACCCTCCTTCTAGTGCTAGAGAGATGTGCCTCTCCAGCTAATGGCACAACCAGAGAGCCTCTCCAGTCCGCTCTGGTGGGATGGACAGATGTCATTGGGATGATGCTGTCTCTTAGGTATCCTGGCCCACTACCATGTAGGGCTTTAAAGGTAATTACCAGCACCTTGAATTGCACCCGGAGGCACACTGGCAACCAGTGCAGCTCCTGAAGCAATGATGAGGCACGAGCATAATGCCCGCACCCCATCCCCACCCAGGCAGCCGCATTCTGTACCAGTTGCAGCCGCTGAATGGTCACCAAGGGCAGCTCCATGCAGAGCGCATTACAATAGTCAAGTCTGGAGGTGACCAAAGTGTGTGTGATCATGAGCAAGAAGTTCCGATCTAGGAGCGGTCGTAACTGGTGTATAACACAAAGTTGTGCAAAAGCCCTCCTGGCCATGACTACCACCTGCTCTTCGAACAGTAGCTGCGAGTCCAGGAGGATCCCCAGATTAGAACACACTTGTCATAGTTATAGAAGTACACTACAGTACATACTTGATGCAGACACAAGATACCATACCAGTGGTGGCAAACCTTGGCACTCCAGCTGTTCTTAGACTTCAATTACTAGAAGCCCAAGTCAGTACACCTGCTGATTAAAGCTTTTGGGGAACTCCAAGAACAGCTGGAGTGCCAAAGTCTGCCACCACAGCCATAGACTGTAAGGTAAGTGGATAGAGGTCACACTTAAAGTGTTGCTCTTAAAACTTTAAAAGACAGCACAATGTCAGAGGTTATGAAAGGAAGGCTGTATTTCACCTGTTCATCTGAACCCACCAATGGACCTTTTACACATATAGGAAAGACAAAGGCTGGGATTGGGTGAGAATGTGCAGGGCATATTTCCTCAACAGGTCAAGAGAGCAACATATCAGCTGAAGCAGTACTGTATAGGCATGAACCTTAACATCACTTCTAATCATTTGTTTCAATTACTGTAATAGGGTCTTCATATTGGTACAAACATTGTTACTTCAAGCAAAATCAAGTGAACACAGACCGAGCCCAAACATCACTGCTCTCTCCTACGGAAACAAACCCAAACTCACGTGTGGAAGAGAGAAACTAACATATAATACAGTAATACCTCATATAACATTAGTATCGAATAACACTAAAATCGCATAACATTAAGGAATCTGGGGGGAAGAATTGCATCAGATAACATTAAGATCCTATGGGATGCTTCAGATAACAACCGCTAAAGCCTGTCTGGTTACAATGTATCTCTATGGATCCCATAGAGGATCAGTTAACACCAAAAATCATATAACACCAAGACTTGTGGAACCAGGTTTTAGTGTTATATGAGGTTTTACTGTATATAATTTGTTAACATAATGAGCATAAATCAATTAAGTGCCGGAGCTTTGAGGCCACCTCAGCTCTAAGTGCTTGGACTAAAACTAAACTCTGGCACAATAGAAGTGTATATTACTTTGCACAGGTAATAATGAAATGCCTTGAATACAGTGTCTGGTAAGAAGGAACTGATTCTAAGCTAAATAACAAAATACTCAGAGATATATTTTCATATATACAATCCTGCAAGATATTTTTGCTAAGATTTTGCTACTACAGAATCTTACGGTACACTTCCAGCCAGTAATTCGATACTTTATGCTGAAAACACCAGCACAGATATAGACGTGCAGAACATTTTGTCACTATTTCAGCTGCCAATGCAGTAGGGACATTCCCTAGTTTTAATATATGCCATCTCTGATAATGTCCTGCCCCACTAAACTATTGGCTTTATTTCTACCAATAGGGAAGATACAATAGTTACATGCTTCCTAATGGCCACAAAACAACTCTATCATCTGTAAACACATATAGTGTTGGAGCCAATGAAAATATAAAATTGCAGTTAAATAGACTGAGGTTACATCCAAAACCAACTTACCCAGGTCCCACTGAACTCAGTGAGACTTACTATGCAGGATTGAATGCACCATGCAAGGCCATTAGAATAAGACTTTGTTTAAAAAATCAAAAGAATGTCAGTTAAAAACATTCTCCATAAACATAGCCTTCAGCTTCCTGTAGTTTCAGTGAGTAATCATAGTTGAATACTGTATAGTGAAACTTACTTCTGAGTAAATACATACAGGATTAGAACTGTCAAATTCTTAAATACAAAATAATTTACATTAATGGAGGAGGTATGAAAATTATTTCCAAGGTACTATTTTTTCAGAATACAATACAATTGTACATCGCTTAAAGAGCATAATGAGTTCCACAGGATTGCTCTTTAAGCGAGTTTTCTCTTTAAGCGGAACACCATTGTAAGTGACCAGTTGTGGGTGGGACTGCGAACCCCGATTTGTTAAGCGAGTTTTTGGCTGGTTTTATTTGTTAAGTGAAGCGAACATTCAGAGAAAATTCTGCTCTTTAAGTGAGGTGCCCTTTATGCGAGGTTTGACTGTACATACACACATACACACACTAAAGGCCAACCAAAGTGATACAAGACATTCAAAAAGTCACATTTCACATTATTTAATCTTCTTCTCAAGACACTTTAAAGTACACACTAAATGGATAACCACATATTCAGCACCACTTATACACTAGACTAGATGACACTCCTTTGAGAGTTCAGAGCTGAAAAGGCCTCATATGTCCCTATGGTTGGTTTTCATATCAACCTCACTGGTTGCTATTTTCATAGCACAATTGTGAAAGCACAATTCTCCATCAAGTCCTCCTGGGAACAATAAGAACAAAATAGTCTGAATATGCAGAAAAGTCCAATTGCCATATCTGCTGGTGCAACACCTTCCAATAAGCAAAGGCGCCAGGAGATGCTACTTCAATGTTGAAGTAGAAGTCGCACACATCTGCCTGTTGTATACTTTATCATGTGCAAGTGCCTCAATGATAGTCTCATGACCTCAACTGCTCTCAAATTGTTTTGATTCATCAACATTTCCACTGCCCATGGTGTAAAACATAACCACTGCCAACATGATTCTTAAAAGGTTCCTTGTGCGCTATTTAGGAACTGCAGTAGCTTAGCGGTTAAGACACTGAACTTGACAAGCTCGGCAGGTCAGCAGTTTGAGACCTGAGCACTGTATGACGGAGTGAGCTCCTGTCTTTTTTCCCAGCTCCTGCCAACCTAGCAGTTCAAAAGCAAGCAATTGCAAGTAGATTAAGAAGGACCACTTTGGTGGGAAGGTAAACAGCAGAGATGTAGCTACCGCCGTATCTGCCGTATCAATTATACGGGGGCCACGGAGGCCCCCAACGTGCGTAAGCAAAACAAATCTTTACCCTTCCTAAGGGCCCCCAAACAAATTTTTATACGGGGCCCCGCCAAGGCACGCTACGCTTCTGGTAAACAGCTTCCATGCAGCTGCATTTAGGCATGCCTGCCTTATGTCCACGTCTGCAGAAGCATGGGCTCTTCGGCTGTAAACAGAGATGAGCACTGAGCCCTAGAGTCAGCTACAACCGGTTTTCAAGTAAGGGTGACCTTTACCTGTGCACTATTTAGTTTGTAAATGATTTTCCCCCCCTTCCAGCCGTTCTCTGTTACCTTTTATTGTCATTCAGACGTCCCTGGACACCAAACTTTGCCTTCCAATGCATGGGACAGGAGTTCTCCCTTCTCTCAGGACCGCCAGCTCTTCAAACCACAGACACACACACACGCCAGGAATAAATCCCACCCTCTGTGCCCCCTTCAGAGACGACCACCATTCCTCAGAAAAAACCACCTCTGTCCAGCTCATATACGTGTCCCACCAAAACATCCCAAATGAAAGAGAGCTCTTGGGTCAAGGATGACCCTGAAGCTCTCACTGGGCTGGCTTCTCTGTGGAAGAGAAAGGGAGGGAAAAGCGACGCCAGGGACCGGGTTTCTCCTCACTTCCACCCCCACCCACCCCTCCCCACCCGGGGCTACGAAGGTAATAGGAAACACCTGCGGGTTGGGGCGCACCGGAGTGCGCGCTCTCCAGTTGCCCCCTGTGTTCCTCTCATTCCGACTGGGGGAAAAGCCTGTCAGGATGCCAAGTCTGGGGCAGAAAAAGACCCTTCGGAAGAGGCAACGAGGGGGGGGGGGAGAAGCAGGTGTGCTCCGAGACACGAAGAGCCCGGTGTGTGTGTCCACCCCCAATCTCCTCCTCTCCCCCCTGCGTGTTTTCTGTCTACACCAGGGGTACCCAAACTGTTCAGGTGGTTCAGGGGTGCCCAAACTACGGCCTGGGGGCCAGATCCGGCTCCTCTGCTGACGCCAATTCATCCAGCTCCACACACCCCTCGTCGCTCCCAGAAGCAGAGAAAAACGCGCCCCGCATGGGTGCCTTTTCCTTCCACTTCTGGGAGCGACGAGAGTGGTGCGGGCTGGATGAATCGGCGCCGGGGGGGGCCAGATCCGGCCCCCTCAGGACATAGTTTGTGCACCCCTGAACCACGTGACTGGCCCGTGGTCTACACTTTGCCTCGCAAGACGCGCCAGCCAGTTCCCACCGCCGACCCCCGAGGAAGAGAGGCGCCCGCAAGACACACACAAAAAAGGGGGGGGGACGACGACCAGGGACACCTCCTCCTCCCCGCCCCACGAAGAACCCGGTCCCTCTCCAGGGGCGCAGGCAGACCTTCAACTCGGGCCTCTCCCCACTTTGCAAGGCACTTGAGTTTCCCGACGGTCTCGCCCAGCAGGGTGCAGGAGCAACTCCTTCTCTTCGCGACCCACCCTGCCCCGGAGAGTGGCATCTCTCCCCCCCCCCCTTATGCATAAGGCATAAGGGTGGATCGTACAGCCGTGTGTGTGTGTGTGTGTGTGTGTGTGTGCAGCATGTCCAGCAGAGACTCACCTTTCCCCGTCTCGCCCCTGGAGCGCCAGTCGGAGGGGGGGCTTTTCTTATGCAGAGGAGCAGATGAAGTCCCTTGTCTCCTCCTCCTCTCTCCCCCCCCCCCCTCTCGCCCCGTGTCTGGGTCCGTCTGCCTGTCTCCGGCAGGCGAGACCCGTGCGCGGAGCCTGAGTCTGCTTCCCACTCCTTCCCCTCCCAGCCTCCTGTCTCCTCCCTCCCTTCCCGCCCGTAGCAGCAGCTAGTCTGGCTCCCAGGGAGAGAGCAGGCGAGGGACAGGAGACAGGCGGGTGTGTGTGTGTGTTGGCTGGGGGGGGGGGGGTTTGAGCCGTGGAGGGAGCGAGGCAGCCGCGGGAGGGGGGGGGAAGCTTCCTGCCCAAAGCCCTGGCGCGGCGGCTATTCGCAGGCTATACTGTCACCTGCAGGGCTGGATGTGGAAAGGCAAGCGGGCTTTCCCTCGCCTTGGGAGGGGAGAAGCCTCTCAGCCCGGGATGGTCTAGTGCAGGGGTGGGATGCAGTGATGGGATGTAACAGGTTCTCACCAGTTCTCCAGAATCGGTAGTAACTTCCCCCAGTGTCCCAGAGAACCTGTAGTAGCTTTTGGGGGGAACCACCTTTGGGGCTTACCTTTTCACTGGTTCCCCCCACTGTGCATGCATGTCAAGCACTTGGTGTGCATGCACGCCTAGTGCTTGGCACATATGCACGGCCTCCTTGCTGTCCTCCCAAACGGGGAGGAAGAAGAGAAGCTGCTAGCCTGAAGCTCCCTATTTTTATTATTTTGTATTTTTTTCTTTGGCCCCGCCCATGACATGACATCATGATGTTAGCTCCTCCCACACTGTGATGACATCACGGTGGGGTAGTAAAATTTTTGACATCCCACCACTGGTGGGATGTCAAAAAATTTACTACCCCCACTCAGTGGTGGGATGTCAAAATTTTTACTACCCCACCGTGATGTCATCACAGTGTGGGCGGAGCCGACATCATGACATTGTGGACGGAGTCAAAGAGAAAAATAATAATAATAAAATAAAAATAAGCACGCACACGCACACGCACACACACACACACACACACACACACACACACACACACACACACACACACACACACACACCTCAACCCACCCACCCACAACGCGAGGACAGCAAGGAGGCCGTGCATACGCGCCAAGCACTGTAGGCATGCATGCGCACCAAGTGCTTGGTGCGCATGCACAGTGGGGGAACCAGTAAAAAGGTAAGCCCCAAAGGTGGTTCCCCCAAAAAAAGCTGCTACCGGTTCTCCGGGACATTGGGAAACGTTACTACTGGTTCTGGAGAACTGGTGAGAACCTGTTACATCCCATCACTGCCCCCACTGTAATGTCATCACAGTGTGGGCGGAGCTGATGTCATGATGTCGTGGGCAGGACCAAAGAAAATATAATAAAATAAAATAAAAATAAGCACACACACACACACACACACACACACACACACACACACACACACACACACACACACACACACCTTTTTAGGAACTGTGGTAGTACATCAAAATAGGTAAAGGTATTAAATACACATTAAAATACGCACAGTCACACCACACCCAAAGGTAAGTCACTTCCCCTGGGGAGCAGGCTATAGTGAGCTTCAGGCTAGCAGCTTCTCCTCCTCCTCCCTGCTTGGGAGGACAGCAAGGAGCAGTGGTGGGATGGCAAAAAATTTACTACCCCACCGTGAAATCATCAGTGTGGGTGGAGCTAACATCATGATGTCATGATGTTGTGGGTGGAGCCAAAGAAAAAAATTAAAAAATACAAAATAATAATAAAATAAAAATAACCACACACACACATATATACACACACACACTCACCTCAACCCACCCATAACACAAACCTGTAAATAAATAAATAAATACAATAAAATACACCCACCCAGTGGGGGAACCAGTGAAAAGGTAAGCCCCGAAGGTGGTTCCCCACAAAAGCTGCTACCGGTTCTCCAGGACACTGGGGAAAGTTACTACCGGTTCTGGCGAACTGGTGAGAACCTGTTACATCCCATCACTGGCGAGGAGGCCGTGCATACGTGCCAAGCACTGTAGGCATGCATGCACACCAAGTGCTTGGCGCGCATGCACAGTGGGGGAACCAGTGAAAAGGTAAGCCCCGAAGGTGGTTCCCCAAAAAAGCTGCTGCCGGTTCTCCGGGACACTGGGGAAAGTTACTACCGGTTCTGGCGAACTGGTGAGAACCTGTAACATCCCATCACTGGGTCTAGTGCGGGACCAGCAGAAGCGTATTGTGCCTTGGCGGGGCCCCGTATAAAAATTTGTTTGGGGGCCCTTAGGAAGGGTAAAGATTTCTCACAAAAGAAAAAAAATTGCATAAAATTAAAAGAAATATTTATTCGTCATAATTATCTATCTGTCACTTTTTCCAAAAAAATTTTTACAAACAATTGACTTAAACGGGGAAATCCCGCAGCCCGCGATAACCAATGTAGGGTGTTGCCAACTTTTGAACGCAAGTGGGAAGTTTTTATTAATTTTTGCTTATGCACGTTGGGGGCCCCCGTGGCCCGGGGGCCCCGTATAATTGATACGGCAGATACGGCGGTAGCTACGCCCCTAGGGACCAGGCCCCCCTAGAAAGGGTTGGGTGGGTGGCTGTCGAGTTGCCATAATTCTCTCCCACAAAACCTGGACAGAAGTATCCTTGACAAAAATGGGCGGATTATCTACAAAATAGCTTTTTTAAAAACAAACATAATGACATCTATAAAACACTTTCACATTTAATATATGAATATATAAATGAATTTATTTACAACAGTTAATTCCTACTGTAAACACATTGGACACACTTATTGGACGATGATGTGAGGCGAGGGCGTTAAGATTTGTCTCCAGGTATACTCAAAAAAAAATCCAACTACAATGTGGCAGGAAATCGCTTGTTCGATGGCAAGAATTGGAATTTATTTTAATGGTGTGTTATAATACACAATCAGTAAGTTTTAAAAATCCCGGACTTTAACATGATTTTTATCAAACTGGCTGGGACACTTTTTCCGACTTTGAATCTGGGAGAATCCCAATTTTCCAGGACATATGGCAAACCTAGGTGGGTGGGTCACTGGTGGTCAGTGTCAGAGCCAAGACTCTTCAGCGACTGCAACTCATAGCTGAGAATGCATTTTTCCTACAGCAGGAAAAATGTCACTGGTGTGAATTTGTTTAAGGTGGATTCCATCTTGGCATGGAATGATCCACACACTATGATCACGGAGCCAAATCCTGCGGCACGCATGAAATAAGACATGCAGAGCTTGGTATAATAATAATTTCATGTCAGACTTTATTCTCGATTGAAAGAATTTTAGCTGGAGGAACTCCGCTCAGGGGACGCCCATAGGGCCATAGTCAGGATTCTAGATGTGGGTGGGCAATTATTGTTTTTTTAGGATGGGCAACAAAGCCTCTTTTCAATGCATTCCTTTGGGAAACCGTGCTTTGCCAGGGTGGGCAAAGTGCTAACTCAGGGTGAACCAAGCCCACCCTGGTCCCCCTTTTACGCCCCCAAGTGGTCCCTGTTTATCGACTTGCAATTTCTTGCTTTTTCAACTGCTAGATTAGCAAGAGCTGGGACAGCGACGGGAGCTCAGTCTATTGTACAGTACTCAGGTCTTGAACTGCTGACCTGCTGTCCGTCCAGTTGTCAAGTTCTGCGTCTTAACCACTAAGCCACCGCAGTTCCCAAATAGTGCAAAAAAAACTTTGAAAAAACATGTTGGCAGTGCAATTTCTTGCTTTCAAACTGCTAGGTTGGCAGGAGCTAAGGCAAAAACCGGTCGCTCAAACCATCATGCAGTACCTGGGTTTCAGTCGAACCAGGGCTGTAGCCAGGATTCTAGATTTTTGGGGGGTGAAAAAAATTTCAGGAGATACAAAAAAAATTCAGGAGGGGTAACAATGTCACACTCACATATATAACATTGGGACCATGGGAAGGGGGTCTATTAGCTCAGGAGGGTTTTCACACACACCCCTGGCCCCCATGGCTATGGTCTTGAGTCGAACTGCCGGCTTGCCAGCCTTCCAGCTAACAGGGTTTGGTTGGTACCCCGACGGAAGCCAAGGCTGGCAGTTATCTAAAGGGCAATACCAATTAAACTTCTGTGTTGTTGTTCAGTCGCCATGAACCACAGCATGCCTGCTCCTCTGTCAGAATGCTATCCATGGGGTTTTCTTGCCAAGGACATGGGCAGTGGGTTGCCAGTTCCTTCCCCAGAGGGTCTTTTTCAGCCTGAGTTCTCTTCTCTGGCTTGTCCTTCTTGGGTGGCCCTAGACACTTTGTTCTATACCACACCAAAAGTAAAATAAAAATAAAGGGACTTACTCCTTAAGAGTATGACAAACCTAGGTTGCCCTTGCTTGAAAACCAGTCATATCCAACTCTCGGGTTAGATGCTCACCTCCATTTATAGCAAAAGAGCCAGCGCTCTCTGTGTCTGCAGATGTCTCCATGGTCATGTGGCAGGCGTGTCTAGACACTGGAGCGCACAGAATGCTGTTTACCTTCCCACTGAAGTGGTTCCTGTTTATCTACTTGCAATTTCTTGCTTTCAAACTGCTAGGTTGCCAGGAGCTGGGACAAACGACAGGAGCTCATTCTTGCATGTAACACTCAGGTCCTATACAGCTGAACTGCCGACCTTCCAGTTGTCAGGTTTAGCATCTTAACTACTAAGCCAGCACCATAAAATGAAAATAAAGGCATTTATTCCTTAGGAGGCAAGCTATGGCAAACCTAGGCAGCATAATAAAAAGGAGACATATCAACAAAAATCTGCATTGTTAAACAGGCATGATCCTCCCAGTCATAATGTATGTGAGAACTGGACCATAAGGAAAGCTGAGCACAGAATAGATGCCTTTGAACTATGGTGCTGGAGAAGACTCTTGAGAGTCTCCTGGGCTGAAAGAAGATCAAATCAGTAAATCCTAAAGGAAATCAACTCCTTGGAAGGACAGATACTGAAGCTGAAGTTCAAGTACTTTGGGCATCAAATGTGAAGAGAGGACTCACTGGAGAAGGCCTTGATGCTAGGAAAGATTGAAGGCAAAAGGAGAAGAGGGTGGGATAGGATAAGATGGTTAGACAGCATCTTTGTCATAGCAATCATATATCTGGGCAGACTCTGGAGTAAGGCGATGACAGAGGAGCCTGGTGTGCATGGTAAATGGGGTCACAAAGAGTCAGCCTTGACTGTGCGTCAGGACAACAACCGCAACTACTCCGTAGCACTTAGAGCACTCTTTGGGTGGCTCACAAGGTAATTATCCTCAGAAGGATAGATGGCTGAGTCAGTCTTAAGTACTGTACCATCAAGATCAAACTCACTACATTTTGGCTGCAGTACAGCAGTTTTAACCACTTCACCACCAGGGCAACTGAACCTCATTATTTCAGCACATGAGCTACAATTTTTATCTATTTATGTATTACACTTATATCCCACCCCTCTAGGAAAAAAATCATTCCTACTCAGGGCGGCCAACACCATAAAACCAACAATGAAACAATCAAGAATTATTAAAAGTTACAATAAAACTCACAATAAAAACAGTCACAACACATCAAAATTGCCAGAAAATACATAAAAACAAGGGCCCTAAAAGCACAACCTATTGGGGGCGGAGAGAAAAAGGGCAGCATTGTAAACATAACATTCCCAAAGGCCTCCTCAAAGAACAGTGTTTTTGGCTGTTTTTGAATGAGAGCAAGGAGTAAATGTACTAAAGAGTAAATCCTATAGAAGTCAGTAGGAGTTAGATTTGAACTGCTCTGCACAAGATTGCACTGGAGTCCCTAGTCTAGGTCTTAAAATGACATACAGTAATACCTCATATAACATTAGTATCGAATAACACGAAAATCGCATAACATTAAGGAATCTGGGGGGAAGAATTGCATCGGATAACATTAAGATCCTATGGGATGCTTCAGATAACAACCGCTAAAGCCTGTGTGGTTACAATGTATCTCTATGGATCCCATAGAGGATCAGATAACACTAAAAATCATATAACACCAAGACTTGTGGAACCAGGTTTTAGTGTTATATGAGGTTTTACTGTACATAAAAAACACAATCTGCAGTCACTGTTGTTGCCAGGCGCAACAAAAGCAGTTCTGCAGTTTAAAAATAGGACCAAGGTGCACTTTTAAAAACTGTGTGTACAGATTTTAAACTCTTATGTTATTGATAAGGTCGAAAGACTAATCAATTAATAATCAATTAATAAATATTCATTCAAAAACTGTATTAGATCTTCCATTCTGGCCAACCAATATTGGGAATCCTCATCCACTATACATGAGGCAAAAATGGAGCCAATAGAGCTTTAGCAGATTTGCCACCCTGTTAGATCTGCAGTGGCTCAAGTGGCTAAGATGCTGACTGGAAGACGGGAGGTCAGCAGTTCAATTCCTGAGTACTTCAGGATGGAATGGGCTCCCGTCTTTGTCCCAGCTCCTGCCAAACTGGCAGTTCGAAAACAATAAATTGCAAGTAGATAAATAGGGACCACTTTGGTGAGAAGATAAACAGTGCTCTGTACACTCTGGTGTCTAGTCATGCCTGCCACATGACCACGGAAATATCTGCAGACGCAGACAGCGCTGGCTCTTCGGTTTTGAAACAGAGATGAGCACTGAACCCTAGAGTTGGATATGACTGGCTTTCAAGCAAGAGAAACCTTTACCTTTAACAGGACTGGGAGGCTTTTCAGCTACCTCTGCACTGACCAGCTGATGATATTGTTTACTCTGGGGATGGAGCTTATGTAGCTCTGTTTTTGCCATGTGCTAAATTGGTGCTAAATTAGGACTGTGGAGGCTTAATGCTTAAGACGCTGAACTTGATGACTGGAAGGCCAAGGAGGTCAGCAGTTTGAGACCTGAGTACTGCACGATGGAGTGAGCTCCCATCTTTGTCCAAGCTCCTGCTAGCCTGGCAGTTCGAAAGCAAAAAGTTGCAAGTAGATAAATAGTTACCACTTCGGTGAGAAGGTAAACAGTGTTCTGTGCACTCCGGTGTCTAGTCATGCCTGCCACATGTCCATGGAAATGTCTGCAAATGCAGACAATGCTGGCTTCTTGGCTATAAACAGAGATGAGCACTGAATCCCAGAGTCAGATACAACTGGCTTTTGAGCAAAGGCAACCTTTACCTTTACCCCTAAATGGGTGAGTTGTTGCCCCAATCCAGGCACTGTCAATAGCCAAGAATCCTTTCAGCACTGGCAGGCCAGCAGCTGTTCCACATGTTCTGTTTTAATGTGAAGAATTGTATTCAAAAAGGTTGTGCCCTTTCTGAAGTTTGTGCCTGTTTGTAGATAACTTGTAGTAAAAAAAAATCTTTCTGTGGGTTATCTGTGAACAGTTACTCCTGCCCTAGTTTCTCAAGAAGTTTTTATCACAGGATAAGAACAACATTTAGACAAGAAGACATATTCTCCATACAAGACATCTTCTAACATAGGGAATGTATAACTCTCCAGATTTCATTGGAGCCTTTTTTCTCATCAGTCAGCATGAAGAATGATGGAAATTGTGTTTCAGGAGCAGCACAGAGGGGCAGTTTCCCCTTTCACGTGCTAGTACAGCATACATATCATACTCTGCCAAAGTATCTGTCTGGCTTCTTACATGTGCTAGACAGTAATTTTTATCCAATAGAACAAAATTAACAAAAAGTAAAACAACTCAAATGTCTATTTCAGTTGACATATATTGCCCTGTCCAAGTAGCAGCAACTTTTCAAAGTCTCAGACAGACTTCTTTAATATTACACTAGTACCTCGGATAACAATGAGACTTGGTTCCACAAGTCTCGTCGTTATCCGGTTTTTAACGTTGTGCGATACATTGATCGCACACCGTTAAAAAAAGCCCTGTTTCCCTGGAGGCTGCAGCAAGCCAGAACGTCGGGATTTGAATCCTGACGTTTTGGCTTGCTGCAGCCTCCAGAGAGATGGGGGGACTTTGGAAACAGCTTGGATTGGGTCTTCCAACCTCTCTGGAGCCGGCAGGGGGGTCAGGGAGCCCGAAATGGGTAAAAAAAAGGTCTGGTTTTTTTTACCCATTTTGGGCTCTCTGGGCCCCCCCTGCTGGCTCCGGGGAGATCAGAGGACCCAATCCAAGCTGTTTCTGGGCTTTTCTCACCTCCCCGGCCAGTGCAACAAGCCAAAACATCAGGGTTCGAACCCTGATGTTTTGGCTTGCTCCACTGGCCGGGGACGTCGGAGAAGCCCAGAAACCAGTGATGGGATGTAACAGGTTCTCACCAATTCGCCAGAACTGGTAGTAACTTTCCCCAGTGTCCCAGAGAACCGGTAGCAGCTTTTGGGGGGAACCACCTTTGGGGATCACCTTTTCACCGGTTCCCTCACTGTGCATGCTCGCCAAGCACTTGGTGTGCATGCACGCCTACAGTGCTTGGCGCGTGTGCACAGCCTCCTTGCTGTCCTCCCAAGTGGGGAGGAGGAACAGAAGCTGTTAGCCTGAAGCTCCCTATAGCCTGCTCCCCAGGGTAAGTGACTCACCTTTGGATGTGGTGTGTCTGTGTGTATTTTAATGTGTATTTAATACCTTTACCTATATTGATGTACTACCACAGTTCCTACAAAAGCCTGGCAGCTGGCAGGTCTGACTTGGGTTTTTTAAGCAAAGTCTTGGAGTTACCTCATCAATAAGCTACACTTGTGCTGTTCCAATTGAAGGAGGTACAGCTGTTTTACATTTACATTAAGGCATATTATCCTAGAGAACTGGTACAATGACCATATCCATCTTGCAACATGGTGCTGCCCAGGCACTTATACTAACAGGTAAGTGATGGGTTTGTGTTTGGGGTGGGTGGTTGGATAGGTTGATTTATTTTTGGGGTGGGTGGTTGGATGTATTGTAATGTAATTTTCATTTTATTTATTTTATTTATTTACGGGTTTGTGTTGTGGGTGGGTGGGTGGGTTGAGGGGTGTGTGTGTGTGTCTGCTAATTTTTATTTTATTATTATTTATTATTTTTTCTTTGGCCCCACCCACACTGTGATGATGTCACGGTGGGGTAGTAAAATTTTTGACATCCCACCACTGCCAGAAACAGCTTGGATTGGGTCCTCTGATCTCCCTAGAGCAGGCAGGGGGGTCAGAGAGCCCGAAATGGGTAAAAATCAGAGGCGTAGCTACCGCCGTATCTGCCGTATCAATTATACGGGGCCCCCGGGCCCCGGGGGCCCCCAACGTGCGTAAGCAAAACAAATCTTTACCCTTCCTAAGGGCCCCCAAACAAATTTTTATACGGGGCCCCGCCAAGGCACGCTACTCTTCTGGTAAAAATGGACTTTTTTTTACCCATTTCAGGCTCTCTGATGCCCCTGCCTGCTCCAGGGAGATCAGAGGACCCAATCTACAGCTGTAGGGTGGTTGGGGAAGCTGACAAGGACTCCCCGTCAGCTTCCCTAGCCACCCTCCCATGCCTCTGCAGCTGTGGGGTGGCTGGGGGAGACGATGGGGGAGCCCCCCATCAGCTTTCCAGCCACCCCACCCCTGCCTCTGAAGCTGCAGGGTGGGTGGGAAGCTGAACAGAGAACCCCGTTCAGCTTTCCAGCTACCCTACTGCTAGGAAACGACTGCATTGGATAACACTAACAGATCGTTATCCGATGCAAAATTTCTTTGGAAATTTTGCAGCGTTATCCGATTTTAGCGTTATCCGATGCAGTCATTATCCAAGGTATTACTGTACCTCCTAATCAAGATTTTTCTTTAAGGAAATGCCAGACATGGGACTTTCTGCTCACAAATCGCAAGATCTACCACTGAAGAATATCTCACTGACAAATAAGAAACATGTACAACCTACCACAACGGTCCAGGATTCCTCATATTTATTTATTTAATCATAAATATACCCTCTTGTTGGCATTGCCCCACCTAAGATAAGGAGAGAATTATCAGTGGATGTTGAGAGAACTAAGCAAAAGAATGACCCTCGATATCCTCTGAATTGATATGAGCCTGAAGTCCACCAGCTCAGATCCAGGAAGAGCTTTATGGCAAGAATAAACATTATTGAGGATATGCAAGAGCAAAACCAAATTAAAAGTTGGAGGAAGGAGCTCACTGGGCAAGGAACAATATTAAAGAAAGATGTACCTGAGGAACTCAACCTCCCCCACATCACTTGGAAGACTCTAAATAGGCTGAGAGTTGGAGCCTAAATGTAAGACCAACATGCTCAAGTGGGGTCACTGGCAGACAACAACACATGGTGTGAATGTGGAGAGATACAGAATCCAGCTCATTTACTGATCTGCCTATTACTGCCCAAAACACGTACCTATGAGGATTTAAGTTTGTCCAACAAAAAGACAAGTAGCTTCATTTTGACAGTACAGGGTTTGATCAGGACATGAAACAAGAACCTAAATGAGCCAGAATCCAGCACCCCACCTTATTATACCTTTCATATTCTAATTACATGTTTTCCACCAGTTTCATAGTTGTAGGCACAAAAATATTTTTGCAGGGATGGAGAAGATTTCTCCTTTACAGACTTAAAAACCCTGCTGCTATTGGAAATAGAACAAATAGAACAACGAAAGTGATCTGAAAAGGGAGTTAATAGATAGAAGGGTACCCCAACTGTGTTATCCACTTCTGTCTTTCCTGGATCATAAACATCTGGAGTAGTTACTCCTGATTGATAGTATGAATTAAGCAATTGCATGTTGCATTTTTTAAAATACAAAATGGAACTCTGTGTGCATTAATCATCACCACAAAGGGAAAAGAGACCTAGAGGTAATTCTACGTACATTTTAGATTAAAGTGTTTGGGTACACAGATGTTCTAATTGTTTCTCAGAAATGCCTGCAAGGGCCAGATCACTCTAAAGCATGTGAAGCAAAAATGTTGCTCCATAAATAAACACACCTTAAAAATGTAATACAGTATAGGAATTATTATTACATATAACCATCTCTGAAGTAAATGTATACAGTACAATGAATCCTACCATGATACTCATGATCTTGTCTTAATTTCTTATTTTCAACTCAGAGCACATTTGCATTGCTGACAAAATTTCTTTTGTTTCATTTTCATGTACAGTAAAACCCTGTTTTATGACTGCCTTGGTTTACGTTTGCCATGGTTTATGATGGCAAATCCAGAGGAAATTATGTCCCAGTGTACAACGTTTTTTCACATTATGACTGCAAATTCTCCAGAGTCCAAAATGGCTGTAGGGGTATTTAAGACCACCCACAGCCATTTTGGACTCTGTGGGTAGCACGATCGCAGCAGGCCACCTTGCCTTGCACGTTCTTGGCGCCTCTTCCAGAGCCGTTGCTAAAGCACAGGATGCCTTTTAAATCCCGTGCCTTAGCAGCGGCTCCAGAAGAGGTACCATGAACATGAGAGGCAAGGTCATCTGCTGTGATCAATCACCTCTCCCCCCTTCTGTGGCCAGGTCAGTGCAGCGAAGCGGGGGAGAGAGAACTGATTGCAGTGAGCAACCTTGCTTTGTGCATTCACGGTGCCTCTTCCAGAGCCATCACTAAAGTGCGGGATGTCTTTTAAATCCCATGCTTTAGCGACGGTTCCAGAAGAGGTGCCATAAACATGCAAGGCAAGGTCACCCACTGCGATCCGCTCTCCCCCCCCCCTTTGCCATGCCAACCCAGGCACAGAAGGGGGTAGAGGCGAGTGGTTTGCCTCACCCAGCTGCAGCGTCTTCAGCGGGGGAGCCCTGGATCTGCCCCGGCGGTTGGACAAACTGCTCCTTTTCATCACCCGATGCTGACACTGAGGAAGAAGTGCCAGAGCCCAGTCAAGGTAGGGAAAGGTAGCGTCTCACATTTTTGAGGGTTTTCATTTTTATTTTGGGGGGAGAGGTCTGGAACTTCTTCTTTTTTAATTTTCAGTGCATTCCTATGGGAAAATGTGCTCTGGTTTATGATTGATCCGGTTTCTAATAAAAGCTGATGGAACAGACCAAAGTCGTAAACCAGGGTTTTACTGTATTTAACTGGTTTTCCTTTTATCCACTGTGTTTTATACAAACAAAGGTACCAAACACCCTGTCTGCATCCTAAAGCACAGGATTATTCCTCTTGCAACTTGTGCTGCTGTCCAGGGTGCTAATTATAGGTGACACCAATACAAAGTTGGATGGAGATATGGGAGACCTCAAATACCAAGAAATTTGGATGATGTTCAGTAACAGATTTTAGCTTTTTGTCTTTGAAGTGCAGACAAAAAGAAGAATGAGATGATAGTTGGCCACAGTCCTTAGTTTCAGTTTAATTGCCTCCTCTTCTGCATATTTTAATCTTTAGCAATAACTGTTCCTACTAATTTTGCACTGGTTTTTAAAAAAATCTTCAAAGCACTTTCATAAAGGTTTTAAAAAAGAAACTGGCAAGAACACAATTCCACCTGCTTTTATTTGTGTTTGATTGTATATCTTCTTGTGGAACAATTACAGATGAAAGGTGGCAGGAATCTGGCAAACCATTTGTTTAACCAGAAGAAATTGGACAAAGGCATCCTTTATTTTTATTCAAACATGTTTCTACAGTGAGTGGTGTACACTGTTCTAATGTGGAATTGAGAAATCTGACTGATAACAATACAAATCTCTACATACATGTTTATACGCAGGTGCATTGTGTTTCTGGCTAATGAACAAGTTCAAAGGAAGGTAACAAGAGTGATCAGGGGAATGGAAAGAAGGATCTAGGCATGTCTAGCCTTGAGAAGTGAAAACTGAGGGGAGATGCAATAGCACTTTTCAAAAGCTTGCAAAGTTGTCATACAGAAGAAGGACGATATCTGTTTTTTATCATCCCAGAGTATAAGATATGCAATAATGGACTGAAGTTACAGGAAGCCAGATTTCAGCTGAATATCAAGAAAGACTTCCTGTTGGAGCAGTACAATAATAGAACCAATTACCTCAGGAGGTGGTGAGCGCTCCAATTTTCAAGAGAAAATTAGACAACCATCCATGAGATACACTCTGATTTGGATTCCTACATTGAACAGTTGGATGGACTCAGTTGCTTTAAAGGCCTCTCCCAACTCCATTATTCTATACTTAAATAATCTTGAATGTTTAATATTTCCTTTTAACATTGTCACTACCTGTCATTTTTTTAAAGCAGCTCCTGGTCTAATTTCAAAAGTCAAATGGAATTGACCAGTTTAGAGACCTCTGGAAAGTGCAGTATACAGTATCCTTCTTCTGGCAACCTACTGAGAAGGGAGAGGGAAAAGAGGATGGGATGAAAAGAAAGAAAGAAATAGAGAAGGGGTGTCAGAAAGAAAGTAAATAGGGTGGTCCAACCAACCTTTATCTTTTGTTGGTGTCTTTCAGTAACCTGAAAGGTTACCCCACATAGAAAGTGATTCTCAACCAAAAAGAGAGAGAGATTTTCTCTGTATGTATGTATATTTTACAACAATTTACAACACCAACCATAATAAACATATTAAAATAAGTTGGGAGCATCAAATCACAAAATCATTAGCTTACATAAATTTGTTATAACAAAAATTCACTGTGATATCTATATTCAGTCTAAGCCACATATTCCCATAAGACTGCACAGGAGATAGAGGTTTTGATTCTGATTAGCATACATGATAGATTTAAACCATGTGCCTTAAAATGTGTCTCCTCTTTTATAATGTGGGGTGGAAGTTTACAGCTGATTAGTCAGTTTGGTCCTTCAGTGCAATAATCCATGCTTTTCATCAGTGGAGGGAAGTTTGTTTGCTTTTCCATTTCTTGGCAGTTTCTAACATTGCAGCTTCCCAATAAAAAGTAAGTAAGTTTTTTAATAGTAAAAATAAATTTATTTATTTATTTATTTATTTTATTGAATTTATTACCCCGCCCCACTCGGGAGAACCCGACTGATGCTGAGCATCCTTTATTGCTTAAAACATTAGGTCACCATGGGAAGTAAGAACACAAAGCATGCATGGCACTGACATCACATATTTACATGTAAATATAAAACGATATAGTCTCCCTCCTTCCTTAAGACTTTTGATGCTTGACATGTATGTTCTCTGCTGCCAATGCAATTTTGCTACTTGAGAGTTAGTGGGTTATATCTCTACCCACAAGCAGCATGCATAGCCGATGTCTGTATTTGTTAATGAGGCCAACAAAAGATTATCCAGCTTTCTTAACCCCGGAGTCCTTAGAAATCCTAACAGGAAGATCATTTAGGTCTTCAAATGCAAGTCTCATTTCATCTCCCATTACACAGTTGTTTTTCCTTAGCCTGGGCATTCATATCATCTGCTAGCAAAATTGGAGGGTCAATATGCAACTCAAATAGATTCACGAAGACCTGATCTAGTTGAAATAGCTTTAAGTTACTTTCATGCCTGAAATTCAGTGGAGGAAAAGATACATTTAGTGAAAATAAAATAAAAACCCAAAGCCTGCTGGCTAAGTAACTTGAAGGATTAGGAAGTTCTTACTAAAATCCATACCCAACTCTGGAATACTGTACAGTATTTGGATTACTATCGGATGAGATTAAAGTTGCCAAGCCTCCCAGGAAATGACCCCTGCCTTCTAGGTAAAACATAAACAGCATATCCAGGAAGAGAAAGGAGAACAAGGGAAGTCACCCAAGATTCATGAATAACATTAGCTTCAAATTGGAAGCAAAATAATTAAAGTCCTTCTCTTACAATTTTTAAAGCAATCTAGCAACATTTCAGAAGGTAATTTTGTTAGGGAAGTTGTTAAGGCATTGAGTAGAAAGTAGTCAGTGCTGCCAGTATGGCAGGCAGATCTTATTCCTGTAAATTTAGACTCATTTTTCTTGTTACTAAGTAGGCTATCAATTGTTGCATTGAATGAATGTAAGGATAACTGTTCTTTATACTGTATATGAGATCTAAAGGTAAGAGCTTATCCTCAGGTATAAAGTGAATAACTGTTCATGTATCAAATCAGTCTCTGATGAGATTTGATGAGAATCTTCAATAATAATAATAATAATAATAATAATAATAATAATAATAATAATAATAATAATAATAATAATAATAATAATAATAATAATAATAATAATAATAATAATAATAATAATAATAATAATAATAATAATAATACCTAAAGGACTCCCTAGATATTTGGAAATTTTGGACTTATCTGATTTGAACATCATAACTCTCCAAAAAACAACTCTACTGGGGACTGCATATACTGTATAGTCAGACGTTACCTTAACAGCTCTTAGGTCCTTGGTTAGGGCTTGAACTTTTAATGTTATTCCAGTCCTTGACTGTGAACCAAATAGTTTATTTGTAGAACAACAACAACAGCAGCAACAACAACAACAAAGTTAATGGCCGGTGGAGAAGAATTTGGCATGAACTTTTTCAAGGGGACTCACTATCACCTTTGCTATTTGTGCTATCATTGGCACCACTGACAACTGATCTAAATAGAACAAACTGTGGGTATGAATTGGCTAAGAAAGGACTGAAGGTTTCACATTTGCTTTATATGGATGTTATAAAATTGTTTGGAAATACAAGAGCTTAATTAAAAGCACTGTTGGAAACTACAAATAAATTTAGTACAGACATTGGAATGCAGTTTGGAATTGATAAGTGTGCAACGATTACTGTTAAGGCAGGCAAAATTCCCAAAGGTGATGGATTTGAGTTAAATAATGGAGAATATATCAAAGCAATAACATCAGAAGAGGGATACAAGTACCTGGGAGTTCTAGAAGCTTCTGACCTACTACACAACCAGGTCAAAAGAACTACTTCTTCAAAATACACAAGTGGATCCAGAAAATCCTTAGGTCAAAACTGAGTGGAGGCAATATCATCAAAGCAATTAATACCTGAGCAGTACCTGTTATATGTTATTTATTATTTATTTTTATTTTATCACATTTATACCCCACCCTAATCCAAAGACTCAGGCTAGCTTACAAAATTAAAAACACAGTCAAAAACATATTGATTACATTAAAAAATTTAAAAAAGTTAAAAAGTTAAAAATATCAGGGAGAGAGATGAGGATTATTCAAAAGAGGCAGCCAGCCAAACTGACTGTCTGGGCCACACCCCACAAATGCCCCACCAGCCAGGTCTTGATCCCCTTTCTGAAGGGCAGCAGCTCTGTCTGGAGGCACAGCTCACATGGCAGGAGGTTCCATAGGGCCAGGGCGGACACAGAAAAGGCTCTCCTTCTAGTGCTATAGAGGTAAGCCTCTCTAGCTGGTGGCACAGCCAGAGAGCCTCTCTGGTCTGCTCTGGTGGGATGGACAGATGTCTTCAGGGTGATGTGGTCTCTTAAGTATTATTATTTTCTTACCTTCCTGTTTTAAAAAACTAAACCTTATAGATACCCCCCAATTCACACGATTCAATATCTCTCCAAATCAAGTCATTTGATACTATTACATTAAATAGCATCCTAATCTGATTAGCTATGTAATAATTTTTTTAAAATTTTGAATTCCTAAATCTCCTTCTTTCTGATGTACATACCACAGTTTTTTATTTATTCTTGTCTTTTATCTCCATTGCAAACATTATTTATTATCATTTGCCATTGTTTAAATTACCCTTCTGTTAATTTTATTGGCGACATCCAAGACAAAACAAAATTATTTTAGATAATATCTTCATTTTACATAGCACTATCTTTCCAAACCATGACAATCTTAATTTTTTTATATTTTTCAAAAAATTTCCTTACCTTTTCTTTTTATCAAAATTCAATGATTTAAATCCTGCAATTTCTTAGTAATATGTATTCACAGAAATTTAAAACCTGAATTAACTTTAATTTTAAATTTCACTTTGATCTCCTCCATTTCCTGTCTATCATTATTAAATAAAATCATCTATGATTTACTGTATTCCAATGTATTCTTAAATCTGTTAACTTCAAAACTTTCCAAATAACCCTGAATTGTATCTAAAACTCTCATACGCTCTTTTATAGTTAACAATATATTATAAGAGCATAAGCTAATCTTTACTGTTCTCGTATATACCCGAACATAAGCTGACTCGAATATAAGCCGAGGTACCTAATTTTGACCTGAGAAACCAGGAAAATAGATTGACACGAATATAAGTCAAGGGTGGCAAATGCAGCAGCTGCTAGTGAGTTCCAATAATCAAAATACGGTACATGAAAATAAGATGCAGCACAAAGGAGTTTTCTCCATGCCGATTGAGATGCGCCGACAACCGGATGGGAGAAGTGGATGGTGAAGGCTATTAGCTGCCACTACCTTTTTTCCATCACATTCAGTGACCCAAGTATAAGCCGAGTCACTTTTTGACCTCATTTTTAGGAATGAAAAACTAGGCTTATACTCGAGTATATACAGTACTTGTATATTATTCAGTTTTTATCACATTTTCCATACAAGTCCAATCAATCAAATCAATCAATCTCCATCATAAATATAAACCTTGTTTGGTTCCTCAGTTTAGGATGATTTGTTCTGTTAGATCATTGTTAACTGGTATTGAAGCCCAGTTCTTTCAATATAATTGTTTTATTAGTTGCAATGTATCTTTTTAATTGTATGTCTTATATATTGTAAACTCTGCACTAGAAGGGCAGTGTATAAATGCAAACAAACATTATTGCTTGTTGAAATCTTTCTCCAAATCCCACAACTTGGATTAGATTTTCAATGTTGGCCATTGCAACAAGCCAAAGGCTTTAAAAATATGTAAAGCTATTACCCCCAATTTCAGTTATATATTATTATTATTATTATTATTATTATTATTATTATTATTTCGATTTATATGCCGCCCTACTTGGTGAAAACCAACTCAGGGCGGCTTACATCATAAAATTGAATACAATACAGTATAACAAATCAAAAATGCAAAATCACAGCATAGTACACAACATAAATGTAAACACAATATAATCAAAATACAGTCCATAATCACAATACAATTCATATCTAATACAAAGAAAATAATCATACAGTAAGCAATACAGTAATGTACAATACAAAACACCGTCCCGCTACCCATCCACATCCCCCCCAACACACCTGCCATCAGTCCCGATATGGCTGTAGCGAACACCCACCCCCTATCCCCAGGTAGTCTCTGGGAGCTGGCGGGGCAAATCAACTCCCCCGGACAGGTGTTTTTTTTGCCCGGGGGGGGGGGCAGAAGAAGCCAGGGCAGGTTGAGGACATTGCCGCCCCTCCCCCTGTGCCTACACCAACTGCCCGGGGGGGAGGGGGGGAAGCAGCCACGGCAGGTTGAAGACCTTGCCGCCCCTCCCCCTGTGCCTACACCAACTGTGACTGTTAACAAGTACCCTGTTAAATATGGAGTCCCTGGTCCTAAAAAGTAATCACTAATGGGTAATCCCCAGGTATGTTAAATGAATTAGAATGCCAGTGTACTTCAGTTACCTGTAAGTGTAAAGTAAGAATCCTTCAACGATAAGAATGTGGATACTACCATCATCCTCCCCTGAGTCCTCTATAGTTCTGGTGTCTAGTGTGTTAATGCCATGAGATCGTTCAAACTTGACTGGATTCTTCTTCCAAGCGCTGATAGTACTCATCATTGCGTCCATATCCAATGCAGTAATAACTATGATGATAAAAAGCATTATTACTACATAGACATAGTACAGAATAGTTACAGCGCATCCTGGCCTTCAGTGGCTACCAACTCACATCCTAATTTGCAACATCTATTTTACTCATCAAGTCCAGCCCTAGGACTAGAGGGACAGATTTCTACATAATAGTATAATTAATTAAGATTAATACTCTCCTTGTTAAATCCATCATCTGCCTTCCTTTAATAAAGCCACTTTCATCCATTCTAATGTATTCCACTATAAACTCATTCAATCTTTTCATTATAATTATTGTAAATATTATAGCATCATTATTTATTAACAGTATAGGTCAGTATGAATCTATTTGTGTTTTACCTTTCCCAGGCTTTACTATTAGGACTATCATATAAAGATTCCTAGATGGGGAAATTTAACAGCAGAAGCAATAGCAGACAACATTTGGAAACATCAGCTGTAAGGAAGGGGGTCTATGGCTTGAGAAGGAGAATAATTTTACATACAAATAACGTCATATATTTCATGTTGAGCAGGGAGTAAACAGTTCAGTTCATTCCAAAGCAGCAGGTAAACAGTTCCACTGGTGTCTCCTTCCATTATACAGTTTGAAAACCAATTCTTGATCAAAAGATGGAGTCTCCAGAAATCTCCAGACCAACAGTGTCAAAAAATGTTGCAGAAGACACAACACAAAAAGACTCCACATTTAAAACTATACAAAAACTATATTAAAAGGTGTTAGATAAAGAAACTATAAAACTATGTTTTTATAAATAGTTAGATTTAAAAAAACTGTAATAAAGAAATGCTGCTGCCACACGTGACTGGAACCATACTATACTAGAAAATTGGCTATCGGAGCTTCAAGGTAGGGGAAGGAAAAATGGAAGTGCCTGGTGCCTGGAATCTAGTTGATGGAACTTGTGCCTGTAATCATAAAGGCTGATATCATTGTGAATGGATGATAATCTTTAATTTAGAATTTCTCCTTCTTCAGGTTCTTATGTTCCCTGGGGTTCCCTTCACACCTGGAGAAGCCTTTGGGGCTTTAAATCAGGGAGAATTTATGATAAACTGGTATTGAAGATATCTGTAATTCATTTTGCTTCAACAAATAACTCTTCCTACAACTTTTTAAACACAGGATTTTTCTATTATATATGTACAGATGTTCGCATCCAAGTTCTTTTTATCCAGCAGTTCATTATTAGTGTTTTACATATATAAGTGAGTTTGACTGGCATTGCATTTTTATAAGTTTTGTATTATTTCCCCTTATTTTTGAAAATATTGTCTTCATTGGGTGCTTCAACCATATAACTATTCTATTGTATTCTATTGCTCTTCAGTAATCTACTGTTTAAAGTTTTTTCCTCCTGATTGTCAAGCATCTTCAGTATGACTAAATCTATTTCTGCTACTTACTTGTTTGATTCTTGTTCCACATGTCATTTTGACGTGGTGGGTCAAAGTATCATCTCCCACTGTTTTCGATCCCATGCCATGGTATTCACTCTGTGATAGCTTTCATCCACCTGCCATCTTTGAAGCGGCACACATGTCCGGCCCACTGATACCTTGCAAACTCAATCAATGTTGATGCTTGTTTTGCACCTGATCTTATGTGCAATTCTCCATTTCTACTACTATGTTATACATTGTGGAAGCCATGAATTTCCACAATCCAGTTACTTGGATGATCTATGTCTCAAAATCTATTTGTGAGTTTTCTATTTAGCTCTATATTTTCTAAGATAGTGGTACAAGAGATACTTTTATATACAGTATCTGCATCCACCTACATTATGTCTGCACTGGATATTTCTTTAACGGTATACTTGTATAATTGTATCAAGCCTATATATATATGCATTTTAACCTATATGACTCCTTATTTTTACAGTGACTAAACTGCTTGAATGTACAGTTATACCTCGCATAAAGAGCGCTTCACTTAAAGAGTAACTCGCTTAAAGAGCAGAAATTTATCTGAATACTCGCTTTGCTTAACAAATAAAACCAACAAAAAACTCGCTTAACAAATAAATCGGGGTTCGCAATCTCCCCCACAATTGGTCACTTACAATGGTGTTCCCCTTAAAGAGCAAACTCGCTTAAAGAGCAATCCTGTGGAACGCATTATGCTCTTTAAGCGAGGTACAACTGTATAGTTGTTCAGCAATTAATGCTAAAACAGAACCATCACTGGTGAGGGTTTTGGGGATAGTTGCTTTCCTCATTCCCTCCCCCCATTAATACTGATGTTTTTAAACACATTAATCTTGTTTTTTTATATTATAAAGGTGAGATTGGTACTTTAAAAAGGGGATGAGGATAGGCGCAAACACAGGGAGAGCAAGTTTTTATCCTGGGAGCAAGGTAGCAGATCAGTGAGGAGGGGAGACAGCCTGAGCAGAAAATAAAGAGAAAGGCAACTGCATTACATTTGGCCATCCTGTGGCCTCAGTAATTTAAGATTTAATGAAAATATGAATATTTTTTAGGGGGGGAAAGTAAAAAGGGAAAATACTGAAATAAATAATAAATACAGGAAGAAGGGGTTAGGAGGTCTCCCACATAATCTAGGAAGGATGCTGCATAATTCAGCAACAGTGAATGTTGGGCATACTGACACCAGTTGTAAGAAGGCAATGGATAGAGAGAAGAATGAGGAAACAAAAAGCAGCGTTTGTAGTTAAAGTATAGGACAGTAGTGTGTGTTTTCTAATTGCTGGCATGCCACCCAAAAGGAAGCAAGGAAGAAATGAAGCCACCAGAGACTGGGGAAAGGAGCTCTAAAAGTCAGCTAAGGCCCTGGATCCTTTTGCTGCTCATGCTGAATGTCCAGGAAGGAAGTGGGCTGCCCCCAGTACTGTAAATAGCATGTGGATCTCTCTCACACACAGACAGTTAACAATTGACTGAGAGAAGATTGAGCAACTGGGAGTTCAACAGCAAGGCCAGGTTCCAGCAGAGGGGCAAGCTCCGGAACTGCAGATGGGATAAGCAGACAAGAAGGAAGAAGAGACCCATCACCATTGAGCTCAACTGCATCCGACATGCAGGAAGCTGCCTTCTGAGGATATCTGAGCCCTGACTAAGTGGAGGAAACATCATGAGCTTTGCAAGTAGGACAGGAGGAAGAACCACATGGACAGCTCAGGATCTTCAAATGAGATTAGAAAGGAAAAAGTAGGATTATTGGGCGGTGGCAGAGCACGTGCTAGGAACCCCCTGACAGAAGATAAAATAGTTGGCCCATCAACTTGGCTGGCCAGGGTTCACATAACAAAAGGAATCCAGGAAGCTCTAAAGGTGTGGGAATTATTTCTGATGGATTTTAATGGCACCATATTATGGCAGGATCCTCTGGAAGTGAGGCCTTACTGGTACAATCAGAAATAACATGTGAAATAACATGCTTTCAAAAGTACTTTAAGGTCAGAGGTATGCTTAGCACTGGACGCAGCTCTAGATGGACAGAGATGTATATCAGGACCTGACCTTCCTGGAAATGTTTCCCAAATTGGTCGTTGTGTACATCTGGAGAGATATTCTGTGTAATAAACAAGGTAAAGTTTGTGTGTGATAACATGGTTGTGGTTCAGGTCATTAACGGCCAATCATTATGAGGAACTAATGGGAACTGTGCACAAGTTTGCAAAACATGTACCTGGTGTTAATGATTTTGTAGATAAGGAAGAGAAATTTCAAATACTGGTGGCAAAACCACAGAAAACCCTGAATCCGCTTCTGACAAAGTTCTGGGAAATTCAGGAAGCTCTGTGGCAGTGGTTCCCAACATGGGGCCCACACCTCACAGGGGGACTTCAATTCCCAGAAGCCTAAGTCAGTACATTGGCTGACCAGTGCTTTGGAGAATCTACTCAGGCTTCTGGGAATTGAAATCTAAAAATCAAAGGTTGAGAAACACTGCTCTATGGCATAGGGTGTCAGGAAATGAATCTATTTCCTAAGGCTTGAAATTGCCAATTTTCAAATAGGCCTCAGAAAAATCCATTTCTCTCTCTCTGAGCCTCAAGGCTGTGTAATAGCATGTTTTTCAATCATGTTTTTAGTGTCAGTGTACCCGTCTTATCTCTTTAGCAGAGCAATGTTATGACTAGCCCCAGTTCATTCTGTGTACACGTGTGTAAACAATGTACTGTTGTTTTGAGAAAGTTTTCTCATTTTGCTTGCTGTTACCTGATTGGGTAAGCAGTCCCACCTGACTGCAAATTCTCCATTTTGGAGAGAAGAAAGAGTTCGTCTCTGATTCTTGATGGATTAAGACCTGTGCTACTGACTTTTATGCTTTATGAACCTGATCAATAAATCTTCATCATTTTTCTGAACAACGTGTCTTCATTGGACTAAAAAGGGTAAGAGCTGCCTTTCACACACACAAATCTTTGAACACGCTACCAAATAAAAACCCCTTAAGAGCTGATAAGCAGCTGAGAATTCTATCTCTGTTCTAATTAGCCGTCCAGCTCGCCCTGTGTAGGTTTGTTTTGGTTTCCAGGGGTTTACCAGAGGAGTGGGGGCCGGCTGGATCGTGACATGGTGGCAGCGGTGGGATGTCGCGCCTCTTGAAGACTTTTTTTTTGTGTGTGTGCATGCTCTCAATCTCGGCCCAGCAAGAAGCAGCAGCCTTCGTTTATTTTGGCTGAAAGCCTGTGTGTGTCTCCAGCGCCGGCTGAGACTGAAAGTGCCTGTGTCTTGGACTGCTTGCGTTTTCCTGAGATAAGGTGCTGAAAGGAAAGCAACTGATTGCTGTTTTGAGTTTTGAGTCGGATTCTCAAACTCCCAGACCGTGGGCCGTGGGCCGAGGGCCGTTTCCAGTGCTGGCAAGTCCAGAGGGACTGAGACGTCTTCCAAGCCTACAAGATGGAAGGTAAGCCAGTGGCTGATGAATGTACCCCCTCACCACAGTTAGCACCCCAAGACAGACTCCATTCCAGATGGGATCTTGGAGAAGGTGCCCAGATGATGTTTAGCCAGAAGGAAGGGCCCAGGGTGGGTGAAGCTTGTCCAGATGACTTCTGAGACTTCCCCAGACGCCCAGCAAGCCCCAAGCCCTAAATAAGACTCTTTTGTGTTGAATTGGAGTCAAAACTCCACAGAGTGCCTATTTTCACTCAGAAGCAGTTCCCTGAAGTAATTTTCCCCCAGATCCAGATTCCCGACGTACTGAGGAGAGTGAATGGAATTCTGCGTGCTCTTGAGTTGAGAAGCTAGTCAAGCCATCAATTCTGTTGCCTGTTTAGTTCCCAAACCTCACAGGGATGAGGATGCGGGGTTGTTTGATTGATTCCTTTGGACTGTGTTCTGATAAATACCTTAAAGGTTGTTTCTTGAGTTTGTTTTCTAGGAGATGCACATGTTCCTGACGTCTGAAAGAAGAGCTGATAACGGAACTCTAAATGGACTTTGTTCAACTGGTTGTTTAATTGTTTGCAGGTGCAACATCGAAGAAGACGAAGAAGGGGGGAAATGTTATTGTTTCTTGCTAATCATCTGTTTATTTTTCCAGAGGCTCGTACAAGCGGCCTCTGTGACATGTGTGGTGTTACTGACCTGTTTTCTGATTTAAAGGTTGTTCTGTTTGGGCAAAATGTGTATTGGACTCAGTGGCTCCTGCACTGCTGAATATCTACGGTATATGCCAGTAGCAGTCAGTTTCCTAGAATGCAATTTCTTGCTTTCATACTGTTATGTTGGCTGGAGCTGGGACAGAGGCAGGAGCTCACAGTCTTGAACTGCTGTCTTGCCAACCTTCCAGTTGTCAAGTTCAGTGTCTTAACCGCTAAGCCACTGCAGTCTATTACCGTACTTATCGTCATTCACCATGTCACCCGAAAACTTTCAAAAAAGCAATCAGTTTATAAGTTTATTTAAACAATAAAACAGCCAGAGAAGTTATGAAGGAAAAAGAGATTTTATCAATAAAATCAATTATAACATATGCATATGTGCAGTGGTGGGCTCCAAAAATTTTTTTACTTCCACATTGTGGGCTTGGTGTGGTGGGCATGGCCTGGGGAAAAGCCCTGCATTACACCCAAATTAGGAGTACTGTACAGTACTTTATTTCAAAACTTGGATGGGCAGGGCCAGCCAGAATTTCTTTCTGGTGAACTGGTGCGAAGCTGCTGAAGCCAACCACTGGACTTGGGAACCTCAATTTACAATTTAACCATGCTCTTATACTTTTTACACACACGTTCTTAGCTCAGGTGGGGCTGAAGGGCAGAAGGTGTTTCATATTTTATCCTGGCATTACATACTTTTCAAAATGTTCAGAAATGCACAGTCATGCAAGTCTATTCCACTTAGATAGATGACTTAGTACTTTCCGTGTAAGTTTCTTCTCATAAAAATGGCTTTCTTTCTAGGCCACACTGTAAATTGACACAAATAAATTATCTTAAAATTATTATACAAGCTTCATTAACTGCATGCATACTTCTGATAAGAGAATGGGTTTAATAATTCAAATTAATTAATTTTGCGGTTGTCACAACCAGGTAATGCTCCTAATGAAGGGTCTGTCCTCCATGCTAGGGTAATGGGCAGCTGTAACCAATATTGTTCCAAAATAAAAGTCTTCGTATATTTTTTGTTATCATCCCTCCTCCTGTGGCCTGACAGAGCTATTACTCTTGAACAGAAATCAAATACTATCAGTGGTGGGCATCAGCAGGTTTGCACCAGTTTGCCAGAACCGGTAGCAGAAATTCTGGCTGGCCTCGCCCATCCAAGTTTTCAAATAGTCCTAATTTGGGTGCAATGGAGGGCTTTCCCCTGGCCATGCCCACCATACCACACCCACAGTTTGGTAGTAAATTTTTTTGGAGCCCACCACTGGATACTATGATTATTAATTACAACTCATTATGAACATAAAATTGCAATACCATTTTTAGTTTCTGCAAAATCTCCATTTTGGCTATAGAGTAACAGTTGCCACTTTAGTTCTCCCACATCTTAAAATTTTTACATTCCTATAATGCAGTGGTGTCCAAACTAAGGCCCGGGGGCCAGGTGCGGACACCGACACCAATTCATCCGGCCCGCGAGGCCCTCGTCGCTCCTGGAAGCGGAAGTAAAACCATTTTACTTCTGTTTTAAGGAGTGACGAGGGCTTTGTGGGCCGGATGAATTGGTGTTGGGGGCCGCACCCAGCCCCCGGGCCTTAGTGACCGGCTCCCTGAACCACATGATTGGCCCATGGCCAAAAAAGTTTGGGCACCCCTGCTATAATGGAACTGAGAAACATTCACTACTATGCTTTCAGAGACTATTATAAATATTAAAAGATAAAGATAACTTATTTACATGTGATTCAAGTTACAAATAGGATGTATATTGTCTGGAGTATAGTATTGTTATATAGGTAAAAGTTACCCTTGCTCGAAAACCAGTCATATCTGACTCCAGGGTTCAGTGATAATCTGTTTATAGCTGTCTGTTTCCATGGACATGTGGCAGGAATGCCTAGACACTGGAGAGCACAGAACGCAGCTTACCTTCCCACCAAAGTGGTACCTATTTATCTACTTGGAATTTCTTGTTTTTGAACTGCTAGGTTGGCAGGAGCTGGGACAGAGACAGGAACTCACTTCGTCGTGTAGCCCTTGGGTCTTGAATTGCTGACCTGCTGACCTTCCAGTTGTCAAGTTCAGCATCTTAACCACTAAGTCACCGCAGTCTTACACTGGTATAAAATCCACAGCTCCTTTTCAGTTTAATGCTGTTTACCTTTCTACTGCAGCACTCAGGTCTTGAACTGCTAACCTTCCAGCCATCAAGCTCAGCGTCTTAACCACTAACCCATTGCAGTCCAATTGTTTCATAGCTGTACGAATAATCTGTTTGTCTCCCGTGTCCAACGTGATTCATTTGCTAACATGTTGTCTCAGACTGCCTGAAGCATTTTGGAACTCAAGAGCAAACAAAATGGGTTTTAATGCACTTGTAAGAGGGCATTTCAATTCGCCCCCCCTCCCCCGCTTTGTCTTTTAGCTATTTGATGGCCAAATGGGACTCCTGTAGGCTTTTGTCTTTGTAAACCATACAAGAGTATAAAAGCCTGGAAAACTTGGAGGAATTTTGAAGCTGTTCACAGTGCTTCATTGAAAGCGTGGGTGGTTTTGAAGTTCAAATGGCTCTTGTCACCAGGAGCTTTTTTTTTAAAAAAGGAAGCAATTTGAAACAACAACAAAAGTGGTTTTAAAAGCCTGATAACCCTTTGTGTTGAAAATATATGAAACTGAGGCCTGAGAAATGCAAGGCTTATTTCTTTTTTTAAAAAAGATAATGTGAATAGACTACTGAATCCAAGAAATACACTAAAATCTAGTCTAGTAAGTGCTTGTGGTGTTCTTGTTTGTGTGTTTTTGCCATCACGGGTTGTTAGTTCCCTCCACACCGTTAATTTCTGCCATACCTTGGATATAGTAAAGCACTCTTGGGGTAATGAGTTCTAGCATGTTCAGCTCATTAATGGTATCTCCTTCCACCATCCCAATTGTTATACTCCCGCAATGGGCAGCAAATGAAGGGAAATACAGCTCTTTTTTCTTCTCCAGAGAAGAAATCATGATATCACCTTGCACAGTATTATGGTAACCTTGCTCTGACAAGTGAATGAGAGTTCCATTATTTCCTTTTTATGTCAGGTTATAGAAGTATAGAAGAAAATACAGAATACTCCAACTCGCTCTGCAAGGAAAGATCCCTAGGAAGAGAGACCCTGGATGTAGAGGGACCTGAGGGCTGAAGAACCTGAGAGACTGGTGTGGCATGTCCTTGGAAGAACTGTTCCAAGAAGAACAGGAAGACTATTCCTATGATGATAGCCAATATCTGGAACAGATACAGCACTTGCAGAAGAATAGAAGTACAGTCAAACCTCGCATAAAGAGTGCCTCGTTTAAAGAGTGACTCGCTTAAAGAGCAGAATTTTCTCTGAATGTTCGCTTCGCTTAACAACTAAAACCAACCCAAAACTCGCTTAACAAATAAATCTGGGTTTGCAATCCTCCCCCCACAATTGGTCATTTACAATGGTGTTTCACTTAAAGAGTAAACTCGCTTAAAGAGCAATCCTGTGGAACGCATTATGCTCTTTAAGCGACGTATGACTGTACTGTATTAGTTAAGAAGCTCACCTAGTTAGCTGGAAGGACAGCAAGTCGGCAGTTCAAGACCCGAGTACCGCATAATGGAATGAGCACCCATCTCTTTTCCCAGCTCCTGCCAACGTAGCAGTCCGACAGCAAGAAATTGCAAGTAGATAAATAGGGACTGTTTTGGTGGGAAAAAATCTCAGGCATCCCGAGCGGAATTCCTCCAGCAAAAATCCTTTCAACTTAGAAAGCACCTTTGTGTGCTTCTGACATGATTTTTAAAAAACCAATAGAAGTACTGTATTCATGAAGAGGAAAATAAGCGCATAGTGTATACATTTTTGTTTGTGTCCCTACTTCCCTCTAAGTAATACCTATTTGCAAATGTGTACTACAATTTCCTCATTCTCTGCCTGTGGATATGTCACAATAGCTGCTGTACCTTTAATAAAGTTGTTGTAAGCTAAGGGAAGTGAACCACAGCCCATGGAGTTTGTTTTAGGGGCCTTTGGTCCTGCTGGCACCCTGACAGCAGACACTGGCATACACTGGCTCACTCTCAGAGTTCTGTTGGCTTAGCATCTACTCCTCTGATGCCATGGGTTTTGTGCCTGTTATCCAATGATTATACAACATTTAGAACTGGCTAGATAACTCAGTGGTTTACGTATCTGGCTGCAAAGCCACAGATTGGGAGTTTGGTTGCCTCCTGTGCCTCCTGGGAGAAGAACCAGCCTGTGTGGGTTTGAGAAAATTGCAGTTGCACAGCATGTCCAGAAGAGAATGGTAAACCATTTCTGTATATTCTCTATCTGAAAACATTGAAGAGAGTCACCATAAGTCAGAACTGACTTCATGGCACACAATTACTATAACATCTCTTGCTGAGAAGTCATCATAACGTTTCCCAGCCCTACTATAGATATTGGCTGAGTCGGGGTGAACTATAACAATTTGCTGATGTGTTTTAGAAACTGATAAATATTAAATCTACTTGCCTTAGTATTTTTGCAAGAGAAAGGAGGAAATGGTTTGAATTTTGTCCGAGGTATGCATTGTCTGTAGCACTCATCAATTAAATCTGTTAAGGCAGACTTAATTGACATTAACGATAGAGCCAAGATAGTGACTTCCTTTGGCTGTCCAGAATTGGATCAGGACTCAAAAGAAGAAGAAAATTGAAATTGGGGGAATTTGTTCACAAGAAATTTCTCCGTAAGTTCTTTTCTTCATTCAGAACTGAGAATTGCAAAACAGTAACTATATGCTTCAACTGCATAGAAGCAAATGGAATACAGTGGTACCTAATCCGTTCCATGGTGCTCGTTGTTGTACGAAACAATTGCTATACGATGCATGCATTGTATAGCGATTTTCCCTATGGGATGCATCGTATGAATTTCCCCCCCGCTAAGTGGTCTTTCCCATTGAAAAATTGTTGTATGATATTTTTTCTATAGGAAAAATTGTTATGCGGGACACAATTTCCCCCCAAAACCTAATTGTTATGTCATTTTGTTGCTATATGGAGCAATTGTCGTATGAGGGTCCACTGTATTTCCCTCTTGTAAATGGAGTGGCAGGTGATTTACTGTTGATCTATAAAAGAAACCTTGCTAGACTTCACACGGTGGCAAAGCTTTAATAACTCTGTTCAGTGAATGCAACATCTTTATTCTCCAAACCAAAGCTGATTTGTTAAAAGGAAATAGTAGTGAAAAGGGAATTTGGCAGAAACAAAATTTGCTACTAGATATTTCTCACTGCAGGCTTGAATGGATTTTCCACGGAAACTTTTGTGGAAAAAGTATTTTTGTAACCGCACTCAACACAAATATTCTTTCTGGGCTTATAAATCTGTTCCTAACACTCCTGGCAACAAGTTTTTTAAGTTTTGAAAGGAATTGTATTTCATCCTGAATAGGTTATCTGGCACTTGCAAATAAAAATAAGCATATGAATATTTATTGCAAGTACAGTGTGCAGCATTTTGCAGAGAACACCAAAAGATCTTTCCTCAATTATCTTGTTTCAGCTGTAATACATTAGCACAGACCTCCTGAAGAAACCTTTTGATACAAGTTTAACTCCCCCCCCCCTTGAACACAATTTACTCCCTTATTCACAGCACTTGTAACCATCTAATAATCCAGTGGTGCCCAAACTAAGGCCCGGGGGACCGGTGTGAAGCCCTTGTCGCTCCTGGAAGCGGAAGTAAAACGGTTAAAAAGGGCCCGTACAGGCCTTAGTGACCGGCTCTCTTAACCACATGATTGGCCCACGGCCCAAAAAAGTTTGGGCACCCCTGATCTAATCTGTTTATGTCTCTGACACAGCCACAATATTCCAATGACTGACATACCCGACAGCTATGACTGGGGAGAAGGAAATGTCAGTGTGAAGAACTACTTTGTCATCATGAAATTTAAGATATGGAGGACCACTGCACAGAGCAGCCAGCTCATTGGCCCTTATAGCCTATATATCAGATAACAAAATTGAAGTTTTAAGAGTACATGAAGGCCTGTGGTGGCTAGGGACTCAAATAGAGGCCACATTAATTGCTATAAAACCAAAGATAGGTACCATTGTGAGAAAGGTCTTTGGGCACATATTCTTCAGGCCTTTAAGGAAGTGTTCTATAGTTGGATTTCTGAAGACTAGCCTTCGGTCAAAGTCTTTACCCTGGTATGCCACATTTGCCAGAAGATAAACTTTGATGATGAGAAACTAAGACCTAATTTCAAGTGAAGAAGAAAATGGAGTACTATGTGGAGAGTAATGAGCAGGTTTTCCTATTGATTCTGCAAAGTGGTTGAACTTTCCCTATTTGTGTGAATAGCATTTTTCTGGTTGACAAGGTTTTTATTACTATTATTATTATTCAATAAGGTCCCTTGCTATTGACAGGGAATTGTTTATGCTGTGAACGTTAGTGCATTAAAATACTAGAAACTCTCCTGCTTTTAATCAGTGAGATTGGCTTGAAAATCATGTTATGGTTTAAAGAGTGATGAAAAATAATTTCTAAAAGACTTGAGTGTATCTCTTGGAAAATACTGCAGTGTACTTACCTGTGTTTTAATTTTAAATGTGTTGAATTCACACAAACCTGTTTAATTTCTTAAGATCTTCAGAAACTCTTTTTTGTGCCCCTTTCAAGTCACTGTTCTTTTCAACAAATGGCATCTTTGTCTTTAATCATCAATTTTCAGACAGCTGGCAAAACATAATATGCTTTTAACGATGCTTTGATGTTTTCTTAAATTGCTTGTCCTGTGTATCTGTCTCATTTAAAAAAACATTTTAGTTTAATATTTGTTAGCTACTTTCAGGCTACAGAATAACAAATTTAACCAAGAGCCACAGTATAGAAAAGCCTCCAATGAGGCTTCAAATTCTTTATTTCTGAGACCATGGCTAAACGGTCAGCCACTTCTATTCATTCACCCTAGTTTAAAATATCTGTCAGCAAAATGAGAGAGTAATATTTCACCAAGCATCTAGCATCAAACAAAGCAAATTTTCAGATGGCTATTAGAAGCTGCTGACTAGTAATAAGCTAAGGTTCCATTAGGCATTAGAACAAAGAGTACATTAAGATCAATTAGCTAACGGTAATTTATTTTTAAAACTTACCTGGATCCAAGTCTGCTCCTTTGTCCACCCTTCAAAAGGAAACTGGTACAAGATACCCAGGTCATATTGTGAGGAGCGATATGCCAGTCTTGGTCTTCTTATAGAAACTGATAATCCAGCACATAACATAGGCAAAAACTTGTGCTTATGCTTCTAGATAGTTTGACTGGAGGCAACCTCGTTCAACTATTATGTCTTCACAAACTAAAGCAGGGGTGCCCAAACTACAACCCATGGGTTGGATCCAGCCCCTGATGCCAATTCATCCGGCCCACAAAGACCTCGTCGCTCCTAGAAGTGGGAGTAAAACATGCCCATATGGGCGTGTTTTACTCTCGCTTCCAGGAGAGATGAGGGCTTCCCAGGCTGGATGAATTGGCGTTGGGGGATGGATCTGGCCCATGGGCCATAGTGACCGGCCCCCTGAACCACGTGCCCGGCCCATAGCCTGAAAAGTTTGGGCACCCCTGGACTAAAGCATCAGTAGCATGCTCTGTTCAGGAGAATTATAATGACCTGCTACAGAGGTAAGTATTCCAGCCACTCTGAAAGTGGTAAATCAACAAAAGCATACACCAGATATTAAAGGTTTGCCAGCTTGAGCACAGAATTTTTGGTTCAATTGAGTCCTGAGGATGGCTGCTGTTTAATACTCAGTAACCTTGGATACTGTTTATTTCTCAGTGCTGTTCCTACCAGGGCTGCTGCTGTTATTAAACGATTTGAACTGTTTTAGTGGCCTTTATGAGAAAACCAAAAGTGGAATACGGACATATCAACCTAGTGATTTTTGACTCCAACAACTTTTGAGTTATTGATCAGAAAAAGTATATGAAGAATGTATTAGTTCGCACATGAACTATGCAATAAAATACAGAAAAAGATTTGCAGAAGAAATCGTAGGAGAACCATATTTTTGAAGCTGAACAAGAATTATACAAAGTGTTTCTATGAGTGCAGAACACACAAGCTTTGTTAAACCTTCATATAAAATGCTAACATTCTGAAATATTTTTAAAAGAACATTTTATTTTTTTTTATCCTGAAATTGGTAGCCAGATAGAAATCATTACAGTGCACAGCATTTATTGACAGGCATTTTAAAGCTGGGAACCATTTAGGGCAGAAATTTATTTTAGAAAATCATGTTTGAACACATACAATTGCTATTTATAAAGTCATAATTAATACAAAAATAAAACAAATTGCTGCTTCTGAAAGCCAAAGTGCTACAGTGAGTTACATGATAACATACAAAATTGCTTTCATAAAAATTACAAGCAGTTCAGTTTTCTACAAAATATAATTTTAATATACAAAAAAGAACTTGTCATTTAATAATTTAGTTGTAGCTTTAGCACATTTACTGGTTAACAGCAAACCTGCTAACCAAATCCCTCACCAATGAGTTGAATAGTAAAGATACCACTTTTGTCTGCTTCTACCACAAGTAGGCCTTTGAAAGTACCCGATGCTATCGGTTTGAACTGGACTGGTAAATTGCAATAGTGATGACATCTGCAAGAGATAAGTTAGTGTAAGTTACTTGTCCTTAACAACCTGGTGAATTTTACTTAAGATTTCTGGTGCAAAGCTGGGTACAAGGTATAGCATTTGACTACAACTTTGTCTACAACCTGACAAACATAGCATTGACTAACATATGGAATTCAAAATTAGTTGGAAATTCCTAGAGTTTTCATAACTCACTTCTGTTTTTCAAACTAATTTTATTATCTGTTCTTTTAGTTTCCTATGATTGTGTTAAAAGGTGGCACATCTATATGTATGTATCTGTATCTCTATATATCAGTATTTAAATATAAAAATTTATAAAAACAGAATAAAAACTGCTTCATAGCCATAAATCAACCTTGAAACTGCTCCAAAATACAGTAATACCCCGGATAACGTTATAACTTGGTTCCACAAGTCATGACGTTATCCGATTTTTAGCGTTGTCCGATGCATGCATTGAACAACACTAAAAAAAAAAAAGCCCTGACTTCAGGGACAAACCGCTTTAAAGGCAGGCAGGGAAAGAAAAGGTCTCTTTCTTTTCCTCCCTGCCTTTAAAGCCACCCCCACCCGCAGCAGTCTCTGCGACTGCAGTAGGGTCGGGGGAAAGGCACGCCTTTTCCCTGACCCTACTGCAGTCACAGAGGCTGCTTGTGTCTCTTTCACTCCCTGTATTTAAACTACAGGGAGGAAGAGACGTGATTGGGTCTGTAGAGAACCAATCACATCTCTCTCTTTCCCCCTCCTTGTAGTTTAAATACAGGGAGGGAAAGAGTAAGACGCGATCGCGAATGCATCTTACTCTTTTCCTCCCTGTATTTAAACTACAAGGAGAGAGAGAGACTGCTTGTGTCTCTTTCTTTCCCTCCCTGTATTTAAACTACAGGGAGGGGGAAAGAGAGAGAGACGTGATTGGTTCCCTACAGACCCAATCACGTCTCTCTCTTTCCCCCTCCCTGTAGTTTAAATACAGGGAGGGAAAGAGAGACAAGCAGTCTCTGTGACTGCAGTAGGGTCGGGGGAAAGGCGTATGCTTTTCCCCGACCCTACTGCAGTCGCAGAGACCGCTGCGGGTGGGGGCTGGATTGGGTAGTTCTACCCAAACCACCCCACGCCCGCAGACCATTGCCTCGGATAACGCTAAGAATCATTATCCAGAATCGTTATCCGATGCAAGTTTTTCCCAAAAAACTTGCATCGCTATCCAATTCTAGTGTTATCCGATGCAATCGTTATCCGGGGTATTACTGTATATGAAGAACAGTATGGTTACACGTCTATTTTCTTTTTCCTCATAAAACAAACAGGATACTTCCAGATACAGTATGTTCATTCCCCTACCCCCAATCCATTAAAGAGGCTAAAGCTACAGAATATGACTTTGCTTACCTTAAAGTATAATTAGAATGTTTGATGTAAAATGGTGCTTTGGGACTTTTAAATTTCAACTGCAATTTAAGACGAAAGATATATAGATTATGGTAGTTGCTTATTACATTATCAACCAAGCATATTATTCCTCAGATTAATCTAGAGTTCAACAACAGAAATGCTAATGGAAATAAAACAATTTGCACAAAGTTATATATAATCTTGGTCAATAATTTAAGCAGACAAGTTTTAAATTTAATGCAGTATAATTTTGGGAGAGATGAACATTTTCTAGCTGAAAATAAATATTGTAAAGTGAATCACAATGACGCAGGTACAAAAATGTGTGTGACATCCACTAATGTTAGCAGTCAGACATTATAATTGTACAGTACGTTGAAACAATGCTTGCAAGTAAAAATACCTTGTTTGCAGAAGTAGAATAATTCCGCATGCTGACTTTCAGTGTACTTGATTCACCAATCCTCGTTGGAGGAAATGTATACACATCCTCTTGAGGACATACTCCTTTCCTGATTTTTGAGAAGAGAATGAAGTGAAATCAATGAGGCAAAGAAGCATGTATGACATGAGCCTGAAAGACTTGCTAACTAAATGGCATTTTCTTTCTAGGTCTCACACTAAGCTTGTTCGATTGCAATGTGGGGTTATCAGAGGTACATTGTGTATGCAGTCTTACTTTTCTTGACCTTTAAGTACTTCTAACATTTACAGTATAATCACATACAGTACGCAGCTGTGCTGAATAAATAGAAATTCAGTGAGTGGCAAAGTGTTACCTACATTTTATCAGTTAAATGTAAAACTAAGAACCACAGTACTGTACTACTTTTGCTATTAAGCAACCATGACTATTGCAAAATAAACATCTGCTGAAAAGATAACAGATACAACACTATGCAGAAAACGCTTTCAAAGTTTGCCTTGCTGACAAGAAATATATAATATTACAATTTTATTTACAAACCAAATTTTGTGATCAAAGGTGGCAGGGCATTCTCTTCTCTGGGATATATCTCGAACATTGATTTTTACTAAAGCAGGTGGAGAAGTCTCATTTGTCATTTTTTCCTTCCCAAGGATGCCCTGTTGTGAAGAACAAATTAAACACTAATATGATCTTTTTAAATAATACTGAATTTTATACAGATCATGACAGGTAGGAAAATTAATTCCATACTTTGTCTCACACAATTTAGAAAGTCATTTGGAATGGTGCTTTCATAGAGTGCAAAGAGTGCATCTCCTGGTTCACAATGGCACAATTCAAGGTGCCATCATTGGGAGAAACAAAGAAGGTCTCAAAAAGGAAATGAGCCATTAATGTGGAATGCCATTCCTTTAGAGCTGTGCCAGGCCCCAACCCTGCATATGTTTAAGAAAATCTTAAAATGTTCCTGTTCAAGGAGATCTTTAAAGATCTATTGTGAGAAACTAATTAGTTTAGTTTTGATGTGATATCTGTTCTTGATTTTATTTGGTTTTCTTTAAACTGGGTTTCTGGGTATGATATTTGGGTTCAATTTCATATATTCTGATGAAAGATTAATCTGGCACCACAAAGGTATGAATCCATTATACATGTAATTCTCCCCATCTTTAATTGTTTATTCCTCTATTTATTTCTCTTTTCAATTGTAAACTGTTCAGAGTGGAAGCACCTCCCAGATGAGCAATATATAAAATAAACCAATCAGTAAATAATATAAATTAGCATCACAACAGGATTGGACAGTTGTACATGGTACTATGGCAAAGAGGTAATCAAAGTCTGCATTCTTTCACCATACAAGGTATTGACCAGAAAATTATACTTTTTTTCTTTTTTCTTTATTGTTTTGAGCTTTTGGTTATGAGATCAGACACACACAAAGAAAATACTCTAATAAAGGTGCCTTTGTTTTTAAGAAATTGCAGAACAGAAGAAATTATATCCTTGGCCTTCTAATATTCCATCTCAACAAGAAATATGAAATTTATAAATTTAAGTCAAACACAAGTTATCTTATTCATGTACTCACCATTCCACAAAACTGAAGTCTATGTTTGTCTTTCATGTGAGGGTCATGAATAGGATGACACTCAAGGTCCCAAAACTGAGAATAGTGTCCTCTATCTCTAGGCAAAAATGTGACTACAACCTATCATGAAATAAGATAGAAAAATATACAAAAGAACTAAACAAAGAGTCAATTAGCTCAACACAACTCCTCTTGCTTCTTGGGATCTGGTGATCAGAACTGTAGCCACTCTGATTACAACATAATAGAAAGTAACAGCAGAATACAGTAGATCACTCTCTACCCTAGAGCTTTTGTCACAGACAAATTAAGAATTAATTACTTTCACATCTGGCAGCTAGGTTAGAAATAGCACTTAACTGAAAAAGTGGCAAACTGTCCCTTGAGACTGATGTTTATACTTTCAAAACAGGCCTTTATGGAAAAATTAACAGAAAATTTGGGAAGAAACCCACTAACACAGGACACATTTTAAATATTTGTTATCATTTTATCAATCCTATTGGTGGTAAGAAAATTTGTTATGCACCACCCCAATTTTATGCTGCATCTATAGAATGATTTTTATGGAAATACTATTCTTATTTCTCTCTTGCCTCAGATAATTTTAACATAGCAAATGCATTTGTATCTATTCACACTCAATGCCAAGATTCCTGTCTAATGAATTCTATACAGTCTTTTTACTAATTTTTGTTATCCTTTTTGTACACTAAAATGCTTAACAAGTAAAGAAAGAGCAGTTTTATTTCACATGAATGGTACTGCCAATTACTGGAACATTAACTGATATTCCATAAAGCAAGTGAAAATGCATAATCAAATAAACTTACTTTTTCTTTTCCATGAGCTTCAATAGTACCAGAAAGACATGAAGAACGGAAAGCAGTGTATGTGACTCTGTAAACCTTTCCACCTTCATCTACATCCTAAAAAAGATGATCAAGTGAATCATTAGTTTTATAAAGCAGATTTGGAAAAATCTTCAAAGAATGAACATCAGCTCATTTGAAATACGCCTGCAGTTTCCAATAGCTTTTTCAAAAAAACAAAAAACAAGACTGTTTTTTTACTAACTCTGCTTAGAGGCTCAAACAGCTCAGACACTCAAGGTTGAAAACATTCTAAAATGGAGGTTACAAACAGATTATAGTTCTCTGTTTGTAGGGCAATGTGAAGCACAGCTGTGTCTAGCACTGTACAGTATTACACTTTCTCCAATTGGCTTTTTGAAATTATAGTGTCCATTCATTGGTTGTACAGTATTTATTTTTTAGTTTGCAGAAACAAACAAACAAACAAACAACAACCCAACAACTCATTGGATAGACATAACACAGCTTGACTTGGCAAGAAACTGCCAAAAAGCTTAGAGACTACTCAAAAGATTGAACAATGCTCCAAACAAAAGGACACTATGTTAATTAATCCCAACTGCTCCTGGCAGGGAAGTCCACACAATGCATAATAAAAATAAAATGTCCAAAAAATATTCAGAACAAATCCAGTCAACTTTCTACTGTCTTCATTTTTGCAGAAATTCAATGCAGGATTTATGTGCATAAAATGTATGCCCTAGTACATGTACAGAATAAGATTTAGTAAATTGTTGGAACAACTCCATTGAGGCAGCCCACTTGAGGTAAAATATAATCTAATTATGCAATGCTCTAACATGAAAAAATGCTTTAAAGCATTCATGTTCTCGTCATAATAGTTACTGAAAGTTTTAATGAAGCAATCAGTTTTATTACTTTATATGAACCAGATCTTATTAACTCTTACAGTGTCTCTTTTCATATTTTCTACTTACCTTAACATAAGGTGGTGCAAAAGATGATAAAAGCCACTTCACATTTTCATCTCCATTATTTTCAATCTCCAGGTATTTCTCTAAAAGAAAATGTCCATATAGTAAGTCAAAAGCTTGTGCATATGAACAGCTACTACATTACTAACAAGATTTCATAATATCCAAAGGTGTAAACAATTTGCTAGTGATCTAATTTAGCTATACAGTCAGAATGATCAGGTTTATATTCTATACCCATGATTAGCTTCTACAGGACACAATTTTTAGGTGTTAAGAGTACAATTTCAAGCTGTTGCTTACTCCCCTAGGGATAGCACCCATCTGACATCATTCCAGAATTATACTTCCTGTGCATACCAATGAAAAAGAGAGCCTAATACAAGTGATTCAATTTATAGGCAATTCACACATATAAATTTTGGCTACAGCAATGTCAAGATTAGAAGACAACACAGACACATTAAGCCCAAGTGCATGTGAAATAAGTCAGGCTTCTGGAATCCTTTGCTTAATGTATGCTTGTGAGCTGCTTGTGATTGGTCAGCTTGATAAGAAAAACATAAATTCTGTCTTGTCATTATTCCAACAACCCAGAGTCATGAACCAAGAACTAAATACAGTCAAACCTTGCATAACAAAAATATTTCATTCTGCAAGGCTACTTGCTATGCAAGTTTTTTGCAATGTGAGTTTTTTTCGCATAGCGAAAATTCCTATGGAAAAACTCGCATAACAAAAACTTCTATGGAAAAACTCACGTAGTGAAAATTTTTCATTATGTGAGTTTTCCCCATAGGAAAAGTCCAACTCGCATAGCGAAAATTTTCATTATGTGAATTGGAATGCTTTTTGAAATGCCCGCTCGTTATGTGAGTATTTCGTTATGTGAATAAGCATCAGCAGGGATCATTCCTTATCCTGTAAAGCATATCTTTTTCTGGCCTAACATCAGTAATATTAAAGTAGAGATCCTCAGTTTGGATATCATGGGGAACTCTGGTTTAATGTGATGAACAAAAGTGCTACATAAGAGGAACAATGCTCACATCCATTGTTAATTCCTTAATTAAGAATCTATGCCATTTATGGACAACAGGACTATCCACACAAAGCAGCCTGGCTAGAAAGCCAGACTCCAGATCAATAATTTGGGTAGGTCACTGTGGGCAGTGCATCTTCAAAGTTCAAACATCATCCTTGCTTTCAGTCCTGGGCATTCAGCTTTACTGCTACAAATGGGAGAAAATCAAGATGAGGCATTTTATGCCATTCTCATACTTTGCAACAGGAGGTGTGTGCCAAGGTTCACCACCATGGGTCTAGGCCCAAGAGTGGAATTATTTATACTTGAACTCTAGTCTAGCCACAGTTACTCTTTCCTGTCAATCTGAAGTAAAACATGCTAAATGAAGTTTCACGATTGAAAGAGATGTTTACCAAACATATCAGTGATTAACATGCAAGGCAAAACTTACCTGACGTTGCACCAGACCTTGTCTCAGGAAAACACACAGTCCGATTTTTTACTTCTAGTTTTGTTAAAGGCAGCTTCTGAAGTGGTTGTATCTGAATAATAGGAACCTCAGGCTGCTGCTGATCTCTTTCTTTCGCAGCTGAAGAGCTCTTTCCAGAATGCTCCTCAGAGCTATCTTCCCGAATCTGGACTCTAACAAGCTATGCACAAGACTAAAGGTCAGGGAAAAACATCCTAGGTAACATTTCTAATTATTTCTGTCACAGTGATTGTATCTAACTAGTCAATGCATATACCTTGTGGGTTTAATGACTGTAAATAAAATGCAATGGCAAAATAAATAAAAAAGTCAAAATAAAAAAAAATGTGCAACAGAGAGAACTTGGGATCCAGAAAAATGTATAGCAATTTCCCCAGTCTTACTCTGTCCTCCAAGCACACAAAAACTTTCTCTATAGGACCGCTTGCAGGCTTGTCTGTCATCATGAATAACAGATAATCCTTTCGTTAACACACACAAAAAAGGTTTTCTTGCCAACTAACATACAGCTGAAGTAGGCAAATGCGTTACAATCAAACACAAGTGATAGGTGGGTGGGTGGATAGACTGACAATTTCTTTTGAAATCAAAACAGCTGCTATAATTTTGTACTCTGCCCAAAAGTTTAGTTTAGGTAATTTATATCCCATTTTTCTATTTAATAATTATAAAAGCAGTTTGAAAGCAGATACATTACAATTAGACAAAAAGCAGCTTAATGCACTACATTGTAAGAAGCATAGCAAATCAACATCCATTATTTTAAAAAGAGTAGCTCTTTAAAATCAGGTATAAATGCCTTTATCACTTATCTGATATGAAAGGGAGAGCAATACAACTCTCCCCCCCGCCCTTAGTTCTCTGTTTTTCATTCTACCAAATTACTGACAAATTTAATCTTACAAATTCAGGCTACATCCCTCCAAATACATAAATATCCAATGTACAGAATTATCATTCCAAAATCAAAACAATTAAAAATACGTCCATACATACACATTTATATAAGCCACTTACTTTTTGTACTCCATCACAGTGTATATAAATAAGGCCGCTCCATGGAAATATGGACTTATTTTCTGCAAGTGATGGATTTGGACTCACATGAATTGAAACGGTGTTTCTAGAAAGAGTTTAATATTATGTTTTAACAATGAAAGCACAAACCAGTCTTCCACAATATTAACCACTGGAGATGTTTTAGATGAATGCCAGTCAGCTCAGCTAGCATGGCCTAATGTTAGGAATTCTAGGATTTCTTGATTAAAATTTATAAAGCTCACTACAGTAGTTTACATTTAAATTAATCTGAAAATGCCAATGAAACAAAGATTTTAGCAGTTTCAGAAAGTTGATTATTAATTCTGCGTTTCTTAAGCATTTATACATGATGCAAGATACAGTAGAGGATATATCTACATTTTGCTCAACTTGAGCAAATTTAACATCCATTTTTCCACAGGTCTGGCTACAAAAGCAGAGTTGGAAACCTTACAAATTAGAAATCCACCCACCAGAGTATCTATTCTGTAATAGTGTAGCACCAATATGTATGGAGCTATGATACTACTATCAAGGATCAAACATTACATGGGGTATCAGTTCTTTTGCCTGCTATCAATATAGTTTTTTGGGATAGTAGCCATGTTAGTTTGTGGTTTTGGCATTTCAGAAAACAAAACATAAATAAACAAAATAAAATAAAATAAAAACACAGTAGCACTTTAAAGACTAACTGCTATATTTTCACTGTTAGCTTTCGTGGTCTGATGAAGTGGACATGATCCACAAAAGCTAAGTGAAAATATAGCAGTTAGTCTTTAAAGTGCTACTGTGTTTTTATTTTATTTTATTTTATTTTGTTTATTTTGTTTTGTTTTCTGAGATATCAATATAGTTTTTCTACATTAGAATAGATCTACTGCTACAGTATCTTTAACAATAACTGCAGGTAAACAAGTAAGATAAATTCTATGCATGAAAGGAAGATTATAATGACAATTCCGAATGTATTATTATCAGCTTTTAAAAAATGCTCCATTGTCTTCAATAAAACAATTTCAAATTGAATCAGATATATCTTATAACAATTTATACAACTAATTCAGTTCCTGCAGGCATTCTAAAAATGTCTCTTGATGTTAAAGATGAGGCAACATATTCATATGGGGAACAAATCTGCCATCATGAATACAGTCAGAAATTTTTAAACAACTAAACTGATCAGATTTGTAGTTGGATCCTGTAATGTCTAATTATTAAATCTCACCAAGTTTAATGGGACTTAGTCTTACATAGATGGGAACAAAGTTGTAATCTTAATTACTGAAAGTAACATCTGTCTAAAAATGATGCTAAAATGAATGAGTAAAGAAAGTACTTACCTTGGTTCAATAATTCCAAGTTGAGGTGTTATTGTAAGACAGTGAGCAGGCCACGATAACTCAAATGTCAATGTCCTGTTTGAGTTATTAATTATTTCTGTATATTTAGTGATTGTTCCACCTTTTGAAACAAGAACTGCATGAATTCCAAGTAACCTTTGTAATACAGTAATACCTCGGATAACGCTAAGACTTGGTTCCACAAGTCTTGGTGTTATTCGATTTTTAGTGTTATCTGATGCATGTTAAAATCCTATGGGATGTATCGGATAACGTTAAAGCTCCATAGAGATACATTGTAACCGCACAGGCTTTAGCGGTTGTTATCCAATACATCCCATAGGACCTTAACGTTATTCAATCCAATTCTCCTCCTCAGATTACTTAACGTTATGCGATTTTAGCGTTATCCGAGGTAAACGTTATCCGAGGTATTACTGTACTTGACTTATAAAATACTATAGTAAAGTACTAGCAACTACAACATTCAGATGCATCAATTATGCAAGTGCTTTTGCAGAATTTGACAACAGAGAGTAAGTTTGTATCACTGTACAGTACTTCTTTTTAAATAGTGGGCTGGAATCCACTTTATGCAGCGAGGTAAATCTATGGATGGATACTCATCAAACTGTTAACAGATTACTGTACTACCAATGCAAAAAGTTAGATAGATTTCACTTTCTGGTCAAGCCAATTCTGAACACACATAATAAGGTAAAGGACTGCGGTGGTTCAGTGGTTAAGATGCTGAACTTGACGAATGGAAGGTCAGTAGGTCAGCAGTTCAAGACCTGAGTGATGCATGATGGAGTGAATTCCTGCCTCTGTCCCAGCTTCTGCCAAACTAGCAGTTTGAAAGCAAGAAATTGCAAGTAGATAAATAGGTACCACTTCAGTGGGATGGTAAACAGTGTTCCGTGCATTCTGGTGCCTAGTCATGCCTGCCACATGTCTACGGAAACGTCTGCACATACAGACAGCAGCAGCTCTTTGGCTATAAACAGAGATGAGGACTGAACCTTAGAGTCGGATACGACTGGTTTTCAAACACACATAATGATGCCATCCCTAGTATAGGGTCTGGTGGAGGTAATCCAGAAAGTATAGCTCATAGCTGAAAAAAAAATGTGAAAAAAGTAGGAATCACTGAAAAAAAATATAAGCTGAAGATAATATCAAGATACATCTGTGGCAGCAGAGACAGAAAATGAAACTGGTTCAGCCAGGATAAGTTCCTCTCTCTTAAGGGAGCCCTAATGGAGCGTGACTGCCTGATCTTTTATGCCTGCTGAAGCGTGTAGGAGGAACAGCCCATATCTTGAAGATGTCCTCCTCTGCGACAATTTTTTTTAATGCACCATGACAATGCACCAATAAACCATCAGAAATAACTCCAATCCCAGTTTTCAGTTTCCTATAATTGCAGAATTCATAGAGATTACAGTAGTATATCATAATTCTAAGTAACCAATAGGGAGAAGTACTTATTGCTAGTAATTTTATTAACTTGCAATTTGCTGAAGTTACTTACTTCGAGAAGGAGCTGCAAGAATTAGAAATGTAGGCTGAAGAGTCCAAGTGTCCCGAGAATCAAATTTATTATCATCTTGGCCATTGGCATTTGTGGACAATGCACAACCATGAGGTCCTTTAACAGGCAGCACATCTAGAGTCATACTGTGTTTATCAGAAACAGCAGGTCTGCAATACAGGTGAAAAGTAGTTAAAACAGACTTATTAAAAAAGAATAGGAAAGATAGCATTTAAGGATATCTTATCTTCTGCCTCCAACTAGTCTTCTGAAATAACAAAATCCTTTTACATCTTGTCTTAATAAGACACAAAAATGGTTGAAAAGCCCATAAAAGCTGGCAGATGAAACTAGTGACTAAGTCCCATAGATTTGCAAAAATGTTTGTTGTTTACAAGATTATTTTCCCCATATCCATTACTCTATAGCAGGAGTTCCCAGCCCACAGATCATTGCATCCACCCAGTTGCTGCCATCACACCTAGAAGTGAAAGTGGATGTGTTTACGTCAGCTGTAAAATGTGTCTGCGCATGTGTAAACCTACCCACGACTGTCTTAAACAGGGAAGTGGGTGCATTTACGACAGCTGTAAATCTTCCTGCTTCCATTTCTGGGGGTGTGGTAAGGCCCGCTCGGCTGTCTGGGGGGCATGGTCAGGCCTGTGGTGTAAAAAGGTTGGGAACCTCTATTCTACAGAAATCCTTATAATGTACACTTTTATGAAGATTGATTATGCTGGTATAAATTTTGGTGATTACAATATAAATGGCTCTAAATATTCTGTTTTAATATTTCATGTCCAAAGGAGAACAAGACTGTGTAAAGCCGAAGGTATGAATGCACTAGGCCTCATGAGAGCAAATAGACCACTTCTAGTCTTTAATTTTACTTCACACCCTTCCCGGCCAGCCAATATTTATGAACAAGAGACTGTAGTTGAAGTATCTGTTCAGTTTCAAACTGATACACTTTCAAGCTACAGGTCATAAACTATCTTCTTTAAATAAGCAGAGTTTATTATACAGTAATACCTCGGATAACGCTAAAACTTGGTTCCACAAGTCTTGGTGTTACCCGATTTTTAGTGTTATCCGATGCATGTTAAAATCCTATGGGATGGATCGGATAACGTTAAAGCTCCATAGAGATACATTGTGACCGCACAGGCTTTAGCGGTTGTTATCCGATCCATCCCATAGGACCTTAACGTTATTACTTAACGTTATGCGATTTTAGCGTTATCCAAGGTAAACGTTATCCGAGGTATTACTGTAAATTGTGATTTCTAGTTTTAATAGGTAACAATAAGCTTAACACAGTAGTTAAACTTCTGCATTGCAGCCAAAACTGCTGATGTTGTGAGTTCAGTCCTGATGGGGATCCAGGTGGACTCAGACTTCCATTCTTCCGATGTCGGTAAAATGAGTACTCAGCATGTTGGGGGCAAAATGCTAATCACTTTGTGAACTACCCAGAAAGTGCACTAAGAGCTATGGGGCACTATGTAAGTGTAACTGAAATTGCTAAATCTGTGGCAAGTGAAACTTAAGGTTATCCAAAGTCCCAGAAAGGGTATGGACACAAACAAGTCAAAAAGTTTTGTTCATGCTCCTTGTTGCTCATGCATGTAGTAATAAACCAGGTACAGCAAATGCTTATACAGTAGAACCCCGCATAACGAAAAAAGCTCCATTCCACGGAGCTCTTCACTATGAGGTTTTTCCCCGTTATGTGGATTGAAAGGGCGATGCCCCGCATAACAAAAAGAACATGTTCACTAAGTATGGTTTACTATAACTGGGGTATACCCCGCTTAGCGAAAACCATGTATAACAGGGGAGGGGGGAAAATCGTTATGCGGAGTATCGTGATTGCCTAACAAACCCTTCGTTATATGAAATTTTCGTTATACGAAGCATTCGTTATGCAGGGTTTTCTGTACTGAGACATTAGGTTTTCAGAGTTCGTATTTCTATTTAGCCACTTGCTGAAATATTTGAAGTCTGCCAACGCAAAATAAAACCTTGCCATTGTTTAGAAATAATATAAAAGCAAATGAAACATTACCTTTCTAATTCCACATGATAAACTGAAGATGGATTGGTATCAGAAGTAATAGCAGATGCTTTAACAGCACAAACAGTAATCCTCCGCATATTTGTAAAAAAACACTGAATATCATTTGGTTGTTGTGGAAGATCATATACTGGAAGAACATATTTTATAATTAAAACAAAACTGGATTCACAAAATAATTGATCAATGTTTCAATCTGCAATATTCCGTATGGAACTGGTTTGCACTAGAGACAGTAGTCTGGCTCAATAAAGGATGCCACAGCCTTGAGTTAGCAACAACTTGACTTTTTCAAGGTCACTAATTTATTGCATTACCGGAATTTGGAACCAACTTGACATCACAAAGAACAGAAAGATGTCAACTAGGTTACAATGATCTTTCCATCAAATAGTTTTTCACTTTAACAGTATGGAATACATCCTTATGCATGTTCACTCTAAATGCAAGAAGAGGCATGTTCTGCTGCTTTCCATGATTGGGGGAGTGGGGGAAACCACCTATAGTTCTATACAGCGTGCCCTGGGTCTTCTCTCCAAGATAAACAGAGAAAGGACTAGGCAGGGAAGAGAATCTATTTAACTGTTACAAATACACCAAAGTACTGAAGTAGCCACCTTTCCTGTATAAGAAAGGCTGTATAATTACAGCTTACATCAAAATTGCTTTTTCTTAGAATTTCATCCAATGAAACGATTATTGATATAGACTTCAAATAATAACTTCTTGAGAATTCATTCTATTTCCTACACTTTTAGGAATCAACTTGACATCTCAATACGGTAGTCACGGAGACCAGCCATGTGAAATACATGACTGCTGTAAAATAATTCTAAAAAAAGAGATTAGTATATGTAGATGGAATTGACAAACTGAATTTAGCATCTGGAAATGCATAGATCAAAAATCTAACTTAAACGGCTTTCCTATATATTTAAATCTTATTTGAAGAATTAATATACATTAATAAGCATCACAGGGTGTTAATTTGAAGCTTAATAAATTGTATATTTTGATATTGGAAAATAAGGCTCTGTGGATCCATAGCTTGGGAGCATACCGAGCTACATACATCTGGCATTGCTTATTAAGAATTCATGAAATAATCTTGAAGTATCAGGTGAACGTAGAAAATTATCTTTTGGTTCCGTACTGTTCAATGTCAATTATAGTAAAACCCCGACTTACATATGCGTTGAGTTACATAAAATTCAACTTACATAATGATTTTTGCATTAAAACCATCTCCCTATTTACATAAATGTCCCAATTTACATAACAGTACAGTAATACCTCGGATAACGCTAAAACTTGGTTCCACAAGTCTTGGTGTTATCCGTTTTTTAGTGTTATCCGATGCATGTTAAAATCCTATGGGATGGATCGGATAACGTTAAAGCTCCATAGAGATACAAAAAAAAAAATCCATAGAGATTACTAGTAGTAGTAATAGTAGTAGAGGTGGTGGTGGTAGTAGTAGTACTACTACTACTAGTAGTAGTAGTAATTTCCTATGTGTTTGCTTTGAGTTAAATAACAATATTGTTTTTCCTATGAGGTTGCTTCAATTTACATAAATATCATTTTCCTATGGGTTTGCTCTCAGTTAAGTAAGAAATTAATTTTTCCTATGGGTTTGCTTTGAGTTAAGTAAAAATCCGATTTACATAAAAGCCTATGGAACAGACTTTTTACATAAGTAGGGGTTTTATTGTACTTTGCTTCCTTAAAAACACTACAAAAACTGAGTTAAAGAAAAACTCCTAATTATTCAAAGAATGAAATTAATTACAATTATGGACCCTTTCAAATTTTAGAGATCAACTAAAAACATACTTTCCCCCAAAAGCACACTTGAAATTAATTCCAATTGACAACAAAAGATCAAAAATAACTATAGAACATTGAACATTTTTAACAGCTCTTTGATGTTTTTGTGAAGTATTATGTATGCAATAGTTTGGACACCAATCTATGAGCAGTTACAGTAATACCTCGGATAACGCTAAGACTTGGTTCCACAAGTCTTGGTGTTATCCGATTTTTAGTGTTATCCGATGCATGTTAAAATCCTATGGGATGGATCAGATAACGTTAAAGCTCCATAGAGATACACTGTAACCACACAGGCTTTAGCGGTTGTTATCCGATCCATCCCATAGGACCTTAATGTTATTCGATCCAATTCTCCTCCCCAGATTACTTAACGTTATGCAGTTTTAGCGTTATCTGAGGTAAACGTTATCCGAGGTATTACTGTATTTTCAGTTCAGTCAGCATGTATGTTGGGGCCATTGTGAAAAGAACCAAACATACAACTGACAAACAAACCAAACTCAAACAAATAACAGACACATAAATCAAACTAAATAAACATTAAAAATAAAGTTCACCAATTTGTGAACAGTCTAAAATTGATCTCTTGCCTCAGAATTATTATTTGTTAAATATAGTAAACAGCTCTACCCAATATTAACCACATTGTGGTATAAAGTCTTTACTGCTCAAATGGTAGCACTGTCGTTCTTTGGAGAGAAACCACTTGTAATGGCCAAGAGTTAGTTAGCACGGCATAGACATTTTTAGTTCAAAAGCTGAATGGGCATATTAGAAAGAATTATCCATAGGAGATGAGGCATTTTGTTCTTCAGCAGGTAGAAATGGTAGTGGTAGCACACTATTTTTTTACTACGGTTACTAACACAGCTACACCTGCCTGACAGACTTTGCTTTTTCAGTGACAGACTTTGCTTTTTCAGGATCTAAGATCACTGCAGATGGCGATTGCAGCCATGAAATAAAAAGGTGACTCATGCTTGAGAGACAAGCTAAGAGAAACCTGGGGAACATAATTAAAAGTAGAAGCATCACCTTGCAAACAAAAATTTGCATAGTCAAGGCAATGGCATTCCTGGTGGTAAAGTATGGTTGTGAGAGCTGGATGATAAGGAAAGCTGAGTGCAGAAGAATAGATGCCTTTGAGATGTGGTGTTGGAGGAGAGTTTTGAGAGTACCCTGGACAGTGAGGAGAAAAAATAGGTCAATCTTAGAGGAAATCAACCCTGACAGCTCCTTAGAAGGTCAAATAGTAAAGATGAAGCTAAAGTACTTTGGACATCAAATGAAAAGAGAGGATTCACTTGAGAAAGAAGAAGGGTGGCGGCCAAAAATGAGATGGAAAGATGGTATTGTAGATGCAATGGGCACAGAGCTGGGCTGGTTGAGGAGGATGGTGGAGGACCGAGGTGCCTGGCGGGTAATGGTCTATTGGGTTGCAAAGGGTTGGAATCAACTGTGCAATAAAATTGCTTATCAAACACAAGTGTGAGAATATAGAAAGGTGTTAAGGCTTAAACATACACAAATAAAATGAGTAAAATACAATTAAAAACCTATGGTTTAGTTAAATAAACTTACCTTCTGTTACCAACTCTTCCCCAGGAAATTTCTCATTGAACTTTACGTTTATCACTGGATTATTAGCAGGTAGCAGTTTTTGCAATTGCTCCTGATGATGCTGTGTAACTCTGAGTAGACAAATTTAAAAAGTCATTTTTAGTCATTAACTTTATGAATAATCTTGAACTTGAGAATAATTCTGAAATACTCTGCAAGCACTCATCTAATCATAAAAGCTTTTATTCACTGTAACTCAATATGCTTCCAAGCTATTGATCATCAGCTCCTTATTTTTCAAGATCAAAATATAAAATGTGTTAAGTTCCAAACTAACACCCTCTGATGCCTCAAGACCACTATGTCCCCCCTCAACTCACATAAAAACAAAACTTAAAAAAGACTTAACTGAAATACTCCTAAGGAAGTATCTAGTAATATTGTAACTGAAGTCATGCCAGCTGTAATGGGTTTAGAATACAGTGCTGAGATGCCTCTTTTGCCAGAAAAACAGGCCTTGTGCTGGCACAACCACTCTTGCATTGGCTAACCTCAGTGATCCGTTGAGAAAGATCTGCTGGCACAAATTTATTTATTTATTTAAACAAACTTTTATGCCACTCTCCTCAAAAAGACCCAGGGCCACTAACACAACTCTCAACACCTAAAAACACAATAAAAACATAATATAAAATCAAGATTAAAAAAAGCTAAAACAAGTGATGCCAAAAATGATGTTATCAGGGCACAGAAAATGGAAGAAGGGGCTGGAGAAGGACTGGAATGAGGGAAGGGCTGAATTAGGGGAGAAATTAACCTGTTCCAGAAGAGTGACAAACCACACCATAACAACTTTAAGCCAAAGTGAAGGTAGGTAAAGGTTGCCCTTGCTCGAAAGTCAGTCATATTCGACTCTAGTGTTCAGTACTCATCTCTGTTTACAGCCAAAGAGCCATGCTGTCTGCTTCTGCAGACATTTCTGTGGACATGCTAGGTTGGCAGGAGCTGGGACAGAGATGAAAGCTCACTCCATCATGCAACACTTGGGTCTTGAACCACTGATCTGCTGACCTTCCAGTCCCCTAAAGTGAAGGTAGCCTGAGTAATGCCAATCCCTACACTGACAAGAATTTAGATTCAGCATGTCTTCAGCAAACCTACTGTTTACTTCAGCTGACCTTCAGTCATTTTAGGATTGCAACTGAATAAAAGACTACAATGAAAGACTACAATGATGAACAGAGATGTGTGATACGTAGATAAAGTTTTCCATTTTCAAAAGTGGCCTACAGTAGTTGATGAGAGATTCTTCAGTAGGTCATCTCATGCAGCATGAAGATGAACTAAGTCCTGTCTCTTCCTTCAAATACCTACAAAGAGTTGGCTTCAAGGATTCTTTCTTTGCATTGGTCTCATGAGAGACCAACCATCTGAGTCCCCTGTACATGCTGGAGAACTCAGAGAACAAGAACAAACGACAACCACTGAATGGCGTATATTACCAATACAGTTTACAGGACCATAAACTTAGTGTTAAGCACTTCAGCAACGTAAGATGTAATAGATCAGCATTAGGCAAATTTTAGGTTTGTATTAATTCCTTTCCTATTTTAAAATTAGAACCCTTAGACTTAACACAAGCTGAGGCAGCTACAAAACAGAAAAGAAAAAATAAGCAGTTGAGTTACAGTCAGTATCCGTAAAGGATACACACGGAGATATTCAGCCCACATCAAACAGTGGCCCACATCATAGTTATCACACATCTAAGATCTGAACACCACACCTTAACAATTTAATTGTAGAATCTCAACAACAAAAACACACCAGGATTCAGAACTTCCTGGAAACATAATACTCTAGTGTATCTCTCAACTGGAAGCTCTTTTGCCCAATGGCAAATAACAACTGTCTAATATCTGGCAATATACAGCCACCATGAACAACAGCTAGTGATAGCTTTATCCTCACTGAATTTGCTTGATCCTCTTCCAAATCCACCGAAGTTGGCAGAAGCTATATATCTTGCAATAGGAATTTTCTAGTTTAATTATATACACAGAAATAAGAAATATTCCCTTTCATGTGTCTCAGTTCTCCCACCATTCAATTTTACCAGACAATGTCAGCTTCAGTATCATAAGTTTCTTCCTATCCATATTCTTCAGACCTAGCATAAATTGTTTCTCACTCTTAAGACAAACAAGTAATAATAAAGATGATGGATTTAATTTAGTCTTACTTGCAATACTGCTGTCTCAGAACTTCATCTCCATAGAATAAACAAATTGTAGACAACACTGATGACCTACTTTGTTCTTCAGTGAGAACGCATCTTACAGTCACTTTCTAGAATGAAAAAAAATTGTGCAAAAGTGAGTGTTCTCCAATTTCTCTGATTCATGCCACTATTTCTGAAGAGTATATCAGTTACACAAATACAGAATTGAACAAAGATTATACATTTTATCAGCAATGCATAACAAAGGCCAGAATAAAAATAGAGAAAGCACTCAGACACCGCTGGTTGTCACTTTCAGCCCACAACTAAAAACTCTCACACGCATAATAAAAGATCTCCAACCCATCCTGGACAAGAATACTTCACTTTCCCAAGCTTTTGGTGGCAGATGTCTACTCACCGACAGACAACCCCACAATCTTGAGCAACTATTGACACTCAACAGACTACACAATAGTAGACTAGAGATGGGAACTAAAACTTGCTACAAACCCAGATGCCAGCTATGCCCCCAAATTTACTCTGACAACAGTATTATTGGACCCGACAACACAACACACAACATAAAGAGCAGGTTTACTTGTTCCTCTGCTAATGTGATTTATGCCATCTTTTGCCAAAAATGTCCTTCTGCACTCTACATAGGACAAACAGGACAGTCTCTGTGCAAAAGAGTTAATGGACATAAATCAGGCATCAAGAATGGCAATACACAGAAACCTGTTTCAAATCTATTCAATCTACCTTGATGCTTTGTACATGACTTGAAAGTTGCCATTCCAGAACAGAAAATTACAAGACCATGATCCGAGAAAGACAACAGAGATTAAGTACATGCATATGTTGGACACCCATCTCAAAGGTCTGAATATTAGTCAAGGGTTTCTGGAGCATTATCAAATTTGATGCACAACAACTAACAGGTTCTTATATGCTGCAATCTTGTCTGGGTCACTCACACCATTGTCAAGCGATGCTAGTACACTGGCAAATGTGTAATGCCACAATGTCTGTTTGGCCTCCATCTTTTGGGTTGACGCATCGGCTTGCAATAGAAGTGTGTTTTGCAACCATTTGCAACTCAACAGGGCTACCAAGCTTGACAGCAAGTTTGAATAACAACCAGGTTTTTCCCATTATTGGCAGTGGTAAAAAGTTACAATGCTACTTTTCTGTTAGGCTGGCCAGCCATTGTGTGCCTCTGTACCTGATGTGTATAAATTGATGCCATGTCTCACTTTTATGTCTGATGAAGTGGACTTGATCTACAAAAGCTAACATCAAAATACAGCAATTAGTTTTTAAGGTGCCACAAGCTTTTTCTTTTTCTTTTGTTTACTCTCTGATAGAATACAAATAGCTAAACATACCAGTATAAATTTCAGTGGCAAATTGTTGCTAGTTTATCTTTCTTTATTTGTGTCAGATGCACCCCCAGCATAAAAATAATATACAAAGCTAAAATTAACACATCTAAAAACAAAATAGAATTAAAAAGGGCTAGATGACATCTGCCCAATATCAGACCACATCAATAGCATTTCCTGTTCCCAACATAAGGTCTTCCTCAGTGCATGTTGAGGGGCATCATGTGTATTGTATCACACGGGAGATAGTTTGTACTTTTCTGCATTCACACAGGCTGTCATCTACAGGGAAACCCCACTTTCTCAGATTATCCCTTGATCTTCCTACCTTGACATGCAGTCTGTTTAAAGCTTCCCACACAGGCCATGTTTATTCTTGGTCAGGCGATAGAAAGTCACTTGGTTCTGCCCAGTTATCTGGTAGCTTCTTGCTCACCTTCCATAGTTTTAAGGCAGACTGTGAGGGCTGGTTGTTCTGAGGGGCAGAAGTTGTGAGGAAGCTATGCCTTGATTTCAGTCTCTGCTTTGGTGATCAAATAGCAGGTACGTTTCCAAGGAACTTACTTTGACCCTTTCTTTCTGAGAAGCACTTTCTCGATGGAATTTTGATGGATGGATGCCAGGTAAGTAATGCATTTTTTTGTATCAGGGCTGGTTTTAAGCATCCTGTGACCAATCTCACTGTTTAATGTAGGGCCACATGCACCTGCCTTGCATGCTTTGATCTGCACCACACTGGACTAGCATACTCTCCTGAGTCATTGGTTATATTTCCTGTTGCACACAAGTTTCTTGACTAAGAGTGCAACAAGTAATGTACATAAAAAATTGTTAATGAGAGAAAAATGCTGTTGAAAATTATACCAAGACTGTTCAATAGGATATTGGCTCATAAGTTTCATAACAATATCAGGGCAGACATACAACTATTTTTTCTAATTACCTGCAGTGAACCTTCCTTAAGGATAAATTTTTCTGGAAAAAGTCTCATCACATTTGGATCCATAACAATTCTTTCACTTAAGTTCTTGAAGCAAAGTGCTTTCACATAAGCAGCCCGGCAGCCTGTATTGTATATAGTAAAGCAAGCCTGACATGTTTTATCAGGTGATCGTTCATATAGTTCTAGTATGTACTGGTTACCATGCCTTTTAACATCTTCTAGTCTCACACTGCTTTTCCCTCCATATCCATATAAAGGTATCTGAAAGAAAAACACAAGTGGTATCACAGTTTAAACTAGCATGCTAGCAATTCCCATACCTGGAGGCATCTGATCTGGCCACACTTGCAGATGAATTTGGAGACTAAAAAAAAACTAAGCAGGTACAAGATGCTCCAGCTAGACTTTTTGTCAGAGCTGACTACTAAGAACACAAAACTTCCTTGCCAGAACTCATTCACTTGCTAATGGCCTGCTTTCCAGACTTAATCTTCAGTAGTGGCATTGACCTGTAAAACTCTATACAATCTGGTTACCAGCCCTATGAAGGGCAACATCTCCCCATATAAGCCTCTGCAAGTTCTGTGATCTTTGGGGAAAACCTTTCTCTTTGTTCCATCTACTCTCACAGATGCTTTTGATGAAGACACAAGACTCTTTTTGTGGGGTGCTCCCAGGCATTCACTTCCATGGGAGGTAAGACTAGCCCCTCCCTGTTGGTCTTCCAGAGACCTTTCTTTTCAGGTATGTTTTTAATAAGTAATTGGCTGCCAAAGAAGGAGTTTTCAAATGGGAGATGTAATACTTTACTTTTTTTAAAAAAGTGTTTTTACATAAGTACATATACGTATGACCAGTCAAAAAGGAACACTTACTGTGAACTTGATTCCTAGTTGAGATAGAAGACCAAGCTGTTTCATTTCAAGCTTTGCAAACATACAAGCAAAACGAGTTGGTGTAAATGTTAGGAAGACACTATAATCATGTTTTGGTCGGATCTTGATTTCACAGTTATTGTATGCTTGTTCTCCAAGTTTCAACTACAAATACACAAGTGAGAAAAACAATAAGGTCATCTGCTGACATATGATTCAGAGGAGTTTTCAGTATCTACTTGAATTTTTTTTTCAGAATTCTATGAATTAAGAGATTTATAACTTTTAATGGAAATGCCAATATAAAAAGATGTATCAGAGTTGAAAAAAACAACATTGAATTTATCTCAATGTGGTAAAACATTGAAAGTTCAAATATAAATTTAATTTATTTGTAATTCCCAACATTTTTATATCAAAATAGTAAGATCCACCTATAATAAGGGGATAAGATGATTTATTCCACAGTCATACATTACATCTCCAAACTTGGTACTGGATTTCATTTGCAAAACCACAGACTATTTCTTCCCCAAAAACCCACACTGATTTTGAAATGCAGAAAATCATAAAAACATAGTTAAGTACTGTATAACAAAACCAAGCAGCGTTTTAATTTGAACTTCAGCCAGATGAACCCTGTCATGTTGAAGTCTAAATTACTAAAGCAGAAATCTAAAATCTGAACTAATATTTGCATGCTCTGAAGTCAAACTTACAGAGCAATCCCATGTTCACTCAAAAGTTCCACAGAACTCAGTGAGATGTCCTCCAGCCTCATTTGTAAAGGGTGGCAGGACTCAAAATACTATAGCAGTTTTATTAGACATTATAAATAAAAAGCATAATCAATCCCAAATATTGGCCATGTCTGACTACTTAAAACAATTTTAGGATATCAGTTTGCTTGACTCACCTGAAAACAATCCTGATCTTGACCTCGTATCAGCAGTCGTAATTGCTGGGTAGTAGATACAGAGTCATTTCTCAGAATTAGTTTCTGTTGACTGAATATTATAAAACTGTTTAACATTTTATAGTGATTTGCTTATATTCATGAAAAAGACAGCTGTATACTTTGTGTAAGTGTATACTACACCTATAAAATAATGGTGGTATCATTAACACAAGCTGATTTAGTGAATAACTGATAATTTAGAACAATTTCAGTAGCAAAATTTGGTTAAGAGTTTCAGGTTATCTGCACCTGATCCTTCAAGATATATAGCGGTTCTGCTGCAAGCCTGAGCAGGGCAAATGTAGTATTTATATGATTTATTTATTTATCTTAGGCACATAGTTAAATAAAAAGATAACTTTCCATTTTCCAAACTCAGGTGAGATTATAGACAAATGAAAAGTGACTGACCAAGGCCTAGTCTTCTTCTTGTGTTCTGCTCAGGGCATTATTTGAACTACTGCTATACTCAGTGAAAAGAATCATCATGTTTGAAGACATTTTATGCTTCCAAATGAAAACAATTCATTAAACGTTTGTACAACAATATCACCCATGTACTGTTTACACTGTTACTTACACTGTTCTTCCTAGCTGAACACCTCCCCATGACAGAAACTGCTTGTTGGAAAGAATGGGAGGATCTTCTGTATTGGAGCATTTCTGTACCACAGGTTTATTCTCCGTTACAATCACTTCGCCCTTCACAGTCACTTTATATTCTGGCCCACTTGGCAGCACTAATATTTTCACAATGCTATTAAAAGAAAATCTCAAGTTAAATTTTTTATAAGATTATTCTTTGCTTGCTACCATTTCTCCAATTAGATTATGTTACCTTTCTGCACTTCCACAGTCCTTTGGCAAAAACTCAACTGTCACTTCTTGTTCCTCCCCAGGTATAAGAAACAAATGCTCAGGTTTGACAGAAATGCAACCGTCTGTCTCTAGCATCTGGAAATGAAGACACAATCAAATGACAGCTGTTTTCACCATTATTTTAAACAGATGTTTCACACATTTCAGCATGTTTCAGAGTATGCTAGCTTACTGTATATAAGACTGTCTTTGAAGACAGTCTAGGAACTATAGAAGATAGAAGTGGTGCAAAATATAATTGCCAGAGCTTTAAACAAAGGCCACTCATATTTCTGAAGTGGCAGCAATTAGCAAAACATTAACAGATATATCAAAAGTGTTCTGAAAGAAAAGGCTAATATGGACCTAAACTTTAAAAAAACCCACCTTTCAGACTGGAGAAGGAGTTGCCCAAATTAAAAGAGGATGCATTTGTATGTGTCTAACATACCTTAAGCTCATAATCATAGCCACAGTTTCCTTTTTGCAAGAACCACATGAGGAAAAAGTATTAAAAAATAAATATCTTAAGGGTATGTACACAAAGAGCCTCTACCAATTCACACTGACATCAAATGGGAGCAGAAAAAAAAACATTAATACAGCAAAGCAAAGACACTAAAATAGAAGATGAACAATGACTCCCTTCAGAACTATTTGTATGGTTTCCATTATCTGTGTGCATCCTGAACTTTTTTCTTGGGAAAAAACAAAGCGATTAGAATATCTTGCCATTCATATAACCACTGTTTATTCAGTATGCTAGATAGTCTGATTATGGCAGACAGTAATTTTAGAAAAACAGGTGAAATAGTTTACCATGATCTTCAAATCCACTTTAATATTTCCTGCATTCTTTAAGGGCAATTGTTGTCTTGTTGATGAACCCATCTTTGCAAACAAATAGAGTGTCTGGAAGAAATAGAGTACATGTAATGGAACTCCAGTAGAGAAATAAATGAACTACATCTCAAGGGAAGGTTTTATAGAACATACTTGCAGGCTTTTTGGTGCATATATTCTAGGTGTTCCAGATCTTGCGCTCAGAGGAATACTTCTTAAAACATTAGCAGGCTCTGGACAATCTATCTCGACATCAATTCTTGCAAAGTATTCATCAGCTGGACCTAAACATTCTGAAAAAATCATGATTAATAAAGAGCAGAAGGGGAACTACCATGAAGATTTCTTCTGATCTGGTGTGAAGAATAGCATCCATTAAATGGTTTATGCTCAAGAAGCCAGAGATTATATATTCACATTTTTACTTAACAGCAGAGATCCTTGATTACATCTCCACTTCTATCCAGAAGAGTCTAAAGCAGTGGTGACCAAACTAAGGCCCGGGGGCCGGGTGTGGCCTCCAACACCAATTCACCCAGCCCGCGAAGCCCTCATTGTCCTGGAAGCAGAAGTAAAATGCACCCATATGGGCGCGTTTTACTTCCGCTTCCAGGAGCGACGAGGGCTTTGTGGGCCGGGTGAATTGGTGTCGGGGGACGCAACCGGCCCCCGGGCCTTAGTGACTGGCTCCCTAAACCACATGATCGGCCCACAGCACAAAAGGTTTGGGCACCCCTGGTCTAAAAAGAAGTTTTAGGATGAAATGTGGCAATGCTGGACATGATGAAGGGGAACCAGAGAGTATAGTGTTGTGTTTGTTTATTTATTTATTTATTCATACTTGTTTATCGCCCTCCTCCCTGAAGGGACCCAAGGCGATTCACAACATATAAACAACAACAACAATTTTTTACCCGTGGGTCTTCTATTCAATGGGGCACGGCAAAGTATGTAGAGAGCAACCAATGGCTCTGTTCTGTGGCCATAGTCCTGACAGAAACATCTGTCAAGAAAAAAAGGAAAAATCCTACACCACCAGGGTTTCCCAATCTTGGGCTCCCATGTGTTCTTGGACGCCAGTTGCCAGAAGTCCAAGTCAGCACACCTGATCAGGGCTACTGGGAATTGAAGTCTAACAACACTTGGAGTGGCTAAAGTCGGGAAACCCCATATCACACTATTTTCTGCTCTTGAAAGCTTCCAGGAATGGTAGGTTTTGCAATAAACCAGTTTTGCTATACAGTACCTACTGTTTAATACAGGGGTCAGCAAACTTGGCTCTCCAGGTGTTCTTGGACTTCAATTACAAGAAGTCTAAGTCAACACACTTGCTGATCAGGGCTTCTGGGAATTGAAGTCGAAGAACATCTGGAGAGCCAAGTTTGCTGACCCCTGGCCTAATAAAAGCAAGGGAGTGACCCAGAAGTTGGCTAGTGGAGTTTCAGTATCAGATTACTTCATGCCACATGCTAGTTTTAGAATTCTTAGATGAAACATTATTTCAAAAAGGGTTTTGTTTTGTTGAACTAATACAGTCAACTGAAGTTTATCTACATTAACTTCAGAAGATAGCAAATATGTACCTGAAGAGATGCATTTGTTTGGCGCACGGAATTGGACCCAAATTATTAAAACTTCAGGATCCTAAAAAGAAAAATAGTCACAGACTGAAGCATTCTATACAAGCTCAGAAATTCTAAAAGTTTAGAATTACAAGGTGATGAACATCAAATATTATTAACATAAACTTACACAGGAAAAAAAGATTTAAAAGGTTCTATCATCTTAACAGATAAAGAAAGGAGAACAGGGGTGGACAACCTGGAACAACTGAGTGGGCCAGACCACACACCCTGGAAGTGAGTGCATTTACGGCTGACATAAATGCGCCCAAGTTCGCATTTGTCAGCCACAGGTGTGTCTGTGCATAAACGTTTTATGGCTAATGTAATCACGCCCTCTTCTACTTCAGAGTGCAGGGGAGATAGCAACAGGCCAGCTGGAATGGCATTGCAGGGCGGGTCCAGTCTGCAGGCTGTAGGCTGGGTACCCCTGCTCTAGGCAATGCAGAAGAAGAATTCACTATCATCTTCCAGATTAAGAGTTTGGAAACAGGACAGTGTTTTCCCTGACTCTGAAACAGTTTTTACTGAATCTGTAGCACTCTTTCAGCAATCCTGTATCATGCCTCCGCCGGGCTCAGATATTTCTGGCAAGCTCTAGCTATCTTCCTTATCTTACCACATTCTCCTTTCTAATTTCTTTAGTTATTATCTCCTTTGAATTTTCCTTTACCAAAATTTCCCTCCAAGTGCTTGTAGCTGTCCTCTGTTTCTTAAAAGAACAAACCTTTTCTCTCTGTCTGTCTCCTGTGCTCTTAGGTGGCTTTTACAGAGAAAGGTAAGTTGGATGAGGCATTGCCTACTAAATTGAAGGAACAGAGGCCTGTGTTTAACTATAAAACACAACACAGTTGCTCCTGTGTATGCTCTGCACCTCCATGAGATTTCTCTTCTAGGCTAGTTCTGAAGGGGACTCCACCCTGGATTATGAAGTTGACACAGGACTGCTTTGACTTTAGATTTTGTGCAGTAGTTGCCCTATCTGTTGTGCAGTTTTCCTTTTCCTCATGCTCCAAACCAGAGCTTCCTTTGGGTGACCTCTCAAACAATCAAGCATTTATTTATTACCCAGCCCAATTAGTGTCTAGCTTACAAAAGCAATGTTCTGCACTATTTTTTATACTGAAACAGAAACACCATCCTGAAGACCTCTCAACAGACCTCTGTTTGAGCCACTTTCATACATTCCTCTTTCTCTTTACTCCTGCAAAGTAACATTTCTTGTGGAAATCCTTTAGCAAGAAGAGTCACAGAACTATCAGCCCTACTGGTCTGGGAATATCTCTGTGTCTTCTACAAATTATTCTTTGGCTGGATCCTTCCTTCATTCCAGAAGACCTTTCTGTTTGATTCTATGCCCTTTCACAAAGAAAATCCAGGTTAATGCTAGCCATGTACATTTGAGCCTATATAGTCATGGCATATGACAACATGCATCGTCCAAGCCCCCACAGCTTGCTTCATTTGATCAAAACAATGGCCACATTCATGACATTTTCAGCCAATGGCCCCTTAAGTAGAAATCTATAGGGTAGACATATGTAGCACACCTTTTTGGGTTGAGATTTATCGGCCATTACAAAATAGCTAAGTACGAGTTCACTGAAGCAGCATTTTGAAGACCAGATATCAAGAAGTCATTGGGTTTCCTTCACTCCATTTATCTCTTCCGAGTTTAATTCGGCTTGGATATGTCCCATTCTAGTGGATTCCAACTCTGCACCACTTAGAGAATGGTACACTGGGTGCTCATCACAAGGTTGCATTCTGACAGACGCAGGGCAAGAATACAGGCTACATACAGGTATTACCAAAGCCTTTGAGTCTTTTCTAGTCAGTTAGTAGCTATTTACCACTTCATATTTCTTGTAGTTTTCTGTCCTGTGCTATGACAAAAGAAAGACTCCACATCTAATGAAAACTCAGCATCACATGGGTTATGCCTCCCGATCTGACCATTGATAGGATTGGCTCATTCTAGCTGATTCTTCTTTCGCACTTATCAGAATGGACTCTCACAGCGAGTACTCAATGTACCATTCTCCAACCAGGAAAGACAATAGCACAAACCAAAATGAAAAGCTGGTATGTCCAATACAAGGATGTACTGTGTGTTGCCAGCAACTTGTCACATATTGTAGCTAAAATCTGCTAACATACTTTCCCAAATAATTTAAACAGCACTGAATACTAAATAATATACTGTATTCCAATGAATGCAACTTTATTTATTTATTAAATAACTACTTACTTGGCCATCGTAGCTTGCATTAATTACTTGGGATATCACTGAAGGAGCTGCTAACTGTGAGATGTTGTAAGAAGGCGTTGCGCCTTTAACAGAAGGATCAACTGGTTCCTTGCAGAATGTAAAACATCGCCATGCTATAGCATTCTGTAAGAGATGACTTTATAATTTAAAAGGAAAGGCATTACTGAAGCTCTCAACACATTGTTATTGACTACTGTCAGAACAGGCTGTCTTTAGTGAAGCACTGTTCTACCAATTGATACAATCCCCCCTTTTTGTTAATCATTAAAAATCCTAAGTTTATAGAAAGAATTTTAGTTGTATATGTACTAGATGTGGCACTGCTTAGAGTGGGGTGAACTAATTTTCAGATGTGTTGGACTGCAATTTCCAGTGCTTCACTAAATAGACTATTGTGGTAAGACTATAGCAGTGGCTCCCAATGAGAGGCTCAGGCCCCACAAGGAGATTTCAATTCCCAGAAGCCTAAGCCAATACATTGGCTGATCAGTGCTTTGGCGAATTGACCTAGGCTTCTGGGAATAGAAGTCCAAAAACCAAAGGTCGGGAAAGACTGGGCTAGAGGCAGTTGCAGAACAATATGTGAGAACTACATTTAGTGCACCTATCAAAGAGAGAGGTATGCAAAATTTTATACCAGCAAATGAAATATTTATTTAAAAAGCTAAAGCAACAATTTCTTACAAAATTAAACAAATTTGTAGTTTAAAATTCAGAGCTCAACTCAAAAGTGTTCTTTATCTCCTCATACTACTTAACCGCATCCAGGACAGGCAGATATCTTCTAAAAATATTATGAATGTGTAATCATCTATTGCTATTACCCTATTTGCTGGCGTATAAGACCCACTTTTTCCCTCTTAAAATACACTGGAAAAATGATGTTTTATACTGTATATAGTGGCCTATATTCCTATTAATGTGGTGTTTTATACTCCAATGTGTCTTATATGCCAGCAAATACAGTATATTTTACACAATAATACCACAAGCAGATCCATACTGTGAAAAGCTTATAATCTGAAATATGGCACAGGAAAGCAAGAAAGAAAAAAAATGTCAGAAGCAAGTCAAAATGGAAAAAATAAGTATGTAGCCAATAGTGGTCAAGAGTAAGAGGCTGTGCCAAAATCACAAAAAGTTAACCAGTATCTGAACATCTGATACTACCTATTTTCTTTCAGTATGTTTCAAGATTAGCTTGGTTTTAGGAGAACCAGTTATTACATGCCAAGCATTCTAATTACTGAAAATAATATTTTACTGAAGGACTGGCTGTAGATCACTGAAAATCTCATCCCCCAGGGACATGACCCTAACTAACTACCTGACAATTCTTCTTGCTCTTTGGTACTGGCTCCCCAGGGTCTCAACTCAGTGTGGTATTAGGCATTCCATCTTTACACTATGCTCAAGACTTGTTGAACAAAAACAAGACACGGAACTCTCTGGTATGGGTCTAGGTAGCTGGGAATCAAGAGCAGGCTTGTGTTCAACCTGTAGATACAGCAATGATCATTCATTTTCATGTCAGAGATTACTCTGGGTTGAAAGGATTTTTGCAGGGGACGCCCGAATGAGACTCTTTTCATATCCCCCATCATGCAGTTCTCAGGAATTGAACTTGTCTTTCCAGTCTCCAAGCCTAGTGACTTAACCACCAAGCCACCGGAGAAACTGCTATGGCAATGATACAAACTGCACAATGCCAGATGATAGATGGTAAGACAATACATGAACCTCTTTGATATTGGTAATGATTAATGACAAATAACTAACCATCTCTCTTGGTGGTTAGGAAGAAGGTAATGTAGAAGTGTTGCGCTGGATGGATAAAGAACAAGAACTGTTTAAGACAATTAAGCAAAGAAAGCTCTAATACCTTGAGCATATCATGAGGAACAACATAAAATATAGAATACTCCAACTTGCTCTGCAAGGGAAGATCCCTGGGAAGAGAGGCCCTGGACATAGACTGACTTCATGGCTGAAGAATCTGAGAGATTGGTGTGGAGTGTCCTTGGAAGAACTGTTCTGAGGAGTTAAGAACAGGAAGACTATCGCCATGATGATGGCCTATATCCAAAACTGATATGGCACCTGGAGGAGGAGGAAAGTTGTCTCTACACTTTGTAGACCTTTTGAGCAGATGTCACAATTGTTGTTTATTGACAAGAATGCAAACTACCTGCACTGGTACCAAATCTCTGTAATCCAGCTTTGTAGAAAACCTGTTTTAGAATCAGAAGAAACCAGTCCTCTCCCTGAGGAGGAGCATGGCAAGATGCACAGAAACATGCTTCATTAACAGGAAGTATAAAAAGGTAACCCAATTGCTACTATTTGTTCTCTGTTCATCTGGAATCAAACAAAGTTTGTTTGTTCACTTTTATTGTTTTGCACATGAGAAGTTGTAAAGTCAACATAGACAGGTTAAGACAGGTCCTTAAGCCGTTTCAGAAACGTGTATGTTTATCTAGGCCTTGCTATACATCAGGGATTCTCAATCTGTGGCCCATGGACCGGATGCGGCCCATGGCACCATTTCATGTGCCCCCCCCCCCGCCTCCACCACACCAGGAAGTACCATTTGGTGAAGGAATGGCAAAACGGCTGTCTGGCCCCCAAAGCTATCTGAGGGGGCGTGACCCGGCCCCCAGCTTAAAAAGGTTGAGAACTCCTGGTATACATGCTGCTGTACTTACCGCATGAATAACAAGCCTGATCGGCACTCTAGCACAAGTCTTGTTAGTTAGTTTCAAAGGGAGAACTTTCCAGCTACCAGATGGCAGATCACCAAAGTCAAGATGGTTTGTCTCTCCTGTTTCTACCTAATATAAAAAAGGGCGAGAGAACAATGTTTTTTTAAAAGGCGAGGGAACCAAGACATATTTAACCATGTTGACAGAGAGAAGCAAGTGCCAGTTATTGAAAGGTAACTAAATATTCCAGCCGCATCTTCTCTTGGACTGACTACCTGGCAACAGAATGTAAATGAGGTGGTCTCTGAAAACATCAGCTAGTGAAAATTATGCCTGACAAGACCACAAATGCTACTTCCATCAGTTTCTGGACCTAACTTGAAGCATTGGTGCTTACCTTTAAAACTATACAATGCTTGTAGCTCAAGTACTTGGGAGTGCCTTTTGTAACACCAACCTGCCTATATATTATGGCCAATGACCATCTCTCTAAATATGACCTCCAAGATGAGGTTTGTTATAAACAGTACCAACCAGTGTATGTTAGGAAGCAAGCAAAGCATATTAACATAATTAGAACACCTTGAATAATTTCATCTGTCTTAATGGGCTACACAGAAAGAGCCTCCTGGAAGACTGTGGTATTTTTAAACCACAACCAGGCGTACCCCAGTAATGGCAAGCTTCTGTTGCCAGCTAATCTTTCTCACACTAGTTCAGGTGAAAGGAACTGCAGAATGAACTCACCAAAAGATGCCTTCATTATGGCAGTTTCACATCTGGCCTAGACACGGAAGAAAAAATCTGCCTTAACTGAGCTTTTATATGTAAAAAAAACATTATAAATAAATATGTTTAGAAAATATGAACAGACTATATACAATGAAAATTTTACCTCTATATCAGGATTTTCAGCAACTGCATTCACAATTACCCTAGTAGATAAAACCTCTGCCTGGACTATTGCATCTGCATCTGCAGAAAATGGCCAAGAGGCAACACTCAGCAAACACTGATAAACTCCCGCTTGAGAGGGCAAAAATAGCATTTTTAGTTCTTCTGTAGCACAAGGTCCAATGACAGTTTTATTCTTAAACAGAAGGCATCTGTGTTTCTGAGGCTCCATCTACAAAAAGATAACAGATGTTCAGGGCAAGGCATAAAAAATATCACTGTAATCAACAGTAATGTAATCAACAGTAATGTAATCAAGATGTAAATATTTGGTGCAACAATTACAAAGTGTTATGACTTTGCTACTACCAAAATTTTATTTTTCTGCTCTCTATTTCCAGTACTAATCTGATGGCTGCTCTGAAGCAAAACATACATACAAGACAAACTTCACTATGATATAATAAAAACTGGGATGCTTATGAAGTAGAAATAAACACAATAGAATGACTCCAGTAAACCGACACAATGGCTAAACTCCTGTTGTGCAGCTACACGAAAGGTGCAGTTTTTAGCAGCAGATTAATGTAAGTTAAGAAATCTCTGTTGGTATTTGTTGTTTCATACTCAGTAGTTAACAGATAATGGCTATAGATATCTCAAATTATGGCAATTTGCTATTAAAAGTTGTACCAGTGAGAATTTCAGCCAGTGAGATCTGTACTTTCCATTCTTTTGATTGACACAGAGGGAATGGCACTATTTCTAGCCAGTTACTTTTTAATAACCTTGAGCAGCATGTGGGAAAAAATACTTCTATTTTGAATTTTCTACAAGCAAATTTTAACATAATACAGTATATAGTAAGATTTAGTACATACCTTTATACCATTAAGCATAACACTGAGTAAGCTAATGCTGATTTGAAGCCACCGTTCAGAAGGATTAAGAATACTAAGGACTGTGTATGACGTGAGTCCTACACAACAAGCATTAGGGAATTTTACTTCTTCAGGGACTTTCACACGAGCTAGGGGGAAATCAAACAAATCATGTCAATGGAACACCATGGCCAATAAAAGTCACTGGTTCTAAAAGTGAAGTGTTTAAGTTCATACTAATATTTTCAGACATAATAATCAAAATCAAAACCTAGATAGCTACTTCATGTCTATTCTATGCCTGCTTTCAAAAACCAAAATCTTCAGGACAGCTACATTTTTAACCACTTACAATGTGAAACGGCCACAACAAATCTCTACAGCGTGGTCTGTCATGTTTTGCTGTGTAGTTCTGTCAGATATTTATCCTGATGCTTTGTACATCACCTCCCACAGTCAACTTGGCCTGTGGTTAGGAATTCTAAACACTACAGTCTGGAAGGTCTTAATATGAGGAAAAGGAGCATTACTTTAAGAGAACGTTATAATGGTGTATCTCTATCTAATAAAAAACAGAAATTCCATTTAGGGTATTGTTCCAAAGATTGCATAAAAAGCATAAAATAGTATTGTTTGTATATTTTTACAATGCAGTAAATAAACCTGAAGTACAGACAACACCATACAGGTTTTATTCCTACTGTACCTGCTTTGCAAAGTTTAATTAAACACAGCATACACACTGAAATGAATAGACTGGGATAACCTAAAAAGCTATTAAGAGTAATGCTTTAAGATTTTTTGGTATTGTTTATAGAGCATTTTACAAGATTTAGATGCTTACAGAAGGTCTCTGGATAGTATAATACCTGTCAATGGATAATTGAACACCTGTATGTGTTTCAAAGAATCTTTTTGTTGACTCTGTTGGAAATCGCTGGTTTTTGTTGCGAATACCAAGTACCATTCATTTTATACTTTAAGCAGGACCAATGGTAGATGTAACTCAATGAACATATGCAAATATAAAAGCAAGTATTTAAAGTTTTGCATACAAACAAGCAAAACTATTGACAACATTCTTCAGCATTTTCTAGATACAGCGATCAAATCCAGACTGGATATGCTGTATGTCTATGAGGTTAATAAAATTAGAATCATTTTGAGCCCTTGATCCCATAGTTCACTGAAAATTTTTAAAATGGACCTACCAAATCCAAATGATGCAGGTTCCTCCCATTGTCCTGGACAACCACCAGTATCAAATGCTTGCCTTGTACATGATGTACTATTATAGACATTTTGACTGGATATTAAGTTCTGATGGGAAGCTGTACCCAATACTCCAGCCCCAGTATCTGGACCAAGTGTCATTCCAGTAGTTAGTGAGTTCTGAATATGACCCAGAGGAATGGCAGAATAAATCAGTCCTGCTGGAAGACTGAGAGCTGAAGAAAAACCAACATGATACTGAGGTAAAGCAACAGTTGTGTGAGATGGCAAGCTTCCTAGATACTGTTGAGCAAATGGAGTTGTCCTAAGGGAACATCCAGTCAGCAAGGTAGGAATTCCAGAAGATACTCCTGGAATCTCTGAAGCAGCCCCATCGGATCGGAAATTTGCTCTGCCTTGACTTAATGAAATGCAGCCATATAAATCATTGTAAGCGGGCACATTTTTTAGTCTATCTGTTGTATGGGCACAGTCATGCTGTACTGCAGGTGTATCTACCTGGCCACGATTATTATTTCCACAGTTCTGTTCAGACTGATCACTGCTTTTTAATGGATTCTCTCCAGTTGATTTCTGGTCCTCTGATATGGCAGGATCTGGTGATTCATTTATTTCTTGCTTCTGAATATAGTTTTCTGTGCTGGTGATTTGTAACGTCTGCTTATCTTTTTGCAAATTAGTGTTTTTTCCAGTATTCCTTTCCAATAATGAAGTTGGACTGGTCCAAACTATTGTTGTGCTCAATTCACTGGCACGTTTACTCTGAACAGAAAGCATTTGTATTTTGGTCAGTATTTTTAGTACACAGTAACCTTAAGATTATCAATCATATGCAGCACATACATGTTTTACAGTTGCCCTCCAAAGAAAATGTGTTGCGCAGTCAAACCTATCAGCTAATGCAGTATAAATGGTAACCTTTGAGAACATGGTGTCTTCACACCTGCAAATAGGTATCTTATGGAGTTAAAATATCAGTTTTATTCATCCAGAATGCGGTTGCCCGGGTTGTGATGGAGTGTGGGTGGTATGCACATGCCTCGCCTCTGCTTCGGGAGCTGCACTGGTTGCCGGTTTGCATCCGGGTGCAATTCAAGGTGCTGGTTATTACCTTTAAAGCCTTACATGGTAGTGGGCCAGGATACTTAAGAGTATCCTCACCCCAAGAACATCTGCCAGTCCCACCAGAGCGGACCGGAGAGGCTCCCTAGTTGTTCCATCAGCCAGGGAGGCACATCTCTCTGGCACCAGAAGGAGGGCCTTCTCTGTGTCTGCTCCGGCCCTATAGAACCTCCTGCCTACGGAGCTACGTCTCCAGACAGAGTTGCTGCCCTTTAGGAAGAATCTAAAAACATGGCTGGCAGGACAGATATGGGGTATGGAAGGTATAATGACCCCAGCACATTGGTTGATCTGAGCCCCTCTCTTTTTCTATTTTTAAATTAGTAGTTGTAGCATCTGGTGTGTTTTTAATCTGTTTTTAATCTTTTTCAGATTTTAATTTTTAATTTTTAAAAGTTTTAAGGTTTTTAGATGGAAGCTCCCACTTCCTAATCCTGGGCCTTATCTGCCCAGGGAAGGAAAAGACTAACATCCTCTGGCCAGAAGGAGGAATGGATTTTATCTGTTTGTGTTGTGTGTATGTTATTGTTGTTTTGTTTTTGTGGTTTTTTCCTGATTGTAAACTGCCCTGAGTCGCCACGGCGAGTGGGCGGTGATATAAATCTAAATAAATAAATAAATAAATCTTACTGACATTAAAAGTTTGCTAAGAAAACTACACAATTTACTAATTAAATAACTGTTAAGAATTCACAACTAATTTATTTTTTCAAGAAAGGAAAATATTTATTTTCTTTTATAGCTCCTGCCTGTTCCTCACAACTGAGATATAAGGTGGCTTACAACAAGATTAACTGGAAAGGTAAAACAAAAAACAGTAAAGGTTATGTTGCATTAAACAAGCTATAGTATTAAAACAGCTTGTAATACAGTAATAAAAATCCCAAAAAGTCCCTTCCCAGGCAATTGCTAGATGTTCACCTGAATAAAATGGCCTTTTTCTGTCAGTAGATGAGAGAAAGGGCCAGTTATACTAAATGCAGGTAGTGAAATATATTAAATACAGAATGAATATTGTGTTAAATAAATTTATTTTTCCTATTTATAAAAGGTAAAACAACAGCAAAAATACTGGTTGCTTCTAATTCTTTGAGAAGATTTTTATCCTGAGCTTCTCATGAATGAAATTATCTCTGCTTTCAGACAGTAACTTCCCCAGGAATCACACCAAACTGCATCTAGTTTATATGCTGAGTGGGAAAAAGTGATATTTATATTTATATGTAACAGTTGCTATGTCACTGTCAACTAGCCTCATTGCTGTACTGTAGATTTAAGAAAAAGAATGAAACTGTTAGTCAATGTATAAATATTAACAAAACATAACAGCAAAAAAAAAAAAATACAAAAATGTTGTGACACCTTAAAGACTAATTCCTGTATTTAAATGTGAGCTTTTGTGGATGAAATCCACTTCATCAGACATAGTGTTAATAGCAGACGCGTAAGGCCGCTGCCCACTCTGATTATACTGTTGCAAATACCGTATATACTCGAGTATAAGGCAAAATGTGCTGAAAAAGCAAACTTGGCTTATACACAAGTAATCTGCTCACACATGCCCCACCCGCAACACACACACACGCCTGCATGATCCCTCCTGCCTGGGTAGCAAAGGAAAGCTCTGGTGGGCTCCAAGCACCTGCACCGATGACACAACGGGAGAAGCTTCTCCCCCCCCCCCCCAATCATAGTGCGTGCAGGGTCTCGGCAGGTCCCCCTCTCCCTGCTGGGGTTTCCCCATCCATCTTGGAATGCCTCTTCAACCGGCCGCTTCTAGCCAGGCTTGCCTGGCTTGCGCGTCCACTGCAAGCTCCTGCTCGACTGCAAGTGAGAAAGGCTGGAGCGAAGCTTCAAGTCACTGCTCCCGCGTTTTGCCTCGGTGCCATAAACCTAGCCGACCCACCCTTTCCCTGGCAGTGTGACACCACTGTCACTAACTCGCTCAGCTGGAGTTAGCCCATCCTGTATGCACACATAGGCAGACTCTCCCCATCCTTCTTCCTTGATTATTGAAACTCAGTAGTAGCTGCTGCATTTTTGACCCTATTACTCGAATCTGTCAGTTTCCCTGGTTTCTCAGAAAAATCAGGTACCTCTGCTTATACTTGAGTATATATGGTAATTCATGAACAGACTAGGGTACAAAAACAACAATTTAGAGATATAAAAACAATGAAGCATTTGACAACCTACTTACTCTTTCTGGATCAGACACAGCTAGAGCTTTAAGAGTATTTTCAGCAGCAGAAATGAAGGTTAGTCGTCCTAAACTAGGATCAGAATATTCTGCCTGTGGTAACATCTTATCTTTGCAGAATAAGTCTTTGAAATTAGGTGTTGTGCATGGCCAATCAGATCTATGGAAGAAATCATACAGATTTTTTAAATTTACTCACAATCACATTACCTATAAAGCTTTCTGAGTCTGGTACTGTAGAGCAGAGATAGCAATTATGGCTACATGTGCCCTTTTCAGGCTACCCTATTAATTAATGGCAGCCTGACAGAGCTTCCTTTACAGACTTTGGGAGGCTTCCACGATACTTGTTGTAGCTAAGCAACTGGATCATAATATTTTATTTCTAAGCCCAGTTCCTCATTTATTTTCACATCATTCAGGTACCAGTTCTCTTTAAACACAAAAAGGATAGACTCTTCCCCTTTCCTCCTGTTTCTAATGCTAGACCAAACAAAGCCCTATAAAATCTTCCTAACTCCTTCAAAAAAAGAGACAAAATATAATCTCCTACTTCAAAGACTGGCAGCAACAACAGTACACGAGAAAGAGCAAAACCAAACATAATCAGACCTATGCAGATTTATCTTCACATCACCATCTTCATCCTAATCTTCAACAGAACATAGTACAGATGATAAAGAGAAATCCTCATCACAATGATCATCGACCTACATAGCATGATACTACTTTTCACCCTCATTGTTACTATCGATTTATTCATCAACGATCATGACAGTGTGTTGCTAGTACCTAGCACCATACATACCAATAATGTTTTGCACTTTTTCTTTAGCTCAGGGAGGGGGCATGAAAGGTTCTAAGTTGCCACGTGTCCTCAAAATGCCCCCAGAGTCTGTACATGTTCCTATATTTTGTAACCCTGATCTATACTATTTTTCATTCCACCTCCACATGTTCATTTGTGCTTTTCATGTTCTTTTACATTTGTTACCCTGAAAGAGCAGATTCTGAAGCTTCACTTGGAGATGAATGGATAAGAGGAGAGGTTGATGGTCTGAAGCTGCACTGGTCATCATCTGAAATCACACCAGGCACCGGAGTTGCAAGTATCGGTTCAGTCAATACAACAGCTGCACCTTAATATTTGGGGGAAAATATGGATTTATCCAGCAGTTCTTCACTAGTAATGGAGAGAAAGATGATGGAGGATTATTTCTACCCATTTTAGAAATCAAAACTTCAAAAAAAAAAGTATTTTCAAACTCTATGAAAAACTCAGCTGTAAATCTCTTAATGGTGCATGTTTAGAACAGAGTGTGCCATCAAGATATTATACTGTTGAAAAATAGTGAAAGGAGACTACAGAGTAAAGCTAACTGCGGAATGTACTACCAATCCATTCCATAAATATGCAGTAATGATCAATTGGCAAGCAAATCCCCATAAAATACTAAAGAGCTAACTAGACAAATCTGTCACTTATGCTGCATTACATAATTCCAAGGCTTACCGGTAGATAGAATTCAGATGCTACAGCAAGCAAGCTGGGTAGTTAGCATCACAGAACCTTCTCTCATTTTATACCCATCATCCACCCTTTCTGAGACTTTCTACCTGTCAGGAAACTTGGTAACTTCCACAAAAGTAACTTATTCTTCCCTCTAGATGATATCAGTCTCTCTAACTAACAATCATCGAGTTTCTAACTAGCAATCATCTAATTTCTTCACATTGTTAGTGATTAAAACTTCTGTTCAAATTATCTACAATGGAGATACTGTACTGCAATGTGCTCACTCTGCTACTTATATAGCAAAAGATTCTGATGATGTGAAAGTACCTCTCTCTTAGTACTGAGCCTTAAATATAACATTTTAAGCAGGTGCCATGTAGATTAGTCCCACCACCTTCACTTGTGCAAACTTGCCAAGGTCCTAAAATCGTTATCAAAGATCCTACCAGTTGGTATACTATTATGACCTATAAGACCTTTTACAATGTATAGTCATTAAAGATAGTTTTCTCAGTTGTGGCCCCTATTCTAAGAACTGGTTTAAATGGTGCCTTATTACGAATTTGTTTCATGTTTATCATAAACTACATTCAGAAAACATCATCCTGAAAGATAGACTAATCAAAGAAAATGTGACTACATACTGTGGGGATAATGCACTTTAATACAGTTGTGCTGTAGATTACATCCTTTTTCTTGTTTTAGAGTACATTCCTCACTCATCTACCCACTTCAGAAGAAAAGCAAAGAGTGACATATTAAACTAATCTGTAACAGCAACATCAGTAGATGCCCAAAACAGTACTGATGTAATTACATTCATTGGAGTGGAAGAAAAGGTGGAAAAGAGGAAGAAAAACATGTTTTTGTTAAGCATCTGTACATCAGACATATGTAAAATTTCTTAACAGAAGGGAATGAAAAAGTCCCCACGGGCAGGCACCCTTGTCTGCAGGGCAGACTAATTTGCTCTCAACCCAAGCTGATGCAGAAATTGACATACAGTAGACCCCCGTATAATGAAAAAACTCTGTTCCACGGGGCTCTTTGCTATAGAGTTTTTTCATTATATGAGAAAATAAAATAAACAAAATAAAATAAAAATAAAATAAGAAACACTGTAGCACTTTAAAGACCAACTGCAAAGAGTGATACTCTTTGTTGAAGAAGTGGACTTGACCACGAAAGCTAACAATAAAAATAAAGCAGTTAGTCTTTAAAGTGTTACAGTGTTTTTTAGTTTATTTTGTTTTCTGATATGTCTGAACCATAGACTAACATGGCTACTATTCCAAAAAATTCATTATATGAAGTGCAATTGGTGATACCCAGGATAACCGGTGTGTGTGTGTGTGTGTGTGTGTGTGTGTGTGTGTGTGTGTGTGTGTGTGTGTGTGTGAGTTCATTATACAGGGTTTCATTATGCGAGTACTCCATATAACAAAAAAGTTCATTGCACGGAGTTTTGTTAAGTGAGGTATACCTCGCTTAATGAAAGCCCCATATACCGTATTTGCCGGTGTATAAGACGACTGGGCGTATAAGACGACCCCCCAACATTTCCACTCAAAATATAGTTTGTTATATACTCGCTGTATAAGACAACCCCCTCTTCCGCACACCTTCCACACACCAAATAAAACGTAAAAGAACATCAGATTTGATTTCAACATGTTAATTTATATTCAAATGCTTATGACATGCAGAAAAACTGTCACAAGGCTGTATGTTATCAAACATGTACAGTAAAAATAAAACAGTGCAAGTGCAAAGTGGTACTTATTTATCTACCTTATATAAGCCGACCCAAATATAACCCGAGGTACCTAATTTTGACCTTGAAACCCAGGAAAATAGATTGACCCAAGTATAAGCCAAGAGTGGGAAATGTAGCAACTGCTAGTGAGTTTCAGTAATTAAAATACACTAATATTTTATTGATTTTTTAGAACTGTACTTGCACCACCCACCAGTGGTGGCGCTGCAGGTAAAGAGGGTGGGTAGGTCAATTGCACTGAGGCAGGAAGTGTTGCTCTAGCCTCGCCTCTTGCTTTCCCTGCAAAAAAGAAGCATGGCTTTTTCCTCCATCATGGGCAGAGCAGAGAGATAAGGGCAGAAAGTACCAGTAAGTGAAACCCTTTCTTTTTCCCACCAGTTTGAAAAGGAGACATAATTGTAATGTAGAGCTTCTTTCTTCATCTGGATGGTATGTAGAATGAGGTGGGCGAGCATCAGGAGGCCACTATGGGCAGCTATGTCTATCCCAACTGAAGTGCACCAGGCTTATAAGACGATCCCCCGCCCCTTGGAGGCATGTTTTTCAGGGGGGAAAGTCATCTTATACAGCAGCAAATACGGTAATGAAAAAATTGTTATGCAGGGTATCGCCAATAGCGCAAAAACGCTTTGTTGTATGCATTTTTTGTTACACGAAGCGTTTGTTATATGGGGTTCCACTGTAATTGTATTTTTACTCACCAACAACTTTCTTGTGACCAGGACATGCATTTTCAAAGGCCACATGTTTTTTGTTGTTGCATGGAGCATTGCCTTTCAAGATCTCTCCATTTTGGTTCTGCTTGTACTTAACTTGAGGCATAGTTTTTTCCTTGTTAGGACATACTAAAAGAGTGAAAATCAATATTGGAATAGACTTTAAATTAAAGGAAAGTAGATTCTTGCTATAAATTTCTTTACTATAAGCTACATAAAGAAAAATGGTTTATGGGATTACTCCTGTCCTATTTGTTTCTACATCAGTTATGCAGAGTTCAGAATTTCAGAAATGCACAATTTCATTAAACAATTATTAACTATGAGTGGACTATGAATCAAATAGGGCAACTGGAATGGATACTATACCACCCAGATGTTAAATCAAAGTTATAACTTTGGAAACATATATTGATGGGCATAGCTTTTTTAATATGCATGTCCAAGTTACTAAAAGCAAGTTTATACTATAGTACAGTATATGGGAAAGCACCAATAATACTGTGGCAAATATAAATGTCTGCAATCTCCTACCTTACTAGCCCTTAACCAAAGGCTAGAAACTAAAGGTCCAATTTCAATTTATGTGGCCATTCATACTTACAAAAATAGGAACACCCACTCTTTTTAGAGAACAGTTCTATCACTAAGTCTCATTTACCAGCACGAGAGGGAGAGATCAGACCTTATCTTAAATTGAAAATGCATCCTTTACAAACCAACATTTCATTTATGATATGAAAATTCATTCATATATTAGTCTATTAAATAAATTATCTCTTGAAATTCTACCAGACTGCCGATTTGCAAAACATTTATTTTTCCTATTACAAATCACGCTGCTCACTTCCAGATTAAGAATTTTAAATGACTTATTATTTCCTGTACCATTTGGAAACTACATTTTAAGTTTAGATAGTTACTGAATGTGTAAGAAACAATATTAAATATTAGAACTCACTGGGAATCGTTGCACTATCTTCTGAATAGAAGTTATCATTTTCAAATAGCTCTATTTTTGAGCCTGGTACACAAGACAGTTTCTCTGAACGAAAACTTTCGCCTATATTAGATGTTGCTTCTGTATTCTCAATTTCTTTTTTTTGCTTAGGACTGATAACACAATGTGAACCCCTGAAGAGATTTTCCTCAAGTATTTTTTCCAGATGTTGCTTCTCTTTTCTGCCCATGGTATTGAAACTGTTCTTGCTTAAATCTCCTGCATTAGCAGATTCAGATTCCTGTTTGCACAACAGTTTGCGACAATTTGCGGTAATTCCTTCATATTTAGTGGTGTTTTCAGGCTCGCTGTCATTCTCAGTTTCATCAGTTCTTCTGAGGTATTTCTCAATATCAAATGGGCTATTTTCTGTATTGTTCGATAATGGCTGATTGATGACTGAAAGATCTGTGATTTTGCCAATCTCTGGAATATTTGTTCCTTCTCTGTGTTTATCTGAGAGCTTCATCATCAAAGCAGCTAGCTGTGAAGGTTCTGCACTAACAGAAGCATTTGCAATAGCAGATGCAATTGTACTTATGCTCAGGGCAAAAGGTTCTATATCAGAGTGTTGTTTTTCTTCAACTTTTCTTCTTTCAAGGTTCTCCTAAATGTTCAAAAAAAGAAGATATTGTGACATTTAACATGCTATAACAAACTTGAACTCATCTTATGTGAAAAAGTATTACGATTACAAAAATACTATTGTCATTTTATGGCATAGAACAAATGGCATAGCTTTTGGCAGCAAACTTCTGCAGGTGAAAAAGTAAACAGAAATCTGTTGCCCCTTTTCCTGCTCCACTTATGTGCAACATAGATATCTATGCTAACTTAACTTGCAGCAATTCATCTCTGAACGTTTGCATTACACTCACAGGAAAAACTAAAACATTGGCCAATGCTTATCCTCTCATCTTAGAATAAACAATCTTGAGCCTAAAATTATTTATTTATTTATTCAGATTTATATTGCCGCCCACCCGCCGAGGCGACTCAGGGCAGCTTACAGTGAAAACAGATTATTAAATGTGGCATTCTTCACAACATCTGTATTGAGAAAAGCTATGATTTACATTCTAGTCTTTGAATGATTGACAATTCTAGGTCAACACATATAATGTGTTTTTAGAACATTTCAATGAAATTATACATTTGTTCATTGCATTTGTAAGTAGTCATTCACCCGGATGGTGGAACTAAAGGCTGTTCAAATTAGAACAATAACTTAAAACAATATACTGTACATGACTCATTAAAAGTATGAAACATGGAAGTTTTAAAATCTATTTATAAAACTATTAAGAGAGTAAACGGGTTGTACACAGAGAGATATAATGGCAGTAGGCATAAGGCAGAGATTCTCAACCTGTGGCCCACGGCACCATTTCGTGTGGCCTTCCACTGCCTCCACACCAGGAAGTGCAATGTGGTGGAGGAAGGGCAAAAGGGCTGTCTGGCCCTCAAAGCTGTCTGAGGGAACGTGACCCAGCCTCCGGCTTTAAAAGGTTGAGTACTTCTGGCATAAGGCATCTAGTTATATTAATATTAAAAGAATGCCTAAGCAAAAATATTTTCAATTGTCTCCAGAATGAGGGCATTCTATAACTGAGGGGTGGAGTGGTGGTGGACACCAACAAGAAGGTCCTCCTCTTCTTACATACATACCCGCAAAGGTGATGAGACTAAGAGGGCAGCCTCCCCATAATAGTAGCCAAGACCCAAGCCATATAAGCCTGTATAAGTCATCACCAGGGTCAGGGGAGAATTTATGCATTGGTTTTAGCCTCATCCAAGATGGAGATTTCAACCCATAGGAGACCCCTTTCTCACATACCAAAGGGGTATGCTGGCCTTGTGAGTTGGAAGAGATGGAACCTAATGTATGATGGACAAGTTAGGCTGTTTGGTCATTGGCTGGATTTCTTTAGGGAAATAGCAAGGGGGTGGAACATGTGTAAGAAGATAAAACCTGGAAGCCAAGAGGCTCTCTCGACTGAAGGCTCTGAGCTAAAGGTTAACTGCAAGCGTGTAGTTTCTTAAGCCAGAAGGAGGGCCACTGGGCTTTCTCCATAGAACAGCTTTCTTTATTTTGATGTGCTTTCTGAACTTTTAATGAACTTTCTTCTGTTACTTACTTTGATTACAATATACTTTTAAAATACCTGAGGAGGCCTGGAGTGTTTATTTGCCTCTACGCTACCTTGTCTACACTAATCTAGAATCCTGGGTTGCTTAGCTAGGAGGCAACAGCTCGGAAGCAAACACTGGTGGGCAAGAAGACCTACTCGTGAGTTAACTTTTCCTGACAACCAGTACTCTGAATTGGCAAAAAATAAAAAATAAAAAAACAACAACCAGTAGCCAGTGAGGCTGCCTTTTTTTCAAATACCTTTTATTTCCTTTTGCATACTTACACTTGTATTCTCTCTCCATGGTGTGCCCATTTCACCAAGAGCAAAGGTAGCAGACGCAATGTGTGATTCTTCTTTAGTGCTCTTTTCCACATCTCCTAAAGATGAAAAATCTAGGTGGCAATGAGAACATACCATAAAGATTTATGGCAACGATGAACTTATTCTTATTTTATACATACTGATTTCTAATCCAACATGACACATTGGTTTTGTTCAGACTATCTTTATAAGATGTTTTATAAACTACTGTTTATGGAGCATTGGTTGAGTAATTTTTCTTTGATGTAACAAATCAGATTCAGAGAGAGAAATCATAGTTTTTGTTAAGACAAAGCTCAATTTAACAACGAAAACAGGCAACTCTGATTTAAGATTTAAAAAGCAAACTAAGACAGAAACATGAACCAGTTTGCAATGCCATGAACTACTATTTACAGTTATCAAAATTATTGGTATTATAAGCTTAATCTTCACACAAATGCAATGTAGACATCAACGTAGACTAGAGGTGGAAGAGAATAGCCATTTCTGGCCCTTCAGCATTTCCCAGATGTCAACATGCTCTTCTTCATGACACATCAACTGGTGGTTTCCCTTAATTTGCATGAGTTTGTATAAAATTGAAAAACCTGAGACTTAGCTACAAAGTTTTAAGAGCCTTATGCTAAAATAGGTCCCTGAGAACTCCCTGGAAACTGAATCTGGCTTTTCAAACAGCTTGATTAGAAAGCTGGGATGTTGTTGTGTAACTGTAATGTGATACGCAACAAAGCATTCTGAGAGTTCCATAAAGTATGAAAGAAAAACACAGCCTGCTCCCACGTTACTAAGTTTCGGATAACTTAAAAAAACATATTTTCTCCCAAGCTTTTGACCTTTAACCTAGTCATGGAATCTTACCAGATTAATATCATGCCATGCTGTGTTGGAAGTATTGTTTTTACAGGTCATATAAAAATGGTATGTTGGCCAGAAGACCAAAAGGATTTCAGGCATTTTTTTAACATTGTGTAGTCTTTGGTGCTGAAGAAATAAATGGGTACAAATATCAAATATTCATTTATTCAGTAGCTATGAACAAATAGCTACTTCCAGTTGAGGTACACACACAATTTAGTTTTGAGAGAAATTACCATGAAGGGTGTCAGACATCTGCAAATTTTGTTTATCAGAGTTTGCTGTGGATATATCAGATCGCCTCAGCAAAGGTACAGGCTGCCTCTTCTGTGGAGATGTAATATGATAACCAAAAGATGGCTATAAAGAGGATAAAATGTTAGTAATAAATTATTTGATAGAAAATATGACAGAAGCTAGTAAAATTTACATATGAATCTGGCACTTATCATAGCTATCTTCAAAGTCCTTCTGGTACTAAATTTATTTAGTTAATGGCATGAAATAAATAGAAATATCTAGTCAGTTCTGAATGATACAAAGCAGTTTCCCTTTTTTTTACAATGGCTAAGTAGACCTTTCCTGCCCTTCTATCAGAGTTAAAATTAATAAAGGTACCAGAAACCACTTTGACCACTGTGTGATCTGTAATGTGACTATAGCCCTTTAAAATAAATCTGCTCATTTTTCTGGAATTCTCCCATCCAGCTCTAGTTGCTCTAAGAAGTAACAATGGTGTCAAGCAAACAAGCTTCCACTGGCTTTATGGTATAGACCCCGTGGCACTCCAGGTGTTCTTGGACTTCAATTATCAGAAGTCCAAGTCAGCACTCTTGCTGATCAGGGTCTCTGGAAATTGACATTCCAGAACAGTTGGGAGTGCCAAGGTTCACCATCACTGATATACAGATACAGATAAGGTTACATACCCTTTTCACATCACCTCCTCCTCCTCCTCCAAGGCAACCGAGAGCCTCCGATCTCTGACCGAAAAACTCTCCCAAAGTGAGTCGTAAATAACCAGTGTCGGTTTGTGAGGTTCTTAGAGGGTTTGAGTTACTGACTGATTTCCACGAAAAATCTCCTAAACCAGAGGTATTTGATAGGTCCATTTTCTCTTCCTAAAGTTGTAGCAAATAAATAAGAATTGTCATTCATTAATCCATTTTATTTTTACCTCGTTTTTCTTTATAATGAAGGACTCAAGATGGTTTTCATAATTGGAAAAGACAACATGAAAGCTAAAAACAATTGTTGTAATATTAAGAGAATTAAACAAATACACTACATACAGTAATTAAAAACAACACTAAACACATTTAAAAGCAACAAATAAACAAGTAACCCCATTTTAAGAACTGCTTCTTAGGCAGCCAGTTACTAAGAGAAAGCCTGCCAGAAGAGAAATGCTCTTTCCTGCTTGCAGAAGAATAGCACAGATGGGGCCAGCCTGGCTTCTCAGGGGAGAGATTTTTGGAGTCCAGGAGCAGAGACAGAGAAGGCCCATAAGGTGGGTAAAGACATTTTAGAATTGGCTCTTTAAAAATGTTACCTACCTGTATAAACCTGTGCTCCCTCTCAAAATCTTCTTGATCTTGGGCAATCATAGCTATTGCATCGGCTTTTCAACGAGCAGGGAATAAAATGATACATTTAACATGTCAGCATATTGCAAACTCCCCAGCATACTAGACAACTAAGATACAAACAAGTTATATCACCGATACTGAGAGTACACTCTGTACGTTAATTGGTTTGTTTTGGGCTGACAAGTCAGAAAAAAACTTACTGTTGACTTAATAGGGTTTTCAAAATGTATGAGATTTTTAAGGAGTGAGTATCCATCTTAGTGAGTATCCATACCTAAATTGGGATTTGAATCATCTGAAGCCCTTATCAGTATGCTGCTCTCATAAGCAGCAAGCCCTGTGTGGAGTTTGCAAGCCTGGAAGACACTACAGTGTCTTTTTCCTTTTGGTAACAGTCCTCTTACAAACCACTCTTTAATCTTAGAAGAAGTTTTGTACATATCCTATGAATAAAATCTAATTACAATAAATATATTACATTAAAAGTTAATGTTTTAGATTTGTAATTTTCTGTTAGGTTCATGAGTTTGTTAGATTGCCCTTGCTTGACTTATCAGTTTTTAATTACAGTGAAAAGATTTTCAGTCATATAACTGCTAACCAGCTTATATTACTTACAAAATATGTAAAGCATCCTAGTGAGCTGTTTCCATCATGTACTTCTTTTAAAAATAGAAATTTCACTAAATCTACTCAAAGGGAAGCTGCCATAATGTTCCCTTGAATGTAACACCCATACATTTTATTACAAAGAATATACTAACACATTTCAGAGATCCACAGAACTGTAGACAGTTACTTCTTCCTATCAGTTTGTAAACACAAGAAATACAGAAGGGCTAGCAAATTAAATACTCATAAAAGCAGTAAAGAATATAAACAGACTTACATCCAGAGATGAAATCTCCACTTATGTTTGAGTGATTTGATATTTCTTCTTTATTAAATGAAGTATAATATGCAAGATCTGTTACCCATCTGCCCTCTTCATTTTGATATACAACATTATGTGGTGGGTCTCCTGAAAAAATGTGTCAAGTGTTACTTTTAGATTCCTCAGTGTCTGAATAGTTTTCCTCATATATGAGTACTGTACTGAGTAATATAGCAATTATACTATCTATATTTTAACAGCTGAGAAAAGCAATGGAAAGAGGAAGAGACAAGCAAAAGTTATATCATTTTTGACTACTGAATTAAATTGCAGAAGTTACTGAGAATCACTCAAGTACTTTACCAAATTGTCAGCCTGTCAACATTCATTTAACAGGCAAAGAAAAGCGTAGTAATTCAAATGTATTAACTAACACCATGCACTGTGGTTATTCCACACAGTGTATCTGCCTATAGGTTTGTATTGCCATGCATGGTGAGTAACTCAAGTTTTGATCAACAGTGGTAGGTCAGATATGTGCTAAGAGGGTCTGTTAAAACAGCAAGAAGGAATGAGTGTGTGTACATGAATAGAACCCTCTGCTAATTGTTAGGCATACTACCCAGCTGTAAAGATGGCTGTTCAATATATAAGGGGGTCTGTGTGATAGAAAAACTTTTGAATTAGTTCTTAGTTCACAGAAGCAGCTACTAAGTCAGAGTTTAAGAGAAAACTGTGAGTTTGCTAAGAACTATACTGTTAGAAAAAGCTGAGGTGTATGATTTAGTGAAGAAGCTCTGAAGAGGTCTAATTTATATTCTTGTAGGAACCAGTATAGAAACAAGCATTTGTATAGAGATATGTTAATAACTAAATACAGTATGCTTAAACTCAGGGAAGGAAAAGCAAAAGGGTTTTAGTGGTCTGATGAAAAAGTTAATTACTAACTATGAAACTTTTATTTTTTTTTATTGTGTTTCCCGTCCCACCAAAATAAACTTCTTTTGATTTATAAACACTGGCTGTTACTTATGAAAACAGCCACAAGATATAATCACACACATTCCAATTTATACTGAGACACATAATTGCTACTGGGTTTTCACAATAACACTGGCTGGTAATTCATCTAAAGTCTTCTTATTCTTTTTGTTTAAGTGTAAATTCACATCTCAGCTATGGCGGTATTTAAACAGCAGTCAAAAGAAATCCTGGCTCTCTTTGTTAGGAAAAAAAGAATATTTAAAGGAAAGAAGTCCCTATTTACAAGATGAACAGTAACCCCAAACTTTGTTAAGGAGTTTGGTGGTGGTGGTTGGGTGGCGGCACACATCGGGAAAAGAAAAGTGAAACCAGTGGTTACTGTAGGTATTGTACCATTCAGACTCAACCCAATAGCTTTCGGAACAGCCCTCCACCACCAACTCCCCAGTTTTCCAAATGAATTTAAGAATGGCCAACAGATAAAAGCTGGTGTTCAACTAACCTACTAATGTACACTGATCCTGCTCAGCTCTTCCACAAGCACTTGGGGACAGGTACACCTCAGCCAGTGGAACATGACTTTCATCAGCAACTTGGCATTTGGAAGGAGAATTAGTTTGTTCTTCTGTGTTCCAGATTTCAGAAGCACCTTTGTTGTCTTCAGCACAATTAAAGTAGACTGAATCTAGCTTAAATGCAGAATTGGTCATGTTTGTAACATCCTTTTATAATAAAAAAATTAAAATTAAAATGTGCATAACAATGTTTGTTTCCTTTAGCAATCAATTTCTACATACATTCCCATTCCTGAGCAATGAGTACCTAAAAAGTATTAGACTCCAAAAAAGCTCAAAGGCAGTATAGTAAAACTTCGCATAAAGAGCGCCTTGCTTAGAGACTAATTCACTTAAAGAACAGAATTTTCTCGCTTAACAACTAAAACCAACCAAAAACTTGCTTAATAAATAAATCGAGGTTCGTAATCCTCCCCCCACCAGAAGTCACAATTGGCCACTTACAATGGTGTTTCGCTTAAAGAGCAATCCTGTGGAACGCATTACGCTCTTTAAGCGAGGTACCACTGTATTAAAAAATAATAACATAACAGGCCAACATATATCAGATTGCCGCAAATGGAGAACAGAAGCACCACAGATCTATCTACTGTAAGAATAGGTATGTTTCCATCCAACTTGGCAACAGAAGCAACCATCATCATGATGGGTTTTCTCTCCTCCCTTGTAATTGTTTTGTGTCTTGTATCTGTTAAGTTGTGAGACTCAAGGCCAGAGATTATTTAAGTATTAATTTCTCTAAGATGTTCTGTGAGCATTTTTTTTAATAGTGGGGTAAAATGTTTCAAATAAACAAATAAAAATTATTTCATCACAACTTACTATCAGAGCTAATGTTAACATTATGTATACATATAATGAAATTCCAATCAGCAGAAAGTAAGAGAGCCAAAGAGCAGGTAAGGCAAATCTTTGAAGTAGAGACTGGAATTTCTAGGGAGAATCCATATAGTAAATTTTATTAAAACGGAAAGGTTTGACATCTTCGCAAGAATAGATGCAATTTTGGAAACTGAATGAAGGTTTATAAAGATAGAGAAAAGGTTACATAACTCCTGGTGAAGGGGAACACTTTTTCTGGTAGTTCGCAATTTAAATTTTGATTTGTTTTTTCTTTATAACATAAACATTTTTTAAAGCAAGCCAAGCAATACAAGAATGCATCAAGCAGCTGCATCGAACAATTTTTACCACTTAGGACAGATGGAATGGAATCAACCTATCCTATCTCAGGGAGGGGGGTTGCTACAGTTTCAATCTCAGTAACTACCAACCTATCCTCTCTTGGTTTTGGAACAAACAACAAAGCAGCTAATGGAGACTGTGAATTAATGGTGAGGTAGGTGGTGTTGCTCTTTCAAACACCCAGCTCCAGTCATTTAGAGCTCTGTTGCTCAAACTCCAAACATTAAAATGGGTTCAGAAATAAATTAAGATAGTACAAAACTGGTGACATATGGGAGATCTGGCCACTAGACATTACCATGCACCTTACTGCAAGTTTGTCTTTATAAACCGTTAAAAACCTTTGACTAGGATCGCCCATATGAAAGGCATGGAAAACATACTATACTTGCTTTGGCACAACAGCATTGCTTTTCAACTTTCAGACCACATTTAACATGCTTGTGAACACCTCCAAGCCGTCAGAGCGCTATCTTACATAATACCTGCTTCAACAGTAAGCCTTTCCACCCTCTCAGATAATTAGGAACTATTGAATGTTTGAGTTCTGCTGACAGAACAATAGACTCTAGCAGATAAGGAACAGGAACAGTCTCCCTTTTCCACTGTAATTCATCTGCTCCAGAGAGCTGGGAAACTCTTAGGAGCTGGTTTTCAGACAGCTCCAAAGGCAGAAAGAGGGAATGATATTATGTCACAATGGGGTCACAGCACCAGCATGACAATGAATTTAAGCGATTAAGTTCCATTCTTTACTTCTGCTGACAGTTATGTCCTCAAGGAATGGAAGGGCCTCTCGACAGAGGCATATACTGTATAGACTTGTCTCCCAAATAAAACCCTACTACACTCTGTTGACTCCATTCCACTGACAAATTAAAGTTTTTTCGTTCCCCAAGACATGCTCAAGACAGTAATACACAGAGTATAATTTTCAAGTATTTTCCACTTACATTTCTGCTATCAATGACTGCATTAATCTTTAAAGATTTTCCATCTTGTCTACCACAGTCAAGATATCCTGTAATAATTTAAAGATATTTAGCATTTTTCATGTTACTTTCCCTTCCTGAATATAGATCACATTAGTTTGAAATTCACAAATCATTTGAAAATTCCAGCCCCCTGCCAAAGACAGAAACCTGTGCTTCCCCACTTGTTATTCTCTTCCTGATTGATAAGAACCCACCTTTCAGATGCAGCCTGCCAACCCAGCGATAAGTGTACCTAACTATCATATCACCTGGCTCATATTTTGCCTGACTGGAGACAAAAATATCATGAAGACCTAGCTGAACATTTTAATAAAATCATGATATACTACATCAACAATATCACCAATCTCTGTTCTCAAGTTTGTTGGCTTTTTTTACCTATAGTGGATAAGACTGAATAAAACTGAACACAGCTTTTATCTTTCCCTCTTTTAACATAGACACAGATGCAATTTCACTAAGCTCTGTATTTATGTTCGTTCAGGTATTAGTGGGCTCTATGTAATATATGACACAAGTACAGAACATACCATTATGTCTGATGATTTGGACTTGGACCATGAAAGCTCGCATTTAAATACAGGAGTTAGTCTTTAAGGTGCCACAACATTTTTGTCTTTTTTTTTTTTTGCTGTTCTGTTTTGTTTACTCTCAGATACGCTTGCAGACTAATACGGCTACCACTTAAAACATTTCAAGTACAGAACAGTTTCTCAGAAGGATTAAATTAGTTCATCACAAGCATACCACATTTCTCCATGAATTAGGAAGTGGGAAAGAGTTAATGACTACCTTCTGAAAAGATTGAACACTTGCCACTAAACAGGTATTTAATTTTCAATAATTTGCCCCTTGGAGAATACAAATGATACGATCAAGCTCATATCCAAAGAATTTATAAAAGTAATAACTGAGAGATACCAAACACAACCTACCTTCCACATCTAAACATGCTTCATGTGTTGTTCTGCTGCACATCTGAGATGCATCTCCTACTATTCCAACATGAGAGTTATCAGCAGTACTGTTGGGATCAGCTCTTGAACTAGATTTCATGCAACTTTCCTGTTTTAAATTGTAAAAAATGACATATATTTACAAAGCTTTTAAAATAACAATGTTAGAACTTCTGAAGTCATATGACATATAGAAATAACAGCATACTTCCTAATCTTCAAACTGTATTGACTCCTTAAAATTTAAACACTAATAGATGTTTAGTGAACGTTTAATTTTTAATTTCACATACCTCTTGCCTTGTTATCACTGGTAGCATGAACTGCTCATCTTTTACATCAAATCCTTCCCCTTTAAAATCATGTAATTCCTCATCACTAACAAGAGGTGAATCAGTTCTTACTTCCTTGTTCACTTCCGGTATTTGGAATTTTTCCTATAAGATTATTAGAGTTCATTTTCTAATGTACCACTGTTACAGCAAGATACTAAACATTAGTAATTACAGATATTCTTATCCTAGGCCTATTTCTGAGTGATAACATAGTAAGACCAAATGGATCAATGTTAAAGAAAAAATGCAGGGAAATATTTCAGAAGTAAGTAACCTCAACTGAAGAACAGGCATTTATTGTAGTTTATTAAAATTTTGCGTTCTGAAGATATTTTTGCTACTTGTTATCAAATGAATACATACACACATTATATTATTAAAAAAATAGGATTAGAAAGATTCCAAGTAAAATCATCTTGTCTTTAAAAACAATGAGCATTTCATCTATAATTGTTCAGTGATCATTAACTGTTGTTACAGAAAAAGAGCAGTAGCTGCCATACAATAGTTCTGATCTAATCAGAAATAATGCAAACTACATCATTTGATTTCGAATTTAAAATTATGTATAGTCCCAGAGATATATTACAAAATAGACCGCTATGACCCCATGTCTACTAATTGATAATATATTTATCTCCTCTATGAATGGGAACTCAGAACAAGTGAAATGTGCCCAACTTACTGTTGACACAACATATAGAAATGACACAAATCCTCCTGAGCTATTATGTGCTTTTTTTTATTCCACTCTCTTAGAAAGTAAAAATGTCTGAGTATTTCTCTACTACGAGACTGAAATTACACTGCATGCAACTCTTCATTATAAAAACAGAATAAAAATTACCTGATCTGAAGAAACTTCCATGGCATTAATATATTCACCAAGATCTTGATCATCCGCATCATCCATTTCTGGAAGTACAATGTGCTCAAAATAAGCTTCCAGCTCATCATCGGAAAACTCTTCATCTCCAATCTCATCATCTAATATGGAAAAGAAAGATTTGTCATGAATGTTGAGCTAATACCTGCACCCAGCCTAGTAAAATGAAACCGTAAGAGCTGCATATTGTCAGTTAGCATGAGGGTGGTGATCCAATACATATGTACAATTGAATGCGCAGCTGGATGCACAGACAATCCCCACTGGTGCAATTAGGGACAAGAATGCTAGCAAGGATATTACGTTTGCTAGTATTACACTAGATTTGTACCTAGGTCTTTAAAGGCACATTTACCAATATGCCCCACACTTTTTGCATAACAATGTACAAATAATTTAGTTTGTTGCTGGCAGTAAGAAACCATGTACAATGGAAATAAAATGTGTAAGCACATCAAATAATTCAAATTTTCAAATAATACCTGTAGAATTTGCTTCCATGCTTGCAAAGCTCATGAGTTTTTCATTTTCTATAAGTCTGGACAAACCAGTCAGTGCATTATCACCTGTTTCACTTGTTAGCCACTTCTGCTTAGGTTCTAAAACAGCAGCCTGCAAATTAAAATTAATATATGCATTTTAATAACTTATTCTTTGAATTAGCTATGACAACCAAGGATTTTGTTGGGGACAGGTGGGATACTTTTGAGATATCATAAATTCAGAAGAATGGATTTTGCTAAAGAACAATAAAAAGGGCTTCTGCAGAGCTAATTACTCTATCACTAATTATGTGGAGTTGTTTTGGTGTTTCAGGAGGTATTTTCTGTGCCTGGATTTTCAAGTAAAGTCTTGAGAAGGTTTAGTTATGGGCTTCAGAGAAAATAATTATTATAGACTAGCAAGTGACTAACAAAAGGAAGTAGAGAACAGAAATAAAACAGATAACAGTTTACTGAATACTCTGCATGGAGACTGACACTGATTAATCAATAATAATAATTACATGTCATCAAGTTGATTCTGATACACCAACCTTTCCCATGATTTCTAACTATTAATTACTCAGGATGGTTTACTACTCTCTTCTTCTGGTAGTTCCCTGGAATTCTGCAGATTGCTGAAGGTCACAAAGGTTAGCTCTTTTCCTGAGAGGCACAGTAAGGAAATGCATCCTTGGCTCCACAGCCAAGGAAAAGAGCAGTAAATCAGGCAAGTCTGCAGACAACTCACAATTATTTCAGATGGACATGTCTTAAGTATGCTGAAGGGCTCCAAAAAGAGATCCCCAAACTTAATAAATATTCAATACAATGGAAAATGAGGATCAGTATAAGCAAATATGAAGTCTAGTGTGTCATAGAGAAATACAGTGGCCTGAATTGGAAATGACAGACTTTGAAAGATCACAGGTAACTATCAAAAGCAGAAACAAGACTGTGTGTTATTTTTAAAAACTAGAAACCAAACTTCAGGTACTATAATGTATAATCAAACCTCTCATAAAGAGTGCCTTGCTTAAAGAGTATCTCGCTTAAAGAGCAGAATTTTCTCATGTTTGCATTGTTTAACAAATAAAAAAACCAAAAACTCGCTTAACAAATAAATCAGGGTTCGCAATCCTCCCGACCACAAGTCACAATGGGTCACTTGCAATGGTGTTTCGCTTAAAGAGCAATCCTGTGGAATGCATTATGCTCTTTAAGCGAGGTACCACTGTACATTAACATTGGCACAAAAATTGCTTCTGAAATACTATGCAAAATTTTGACATTACTTATTTTGAAATGAATGTTGTTGAGCTGAAAGAAGTCCAAAATGAGCAATCAAAATAAAATCCATAACTAATTACTCATTAAACTTATTAGGCCCTACACACTTTAGCCTCTTTTTAAAGAATAATAGAATAAAAACTGGTCTCAAATTTCAAGAATGACTTCTGTTCTGTAGAATTTAAGAGATTCACTCAAATATTTATACAATCATTTCTATTATATCCGGAACTTTGAAGACCTCACTAAGTCGAAGGAGATTTGCTATTTGTTAACTCTGTTGAAATAAAGGTCTGTAAGTTTCCATTCACCTGCCTCTGATAAAGCAGTTCTGTTGGTACATTCTCCTCAAACAGCTTTAAGGCACCTGTTCCATGCTATGATTTTATCTCTTGACAGATCAGAAAATTACTGGAGTAATAATAATACACCAATCATTTTAAAAATATGCCTGCTACCCATGATATTTTTATGTACATTAAAAAAGTGCTTAACCACCTCCATATTTAGAACTACCAGTTCAACAGTATAGGTATTTATTTTTCACTTAATATTTTGCACACTAATATTCCTTGCTTATCAATGTTTATAGACATTTTCTACAGACCAATTCTATACCTTCCTAAATATAAACATTCTTCTGTTCAACCAGAGCTAGTATAACACTGGGTTGAAACACCTGTTGCAGAGCCAGAGCTTTGAATTCCATTGTGCCTCCAGGGAAGGGGCTAACTGTAATTGCTGTGGCTGTCAGCTTCCTTACCACCTGTGTAGCCTTGGGCAAACTACATAGTCTTGAACCACCCTTAGAGTAAAGGAACAGTTAACTGTACAGTACAGTTAAAGAGCATGTGTTCCACAGGGTTGCTCTTTAAGCGAGTTTGCTCTTTAAGTGAAACACTGTTGTAAGTGACCAGTTGTGACTTCTGGGTGTGTGTGTGTGTGTGGATTGCGAACCCCGATTTATTTGTTTTTGGTTGGTTTTATTTGTTAAGCAAAGTGACCATTCAGAGAAAATTCTGCTCTTTAAGCGAGTTACTCTCTAAGTGAGGTGCTCTTTATGCGAGGTTTGACTGTACTTCTTACTTTATACAGTAACTAGAAAGCCCGGCTCAGGCAACTTATGTCCTGTCATAAACATTCTGACAGTACAGGAAGCACAGGGAACTGTATTGACAGGAGTTCTGAACAACATTATCACACAAACAATTATAGCTGCAAGTAAATATATTTTACTAGAATGATGACTTTTCTAAATGGATGAAATTATTTTTGGAATCTATATGGTGATTTTAAATTCTACTGTAAAGTGCCCACAATGGCAGGGTATAAATGAGATGATTGAATGAAAGGTACAATCAGTATGGACTGCAGAAGTAAACATTTTGATTGTCATAATTAAGCAGCCCAAATCCTCTACTTGATTTACATTGACATTTTATGGCTGTATCACTTATGAGTAGTCAAAAACAGTTCAGATTTTCATGTTTGCAACTTGATTTAGATCAACTTTCATTATTTTAAGGAACTTGCTCTTTTAACAACTGGTGTATATGGAACATATAATGTTAGCTGAACTGTAGCATTATAACAAATATTATCAAATTCATTGCAAAAGAAACCGTAGATTCCAATTTAAGTAAAATAAGTTTTACTGAATTGCTGTTTAAAAATTCCTTCATTTTCAGCCAAAGCTATGAGTTACCTTATGCCCTTGACTCCTTTTTGAAGTAAATATTCTAGCCGTCAAATCTGTAAATTTAAAGAATACCCATTTATTTTCATCTAGCTGAAAACACAGAGTATTTAGGTCTATAAATGCAGGTGAGATCAAGAATTTGCCAGAGATTTCTTTGTCACACTGGTACATGTGCCAAAAATTGTACACAGGTCTTTTTGCTATGTAAAGCTAATTACTTTTCTTAATATAGCAAGACAAACAGCATACATTTCAGCAACATTAGCCATTCATTAAATGTGCACACACACACCCAACAACATGCTTTACATAAGAATTGATCAACTACTATCTCATCACTCAACAAGTTTTCGGTCATGGATTTATATAGCTCAGATTCTTTCACCACAAAGAATTAGACACATACCCCTCCATACACAAATGGACTGATTTTATCATTAGGAAGGAAAACCTCCTTTCAGCTCTTTTCCACATTTATAGAAGGATAGCCAAGAAGGTGAAAAGAAAAATATCTACTCTTTTCCTCTGATATTATCATAAAGATCACTTTTCCCTCATTGCTACAGAAAATTGGCAGGAAACCACTCTGGGACAAACCATATGATGGTAACAAAGTGGTAGCAGGAGGCCAGGACACCCAGAAGGTTGTACTTGAGGTACAATGGCATAATCTTTAAATTAATATCATGTTAAATTATTCCCACTTATTCTTCTAGCCAGCACTACTTCCCAGGATACTCAATTCCATACCCCATAACTTTAACCACCCCAGACTTGTTTACTGTAAATTAAAAAACCAAGCAATTTTCTTCCTTCTTTGCTTCTGCCCTCCACTTTCTGGGTGTTGTGTGACATCAATTGAGAAATATTATATCTTTCCAAATGCTCCCATAGACTTAACTGGTAGTCTCAAATAAAGACTCTGGTGTCTTATTCATAAACTGGACTTCTCTGTACTCCAACCAGTAAAACTGAGATCAAGATCACAAATGGTTTTTTTGGGTTTTTTTTTTTTTTTTACATTTTAGGGCACTTTTAAAAAATTTAATTCACAAGTGTATACATGTCTGAATGCCCGTTTCTGGGACTCTGGGCGTTGTAGTCCAACATCTGAAAGGCCACACTTTGTCCATTCATAGTTTAAACTAAAAGATCGTTTTATCTAATATACAGCTGACTAAATCGATGGGATTTAAATTAATCCTGACTGACAAATCCCATTTAATTCAATGGTATTCTTTATGTAGCCATAACAATGGATTAATCCTACCAAATATCATCCTTGATCGCAAAGTAGCATAGAAGACAACTTCAGGAAGCAATACTAAATACTAACACTCTGAGGAAAACAGCAGAAAAAGCTAAAACCATATACAGTAATACCTCATATAACATTAGTATCGAATAACACGAAAATCGCATAACATCAAGGAATCTGGGGGGAAGAATTGCATCAGATAACATTAAGATCCTATGGGATGCTTCAGATAACAACCGCGAAAGCCTGTGTGGTTACAATGTATCTCTATGGATCCCATAGAGGATCAGATAACACGAAAAATCATATAACACGAAGACTTGTGGAACCAGGTTTTAGCGTTATATGAGGTTTTACTGTACCTTCCAACTGTTTAGGTGAAAATATCTCACATGGAGAGTCCTGAGTGTCAGTGGAGAATTCATCAGCACGGCTCTGGTTTTCTTTTCTTTGCAAACAATCAGGTTTATTTGGGTCAGACATCAAGCAACGTTCTGCAGTTTCACTACAGTTTTCACTGAGGAAAGTTAGAATTAAGATTTTGTTCATGATCCTACAAATGCTACTACTCAGCAATTTTATGTACCTTCTGTGAAACTGTGACATTAATATTGTTTATGCCCTTTAAACTAAATGATCCAGAATATACAGAGGTCTCCAGTGGCATTTGTAGAATTTAGACCTTGAAACATCTACCCAGATTTTCAAAATGGGAAAGTACACAAACAATACAGACTATTCATGCTCTACATATGAATATAAGGAGCTAGATACAGCTTCTCCAATGCTACATTTTCAAAAACAAAGACACTGCTTCTGCATATAGAATTTGGTGCCAAGCACTAGAGATAATATCTAACAAACAATTTAGGTTTTCCAAAACAAGTATACAGTAAAACACCGGATAATGATTGGATCGGATAACGCTAAAATCGCATAACGTTAAGTAATCTGGGGAGGAGAATTGCATCGAATAACGTTAAGGTCCTATGGGATGGATCGGATAACAACCACTAAAGCCTGTGCGGTTACAATGTATCTCTATGGAGCTTTAAAGTTATCCGATCCATCCCATAGGATTTTAACATGGATCAGATAACACTAACAATCGGATAACACCAAGACTTGTGGAACAATATTTACTGTAAATATTTTTTCACCAATCAACATTTTAATCAGTACTTCGGAAAAGTAAACCCAAGATAGTTTTATTAGCAGCATTTATTTAAGCATTTCTAACTAGAAATCAATTTCTTCTTTAACTCTATCTAAAAAGAGCAAAATACAGCCTATAGTCACACAGTATTCATTCTCGTGAGATAAATAATAAGATTATTTTCAGAAAGGAAGGTTGCAATAGCAATTACACTTATATACCAACTCAAATGTGACATCATAAAAGCCAGCTGCATGATGGTAGTCCTGGGGCATGAGACATGAATACCAGTTAGCGTAAGAAATATTGAATTTTATTTCTTTAAATATTTGAATGCTACAGCTGGATAGTGAGTTATAGACTGGTTTGATTTGTCACTGCCTCAAAGCAGAAAAGCTAATTGGTGTATGCGCCAGAAGAAATGAATGACAAACCATTTCTAAGTATTCTCTACCTAGAAAATCCTCAACATAGGTCAGGGTCAGTTTAACAATACATATTATTATTACCTTAATCATAATCTCATATTTATCATACTCTTTATTTTTCAGTCACACAGTGGAGTCCAACCCTCTGCAACCCCCATGGACCACCACACACCAGGCTCCTCTGTCATCTGCCATCCTCCGTAGTCCGCCCAGATCTACGCCCACTGTGTAAATGTTGCAATCTAACCATCTCATCCTCCACTGCTCCCTTCTCCTTTTGCATTTGATCTTTCCTAGCACCAGGACTTTCTCCAGTGAGTCCTCTCTTCTCGTTTGGTACTCTTATGCATCTACTATTTCTGATAAAATATCCATCAATGCTCAGATTAATATTTGATGAAACCTATTTCTCAAATGCTGACTAGATGCTGACTAGCTACCTCAGTGAATTAGATTATCTAATTGTTAGTTCAATTTGCTACTCTGCCTCCAGGCAGAACAGCTAGCCTGAATGGCCTTAGGCAAGCTACAGGGTCTCAGGATGCCTTCAGACAAAAGGGAATGATAAACTACTTCTGAGTACTCTCTACCTAGAAAACTCTTGAAAGAATCGCTGTAAGTCAAACACAGATTGGGTTTGTGAATAGCTGGTAGCTATAATATAGATATAACTTAAAGCTTCAGTGCACAGGAAACATTTTGATCCATCCCATTCCCATTAAGTCTATTTTTTTTAAAAGGCAACGTGTACCATATGATAAAAGACTAACACCCACACCCTATACAACTTACGCAGGATCCTGAAAGTTGAGTATCAGCTTCTTCCTCAGATCAGATTTAAATTCAGCACAGCAAGAAGATGCTACTGGAGCAGAGAGTCTCCTTTCCATGAAAGATGACTGATCATGAAGTCTGCAGTAAAGAAAACAAAACAAAAAAACCTAATTGTTTTGTATGTTATTAATTGCATCCAAGAGAAAACAACTTCAAGTCACGAAGGCAAACTGAAAGAATGACAAAAAAGAGATGAAAATGTTCTCTCTAGACCTGTTTTAAGTTATCCTGTTTACCTAGGTTCTTTCCCTTTACACTTGTCATATTCCATTATAAGAACTTAGAATGTGTAAAAAAGATTTAGACATTCCTAGTTCTTGTGAATTTTTAATACTCCAACTGTAAGGAATAGAATGAAATAAACAACTATAAACTCTATAAATTGATATACAGTATTGCTTCTTTGGGAGTTCATAATATTTTCCCCCAGAATGCTGGAAACCCTTTATATCAGGTGGACAAAGCATAGGGTCTAGATCAGTGTTTCTCAACCTTTGGTTTTGGGACCTCAACTCCCAGAAGCCTAAGTCAATTCACCAAAGCATTGATCAGCCAATGTACTGAATTAGGCTTCTGGGAATTGAAGAGCCTCTGTGTGGCTGGGCCCAATGTTGGGAACCACTGCTCTAGACAGTCTATGAATACAACTCCTAAAATCCCTTAGCATTGAATATGTACTGGCAAAAGCTGATGGAAACATTATTCCAACAGTATCAGAAGAGCTGAACTTTGCAGACCTCTGCTGTATATTAGTAGTAAATTTCTCTTCTGACTAGAGTTTTATCTAGCCAAAACAGTATTACCCATGCATAAGAAAAAGGAATTACCAAAAGTGTTGCTACCCAAACATGCAGGAGTTTGCACAAGGACAACTTTTTAAAAGAAAAAAATGTAGAACCTCTCCTAAACAGACAAATAATAATCAAGCATACTCAGTGAACACAGAACACATTCAATGATTTAAAGGAGAAAAGGAAACAAAAAGAAATAGAATATCTAAAAGAAGGCAACATAGCTAAATCTTTCCATCACTACACAAGAGTATCCATATGACAGCATTTTATTTCAGGCAATGTCCCCCCCTCCCCATCTCCCAACCTCCAGGAGTACGACCAAAAAAATGAGGCCAGAGCATTTTAATGACCTCTTTGAAAGGGCACTATTATCAGAAAAACATATTTAAAACTGTAGAATATAGTAGACACTCAAAGCAAAGAACTGATAAGTAGATATACAACATTGCAGCTATGCATCAAGAATTAGACACCCCCCCCTCTTTATAATGCAGATCAGTAACACAGGGCAGAACAATAGAAACCATAAAATGTGCAACACTGTTCTTGGTGGTTTGCACTGTTACTCTCTATTAAACATCAAACAAACATGCAATGTTCTTAACATTAACCATATAGTTAGTTCATCACTTGTATTTAAGGCAGTGAGCTCTAGTTACACTCTTTTATTTGACATAATACAAGAAAACTTTAATCTTTTAATCTTTTATCTTTAAGTTGTTTTTAACTTTTTAAATTATTATTGAAATCTGTTGGTTTTTATAAATTTTAAACACTTTTTAAATTTTTATAATTGTAACTTTGAAGTTTTTTATAATGGGTTCGGGTTGTATGTTATGCTTTTATGATGTCGCCCTGGGTCGCCCCAGTGAGGAGGGCGGTATAAAAATGTGAATAAATAAATAAATAAATCTTAGTCAAACAAGGAAAATACAATTTCTACCTCCCCTAAAGAGATGCTACAATGTTATACAATTTCCAGGTATTAACCTGAACCATTCCTTATTATCTGGAAAACTATTACATATAATTATCTCATAACATGTCCTATAAACAATATATATCTTCCATTAAAATGTAAGAGTTCTAACACACATCTACATTTAGCTTTTTTTATGCACCATATAATGATTTGCGGAAAGTCAGGCCTGGAAACAAATCCAGATTCCAAAATTAACAGCCATGACCAATTCTTCAGTCATCCTTCTCAATAGACTTCTATAAATTTCCAGTTGCAAACTAATATATTACTTACCTGTCATGGGATTGAGTCTTCCGTCTGATTTCAGTTGAAGCAGCAACTGGTAAACCAAGATTTGATGATATCGTGACATTGTCCAGAATTTCATTTGTATGGCTAGCTAGTGACTGATCCATAATACTTGGAAAAGTTTCATCCCCAATACATTTCTGGTCTTCCATAATACAGTACTGTCATCTCATAGCTACCTTAAAAATTTCAATAAAAAATAAAGAATAGGAGACAAACAAACAGCATTTATTTTAACAATATCATGTTATCACTTTTTTTAGTATATTCTAATTTTTAGTCTCAAATGTTATGTGTAATGCAAAATCTGTTTTACCTTTCCACACAGCTCCAAAATTATTACAGGGATTAAACAATTTAGAGCAAGCTTGATTACCATAGTTAATGTGTGACATTACCATTACCAACACAATGGTTCTGCTTTTTCTGTTAAGACAGCCAGTATAGACTATCGATAGCTATTATTTCTTAATATGTCTTTGGAATTCCAGAAACAAAAGGAATATAAGTAAGAGAGTCAGGAACAGATATGATCCATTAAAAACAGAGTGACAAGATAGTTCAAAATCAGAGCAATAAAACAAAGTTATCTGGTAGCAAAGATGAGGCACTGAAATAAGATTGCCATTCTTTCACTGTACTGTATATACTCTTCCCAAGAAGAAGGTTCACTCACAGCTTTAAGTACATAATAACACAGCCTCTATATTTAGCTTTAAGACTGACTGACATGGATTTTATTGTTTCTAGAGAGCTCAGTATCTACAGGGAGCTAAAAAGACAAAGGACTTTAGTATACCTATTAAGGATCACCAAACTGAACTCCTGACCATGTTGTAAATGAAGAAAGCAACCAGAAAACCTGAGTTGCTTATATGTAGAAAAATCCCTAAATTATAACAAAGATTGGGTTAATTGCACAGATAGACTAAAAATAAGAAAATCAATAACAATTTAAGCTCTTTAAAAAATGGGCAGCCCATGTTTTACTTTATTTTGTGGCCAAACAGCAATTATTAACTAAGGAGGAACTATTTTTAAAAGCTTTTTACTGGAGCTGCTTAACAGACAAGCGAGTCATTCATTACTACTGCCTCAGATCACTCTTGTCTAAGACATATTAGTTTGACTCCATTCAAAGAGCTGCTAAACTAACTCCCTTATTAAATTTTAAAGAGCCAGACTTCCATCTCCCAAGAGCACAGAGGGATTGTGGTAGAGAAAGGAACAGACCTCTCTACCCATGGTAAGAAACATTGTTCTCAATGACCAGCATCCAGTACTATACCCAGGCATTTGAAGTTTAATTTGGGAATATGAGTTTGAGGTATTAAAAGATGCTCTCTTTAAAGCAGCACTGCTTGAATAAAAAAACTATAGTTAGTTCGAGGAACATCATCAGGAAACTCACACACTTTACCTGGGGAGTGCAACTATCCAAACTGCCTACATCAGCTTTGACCTGGAGTGTCTCTGCAGCAGAGTATGCTGCTCCAGTATGGTACAGGTTCACACGAGCAAAAGAAGTTGACATTGCTGTTAATAAAGAGCTGCAGTGGCTCAGTGGTTAAGAAGCTCGCTTTGTTAGCTGGAAGGCTGGTAAGTTGGCAGTTCGAGACCTGCTACTGCATGACGGATTGAACACCCATCTCTTGGGGCTATGAAAAGAGCCTCATTTGGGCGTTCCGTGAGCAGAATTTCTCCCGCAAAAATCCTTTCAACACAGAATAATTTATGACACAAAATTATTATTATTACTGTAAATGAAACAATGTGCATAGTGACAGGATACCTCAAACCTACACCAGTTGAGAAAATATATCCTCTTGTTGGCATTGCTCCACCTAGGATAAGAAGTTACCCTTGACATCCCCAGAATGGATGAGCCTCAAATTCACTCACTCAGGTTCAAGAAGAGCTTTATGGCAAGAACAGACACTCTTGTAAGAGCAAACCCAAATTAGAAGATGTTGGAAGTTGCTCACTGGACAAGGAACATTAAAGGGATATAGCTGAGGAACTCATCCTCCCCTACTTGGAGGACCCTCAATAGCAGGGGTGCCCAAACTTTTTGGGCTGTGTGCTGGTCACGTTGTTCAGGGAGCTGGTCACTATGGCCCAGGGGCCGGATCTGACCCCAATGCCAATTCATCTGGCCCACAAAGTCCTCGTTGCTCCTGGAAGCGGAAGTAAAATGTGTCCATATGGGAATGCTTTACTTCCACTTCCAGGAGCAACGAGCACTTCGTGGGCCAGATGAATTGGCGTTTGGGGCCAGATCCGGCCCCTGGGCCATAGTTTGGGTACTCCTGCTCAATAGTCTGAAGGTCGGAGTCCATAAATGCAAGACCAACTGGGAGCTGCTGGCAGACAACAACACGCTGTGTGAATGTGGAGAGAAACACAATCCGGCTCATTTCCTGGTCTCCCGATTCCTGCCAGAAACGTGCACGGCGGAGGACTTAAGTTTGGCAAAGAAAGTGGCTTCATTTTGGGTAGTCCAAAGTCTGACCTGGACATTGAAAGAAGACAAGATCGACCACCCCTCCTATATGCTGCACCCAGGCCTTCGAAGGTTAGCTGCGGGGTCTGAGTTTGAGTCCAACACTGGGGCTCGCACTGACCTCCTTTGGGGAAAGGACGCTTTGTGTGTGTGTGTGTGTGTGTGTGTGTGTGTACCACACCAGGAGAGCACCCAGTTGTGTGTGTGTGTGTGTGTGTGTGTGCGCGCGCGCGTACCACACCAGGAGAGCACCCAGTTTTGTGTGTGTGTGTGTGTGTGTACCACACCAGGAGAGCACCCAGTTGTGTGTGTGTGTGTGTGTGTGTGTGTACCACACCAGGAGAGCACCCAGTTGTGTGTGTGTGTACACCACACCAGGAGAGCACCCAGTTGTGTGTGTGTGTGTCTGTGTGTGTGTACCACACCAGGAGAGCACCCAGTTGTGTGTGTGTGTACCACACCAGGAGAGCACCCAGTTGTGTGTGTGTCTGTGTGTGTGTGTGTACCACACCAGGAGAGCACCCAGTTGTGTGTGTGTGTCTGTGTGTGTGTGCCACACCAGGAGAGCACCCAGTTGTGTGTGTGTGTGTGTGTGTGTGTGTGTGTGTACCACACCAGGAGAGCACCCAGTTGTGTGTGTCTGTGTGTGTGTGTACCACACCAGGAGAGCACCCAGTTTTGTGTGTGTGTGTGTGTGTGTGCCACACCAGGAGAGCACCCAGTTGTGTGTGTGTACCACACCAGGAGAGCACCCAGTTGTGTGTGTGTGTACCACACCAGGAGAGCACCCAGTTGTGTGTGTGTCTCTCTGTGTGTGTACCACACCAGGAGAGCACCCAGTTGTGTGTGTGTGTGTGTGTGTGTGTGTGTGTGTGTGTGTGTGTGTGCCACACCAGGAGAGCACCCAGTTGTGTGTGTGTACCACACCAGGAGAGCACCCAGTTGTGTGTGTGTGTCTGTGTGTGTGTGCCACACCAGGAGAGCACCCAGTTGTGTGTGTGTGTACCACACCAGGAGAGCACCCAGTTGTGTGTGTGTCTCTGTGTGTGTGTACCACACCAGGAGAGCACCCAGTTGTGTGTGTGTGTGTGCGCGCGCGCGCGCCACACCAGGAGAGCACCCAGTTGTGTGTGTGTACCACACCAGGAGAGCACCCAGTTTGGTGGTCCCTGACGAAGACAGCGGTAGGTGGGAAAGCCCCGCAGCTGCCCTTCCAGAGGGGAAAGGCAAGACCCCCGCCCCACGCTAAGGACACCCCAAAGAGAGCCTCTCTCTTTCTCTTTCACCAGACTACGGACGCCTTCCGCGACGGTCAGGCACACGGACCCCTAGTTCTTTCACTCCCGTTTAAAACAGCCGCTCTTCCCATCCTCTCTGCCATTTGGGAACGGGCGCAGACAGAGACCAAACACTCACCCACACACACCCCGCCCCAGCCGAACGAACCGCCAGGGCGCGAGGCACCACTCGGGAAACTCCGGCCGAGAGTCGAACTCTTTTTAAGGGGTGGGAGAGAGTCAACACTGTGGCTTCTTCCCCCCCCCCCTCCAAACTGGGGATATGTATTGCGCACGCGCACAGCTTCCCCCCCCCCCCTCTCCTTTTACCTCACCAGTTGGGCGCCCCTAGGAAAAACCCGCTCAGGATTTCGTTTGATCAAAGAAAAAAGGGAGGGCGGAGGCAAGACAAGCGAATTCTATTGGCTGCTCCGGGAAGAAAAGGGCGCGCGGCTCTCTCCTTGGGATTGGGCAAGGCGGAGTCACGTGAAGGCGCGAGGCGTTCGAACCGAGGTCTTGAAAGGAGGGGGCGGGAAGTCTTGATGGGACGGGGTGGTTTGCGGAATGCGCGGTTTGGGATGCTCCATAAGATTTAATATTTCCTTGGTTTTGATAAAGGAGCGAAAGTTTTTTGGAAACAGGGGTTTTTTAAACATTGTTTTGTTATTCAGTCGCACTCCAACTCAATGGGTACAAAATACCACTCTTTGGATGGCTGTTTTTTGTTGTCGAACTGCACAGTTGAGTATGATGACCCTTTACAACACGGGTGTCCAAACTATGGCCCAGCCAGGGGCCAGATCTGGCCCCTGATACCATTTCATCCAGCCCACGAAGCCCTCATCGCTCCTGGAAGCAGAAGTAAAATGTGCATGTTTTACTTCTTCCAGGAACGACAAGGGCTTCGCGGGCTGAATTGGCGTCAGGGGCCGAATCCGGTCCCTGGGCCATAATGACCGGCTCCCTGGGCCATGTGACTGGTCCACTGCCCAAAAAGTTTGGCCACTCCTGCTTGACAACCTCATGGACCACCTCAAACCAGGCTCCTCTGTCATCTGCCATAGCCCACCCAGATCTACACTCAACAATGCCATCTCATCCTCTACTACTCCATTCTCCTTTTGCCTTTGACCTTTCCCAGCATCAAGGCCTTCTCCAGTGACTCCTCTCTTCTCATTTGGTGGCCAAAGTACTTGAGCTTCAGCTTCAGTATTTGTCCTTCCAAGGAGCAGTCGGGTGATTTCCTTCAGGACTGAACGATTTGATCTTGCAGTCCAGGGGCTCTCAAGAGTCTTCTCCAGCATCACAGTTCAAAGGTGACTATTTTGTGCTCAACCTTCCTTATGGTCCAGTTTTCACAGCCATTTTAACAATTAAAAACAATAAAATAGGCAACCAACAAAACTGCACTGGCATAGTCTCAGTGATGGGATGTAACAGGTTCTCACCAGTTCGCCAGAACCGGCAGTAACTTCCCAGTGTCCCGGAGAACCGGTAGCAGCTTTTGGGGGGAACCACCTTCGGGTCTTACCTTTTCACTGGTTCCCCCACTGTGCATGTGCGCCAAGCACTTGGTGTGCATGCACGCCTAGTGCTTGGTGCGTATGCACGGCCTCCTTGCTGTCCTCCCAATTGGGGAGGAGGAAGAGGCGCTGGGTTGAGGTGTGTGCGTGCTTATTTTTATTTTATTATTTCTTTGGCCCCGTCCACATCATGATGTCATAACATTAACTCCACCCACACTGTGATGATGTCACGGTGGGGTAGTAAAAATTTTTGACATCCCACCAATGCATAGTCTCTTACTCTGATACCACAAGTCATGGATGTAGTTCTGACTCAACTGAAAGTATTTACTGTTAGTTACTTATTACAGATTGCATTTATTAAAGATTATACTCCTTTACTTTGTCAAGCATTAGTAAGCAGTTATTTTGGATATCTGTTGTTATAAGAATTCAAAACTTTTTCCTTTGTAAGGTAAAGATAAAGGTCTCCCTTGCTCGAAAGCCAGTAGTATCCGACTCTAGGGTTCAGTGCTCATCTGTTTATAGCCAAAGAGCCAGTGCTCTCTGCGTTTGCAGATGTTTCCATGGCAATGTGGCAGGCATGTGGCAGCCATGACTAGACACCAGAGTGCACGGAATGCTGTTTACCGTCTCACCAAAGCGGTACCTCTTTATCTACTTGCCATTTCTTGCTTTCAAACTGCTAGGTTGGCAGGAGCTGGGATAGATGGGAACTTATTCCGTCATGCAAGGTTTGACTGTACTAACATACTAATAAAATATCCCACAGTACATTTATTAAATGTTACTAAATTATATACTAATTAAATAAAAATAATTCAGAGTTTACTGATTGTTTTCATGCTCTGAAATGGCATTAACAATAATACCAGAACTCTTAAGCAGTCAGAATACCTGTATTGTAAAAAAGGCAGAGAGAGGAAGTGGTAAGATTCATAAGCTGGAGTTTCCTGCAAACATTAAAATTAGACTACCAGCACCTAGATCTCCCTGAGGACTGCTGAAATGTACTTTATCCTTATTAACAATAGTCCTCTTTTCATTATTTATATCAGTGTTGTACAATTTAAAATTATGAACATACAGTACGTATATGAAAAACATCCTAACATCAAGAAAGCTTCTTTATACTTACCAAAATAAATAAAAGCAACACATTATATAGTTTTCAGTGTTTTATTAACCTGCTATCTTAAAATGTCATAGTGTAAATTTTTATGCAAGACAAACATTTTGGCTAGTGACTAAAACATTCCCACTGTCCTTCCTGCAGAATGCACACATAAATTTACTTTATCATTCCCTTCTAGTACAATTATTAAGGGCTGGAAAAAAGGTCTAAGAACTTGGTCATGTGAAATGTTTTTACAGCACTTTTCAGATTTTGGTTTGGTTCAAAAAGCAATGCAACACATTGCTTAAACAGATCGTATACACTTAAACAGATTGTATTCAAATAAGGATGCAAGAATGATAAAGGGAATATTAATAAAATGATAAAACAAGTATTTTGAAACCATTCATTTTGTGTAGTTCAGACTTGATACTGTTTGTTTCATTATAGATGAATACAGGACTATCTGCTACAAAAGCACTAATGTGGTGCATTTCAGATACTGTCGTTTGCCTCATGGAACATGTCTAAAAACTACCCACTGTTGAATTTGGAATGGGGCACAAAAATAAGTGGTCAGAAATGGAAGCACTTTACAAGCATCTGAATAAGGCCCTTCATATGGTTTAAAATATATATTAAACCCCTTCGTGTTCACGTAAGAGATTAAGAGGTTGAGAGAGATATCGTCTGCGAGGGTGAGGATACTGGAGATTGGCAGTGTCAGCATCGCAAGAGTGTTCTATCATAGGAGGAGGAGGTAGAAGCTGGGCATAACTGGACCACCTTGATCCAGCCCGTGGGGAATCCAGAGGGGGAAAGAAATACCTGAAAATAATTAAGACAGGAACACCAAAAAAGAAAGAAAAAACAGGAGAAAGAGAATAGTAGTAAATACAAGGAGAGACACATGCTAGGGGAAATAGACTTTAGTAAATCCAAAATTAAAAATACAACTAAATATAATAATGGCCAAAATCAAGTTCTCAGTACAAAGTAAGATTGATTGTGAAACTCTCAGAACTGATTTGGTAGAAATATAATCTTAGGTTATACTGGAAAATTTGTCTTTTGCAGATCTTGAAAGAAATAAAAATTACCTATAAATTAATGAGTTGTTAACTGTCAACATTCTATTAATTTTTCAGACTGTTACCACTGCTCTGAATTAACAATGACTAGGTTATATTTAACTGTATTCACATTCAACCTAAATGATTTTATAAACTAGAAGTAAAGTAGCTTGCATTTACAACGTTTAGATTTCCACAATATACAAAAAGTGACTCCTTTTGCACTCAAATCATCTATTTATGGTAAATTAAGGGCTATAAATAATAATCCGCCTCACTTTATACAACTTACCCGTAATAGTAAATACACTATTTTGTGATATTTATATAACAGAATGATAGTTAGTAAAAAAACATGAGCTAGGAGGACATTTAGAACTGTATTTACATGCCACTATGTAGAACAATGCATTATCTTACCATATCCTGATGAATGTTTGCAACAGGACATTATTTATTTCAGAATAAGGGCTCCCAAACACAGAGGCAGCACATATGCAAAACACAAAGCACTTTTGAGGCAAAGGACAGTAATTCCTAGAGCAGGGGTGGCCAACCTACAGCCCGCAGGCTAGCCCCAGCCCACAGCACCATTTCATGTGGCCCACCGCCATTCTTGCTGCAAGCGGACGCGTTTACGGCAGCTGTAAAAAATGCCCACGTTAACACGCCTGCGCATGCCATAAATGCACCCACATCTGTCGTAAATACATTTAGGAGAGCTGTGGACATGGTTTACGGCAGTGTTTACAGTGTAAGGAATCACGTGACCAGCCCACTCAGTTGTCCGGGGACATGGTCTGGCCTGTGGTGCAAAAAGGTTGGGAACCCCTGTCCTAGAGAAACTTGTCAATGTCCCATGTCAAATATCCATTTGGATATGGTTCTCAACAACAAAAATGATCAGTGGAAATCTAATTATTCCATGGAATCATGCCACAGGAACATGCAGCTATGAAGTAAGATCATTCTCACCAAGACAACTCCAAGTACAGCATTAATGATTGTTTGTATGGGGTTTTATTTTTTTACTTTTTAAGCAGCATTTAATTGTGAAGCAATACCAAAACTAATTTAAGATATTATACAGTAGTCAAGTTACAGCGTTGCACACATTGTTTAAAACTTCTTATGTCTGCGTGTTACAAATCCATCAAGAAAACTCTAATAGTTTGGAATCGGAGTACTTCAAAATGCAGAACAAAATATTGAAAAATTTAATGAAAACCCATTTAATTTGAATAGCTTCATATTACAATTATCTCTCCTGAGACTTCAGAATGCAAGGATACTAATCCTTTTTGCTCTAGTCAACTTCCTCCTTTCTCCCAGTGTATTTTTTAATAGAGTATGGAAATGCTTCCACAAGAGGGCTCTTCCTCCTACTTTTTTCATAGGATGGAACAAGATCATACTGTGCTGGCTAGCAGAGTACGGATACACCATTTTTAAAGAGAGCCTTTTGATTTGCTTTTAGTAGTAGGTAGACTGCTGATGTCTTGGGAAGTGGTCAGTCGGCGCTGGGGAGGGGGAAAAGGAGTTCGCTTTCCATTCCTGTGTGCATGCAACAAGCAGCAAAACAGCAAAGTTACTCCAGTTAGCTTGGGATCAGCTGTGCTTTCTGTTAAAAAGGACATAATACAAATGGAGAAGGGAAAATGCATCACAATTTTAGACACACAAGGTTATAAGCACAATAAGACTACTGTACAGTAGTATTTGTAATTTATTAAAATTTAAGTTCTTCAAACAATTTTCTTAACTTTCGCATTAAGTATAAAACATTGATGATTTTGATCTTTAAACGGTTAGTAGTGTTACTAGAGATTAAAAAATTACCAAAATGTTGACCCTTAAGGACAGTAAAGAAAAACCCTGTAGCATATCAGCTTGTTTTTTTAAGCCAGCACTTATATTTCTGATTACAGATTCAGCAGATGTAGATAACAGAACTGTATGTCTGATTTTGATTCACTTTAAAAATTTTATCAGATACCCAAAGTTTTCCCCACAACAGGTAGGAATCTATTCCATTGTTGAAGTTTCATTTTTTTTAACGTAAAAGCTGTGCCATAATATCTAACATTTTATATGAAAAAATTACCTCACAATTGTAACCAGGACAAAGTAAAACAAGAACCTACATTCACTAAACAGGCATAAATATATTTCCGTTAAAACACAATTTAGCGAGCACTAGGTGGAAATATTAAAATGGGCCTCAGAGTAATTCTTAAACTGCCACATTTTTAATATATTCTGGAGGCAACCAGGCAGCAGGTATCAGGTCGTAATCCAAAATAAGGTATCTCCCTTGGCAGTGCCTCAGAGTTCGACACTTCCAGGTGATATTCCATCTTTCTTCCGCTTTTTTGACCGCCGCTGTACAATTCACAACAGGGTAGCCTACACCTAAATAAAGCATTCCACTTCTAGCAGCAGAGCTGTCACCACAGATCAACAGCCCATATACTTCTTCAAGGAGTAGCTGCTTCCTATGTCAAAAATTCCACCAAGACAGAAACACTGGGGGAGGATATCAGGGAGCAGCATAAGATAAATCACAGGTGCATGATAGTCCCAAAAAAAGAGTATATTCATTTGAATAAATACAGCAATATTGTCCAAGTGTTTACAAAACTGCCTTATCACTTATATCTACCCTTGTCATAAGGGCACGTGTCATGTGCATGACTGCTTGGGGAGCGGGGGAACATCAGTTTCCAGCATCATATGTTAAAAAATGTGAAAATTACATCTACAGCCAATGTTCCAAGTTATGTCCATCAAATGTCATCACTGTGGCCTTATCCAAGAACCAGAGGCAGTCCTAGAAATAAGAGTTTATTGGCCAACAATGGCTCCTTTCAGAGTCACGTTTGTGAGGGTAGGCCCAAAACAGACTCATGTGTTGAAACCTATTTGAACAAAGTGGTTGCCAAGAGCTACTGAAAAACAGGATTGAAGAAGGGTCCTGTTCCCAAGAAGTCTCAGGAAGTAGCAACGAGGATGGCAGCAGGAAATCAAAGAGACCTTGGTTGAGAGATAGTAGGACAATTAGTGGTCAAAGTATCATAAAGGTGACAAGAGGTAAATGCTGTGAGTAGGAATGGTACAAAAGTAGATGACATGATTTAAAATATTCAGAGGCCCCATTTTTTAAGTATGTGAACCACAACTGGTCATATGTTTGCTTTTACTTATACATCCCAGAATGATGATAGACTAGCAGAAGTGCATCTGGAAACTAATGGTGCGATAATGACTTTTAATCAAAGATGATACATATAAAAAAACCTTAACAGTACCCTTCATATTTTAGTGAGATAGATATATTACAGGAGAATTTTTTTAAAAAAAACTGCAGAATGTGCATACAAAGTATCTTACCTGCCAGCAGATGTTCCATTGATTGAATTCTGGAGGCTTGCATTGGTTGTGCCTAAAGGAGTATTAAAAACTCCTTGTTGAGAGGAACTAGCATTGACTGGACTCCCATTACCTTTCAAAATTCCAGTGCACTTCCAATTGTCCATGTAGTTAGCTGAGGGAAAAGCACCACAAATCCCAAATGCACTTTTGTTTTTAAGTTTATGCTGCTACAGTTAAAATAACACAATTATACAGCGCCTTTAAAAGACATTATACACACCCCAATCATCTTATTTCAGCCTATCCAATACACGTTGCAGCAAAATGTTACCATATAGGTAAATATTCCTATACAGCTCCTAGAGACTTTATCCTATAGTCTCAGGGAGAAATAGAAGCTAATATTGTGTTCTTGAACTGATCTGATCTGAACAATTAACTGTTTTAAAAATAATAGTTCATTATTTAATAGCAATTCATATCCATAATATAACTACAGTAAAACCCCGAATTACATAAAAACTCAATTCCGTGGCAATTTACGTAACCCGATTTTTTATGTAACTTGAGGCATCCCCATAGGAATACATTGAAAAATAAAAAAAACACAAAAAAAAAAAAAGCAATTTAAACGTAGTGCTCTCCTACCTTTTGCATGCTGCTTCTTCCTGCTTGTCGGGGGAGAGGGAATCCCCGCTGCTGCTGCTGCTGCAGCTCCGATACAGTGCGGGGTGCATATCCACGTGGCCCCGCTGGCAACCCAAGGCTTCTTTAGGGCTTTGGTTTGGCTGGGGATGAGCTTCAGAGGTAAACCACTCCATTCCCTTCTTTGTCCAAGGCTTCCGTGGGGCTCAGTTTCCCTCCAAAGAGCATGGCCAACCAACTGGAGCCTCACAGAAGCCTTAGACGAAGAGGGGAATGAAGCAGTTTACACACCTTTTTGCGTTATTGGCAATACCCCACATAATGAAAAAAAATCGTTACATAGGGTTTTCATTAAGCGAGGTATATCTTGCTTAACAAAACCCTGTATAACAAACATTTTTTCATTATGCGGGGTATAGCCAATAACGCTTCGTGTAACGAAAAAACTGTATAGCAAAGAGCCCCACAGAATGGAGTTTTTCCGTTATAAGGGGTTCTACTGTATATGCATTTAAAATTGCAAAGTTTATCACTCAAAGAAATGTGAAGGAACACATACCTTTCCAAAGCCTCACACACCCATCATCTCCTGAAGAGGCAAGCACAGTGCCTGTAATGTTCCAACTGACACGCCAGACCTGGGAATTGTGATTATCAAACTGAGCTACTAATTGAACATCAAATTTTGTCAGTCCTGATGAAGAGGTCAGTTCTTTTCTGTTGAAACAGATGAAGAGGTCAGTTCTTTTCTGTTGAAACAGTTAAATTCTCTATTGCAGTTTAATCTGCTTAAAAGATATTCAGTTTATAAATGTAAACCATTTTAAGACTTTAAAAAGCCTTTATGAATTACATTAAGGCACTTTACAGAATAGTACTTCCAACTTCTGCTATTACACAGCTTTAAGTAAAGATAAAGTTTTCCCTTGCTCAAAAGCAAGTCATATCTGACTCTAGGGTTCAGTGCTCATCTCTGTTTCAATTCCAAAGAGCCAGCACTGTCTGCTTATGCAGACATTTCCATGGCTAAATTCAATCTTAACCCTACAAATTACAAACATATTTAGATCAGTGGGGTTTGTTGTTGTTCAGTCGCACAGTCAATTCCGACCCTTCATGACCCCATGGACACACCAGTGGGGTTTATTATTCAATTAATATAAACAGTATTTAGTTTAGTGGCTCTACTGTGGGTATGGCCACCATCACATTTGGCACTAAGTTACTAGATTTTAATTAAGGAGAACATTTGTCTTGACAAGTAGTTTAAACAAATGTAAATATCTGCTAGCACATTATGTAACAGTATTTGCATCAAAACCTACCTCAGAGGTTTTAATGTGAAAATGCGTACATCTTTGGTAGCTACTGCCAATATATGGAATGATCGTCCAAGATTTGGAGCAAAAGCAATATCATGTACAGGATCTGTAACTGTCACAAGTGTTTCTGCTTTTGCATACTTCCTGAAGAACAAGACAAAGTCAGGCTATTAATTTACTGATATATAGATCCACTTGTGACCCCACAAAGGAAAGTAATCATTATGAGAATTATGGATGAATTATAACATGCTAATTAATAGGTGTGTGTGTGTGTGTGTGTCAAGCACCTTCCCATCAAACTCCATTAATGTTTATCATAGGAGATACTAATGTTCCCATCTCTTTCAATGTGGTGATTTGAAAAAAAATATATGCAGTGGAATCCCATATAATGAATTCCTTGTATAACGAAAATCCGTACAATGAAGAGGATTTGCACTAACCGTTATACCCCGTATAACACATTTTTTCATTATTAGAAGCAATGCATCTCTATGGGGAAAATTGTACAACGAAAATCCCTATGGGATGCATCATACAACAAAAAAAATCATTGTATGATTTCGCCCAGAGATTTTCGTTGTACGATGCATCCCATTGGGATTTTAGTTATACGAGGCATGCTTCACATAACAAAAATATCATATAATGAAATGCTTTGCAGAACACTTTTTTCGTTATGCAGGGGGTCTTCTGTAATGAAAACTAGAAACCACTTTGGCAGATTTTATAGGTGCAATGTACTATTCTGAAATACTTACACATCCACTGAATTTGTTCAGCTTCAATTTAGATTGAAGAGACTCCATCCCCATGCCACATTACCAAGTGTTTTAACACAGAGAACTCTCAGAAACAAACTATTTACTCCTTTCTTTCATACAATAACACAAAACATGTTTCTAACATTACAAAAGTTTGTACTTTTCTCACTCACCGAGTATTTTCATTGTATTCATAAATCTGAACTTTTGCCAGTACATTTGGACTGCCGTCATCACTTCCTACAGCTATCATAGGAGCGTGAGCACGAGAGCTATAGTTATAAGGGGGGGAAATAATTGTTACAGGATATATACCAATGAGGAAAAGTTCCTAGATTACTATTACCTCTCAAAAAACAACTATCCAAAGATAATGAATCCTGAGAATGCTACCTTAAATTAGGCCACAGTATTCTAACTGATCCCTATCTACTCTAAACTGGAAGTGACCTTTCAGGACATCAGGCAGATCCCTCCAGATCAGGGGTGCCCAAACTACAGCCCATGGACCAGATACAGCCCCCAAAGCCAATTCATCCAGCCCACACCACCCTTACTGCTCCTGCAAGCGAAAGTAAAACGTGCTGAGGCCTTCTATTAGTGGCCAAAGGAGCCTGGGTTAATTCCCATGGTATTCACATACTAGCCTTGCTAAGAGAATTTTTTTACCTTGAAGGATTCCAAGAAATACAGCTGCAGCTTAGTTTACAGGAAATTTCATGCTGAAGAGACCACTGACTGAGATTCATAACATCAGGAGCTTCATATATCCTAACAACTCCATCTGCTGAACATGTTGCTAACATGAGACCCATATGCTTCGGAGCAAACTTCACATCAGTGACTGATGTCCTGCTGTCAACCAGAGTAGTTCTCTTTACCTAAGGATAAATGAGGCAGTCATTTATAAAAAGGAAAATCCCATCATTTTTGTCTGGGTGCTGTTATTACATAAAACCAGTGATGCCTTAATGTAAATGTAAAACAGTTGTACCTCCTTAAGGGTTCTCCAATTGGAACAGCAATTGGAACAGCACAGGTGTAGCTTATTGATGAGGTAACTCCAAGACTTTGCTTAAAAACTCCAAGCCAGGCCGCCAGGCCTTTTTAGGAACTGTGGTAGTACGTCAATATAGGTAAAGGTATTAAATACACATTAAAATACACACAGACACACCTCATCCAAAGGTGAGTCACTTACGCTGGGGAGCAGGCTATAGGGAGCTTCAGGCTAGCAGTTTCTCTTCCTCCTCCCCGCTTGGGAGGACAGCAAGGAGGCTGTGCATACGCGCCAAGCACTGTAGGCGTGCATGCACACCAAGTGCTTGGCGCGCATGCACCAACCAGTGAAAAGGTAAGCCCTGAAGGTGGTTTCCCCCCAAAAGATGCTACCGGTTCTCCGGGACACTGGGAAAAGTTACTGCCAGTTCTGGCGAACTCGTGCGAACCTGTTACATCCCATCACTGGCTACACTGTAATTAACAAATACAGACATCTATGCTTGTTTGATATTTCAGACTAATATAGTCTAACTCAAATATTAAGCACAGTGGGAAACACCATTCTACACTTTTTAGTAAGCCTAACGTTCAGGCCATCAATGATGCCAGAAACATTGTTTTAAATGAGCACGCCATCACTCTTACAACCTTACCCAATGACTCTGCCCTCGCAGTTTATCATTTGATTCTCCTACAATTTCTTCCCATACAGCAGCTGTTCTGTCAAAAGAGCAAGAAGCGAGAACTTGTCCAAACTCTGGATGAGCCCAGGTCACCCGCCAGACAGATCCACTATGAGTCTGCAAATTTAAGAAAGAATGGGATTTACAGACTAAATATTGCCAGAGAAGACTCCTTAGTTTATGAACTTTCTCAGTTTATGTATAGAAATGGAGAACAGATTGTAGCAATACAACTTTATTATATGGTTTTATTATATTGATACAGTCATACCTCGTATAATGAATTTAATCCATTCTGCGAGGTTGCTCGTTATGCGAAAAATTTGCTATGCGAGTCTGACTCGCATAACGAATTTTTTGCTATGCGAATCAGACTTTTCCCTATGGAAAAACTCGCATAACGACAGTTTCTATGGGGAAAACTCGCATAGCGAAAAAATTCGCTATGCGAGTTTTCCCCATAGAAACGCTTGTTATGCGAGTTTTTCCATAGGGAAAAGTCTGACTTGCATAGCGAAAAATTCGTTATGCGAGTCAGACTGTTTAGCAAAAAACTTGCTCGTTATGCGAGTTTTTCGCTAAGCGAAATGTTCGTTATGCGAAGTTTGACTGTACATTTTTATTGATGCACTGTGTTATTGCTGTTTTAAGGTCATTTTAGCCGCCCTGGGTCACTTGTGAGGAGGGTAGCATATAAATATGATTAAATAAACTAACTAACTAACTTTCAAAGCCCCTTTAGAAAACTCACTTGACAAATCCACTACCAGGTCAAGCTAAAATATTAAATACTGCTTTGAACCAACAACTTAGTTGGTTCTGAAAATTCTGAAATTTTTGTATTGTTAATATAGACCGACCAAACATCTTATTTCCCTCTAGATACTTTGCTTTAATCTTCTCACTCTTATTTAACAGATGCAGACTCCACACAGAACATCAGTTGCAAAGGTTGCAATTAAACAACACTACATCTATCACTTAGGATCTTTATACTGTCTTTACCAAATAGCGAGCAAAAGAAAGAACCAAAGAGGACTGGAGAGAAAACCAAGAAAGAACATGAAAAGTTTCAAAAAGCAACAAATTGAAAGAAGATATGGAAGAAGAAAAGAAAAAAGTAAATAATCATAGAATTAGAAGATACCTTGAAGTCCAGGGGTTCGCAACCTATGCCCCGCAGGCCAAACCTAGCCTGAGGTGCCATTTCATGTGGCCCACCACCTTTGCTTCCGCCACAGCCGGAAGTGGTGGCAGCAGAAAAACATGCTATAAATGTACTTCCGGATGTCGTAAACGTGTTAACGACAGTTGAAGACAAGTTTTACGGCAGCATTTATGGTAGGGGAAAACCACAGTCTGGCCCACTCAGCTGTCTGAGGGGGCGTGGTCCAGGCTTCAGCGCAAAAACACTGAGAACCCCTGGCTTAGTCCAACCTCCTGCTCAATGTAGAGAGCTTTCCTAACTGAGTATTCAGCCCTTCTGAGGCAGATTGTTCCACTGTCACTTAGACCACTATTTGTAGTAATAAAGGTAATGGTCTTAAAAACTCTGTTTTTTTTATTCTGCTCACAGCATAACATTTTTCTCCATCCATTTGCCTACTTCAGTATCAGCAACCTGAACAAGGCAATCTACTATTGCCAATGAAGATCATATCTTCTTTCGGATCACTAATACTCTTAGTTTGGTTACAACTGATTATATTTTTCTTAGTGAATAACTAAATATGATCTCCAACTTTTCTGATAAGCTACTTGCCATGTTTCTATATACTGTATCTGTTCTCAGTCAGAGAAGCTATTGATCCAATCCTGGGGAATGGCAGAAATGCTAAACATTTGGTAACCCTTTACCTATTGAGACTGAGACATCTAAGCAGAAGTAATTTACAATTAAATGCAGTTGCTTAGAATCAATGCTGTACAATAATACATTTAGTATAGCTGTATAACAAGGATAATGCTTTATATATAATTCTACATAATTTTCAGTATAATCCTAAATCATTATTAGGAAGTAAATATGGGTCATATGGTTAAGACACTGAATTTAAGACTGGAATGTCAGAGTTCGACACCCGAGTACTGCACGATGGAGTGAGCTCCCGTCTCTGTTCGAAAGGAAGAAACTGCAAGTAGATAAATAGGGACCACTTTGGTGGGAAGGCAAACAGTATTCCGTGCACTCTAGTGTCTAGGCATGCCTGCCACATGTCCATGGAAACGTCTGCATACGCAGACAGTGCTGGCTCTTTAGCTATAAACAGAGATGAGCAACGAACCCTAGAGTCAGATATGACTGGCTTTCGAGCAAGGGCAACCTTTGCCTTTGCCTGAGACCAAAATCCAATTGGGAAAATACAGAATAAAATGGCGATTGTTCTTAGATGATCACAAGGTGCAAAAGGTGTCTGGTCAGAGAAACTTGGTTTTAAGTAAGCATAATTACAATATTAAGCATATTCTCCCTTTTCTAATGGCACCTCCTAGTCTGTATATTATGCCATACTGAAAACCTTACCTTCCAGCTGGCGGTACAGTGCCATTCTCCATTTTCTCCTTTGTCCCAAACCTAGTTAAAAACAATTGTTTGTAAACATTTTGTTGAATATTAGACAGAATTTGTTATGCTTTGTGCCATAAGTCAGAAATGATTTATAGTAACCCTAACAGGGCTTTTAAGGTGAGATATTTATGGAGTCATTTTACCAGTTCCACATACATATCCCAGGAACTTCCATGGTTAACTTCAGAGGGAATTTGAATCCAGGTTTCCTGACTTCTAACCCATCACTCTATCCACTAAACCACACTGAGTATTATTACATGAAACACTAGAACCATACCCCAAGGGCTTGTGGTTCCAATAGGACTGCAACATTCCCACCTGACATCAACTTATATATGACTCAAAAAGATGCCAATCATATATTTCTTTTCCAAAATAGTAACTGTTTGCATGTAAAGTTTCTGATACACAATCACACAGTTGTGAGCCACAGCTGTACTGTCTTCTTGACCAGAGGATTTGAGGCAGCTATATATATATCATGGATTAGTCATGGAACAACTTGAAACATGCATCATTTTAAAAGCATATATCATTTTTTAGTTTCCTACATGGAAGTACAGTATATCTGTACCAGAAGCTTGCCATATATAAAGCTGGTCTTACAACTTCCAACTTATAGGGTGTTAATTTTTGCAACCTGTTCCTTTCTTAAACCTGACTAAATTAGATATGCCTACATTAATTTGCCAATAAGGTTGTAATCCTTTACATACTTACATGGAAGTAAGAAAGACAATAGGAGTTATACTTTCACATCAACATGCCTATGACGGATCTTCAAATCACAGCAAATTACTAATTGACTTACCAGTTGACCACAAAAACATGCATGCCAAGTGAACTAGTAAAGAAAAAAAACTTTTTCAGTCCCTACATTTCTATGCATACTTACATGACTGCAAACCACACTGAACTAAGGGCAACTTACATCTGAGCAAAAATGTATGCGATCAATTTACTTTGCAATTAGTACACATCTAAATAGTTCCATATCAGAAATTTTGCCTTGGGCTCTGGGGGTTCATTGGTTAAGAAGCTAACCTTGTTAGCTAGACGGCTGGCAAGTCGGCAGTTCGAGACCTGGATACTGCATGACGGATTGAGCGCTCATCTCTGTTCCAGTTCTTGGGGATATGAAAGGAGCCTCATTTGGGTGTTCCCAGAGCCAAATTTCTTCCGCAAAAGTCCTTTCAACCCAGAATAATTTCTGACACAAATTATTATTATCAGAAATTTTCAATGAAAACAATAAACTCAATTGACAAATTGTTCAAATTTTTAGCTTTATGACTCAAAATTTTACAAACTCTTAATACAAACTCTGTATGAAGACCTTAACTTTAACCTGCATGACACACTAGGTTCCAAAACAATGCATTAAATTAACGTCACAAAACTAACAATGAAAGTCTAAGACTCTTGGATACTACCATTAAAAACAACAGGGAAATTATTCAAAATAATTACATCATAGATGCATACTAAGCAGAAAAGCAGTTATCTGTAGGGGAATATTCTTACATCCAGATCACCTAACAGTTTTTTTATTTGTCCTTTAATTAGTTCCTAGTGTTCCATGCCACATGTCCATGGAAACGTCTGCAAATGCAGTGTTGGCTCTTCGGCTATAAACAGAGATGAGCACTGAACCCTAGAGTCAGATATGACTGGCTTTCCAGCAAGAGTGACTTTTACTTTTAGTGTTTTCTGCTCTAATGTTCTTTATGGCAGTTTTTCAGATAACTTTTCTTTCAGATCTTTATGTTCCATTCCAAATTATTTCAGATAATTTAAAAAGGATACAGAACTTTGATGACTAAAGATAGAACTACTACTTGTAAATAAGTGCCACTGAATTCAGTTGACTTTTACCACATATCCAAGACCAGGATTGTCTCTGCAGAAGCTGTGGAACTGGTAAAACTATACTTTAAATACCTCACTTACCTTGAAAGCTCTATTATGGTTGCTGTAAGTTGGTGCCAACTTGACAAACCAAAGAACATGGAGGAGGGAGCTCACTAGACAAGGAATAACATTAGAGGAGGATATGGCAAGTGGGTGGCAATATAAATATAAATAAATAAATAAATAAATAAATAATGGCTGCCCTACATCACTTGGAGGACCTGAATAGGCTGAGGGTCGGAGTGCCTAAATGTAAGACCAACATGATCAATTGACGGCTGCTTGTGGACAACAAGCTGTGTGAATGTAGAGAGATAGAGTCTGGCTCATTTACTGGTCTGCTGGTTATTAGGACTCCAGAGGGAGATGCTGCCCTTCAGGAAAGAACTAAAAACCTGTCTGGCAAAGCAGGTGTGGGACACCAGTGATGCGGTGAATCCCGTCTGCTGGCTGATAGAGCAATATCGCTCGCCTCGTTCTTTTTGCTGTTTGGGGCAATTCTTGTAGTATTTTTAATTGGGTTTTTATGGGTTTAAGTTTTAGACTGTGGTGCTGATTTTAATGTTGTGAGCCGCTTAGAGTCGTTTTGAGTTGGGCAGCAATATAAATTGGACAAAAAAAATAAATAAATCCCAGATACATATACCAAGGGGGATTTAATTCTGGCCAAAGACAAAGCCAAGGAGGTGGCTTCAGTTTGGTAGCCTAGTTTCATTTGGACACAAGAACTTGACAGTACATAACAATAACAACCCTCCATTCAGATTACATACCTTGTGACATAAAACTACAGCATAACCAATTGCAAATACAGTAACACCTCGGATAACATTAGTATCGGATAACACTAAAATCGCATAACATTAAGCAATCTGGGGGGAAGAATTGCATCGGATAACATTAAGATCCTATGGGATGCATCAGATAACAACCGCTAAAGCCTGTGTGGTTACAATGTATCTCTATGGATCCCATAGGATTTTAACATGCATCGGATAACACTAAAAAACGGATAACACCAAGACTTGTGGAACCAGGTTTTAGCGTTATTGAGGTTTTACTGTAATTAACCTGGTGCCCAAATAAGGTCAAACACCATACAGATGGGTTTGGTTTTACGGGCTTCAGGTTTTGGGTAGCGTTTTAGCAGGACGCTTTCTACAGAGCAAGGGTTTTTCGGGGAAACTTAGGTGACAACACGGCCAGTCAGCGGCATATCAACCGGACAAGGCAGGGGGCAAATAATCCCACCCAAGTCAGAATACAAAGCAACCCGAGAGGCCGACGTGCATCGCCCCAGAGAGGGAAGGGGCAAAGTGAGATACAGTAGTGCCTTCCAAGTACCGACTCTAGGCTGGCCTAGTCGGTTCTCCAAAAGGGAGAAGAGGAGGTGCAGCGCCAGAGAAACAGCCACCCACCGACCCACCCACCCACCGGGGCTTTGCCTTCCCTTCCCCTTCACCCCCCGCACTTTGACACTCTGGTCGCTGGAGCAAGTCGCCATGCGCCGCCCGTGGAAGTCGAAGGAAACATCGTGGATGAGGTCGCGGTGGTCGGCCGCGATGCTCCGCGCCACGAACATCCTCCCGACGGCGGGGCCTCCTTCTTCGGCCTCTTCCTATCGCCGCCACCGCCGACGACGCTGGCAGAGGGCGAAGCCGCGCCTTCGCGTAGACGCCCCTTCCTGGGAGGGCGAGGCGCGCCCGGCACAGTTTTAAGTGCGCCGCGCCAGGCCTTTGCAGGAAGCCGCGGGCCTCGGCGCCGCCTCTCGCGGGGTGGCTTCCGCCTCGGCGCCTTCGCCCCAAGCGGCTGCCCGAGAGACGGGAGGGCGGCGTGTGGGGCTGGGTAGTAGGGAGAGATCACGTAAAATGGAGATTAGGAAGCAAGGCGCACCTCTTTGACTACCGGGAGCTCAAGTATTTTGGTCACTAAATGACAGCACTCACTGGAGAAGCTTGCCTTGTTAGCTGGAAAGTTGGCAGGTTCAAGACCCGAGTGCTGCATGATGGAATGAGCACCCTTCTCTGTCCTAGCTCCTGCTAATCTAGCAGTTTGATAGCAAGACGTTGCGAGCAGATAAATAGGGACCACTTCGGTGGGAAAAGATCTTGGGGACTTGAAAGGAGCCTCATTCAGGCGTCGCCTCACGCAGTGATGGGATGTAACAAGCTCCCACCAGTCCGCCAGAACCGGTAGTAACTTCTCCCAGTGTCCCGGAGAACCGGTAGCAGCTTTGGGGGGGAACCACCTTCGGGGCTTACCTTTTTACTGGTTCCCCCACTGCACATGCATGCCAAGCACTTGGTGTGCATGCATGCCTACAGTACTTGGCGCATATACACAGCCTCCTTGAGGGGTTGCGGGTGTGTGTGTGTGTGCACTTATTTTTATTTTATTTTATTTGGCCCCACCCACAATGTCATGATGTTGGCTCTGCCCATGATGTCATGGTGTTAGCTCCGCCCACACTGTGATGACATCACGGTGGAGTAGTAAAAGTTTTGACATCCCACCACTGCGCCTGAGCGGAGTTCCCCCAGCAAAAATCCTTTCAACCAAAACCACCTTTGTGTTCTTCCGACACGATTTTTAAAAAAAGACTGGAGAAGGCTCTGAGACTAGGAAGGATTGAAAGCAAAAGAAGGGGATGGCAGAGAATAAGATGGTTAGACAGCATCGTTGATACAATGGGTTTAGATCTGGGCAGACTCCCGAGGATGGCATATAACAGAGCCTGGCATGCTATGGTCCATAGGGTTGCAAAGGGTCGGACTCGACTGCGCAAGGGAACAACAAATTGTTATGTACTGTCAAGTTGGGACCGACTTCCAGCGATCCTAATAGGGCTTTCAAGATCTGTGAGGTATTTAAATAATGGTTTAAATAGTTCCATATTTGTAGAGGAAGAACCTTGTATCTCCTTCGACACCCCCAGAGGGGTGAAAGAGGAAGCCAAGAAGAAGAGATGATGTTTTACTATAAGGCTCCAAGGCCAAACAGCCCTGGGAGCAGATCCTACCAAACTTCACTGCTGAGGAGAAATAGTGTGTGTGGAAGTGTGCCAGATAGGAGACTCGGCTTTGCAGCCATTAAGGAATGTAACCATGCCCATGAAAGTTCAACACTGACTCCTTCGGGTTTGCTTTCCACCCACCGTGTGTGTGTGTGTTTTAAAGGCACTTCTCAGAAGTGGGCATTAATTCCCAGACGCTTCTGACTCAGTAAATTGGTCAGCTGTTGTATTCCCACAAGACTCTTTCCGGTTTGTGGAAGAGTTGTGACAAGTATGAAAGGGAGGGGGAGGGGGAGAGAGTGGAAGTTTACTCTTTCTCATATACATGGGAAGAACAGCTAGCACATATATATTAAGGTGTTCAAAAGGGAGGATTTTTGTCTTGGAGAATTTCTATACATAACTTACTTTTATATCAAGGCAGGAACTGAATTGGAAAGTTCTTCCAAAACTTCAGCAACAGCACAGGTGTCTGTCTAATTGTAGACTTTTGATTACAGTAATAGGTACTACTTGCTCATGGAAAGATTTCTAAAGAATTGGGTTACCATAATGTGAATGTGATCCAGGTAAAAGTAAAGTATTTTTATAACCTACTGGAGGATTCAGCATGAACTTATTCTATTTAAACAAATGGGACTTACAGTTGCTTTACTTTGGTTCGCTTGTCCTCATACCTTTAAGAACTTGTGTCACTTATTCTACTGTTGTAGAAGACGAGACAGCATTCCAAGGTCATACAGAGCAGGATATTTTACTGCGCAATGGTTCACAGAGAGTTTTGCAACTCGAATCTGAGAACCCCAGGCTCTCAATACAAATTTTATATACATAGTAAACAGGAAATACCTGACCTTCACCATATATGGAAGGATCAGAATTAGGTACTTGGTATTGGCTGAAAAATAAAGGGATCGAAATCTGGCAATTAGTATTGGCTGATAGCCAAGACCACACTTTCTATTGGGTGATAATTATCTTCTCACTCTCAAGAGGAAGGGTCTCAACGACATCATTATGAACAATAGGCAGGCAAGTTTAAGCTTACTCATTCTGACTCAATTTCTAGATCATTGAGCGGACAAAGATGGATTCTCTCTGGTTCTACCTTACTACTAACTCAAGTACGTAAAATTATCAAGACTGCAATTTTAAACCTACTTAGCAACTACAGGGAGAAAGTAGCATAACATGTATAACAAGTAGGGGATCTGATTTGGGTATGTAAAGTCACTGTATGGAAATTAAATGAAAAAACTTTTTCCCCTATTTTGTAACTAGAACAAAAAAAATTCATTAAAATGTAGCATTGGAGAACTGCGGCTGAGAAGACACATCAGTTATAGACCAAGCCTGAATTTTTACTTGAAGTTAAAATGACTAAACAGACGCTATTGTAGACTGGACATATCACAAGCAAACAAGACTGAAAAAGATAATAATGATAGATAATGTGGAAGGCACTGTGAGATGGATTGAGTCAATAACAGAAACTACAGCTCTGATTTTGTAAGACCTTCTAGGCCTGTGATGGTGAACAGCTAGAGTGCCAAGGTTTACCATCACTGTCCTAGGCAATATTATTAACATGACTTTCATTAATTCATAGTTGGAAGCAACTTAACAGCAAGTAACAGTTCCATTTAGGTAAACTTTTGTGCATTTTTTGTGAATTCACCAATGACGCCCGCTCCTGGATTGGGACTTCTTGCTTACTGTAACACATGCTCTGGTCACCTCCAGACTGGATTGTTGTAATGCGCTGTACATGGGGCTGCCCTTGATGACCATTCAGAGGCTACAGCTGGTTCAGAACATGGCTGCCCTTGTAGTGATGGGGTGCGGGCGCTATGCCCGTGCCTCGCCCCTGCTACGGAAGCTGCATTGGTTGCCAGTGTGCCTCCGGGTGCAATTCAAGGTGCTGGTAATTACCTTTAAAGCCCTACATGGTAGTGGACCAGGATACTTAACAGACCGCATCGCCTTAAGGACATCTGCCCGTCCCACTAGAGCAGACCACAGGGGCTCTTTAAAAATACCAACTGCTAGAGAGGCTCATCTCTCTAGCACTAGAAGAGCCATTTCAGTATCCGCTCTGGCCCTATGGAACCTCCTGCCAGTTGAACTGCCTCTGCAGACAAGAGTTGCTGCCCTTCAGGAAAGAGCTGAAAACCTGACCGGTGGGGCAGGTGTGGGGAGGTGGAGAGGGAGCAACCCCTCCCCCCAGCTCATTTAGTGGAGGATCACGTATGCTTTAAAAAGTTTTAAACTAGATTTTTTAAATTGGTGCAGGTGGGAGGTAATTTTTCCAGTGTTTTTTAAGGAATTTTAAGGGTCTCTGTAGTTTTAAATATTGGGGATTTTTATGTACGCCTCCCAGAGTCGCATGTCGATTGGGGCGGCTATGCAAATTGAATAAATAATAATTCTGTTACACTGTGCAATGTATTCAAAGCAGACAATGACTGCTATAGAATAGAAATATAGAAATATCTTATTACATGTCTTTTGTGCGGTTTGTGGGTGTTTTGAACATATATATATAAAATGAGAATTAAAGTCAGAGCTATAGTGATTTTGGCTTCTGGGATAATTGGCACAATCACCCACCCATGCCACCCTGATGCACAGAAACAAGTCCCCTAAACCAAAATGCTAACAACAACAAAGGAGAAAGATTGAGGCCAAGAGATATACTGTACCTGGTTATTCTCTTAACCATCATCAGTAGGTTCATATCTAGATTTTGCCACCCTTTGCATAAGACCAGATTTGCTCCATTCCAGTTATAGCCCTGACAAAAGAGTATGAGGGCAAAAAGACGAGGAACCCTACCAAGTTCACACACCTATGTATCCAAATGACATCTTCCTTTGTGTTCTCTTCATTCCAGTGATGTAATGGAGCCAGGGTATAGAGGGTCAAAACGCTGAGACATAGAGTCAGTAGCAGATTCAATGACATCCACCACTTCCATTAGACAAATTGTTTCCCCCAAGAATAGCCTAAAGTACTGTAGCTCCTTATCCTTAATGCAAACTATTTTGAGATGGCAAGATTTGATATTTTGAATAATGTTACAAACGAGTTGCTCTGAAGCAGTGGCTCATGCAAATTACATAACATTGTTGCACAAAGACTCCAAATGGCAGGCCATATTTTTAGTATGGAGGAAAACTGGATTCCTAAGGTGACAATAAGTTGTACCCCCTTAATGCCAAATGACAATGAAGATGCTCTCAAAATAAATGGTCAGCTTTCATGACAGATTTAAAGACCCTGAAAATGACATGGGAGGATGCTGAATTACTCGCCCAAGACCGAAACTGTTAAGAGATCTCTTGCTACATAGCATGCAGGTGGTGTGGAGATCTAAGTCTAGTTTTGAATAGGGAATTAAAATAATTGATTTAATAAAACACTTGCTTTTCATTTGTTGAGATATACATTACTATGAGAGATATATCTGGTATTTCCATTAATTGCAATGTGGTGCTCCCAAAGAAAGACTTATTGATGGGGAACCATTCTGCATTTTAGATTCTGCTTAGGAGCAGGGAATGACTTCATGTCATGATGAGCACCTCTGTGTCTAGGTTGCTTGAAAGCCAGTCGTATCTGACTCGAGTCTGGTGCTCATCTCCACTTGCAGCCAAAGAGCCAGCGCTCTCTGCATCTACAGAAGTTTCTGAGGACATGTGGCAGGCATGACTAGACACGCTGTTACCTTCCCCGCAAAGCAATACCTATTTATCTACAGTACTGTACAGTAAAACCTCGGATAACGTTAAAACCTGGTTCCACAAGTCTTGGTTTTATCCGGTTTTTAGTGTTATCCAATGCATGTTAAAATCCTATGGGATCCATAGAGATACATTGTAACCACACAGGCTTTAGCGGTTGTTATCCGATGCATCCCATAGGATCTTAATGTTATCCGATGCAATTCTCCCCCCCAGTTTGCTTAATGTTATGCGATTTTCGTGTTATCCGATACTAATGTTATCCGAGGTATTACTGTACTGTACTTGCAATTTCTTGCTTTCGAACTGCTAGGTAGGCAGGAGCTGGGCCAGAGACGGAAGCTCACTCAGTCGTGCAGCTCTCGGGTCTCGAACTGCTGACCCTGCCGACCTTCCAGTAGTCAAGTTCAACGTCTTAACCACTTAGCGGCCAGCCCCAAATCTGTGTCTACCGGAGAGTAAACACAAAACAACAACAACACCATGGCACCTTCAAGACAGGAGTTAATCTGATGTACCAGTAAAACCTCGGATAACGTTAAAACCTGGTTCCACAAGTCTTGGTGTTATCCGATTTTTAGTGTTATCCGATGCATGTTAAAATCCTATGGGATCCATAGAGATACATTGTAACCACACAGGCTTTAGCGGTTGTTATCCGATGCATCCCATAGGATCTTAATGTTATCCGATGCAATTCTCCCCCCCCCCAATTGCTTAATGTTATGCGATTTTAGTGTTATTTGATACTAATGTTATATGAGGTATTACTGTACTTGTACAGACTAACACGGATACCACTTCAAAACATTCCGCCTGCCTCTACTGTTTTTCCCCTCTCGCAGGCGGGGGGTCCGCACTCCCGCGCATGCGCCCAACCTGAAACCGGAGAACGCCGCTGAGGGGAGGGGGGGTCAGCGCGCGCCTGCGCAGTGGAGAGTTTAGTCAAAGGTAACGCGACGACGACATCCAGTGGGCGGGCCGTCGTCCTCGCCCTGTCAGTAACGTGAGGTAGGTGATGAACTTGTCGGCTTCCCGCGGCCCTCCTTCCTCCTCCGGCCGCCGCCGCCGCCGCCGCCATTATGTCCATCACCATCGAACAGGAGTTCCAGGAGATTGACGCGGCTAACGAGTGGCAGCCCCGTTACCTGGTGAGTTATAACGAGGAGGGAGGCATAGTTTGGAGACGGGGGTGTCTCTTTTTTGGTGTGTGTGTCGAGGGCTGGGGGGGGGGGAAAGGCATATGTTGCCCCCCACCCCCCACCCCTTCAGCTTCTTCAGGCAGGGCCTGGGCCTTGAAGCTTCAGGGAAGTAACGTGCCCGTTGTAACTTTTAAAAGCGGTGGGTGGGGAGAACGTTTCTCCTCAGAGCTGAGAGAAAAACGAATAAAAAAAACGGGGAGGGGGAGGAGGGACACTAAGGCCGGAGGGGACTGCGCATGCTTCGGCTGCGCGTGCGTGGGGGGGGGGGGGCTGTCGATTCCAGTGGCCTAGATTGATTGATACAGGAGGAGGATGAGAAAGAGGGGCTGGAACGGGAATGGGGGCGATTTCATCATTGCGGTGCCAAGCTTTTGTATTTTACCGGCTCAGAAGGATGGAAGGGCGAGTCCCACCTTTTGCCCCCCCTCGTCAGGATGGAACTCACAACGTCACCAGTTTGGGCTGTAGTAGTAAAGGTAAAGGTCGCCATAGCTCGAAAGCTAGTCATATCCGATTTTTAGGGTTCAATCAATTAATAAATATTCATTCACTATTTTAGGGTTCAATGCTCATCTCTCTTTACAGCCAAAGAGCCAGCGCTGTCTGTATCTGCAGAGGTTTCCATGGACATGCCTCGTGGAATGATGTTTACCTTCCCACTGAAGTGGTATCTATTTACTTACTTCTAATTTCTTGCTTTCAAACTGCTAGGTTGGCAAGAGCTGGGACAGAGATGGGAGCTCACTCCATCGTGTCTGTGTCTACAGATGTTTCTGTGGACATGTGCCAGGCATGCCTCATGGAATGATGTTTACCTTCCCACTGAAGTGGTATCTATTTATCTACTTCTAATTTCTTGCTTTCAAACTGCTAGGTTGGCAAGAGCTGGGACAGAGATGGGAGCTCACTCCATCGTGTCTGTGTCTACAGATGTTTCTGTGGACATGTGTCAGGCATGCCTCATGGAATGATGTTTGCCTTCCCACTGAAGTGGTATCTATTTACTTACTTCTAATTTCTTGCTTTCAAACTGCTAGGTTGGCAAGAGCTGGGACAGAGATGGGAGCTCACTCCATCGTGTCTGTGTCTACAGATGTTTCTGTGGACATGTGCCGGGCATGCCTCATGGAATGATGTTTACCTTCCCACTGAAGTGGTATCTATTTATTTACTTCTAATTTCTTGCTTTCAAACTGCTAGGTTGGCAAGAGCTGGGACAGAGATGGGAGCTCACTCCATCGGGTCTGTGTCTACAGATGTTTCTGTGGACATGTGCCGGGCATGCCTCATGGAATGATGTTTGCCTTCCCACTGAAGTGGTATCTATTTATCTACTTGTGATTTCTTGCTTTCAGACTGCTAGGTTGGCAGGAGCTGGGACAGAGATGGGAGCTCAGAACTGGGCTTTAGTATAGCAGTCTAACCACTTGAGGCTCCTTCGATCCCGAAGGGTAAAAGAGGAAGTAACGAAGAAGAACTAACACTGTACCATGAGGTTTTGGACAGAACAGCATGATTGAGTTAGAAGGGGCCCTTGTTCTGACCACCCCTTGATTCATTAAGTTTTATGGTAATAACAGAGATGGAGCATTCTTTCACACATAGCTTAATGTCTTCTGGATTGTCCTCAGATCTTCTCTGTCCACAAGTCGTTGTCACGCTTCCCTCCAGAGCTGGGCTGGATGTGGCCTGTTGTTTTTACAGGTTGTCAAGATGTCCCCAAGTTATGGCAACCCTATGAACAAGAGACCTCCAAAATGTCTTGCCCTGAACAGCCCTGCTCAGCTCTTGCAAACTCAATCCTGTGTTTTACTTTAAGGACTTAATCCAATTCACATTAGGCTTTCTTTGTTGCCTGCTGCCTTCCATCTTTTCCAGAGTTGTTTTCTTTTCCAGTGAATCTTGCTTTCCTGTGTAGAATCTTGCTTTCTTTTGATGTGCCCAAAGGACAGTCTCAGCATCATAATTTTTGCCCGGAGTTGGTTTTCACCAAGTGGGGCGGCATATAAATCGAAATAATAAATAAATAAATAAATAAATATTTGGATTGATTTAACCAAAGTATACAGAACCTTTCACTTTTTCAGTGTTTATTATCAATGTTAAAGTTGTGCACTTTTTTGGCTTAGTGGTTAAGATGCTGAACTTGACAACTGGAAGGTCAGAAGGTCAGCAGTTTGAGACCTGAGTATTGCATAACATTTGTCTTTTGAAATATCTTCTTTACTGAAAAAGCTCTTCTCATGAGAACCTAGAGGTGTGATGAGGTCAGGGGTCCTTGGCAAAATTGTCCCAGCTCCTGCCAACCTAGCAGTTCAAAAGCAAGGAACTGCAAGTAAATAAATAGGTGCCACTTTGGTGGGAAGGTAAACAGTGTTCCATGCACTCTGGTGTCTAGTCATATCTGCTACATGTCCAGAGAAACGTCTGCAGATGCAGACAGCACTGGCTCTCTGGCTATAAACAGAGATGAGCACTGAACCCTAGAGATGGATACAACTGGCTTTCGAGCAAGGGTAACCTTTACATGATTTTTGTCTTTTTGATGTTCAACTGCAGTCCTACTTTGACACTTCTTTCACTTTCACTAAAAAGCATTGCTGGTTTCTTTCAAATTTCCAGTAAAATGATATCATCTGCATATCTTAAATTATTGATGTTTCTTCTGTCAGTTTTCATTCCTCCATCTAAATCTAGCTTGATTTCCATATGATATAATCTACATATAGATTGAACAGATAAAGGGATAAAATACATTTTTCTCTAATATCTATGCCTACGGGAAACTAGTCTGACTCTCCATATGTTGTCCTAATGATAGATTCTTGTCCACAATCTAGGTCATGCATCAGGACAATTAAATGTTGAGAAACTCATGTTTCTTTCAAAATAGCCCCTAGTTTTTCGTGATCTACAAGTCTGTAAATCACAGGTGGATTTTCTTCTGAATGTTTTGGTGTGCTCAGGTATCAAACATATTTGCGTGTGATCTTGAGTGATATTTAAGAATCCAGCTTGAACATTAGGCATTTTTTGCTCCGTAAAAGGTAAACACCTTTGTTGCAGCTTCTTGAGGATCACCTTATTTACATGGAAAATTAAAGCAATGATCATGTGGTTATTGCAATCCTTGGCATCTCCTTTCTTGTAGATTGGTTTTTCTTTTAGTACTGGATGCTGATTAGCTACCACAAATCACTGATGGGCTTGTGTCTCTTGTCTTGACTAGAATGTACCTGCAGAATGATTGTTTTTTCCTTTGGCAATTAGAAAACAATGTCATGTTATTAGTAACTGTGTGGAACCAGTGCTACTTGGGTGCTGTAAGAAACACAGAATTAATGCAGTGGTGCTACTGACAGATCCCATGTTTTGGAGTTCCTTGTAATTGACGTCTGGTATTACAAGAGGTGCTAAGCTAAAAGTGGTTACCATCAGCATCCAGACACTTCTGATTATGGTGAACTACTACTTGAGCAACGTTGACCAAAGTGTCCACTTGTATTGCTTTGCATGCCATTTCAATTACTGTACTTCCCGAAATACTACCAGTGTATCAGGATTTCTATGATACACCACATTTTTAAAGTCCCCCATTGGTAGAAGTCAAGGGGTATTAAGTCAGGAAATGTTCACTAGTTTCAAATACCGCTTCAATGTAGTCTTGGGTTCCTTGAACGTCAACTGTGCTTCCACCATTTTATTTGACTGTCCTGTCTGTCGCATGGTGATGCTCACATTCATTCTTTTGAGCAAACGTCATACTACACATTGTACCATAATTCAAATCAACTTTTAAAAGTAAGACATAGATAACAGCTTTTAAAATGTGCACACGTTTTGGCATCCTCTATAGAATCTGACACAGATCAATTACATTGTATTTTTTCACAATTTTTTTACCTTATTAGTGAAGGAAATGGATGTACAGTATTTGATTTTGTTTTAGCAATAATTTAATGGTTTACAAGGAAGAGTGATGGTTATTGAGGATATACATTAAAACCTTGAGTTATGAATAAAATCAGTTCCATGGCCTTGTTCATAACTCAAATTTGTTTGTAACTTGAGGCATCCCCATAGGGATAAAGAAAAAGTCCCCCCTACTCTCAAAAAAAATATCAAAAAAAGTCCCACCACCCTCCAAAAATCAAACCACCCAAAAACAACAGCAGCATTGAAAGGAAAGCATGCATAAGCAAAAACCCTGTTCCTTACCTTAAAGAAGCTTTGAAAATGGACAAAAAACTCAGATAACCCAGCAAGAAACAGCAACAGGCAGCTATTTGGATGCCAAAACTCCAGACAAAGAAATCACTCCAAACACTCTACTGCCTCCTACAGAGCTCAGAAAGGCTGCATGTGTATAAAATATACACCTCCCAAGGCGCAATGCACTCTGGGGAATCAGATTATGTAACCTGAAGCAAACCCATAGGGGAAATGGCGTTTTTTGCTTTACTGGAGGCAACACAGAGGAAAAAGAATTAATTCGTAAATCGGGGCATGTTCATAACAAGGCATGGATTTTAGTGCAGAACCAATTCATAAGTCAAAATATTCGTAAGTAGGGACATTCGTAAATCACGGTTTTACTGTATTACAAAAAGTCATTGCTCTGTCCAAGTAAAGGAGTATAGTTCTGTTTTTAATGCTTGTTTGATATGTGTGTGGATACTTAATTCATTTTTCTCTTTATGTGCAGTTTTGTAACCACATACAGTACCTGCAAATAAGCCTCAGTGAACACTATGGGACTTGTCTCTGAGTAGACATGTTACTAACTCTTACACTGTGTGTTATATGATGCAGCTGATTGGTAATAGCTTTTTTTCAAAAGCTACAAAATGTGTTTATCCCTGCAGGACTTATGACTGCCAGCTGATGTTCTTGGGTGCTATGCTAAAATAATTTCATGCTAGAATCAGATGTGACTAATGCTTCCATTTCTATATTATATCCTTTTATGCCCCTGTGAGAGTGCATATGTCTATGGACAGTTGCGCTATTCTTCCAGAATCCCTTGGTTGATCAGCTGTTTGTAAGTAGAAGGGATCCAGCCAAACCACTGTACAATTTCTCTAGGTTTAATTAAGGGTCATACTGTTTCCTGATGTGTTTCCTTTTATGCTTGATGTAAGGTTCAAACTAAAGGAGGAATTTTACCATGTTTACTTGATAGCCTTTTCCAGATTTGACATTATGCTACACAAGTTACGTCAGTGAGGCTGGGATTTATCAGGTCTCTCTTTTCCTTCTTTGGGCCAGTTGTAAGAAGACTGGAAATTATCATTTTCTTTCTTAATTAACATCCATTTACCATAACATCTAAACCTAGACAAACTGGTTGATCATATCTATGGTTTATGGCAGGGTTAGACTGCTATAGTCTTTCTAATGCTTTTGGCCCACCCTTATTAGCAGGAAAGATAAAAAGGTGCATTTCTTGAAGTGAATTTTGGTCTACAAATGTTTCTGTGCAATAAATTGGTTAGCTTAGGAAATGTAATGTGAAGTACTTGTCGGACTGTTGGTGGCACATCCTGAGAGGAATATCATTGAGCCAGGAAGGTAAGTGAGGGTTTTGTGTTTCGGGTGGGTGGATGGGTTGGTTGGTTGAGAGGTGTGTGTGTGTGTGTGTGTGTGTGTGTTAAATCTATTTATTTTATTTTATTTTTATTTATTTATTTTTAATTATTTTATTTTATTTTTATTTTGGCCTCGCCCACGACGTCATGACGTCGGCCATGCCGATGACGTTGGCCCCGCCCACAACATCATGACGTCGGCCCCGCCCCACTGTCCCGCATTCAGTTGTTGCGAAGTTGGCCGCCTTACCCCAGGGAAACTTATTAGTGATTACTCATACTTGAGTCCTGAGTTTATTACAAATTTGCACACCTCCTCAGAAATATATCTGATTGAAATTCATACTTTGGTTTTTGTCCCTCAAGCAGCTGTGTCTTGATTGTGTCAGTTGGTTTATTTGCCACCTTTCTGTAAAACTGTCTTGGTGTTGCCCAAGTTTTTTGATGGGCTAAGAAGTAGGTAAGGCTTGTGTACATCTTCTGAACAACATTTCAAGTACATATGATGAAGTTGCTTGTTGCTTTTTAATGCCAAATTCGCAGGGATGAGGCTATATTTTCTGAATGCAGTAAAAGCAGAGCCCTTTGGTACCTTAAACACAAGCTAGCTTTATCTGGCACAAATGTTGTGGGCTGCTAATATCAATAATCTTAGTTCTTTTTTGTTAGTTAGTTTCACAAACAAAGCAGCAAATGCCTTTTATTAGAATGCATTCCTTCTTGAGGTCTTGGGATTTACATCATATACAGTTATTGAACCATGATAGAGAAAATGAAACTAGAAGTTTAGATTCAGCACTAAAGAAATAACATAACTGGAACATATTGTCTTAATAGCTACTGTCCTGCTCTGTAGCTCTGAGAGAGTAACTGGAATGAGTAACTGGCAGCAGCAGATTGCCCTGATTATAGATTTCTTGCTTCAGTTTCAGGTTGTGCACAACTTTGTTTTATTGTGCAAGAGTTGTGCGCAACCCCAAATCAAAGCAGGCACATTTTGGATTAGTAAAAATTCACCAGTGACATCATTCCTGCTGTGCCAGCAGAGCTATGGTGCAGGATAATCACCACTGGATTTTTAAATCTTGTATTGATGCTTTAGACCAGGGATGCCCAAACTTTTCAGGGTGCCGGCTGGTCACATGATTCAGGGAGCCAGTCACTACAGCCTGGGGGCCGAATCCAGCCCCTGATGCCAATTCATTCGGCCCGTAAAACCCTTGTTGGTCCTGGAAGTGGATGAAAAATGCACCCATACAGGCACATTTTATTTCCGCTTCCAGGAGCGATGAGGGCTTCATGGGCCAGATGAATTGGCATTTGGGGCTGGATCTGGCCTCTGGGCTGTAGTTTGGGCACCCCTGCTTTAGACACATAGCTGTTGCCTTTATAAAAGGCCTAAGTAGGAGCCAAGGTTTTTTTTTTTTTTTTAAATCTGAAGTCATTGTGGAAACTATTTTTACTGGAAAGAGGATAGTAGCTGTATAAATACAGTGATGCAGCTGTGATTCTTCAGTGCAGCATATGCACAAAACCTTGCCTGTTTATAGCCCTTTTAAACTAGATCAAATGGATCTTAAATCATTTATTAACAACAATACTCATATTATTTTTAAAAGGACTTTGTGTACTACTTTAATGATGTACTGGAATAACGATTCCTGGAACACTTCAGCATAATCACCAGGCTTTGAAAGGATCTTAGTACAGTATTGTTCTTTGCACAATTAACTACTTTATATATGTTGAAGGATATCTGTATCTAGTGGTGAGAATCCTGGCTTTAGTCCTAACCCTTAGCTTTTCCAATAACTTTAAAAGCTTCCTGGAAATAGCAATGATTCTGAATTAAGCATTGTATTGCAAGATCAAAATCAAATCCACCTTATTTTACATTGACTAAACCCATGGTTTGTAAGACACAGGAAAGAGAAATAGAAATGAGCAAGGTAGTCATTCCCCTCTGCCTCCCAGCTGTCTGCAAAATTGTAGCATTAAAGCCTTTGTCCCCTTACTCCTCTGAAGATCTTTCTCTGAATCCTAGTACAGTACTAGTATAGTGGTTGGAGCAAATGAAAACCAAATCCAACATACTGTACATAGGGCTAGAACAGGCGCCAGCAAACTTGGCTCTGGAGCCCTGGTGGTGCAGTGGTGAAACTGCTGTCCTGCAACCAAAAGGTTGTGAGTTCAGTCCTGACCAGGGCTCCTTCTGAAGTCAGTAAAAGTACCCAGCATGTTGGGGGCAAAATGCTAATTAACTTGTGAGCCATCCAGACAGTGCGCTAAGCGCTACTGGGCGGTATATAAGTGTGATTGCTTTTCTTTGCTTTACTTTCCACACCTAGAAGTATGCTGCTAACTAAATCGTATGCTTGGTGAAAATGAATTCTTTGTTCGCATTCCCTACCGTAGTTCATAGCTTAGATGGGCTAGAGAAGGGGTTGGCAACCTTTTTAAGTCAGGGGCCGGGTCACGCTCCCTCAGATAGTTGAGGAAGCTGGACTGGTGATCCCCTGCCCTAAACAGTGCTGTATATGTGACCGCGGCTGTCATAAACATGGTCACTAACAGCGGTGGTTAGAGTGAGGGTGGAAGCCTAATGATTTGGTGCCGTGGGCCAGATTCAGCCCACAGACCATAGGTTGTCAACCCCTGGGCTAGTGACTACATGTTCTGCCACATAGTTCTCTACACGTAAAGAGACATGCCCAGGAAAAGTTACTGGTATGTTATCTTTGGATAGTTCATCAGTGTCAATGAATACTGATTGAAATAACACATGACCAAAAAGCCCTGTGATTCTCTTTGGACAACAACAGAGAAAATTAGATATGGAATACATGAACTCGAGATTTGATGCTGATTTGGCTCAACTCAAAGGGGCTAAATACAGTCAAACCTTGCATAATGAAAATATTTCGTTCTGCGAGGCTGCTCGCATAGCGAAAATTTTTCATTATGTGAGTTTTCCCCACAGAAATATTCGTTATGCGAGTTTTTCCATAGGGAAATGCCTGCTCATTATGTGAGTTTTTCTCTAAGTGAGGCATTCGTTAAGCAAGGTTTGACTGTAATCCTTTTAAAACCTGCACATGTATTGCTTCATAAGAAGTCTCTTGCCCTTTCTTTCAGTGGGTTATCAGACTTTAGGAACAGCATTATGATTTATTTTGGTTTTAGTCTTTTCCCTCTGGTGATTTGTAATGTGGAATATCCCTTCATTTGTTATAGGTTGCCTATAATGGGCTTTCTGCTTTTAATATCATGTTAAACCCCTGGGGTATTCCCATTTTCATCCAAGGATATTAGGATTTGTGGGGAAATGTATGTGTTTAAAAAACATTTTTATAAAATTTTGGAAGATAAAAAAGAATTAGACCCAATTTCTTAATTCTTAGTGTATTATATTACTGAATAATTTAAGATGGTGCAGCACTTGTTTTGATCTTTATAACTGAGATTTTCTCTAATGTTTGTTTCATTGTGAGTAGATGGTATCATTGTGTTATCTGTTGTAAATTCCCACATCAAATATGCCTCTAGTTCTCAAAACTATTTTCAAGGTGCCAATGATAGAATATTCATGGGGACAGGAACACCTGCCTACCTTTCTAGCCCAGGCTGTGATATTTCAGAGTTCAGTTGTAAAGAGGAAAGTATGCAATGCATCATGAGATTTTAATGTTTACCAAAAGGAGACATGGATTTAAGAAGACTGAAAAGTATATTTCACTTGTAAACAGTTGAGTTGTGTGTACTGTTAGGTGTGAGAAGTGTTCCTGTGTGCTTATGCTTTTTTATAACTAGCACATTGTAAGAAGTTTCTAAACATCTGGGCTGAGAAACTGTAATTGACTTCTGCTGATACAATAGGAGAATTTAGTTGATCTGGGATTGAGATGGCCTCTCTTCACCGCAGAAGTTTGTGCATAGCAGAAACCAGCTCCAGAAGTCTTAGAAACCCTCTAAAGCCAGTTTAGCAGGTGGAGGAGAAAGTTTCAAATGTTTTGCCAGCAGAGCAATGGATTTAGTCCTAATTCTCTCATAATCATGCAGCAGTTCCCAAAAAACTATTACTGCAGCTTTAGATTAGTCTTTTTATAAATATAGCAACTTAGGTCTAGCAGTTCTTAAACATGGTATAAAACTTTACATTACTGTATATTGTGTTTCTATTAGAGATGTAGTTCTAGCAATTGTGTCTTCACTTTTCAAACATGAAAGTATTAAAACAAGTCCAGAAGAGAAACCTATGTTGTAGCTCAGAAAAATAACTTGTCATTCAGTATTGTTCATTGTTTTCACCAGCAGTAAATAAATATAATTTTAGAACCTAATAAATTGTCTTTATTTCTTCAGGATATACGGCACCAATCCAGTGATTACCCACATAGAGTTGCAAAGTATGCAGAAAACCGAAATCGTAATAGATACAGAGACGTTAGTCCATGTAAGTAAAATTTCATTTGCTATAGGTGGAGGTGGAGTGTTCCAAGTCAAAATATATGATGATGCCATAATTTGATTAAAACCAAACCATAACAGTAGTGATCAAAATAGCAAGCTGTATGCTCATATGGATAGATTCTAAGCTAAATGGTGATTTAGATATTTGCAACTTCTGTCTTATGGCTGTCCTGTAACTTTTAAAAGTGACAATAATGCAGGTGGGGCTTAATACTTTAAGATCAAGTGTTGCCACCCCTAAATTTATCTTTATTTTTAACTTTATGCTATTTCATTTAGTAACATTTGTCTGTTTGTTGCCATTGAAGTGTTGTTGAAATAAGAGATGAACACTGCTGGCATCTCTGAAGAAATGAGATTGTGGCCAAATCTAATCCATGTACAGTTTGGAGATTTGTGTCATATCACTTTTATTCATCTGGTGATAGACAATTTTGCATGTAGCGGTTTCTAGCAAAACAACTGCTAATATCTTCTGATGTCAAGCATTTTCAGACAGACTAAAGATTGAGCCTCAAGATTTACATTCTCTCTAAGATAGCAAATTCTGTATTGTTAAACGCATTTGGTTCAGATATTTTCTTAGTGTTTTGTTTGGTGAATGAGTGTATGTCCATCAATTCTATGTTGCCTCATTTCTTTTGAATGGAATTAAGTGACATGGCTGTTAGTTTTTTAAAAGACTGAACAAGTAATTTATAAGTAAAAAGCAAAATAATACTTCCCTTAACTTCTGCTGTATCACTGAATCTCTTAAAAGAAATAAGGATTACTGCTATTTCCAGTACATTTTGCTGGAAGCAGTATAAAACATTCTGGCTGTCTGAGAGTGTTTCTGCCAACTGAAGTATAAAAGCACACCTGAGAGCTTTCTCAAATCTTACCAAGTTCATGAGACATTTCTAAGATAAATGTTTTTTATCTACCAGACCATGAGGTGGTATACTTAGTACAATATATTGTTTTAATCATTTTTACAATAGCATGTACATATTCCCTTATTTGAATAATGAAGCTTAATTCACTGCACATGTTGCTCTATTCGGGTCCAGGACACTGGGACACTTCTATTCATCAGGAAGCAGATTGAACAAAGGCTCAATTTTTAGTAGAAGAAGGAAAGTATTTTTTTTCTTCTTTCTCTTTTGTTTCTTGGGAATCATAAGTCAAGGCTATAGTAGTTAATATTTGAGGCATCCCAGGAAGAATGGAGTGAACATCTTTTTCCTGAAATTCTGGTTTTCCATTCTGTTGTGTTTGGAATGAAACTTTGGGCTACTGGGTTTATTGAACTATTGCTGAAAGGAGGAATCGGATTCCATCAAACAGAGGTACCATTTCCAGGGCAGTTACTAGCAACAATGGCTTCTGTGGATAAGTGAAGTAGAGCTGTTGACAGTTTCCCTTTCTTTGTCTATGTAGAGATACTAGGGTTTTGGTTCTCTCTCTCTCTCTCTTTTATCTCTGTGTTACAACAGAAAACTGGAGGGAAGCATGGAATTTAACTCAGAGAATTCTACAATATATGAAATTAAATGCAACTGGCTGGGAATTCAGTGGTTAAAGCTGTACTTGCTGACATCATATTTCTGAGAACCCTAGTACCATTATGTATGATTTACTATAACAAGATCTTAAGTTGTTCCTGTTGGCAAATGGCATGTAGCATTTACAAAGGCTTTGGTTTCTGTCCAGGAGAAACATTTGACTTTCAATGAATTAATATATGAAGAGAAAAGCAGGATGTTTTCATTTCTGAGCAAGATAAACAGTTTGTTTTAAAGGAAAGCACTGAATACTTAATATAGTTTTAAAAATGTGTATGCACATTAAAAATTTGTGGATCTTACATCCACTTTAGAAAATATATGCCTAGTGGAGATTACATCAGTTGTATATAAAATGTGCCTCTGTTGGCTATCATCGTGTGGTTTCTGGAAAACAGCAAGTAAATTTGTGTGTCGAATCTTTTCAATAGCTTTTAAACCTTGAGAAAAATATTTATGTCCCTATGTTAAAAACCATGTTGAAAACTCTTACACTGCATATATTTTTGTACAGGAAAAGGACTGAAAATTCCTTTTTATGAACATAATTCTAATTGGAAAGGAGGGAGAGGGCAATATCTCTATCTGTCATAAAAAGGAGCTTGATTTTTCATTAAGTATTTAATGCAACTGATTCTTGGGAGGCAAGCTATGAGAAACCTGGGGAACATAGTGAAAAGTAGAGACATCACCTTGTAAACAAAAATTCGCATAGTCAAGGCAATGGTATTCCCGGTGGTATTGTATGGTGGTGACAGCTGGATCATAAGGAAAGCTGAGCGCAGAAGAATAGACGCCTCTGAAATGTGGTATTGGAGGAGAGTTTTGAGAGTCCCCTGGACGGCAAAGAGAACAAATAGGTCTATCTTAGAAGAAATCAACCCTGGCTGCTCCTTAGAAGGACAAATAAAGATGAAGCTACTTTGGACATCAAATGAGAAGAGAGGATTCACTTGAGAAAACCTTGATGTTGGGAAAGGTGGAAGACAAAAGAAGAAGGGGGCGGCCAAAAATGAAATGGCTAGATGGTATTGTAGACACAGTGGGCACAGAGGGCGGGCTGAGGAGGATGGTGGAAGACAGAGGTGCCTGGCGGGCAATGGTCCATGGGGTCACAAAGGGTCGGAATCAACTGTGTGACTGAACAACAAAATTTGATGACAGTATTTTAAGCATAGTATATAATGTTGAAGAGCAACTGTTGGAAACCATAGAGAGAGTCAATTTAGGATGGGCGGAGTGCAGCCTTCCCAATGATGTTATACTTCCATTCCAAACATTCTTCACCACTAGCAGTACAGGCTGAAGCCAATACAGGTTGCAGATGAACAAATTTGGCAGAACTATTTTAAATTTATTTATTTATTATTTATTTAAATTTATATCACCGCTCACTCGCCGTGGTGACTCAGGGTGGTTTACAATCAGGAGAAAAAACAAACAAAAACAAAACAACAATAACTCACACACAACACAAACAACTAAAATCCATTTCTCCTTCCGGCCAGAGGACGTTAATCACGGTTTAAAGCAGGGGTTTTCAAGGTTTTTGTGCCATGGGCCAGACCACTCACCCTCAGACAGCTGAGCAGGCCAGGCACGTGGTTTCCCTCCATTGTAAATGCTGCCACAAACCACGGCAGGCACTTTTGCATGGACACGTTTATGGCTGTAATAAATACTTCCACTTCCAGGGTCGTTGCTGTGGGCTGGATGGAACAGCTTTGAGGGCCAGGGCCAGCCAGCAGGCCGTAGGTTACGAACCCCTGGTTTAAAGCAACAATAACAAGTTTTTAGTTTGATCTGTGCTTTGTTCTTTATTGTGGTTATTTTCTTTTCAGCCATTGACACGAAATTAGGTTTTGGGGTCTCTCGCTTCCAACTCCCATCTCCTGTGCTTTGTGTATTGTTAATATGCAGCACTGTGGTGGCTTAGTGGTTAACATGCTGAGCTTGAAGACTGGAAGGTTGGGGTTCAATACCCGAATGCTGCACAACAGATCTTGGGGACATGAAAAGAGCCTCATTTGGACATCCCCTGAGTGGAGTTTCTCCAGCAAAAATCCTTTCTACCCAGAGTAATTTCTGACACAAAATTTATTTATTTATTTTTAATACCATTTCATGTGCACAGAGGGTTCTATTCCTAGCTTAGCCAAAAACAAGATTCTTACACATTGTGAATAAATAGCTCTATTCTGAACAGAAATTGTTTTAAATGCAGTTGTGTCTATATTTGGTGAAAAATATGATAAAACTGTCAGGGAAAAGCCGACCTTTTACTCCATGTTTAATTCTGGGCCTGGATACACTGTGTACTTCTCAAATTGACTGACAATTACAATTAAATTGCTGGTGAGAATTGATCCTGAAGACATATTTCAGGAGCAGCAGACTTGGTGGTAGAAATTATGAGAAATACCAGTCTTTGGGGGATATCAGTGGCTGACAACTGAGATAAGAGCTAGTGTGTTATGACTCAAAAAGTGAGCGATATGCTAAGAAATTCCTGCTTCAAAGTGTATGTTTCCCATGAATTCATTGCATGGCCTCATCAGAGGACAGTTTTCCTTTATTTTCTGTCTGCTTTTTAAGTATAATGATGTTAACCTACCTTAGACAACTGTTAGAGCTACTGTGGGTTTATTGTAGGGTAGATGTAGCAGTAATTAAAAGAAGCACCCTAAATTCTGCCAGTAACAAACCACATAACATGGAATTTATGTAGAATGTTGGGCTCTTTCATATGTGCTTCAGGAGTGTTGTCACGGAATAGTTACTGTCTTTATTCATTTTAAACTGCTTTTAGAGCTGGGATCAGGTGCCAGTGTTATAAGAAAATCTGTTACATAACAATGCATTTAGTAATAATGAATGATAATAATTGGTATGAGATTGTATTGTGAAACTTTGGATGTTTCTCTTTGTTAGTAGCGGATAAGGTAAAAAACAACAGCAGCAATCTAGAGAATTGGTTTAGAGACCCGATTGGTCTCTTTTCCATACAAACTAACACTTTTCATGATGAAATCACTTTAGAAAAGATTGTATTTGTTTATGTTTTGATGTCAATATTTTAACTATGTGAATTGCCCAGAATGAGAATAGCTCCTGGATAGGCGGTATTCAAATTAGATAGATTGATTGATTGATTTAAAGTAGGAAAATATTTAGTTACAGTTACTGTTAGTAGTTGAGGAACTGCGGTGGCTCAAGTGGTTGATGTGAACTCGCTGACTGGAAGGTCGGAGTTCAATTCCCGGGTATTGCATGACAGAGTGAGCTCCTGTCTCTGTCCATCTCCTGCCAAGCTAGCAGTTCTAAAGCAAGAAATTGGAAGTAGATAAATAGGGACCACTTTGGTGGGAAGGTAAACAGCATTCTGTGCACTCCGGTGTTGAGGCATGCCTGCCACATGTCCACAGAAATGTCTGCAGATGCAGACAGCTCTGGCTTTTTGGCTATATTCAGAGATGAACACAATCCTAAAGTCAGATACGACTGGCTTTCGAGCAAGGGTGACCTTTTCATTTACCTACCATTAGTAGTTACAGTTTGAAGAAAAATTAGGGGAAATGGAGTATCTAGTACAGTATATGGAGAATACCTCCATGCTTGTTGCTTGGTCAGAGGAAAAAGGGAGACTATGAAACACATCCATCCACTCACGAATTACAGTTCTTTCAATAATATTTTGAGAAAGATATAAGGACAAAGTTAGATTTTTAAAAAGTATTACAAATCTAAATCATGTCTACCTTTTTATTTATTTAAAGATGATCACAGCCGTGTAATACTGCAGAACACAGACAATGATTACATCAATGCAAGCTTGGTGGTTAATGAAGAAGCTCAAAGAAATTATATACTAACACAGGTAGGTTTTATTTGACATTTATGCACTATTATGGTATTACATGGCTAGGAGGAGGTTGGATAGTTGAATAAATAGGGTAATTGGCTATAAAATTAGAGGGTGGCAGTTTGGTTTCCCATTGTGCCTCATGGGAGAATATTTAGCCTGCATGGACTTCGGCAATTGCCCCCAGAAGCAGGTAGTAGTATACAATTTCTGAGTACAGTAATACCTCAGATAACATTAGTATCGGATAACACTAAAATCGCATAACATTAAGCAATCTGGGGGGAAGAATTGCATCGGATAACATTAAGATCCTATGGGATGCACCAGATAACAACCGTTAAAGCCTGTGTGGTTACAATGTATCTCTATGGATCCCATAGGATTTTAACATGCATCGGATAATACTAAAAATTGTATAACACCAAGACTTGTGGAACCAGGTTTTAGTGTTATCTGAGGTTTTACTGTACTTTTCTATCTAGAAAACTGAAAAGAGTCACCATAAATCAGAATCGTCTTGCTTCAGCATAATGAAGTGAAGGCAGACTTGAGGAGGTCATTCTGATGGTTTATAAAGCAGGAACCAGTGTTCAAGCTACCTGTTTCTTCCTCTTCCAGGGTGCCCTGTTCCTTTGTCTTCCACATGTATACATGTATACAATACATGTACATGTATACAATACATGTACACTATACATATATTGACTTTATTGTGTGTCATTCTTCAGTATAATGTCTTGAAGACTGACTTTTATTCCACATCCTTAGCTTGAATCAAACCCTTCAAAAAAAATCTTGTTCTGTTCAGAATAGAGAAACACTTCATTTTGCCCAAGAATTTTTTGTTTGCAGTGAAAATTCTCTTGCTTATCAAAGACAGCAAGACATCTTCATACATGGGCATTTTGACCTGCTCTGTGCAGAGTTCTAGCTATCCTGTGGGGTTTCTTCCCCAGTTTACCATTGCAGCTACATATCCTCCTGCTTCTGAAAATTGTAGGATATTCAGTTTGGCACAAAAGAGTATATTTCAGTGCCTGCCATATAACCTTGGGCTTATTATTTTATAATCTTAAACAAAGAATCACACTCTGAGAACTATCTTTTGCTGTTTCAAGTCAAATTCACCTTAATCACACATTGATATCACTCCCTTTCTTTGAACAGGGTCCACTTCCTAATACGTGTTGTCATTTCTGGTTAATGGTGTGGCAGCAAAAGACCAAAGCAGTTGTTATGCTGAACAGAATTGTTGAAAAAGATTCGGTGAGTTGCCTTGATTATTTAAAGTTATGCATTGAAATCTGTTGAATTAGCATCAGTAATACAATTAATTGGAGTATGGGTTACTCTCAATTAGAGGTCTTAATTTTAAATATCCAAATATATTAAATGATGTACCCATAAGAGCAAGGGTTCTCAACCTTTTTAAGCTGTGGGCTGGACCGTCCCCCCTCAGACTTTTGGTGGGCTGGACCCCCCCATCGCAACCACCAGCGGTGGGGGGAATGGGGGGCTTGTGGTCCCACTGCCGCCTGCAGTGGCAGTAGCGGGACCACCCTAAGTCCCCCCACTCCCCCCCTATGCTGGTGGTTTATCAACCCAAGCCCCCCCACTCCCTCCCCCACTGCTTTCCAGCCTGGAGGAACTGTATGGAGGAGTCCAGGCTGTCCTTTCCACCAGCACTTGGCCAGAGCAGCCCCTGGGAAAGATGTGGGCAGCTGCGTGCTTCTACCGCTGCCTCCTCAATCCTTTCCCCCTCCACTTGGCTTGGTGTGTCCCTAATGGCGATCCATTGCAGGATGGATGTTGCAAGGCTTACAACATCCACCGTGCTATGGATTGCTGTTAGGGACACATCAAGCCAAGCAGAGAAGGAAAGGATTGAGGCAGTGGCGGAAGCGGTGGCAGAAACAAGGAAATAGCCCACAGGCCATAGTTTGAGAACCCCTGCTTAAGAGCATAGAGAGTTAAAGTGCAGTAGTTATATAGTGTTTAAAGGGGACTTGTAGTTGTCCAAGGCACTTTGAAGTTCAGTAAACATGAGTCTCTAATCCCATAAATGACAGCTAAAATTGAGGGAAAATTTTCTGTACCTCTCTTAAGGTCTAAATATTAAACCAGAAGAGGCTAGGCTACACCTATGAAGAGCATAAACAACACATCTTGCCTAATGGATGAATGCCGAAGAGTATCTCTCACCAGGACAAGATTCTGACTTGGAAGTCACTTAATAGACTTTGAAGTGAAGTAGAAAGATCAAAGAATAATCAAGTAAAATGTGGCTACTTAGATACAGGACAAATTTTCTGGGAATGTGGAGAAATTCAGTCAATGCAGCATTTATGTGCATGCAATTTATGCTCCACCACATATTTTAAAAAGCTCTAATAATTGGCTGAGATAGTGTTATTAAAGAAACCTACTTCTGGACAAAAATAGTCTAATTATGTTAACAATTTCTTTTTAATTTTACCCACTGTATATTTCATATAAATCCACAATTTTAAATTGTGTAACACTGATACAAAGAAAGTAAAACATGTATTGTCTGAAAGGGTTTCTCAAAAACATGCTGCAAATGTCCTCACTATAATTCTTGAAGAGCTTGGCAAAAGTTGATTAAATATGAAGTGCTGATTCATTGTTATATGTATATGATGCTTAAATATCTATCAAGAAATCTAAATCTGAGCAGTAAAGTGTTCTGTTTTATGTTTTACTTTCAATAAGTGTCCTGTAAAGTTACTGGCATTTACAAATACAGTGGAACGCCACATAACGAATGCTTCATATAACAAAAATTTCATACAATGAAGCTTTCATGCAGCAATCACGATACCCCACATAATGAATTTTCCTCCCATTATACAGGTTTTTTGTTAAGCGGGGTATACCCCAATTAATGAAAACATCATATAACAAAAAAATTTGTTATGTGGGGTATCACCCATTTGATCCACATAATGAAAAAACTGCATAGCGAAGAGTTCCATGGAACTGAGCTTTTTCGTTATGCGGGGTTCTACTGTACCACAGTTTAGTCTCTTCACTGTAATGGGCTAGCATTCTTCATGACAATACAGGTCTAGAGACTAGGAACAAAAGGGATGAATTTTTATGTGCACCTCAGTAAGTCTCTGTGATACTGGTTTGATTTTCAGTGTGGAGGAGATACTACAGTTATAAATAAGTTATATGACTTTGTCAAATTCTTATTACAGTACTGTTTTATAATTTAGGTGAAATGTGAACAATATTGGCCGTCAAAGGAAGAGGAGCAGAAGATATTCAAAGAATCAGGATTCTGTGTGAGACTAAAGTCTGAAGATGTCAAATCTTACTATACTGTACGGCAGCTTCAGCTGGAAAATATCAGTGTAAGCATTAATCAGAATTGTACATATTGCCTCCCATATCCCTGTGTGAAGCATACGCAGTGATTACTGTTTCCTAGAAGGATATTTTGTGTAAATGAGATGTTTTTGAATTCAGTCACAAGTGCCTGCTTCCTGTGGTAAGTTCTCTGCAAGAGTATCTCTGCCCTTCATACATTAAGAAGATATTTGGGTAGGCAGAGAGAGATGCCCTGTTGGAAACTTCTCTATTTTTGAAAGCATGATAAGTAACTGAAAAGATAGAGATGTTTCCAACAGGGCATCTCTCTCTGCCTACCCAAATCTCTTCTTAATGTATGAAGGGCAGAGATGCTCTTGCAGAGAACTTACCACAGGAAGCAAGCACTTGTGACTGAATTCAAAAACGACTCATTACTAAATGCAGCTAGCTGAGACAAAGATTCCATAATGATTCAATATTTAATTGTATGTCAGTGTTATAGCCATTGTTGTCTAACAAAAGCACACAGAAACTAGGGATTGGCTTGGGGGTTGGATTCTTACACACACACCCTGACATTTGAAAAAACAAAGTCATAAGTGTCAGGTTCCTTCCTGCTTATATTCCTTTCATGGTCCAAAATAAGCATTTGGAGTTCCTTGCAGCCTATGAGGGGATCTTTGGGACAGAAATCTGGTCCTCAAGTCAGCCCAGCCTGCCTGCCTCTGATCTATAGCATAATAGTAAAAAAAGCTACAGCTGTCCTTCCAACATAAGTATAAGTATTCTCAGGTCCTAACCTCAGTCTAATTGTAGTACACAAGTATGGAATTTCAGCAAGAATGTTAATAGTAATAGTTCAAGCTATTACTAGCTACAGTACATAATTTTGCATACTCTTTTGCTTAAATACAGAACATAGACCTGTATGAAATAATTACTGTCACCTTTTATTTTCTAAAGATAATAATTTATTTTCTCAGACTGGTGAGTCCAGGATGATATTCCATTTTCATTATACTACGTGGCCAGATTTTGGAGTTCCTGAATCTCCTGCTTCATTCCTTAATTTCTTGTTTAAAGTCAGAGAATCTGGATCTCTGAGCCCGGAACATGGACCTGCAGTAATTCATTGTAGTGCTGGAATTGGACGATCTGGTACATTTTCATTGGTAGACACATGTCTTGTTTTGGTAAGTCTGTTTCCAAATACTATCCAAGGGCTACCATACAGTCCCTTTGGATTGATATGGGTGGGGGTGGGGGGAATCTGCTTTATTATCTTTTAGAAATAATTAGGGGTGTGCATATTCAGTTTCGGACTGCAGGTCCCAGAATTCTTTAATAATTCACCAGGCAATGTTCTCTGAGTTTCAGTTCACAAATGCACACTTACAGAAAACTGTATTTTGCTTACCTAGTGCAGGGCCTAACACTCTGAGGCTACCTGATTCTTTTTTGACCTTGCTTCCTGTTGTTTATGTGAAAAAAAGAAAAAAAGAAGCAGCTGTGATGTTTCCTGGGACTCATAGTCTAAGTATTTGATGCTGGAAAATAAGACCAACCAGAAGAAGTAGCAATGTATTTTAAATACCCGTATATACTCGACTATAAGTCGTCCCAAATATAAGTCAAGGTACCTAATTTGGACATCTGAAACTATGAAAATAGATTAACCTGAGTATATGTCAGGGGTGGAAAATTCAGCAGCTGCTAGTGAGTTTCAATAATTAAATTACATAAAATATGGTAAAACTAATTTTAAGCATTTGTGTGGGTATATTTTTGAGGTTTTATGGTAGTGGTTTTTTGTTTTTTTAAACTGTTTGAAATTGCACCACTGCGGTTTTGGGACCCTCAGGGTCACTGACCCAAATATAAGTCAAATCCTCTTTTTGGACCTCATTTTGGGGGCTGAAAAACTAGACTTATACTCAAGTATATACAGTATATTGCTTATAGTTTAGTAATGAATGGCCTAATTCTTATGTCACGTTCCCTATTCAACAAATGGTGGATTGCTAGAAGCTTGTGTATACTTCTCTACTCAAGTTTAAAAAATGATTTTCAGTTTTTTTAAACCAATTTCCTGTGGTGTTAGAATTAGGGAACAGTTTCATGCATTCCTAGTTGAAGAGGTTGTATAAAGCTAGACTGCAAGGTAGGGTTTGATCTTGGGTTATAAGGATTGTTTAAACTGCAACTCCTCAATTTAGACATGATGAGAAACTGTTTTAAAAAACAAGAATAGCTCCTTTGAACTTGGGTACCCTAAGGGAGGAAAAAGTAATTAATAGAGATTCAGGTTGTTCCCAACCAGCAAGTCATCATTTGAACCAGAATGTTAGGGGGTTTTTTTGTGTGTGATTTACAGTGAAGACTGTAAGAAGTCTGTGATGGGATAGAGGCAAGGCATAGGCTGTGTTTTTGTGATTTATGGTATGTAATCTGTTGCTTTTATAAGACATAAACGTTTCAACAGGAAAAAGATAAAAATGATCTGTTTTTACACTGCTAATTAGGGCCTATCAAACTAGAACTGTATTGCATATTGAGTATCTGCTTTTTATTTCCTTTGGAAGTGCTTTTTGTTATTACCATGATCTGAGATCGGAATACCTCTTCATAAAATATCAGTACAGTGGTACCTCACATAATGAACACATCGCGTAGCGAAAAATTCACATAATGAAACAAGGGCGATACCCCGTACAGTATAATGGGGAAAACGTTATGCGGGGGTTTTGGTAATGGGTATACCTGCTTAATGGGAACTCCGGTTAACCAACTTTTTCCCCCCGTTATGCGGGGTAAATCTCATAGGGACCTGCATAACGGGAAAAAACACATAGCGAAGAGCTCTGTGGAACGGAGTTTTTTCGTTATGTGGGGTTCTACTGTCTTTTCATTACTTGAGTGAAGAATTAACATGAATATGCTAATTTAAATTATTTTACAGTATTTGAAACTTACCTCTACTCTTCTTGTGGAATATATAGTTGTTACAAACCAGTTTGGGTTTTTTTTAACAGATGGAGAAAGGAGAAGATCCATATTCTGTAGACATTAAGCAAGTATTACTGAATATGAGAAAGTACCGCATGGGTCTTATCCAAACTCCAGACCAGCTAAGATTTTCATATATGGCTGTAATAGAAGGAGCAAAATGCATAATGGGTGATGCTACTATACAGGTAAATATTTAAAATGATATGATATCAGTTGCTTAAACTGATATCTCTGGATATCATGGTCAGATGTTTCAATTTTTCTCTAGGATTTATGTCTATATGCTAGAAGTCAATTGTGCTATGTTTGTTTGTTTGTTTATATATATATATACATCTTGTCTGAAAGGAGTGTCAACCCAAAAAGGTGATATCATTTGGTATTACAGTAATACCTTGGATAATGCTAAGACTTGGTTCCACAAGTCTTGGTGTTATCCGATTTTTAGTGTTATCCGATCCATGTTAAAGTCCTATGGGATGGATCGGATACGTTAAAGCTCCATAGAGATATATTGTAACCGCACAGGCTTTAGCGGTTGTTATCCGATCCATCCCATAGGACCTTAACGTTATTTGATCCAATTCTCCTCCCCAGATTACTTTACGTTATGTGATTTTAGCGTTATCCGAGGTAAACATTATCCGAGGTATTACTGTATTACACTGCAGAATAAATACATTTAGAAATTTTTGAACAGTTAAACTTCACTTGTTTCATCTGTATTGGTGCAAATACATCCTGTGGAAATTTGAGACTTGTGTATAAAGGAGTAGGAAGAAGGTCTAAAGAGTTCCACTTAGTGTCACAATCTGATGTCTGCTCATTGTTATCTTTTCTCCCACTTCAAAGGTGAATAATTGTAATCTAAAGGAGGGGTGGGCAACTTTTATATGTTGCAGGCCTGACCATGACCCTGAAGCGGAAGTGGGCAGATTTATGACTGTCAGAAATGCACCTACTTCTGCATTTACAAAAGCCGCAGGCATGTTTTATGGCTGACATAAATGTGCCCGCTTCAACTTCTTGGTGCAGCAGAGGTGGCAAAAAGTCAGATGGGATGGCATCCCGAGCTGGGTACGGCCGATGGGCCATAGGTTGACACTATTTTATATTGCTACGTTTTTAAAAATAAAAATTGTAAATATGCTTGTGCTCTGTCCCAGCTCCTGCCAACCTAGCAGTTTGAAAGCAAGAAATTGCAAGTAGATAAATAGGGACCACTTCGGTGGGAAGGTAACAGCATTCTGCGCACTCCATTGTCTAGGCATACCTGCCACATGTCCACGGAAACATCTGCAGACGCAGACAGTGCTGGCTCTTCAACTATAAACAGAGATGGGTACTGAACCCTAGAGTCGGATATGACTGGCTTTCGAGCAAGGGTGACCTTTATCGAATTATGAAACAAATCAAATCTTTTCTAAATACAGTAATACCTCGGATAACGTTTACCTTGGATAACGCTAAAATCACATAAAGTAATCTGGGGAGGAGAATTGGATCGAATAACGTTAAGGTCCTATGGGATGGATCGGATAACAACCGCTAAAGCCTGTGCGGTTACAATGTATCTCTATGGAGCTTTAATGTTATCCGATCCATCCCATAAGATTTTAACATGCATCGGATAACACTAAAAATCGGATAACACCAAGACTTGTGGAACCAAGTCTTAGCGTTATTCGAGGTATTACTGTACATGGCTATATTACTATACTCATTTAATATGATAGATGTTACAATAGTATGTCCTAGTTCCCCTGGTGGCTTAGTGGTTAAACTCTGAGTTGAAGACTGGAAGGTACAGTTTTTATACCCAAGATCAGAACTTGGGGACATGAAAGGAGCCTCTTTCGGGCATCCCTTAAAATTCCTTTCAACCCAGAGTAATCTCTGAGCAGCAGCAGCAGCAGCAGCAGCAGCAGCAGCAGCAGCAGCAGCAGCAGCAGCAGCAGCAGTAGTAGTAGTAGTAGTAGTAGTAGTAGTTGTTGTTGTTGTTGTTGTTGTTGTATGGGGTAGGACTAGAGTTCTTTTCAAAAAAATTGGGGAAATCAAGGGAACTTTTAAAGCAAAAATGACTACGATAAGGAACAAAAACGGCAAGAAGTTAGCTGAAGAGATTAAGAAAAGATGGCAAGAGTACACAGAGCACATAATGTGCAATACAGGATTGGACAAATCACAAGTTGGGATCAAAATTGCTGGGAGAAACATCAACAGCTTGAGATACACAGATGATACTACCTTAATGGCAGAAAATGAGGAAGACCTAAAGAAGCTTTGCTTATGTAGAAAGAAGGGAGTGCAAAAGCTGTCTTGAGACTCAACATCAAGAAAACCAAGATACTGTACAGTAATACCCCGGGTAACGCGAGTACCGTATAGCGTGAAAACCGCATAACGTGACAAGATTTTCGGGAAAATCTTGTATCGAATAACGCGATTTTCATGTTATTCTGAACAAGTGTATGCGTGGGGGGGAGTTGGATTGGGCAGAACATCTACCCAATCCAACCCCCCCCCCCAGCGCCCGCCCCCACGATGTTTGGAAAGGGTACGGGGAACCTTACCCTTTCGAAACTTCGAGTTGCGAAAGGGTAACGATCCTTACACTTTCGCAACTTCGGGCGGCTTGCAGGCTTGCACGCGCCGGTGGCGGTTAGGGCAGGAGACGGGGGGGCTTTCCCATATCCTGCCCTAACCCTGAACGCCACTCACGCGCACGCTCGAAGTTGCGAAAGTGTAAGGATCTTTACCCTTTCGCAACTTCGGGTGGCTTGGAGGCTTGCGTGCGCCGGCGGCGGTTAGGGCAGGAGATGGGGGTCTTTCCCGTATCCTGCCCTAACCCCGAACGCCACTCGCGCGCATGCTCGAAGTTGCAAAAGTGTAAGGATCTTTACCCTTTCGCAACTTCGGGCGGCTTGCAGGCTTCCGCGCACTGGCGGCAGTTAGGGCAGGAGACGGGGGTCTTTCCCGTATCCTGCCCTAACCCCGAACGACACGCAATCGCGTGCCTACCCGGGGGGGGGATTTCGGACAAGCCGAGCCTTGCCACGGCGTGGTTTGTCCCTGACGTCAGGGCTTTTTTTTAGCATTGTTCGATCAATGTATCGAACAACGTTAAAAACCGGACAACGTCATGACTCTTGGAACCATGTCATAACGTTGTCCAGGGTTCTATTGTATTGGCAACAGGCCCTATCAGTCCTTGGAAAATAGATGGGGAAGAAGTAGAAGCAGTGACAGATTTTACTTTCTTAGGATCAAAGATCACTGCAGATGGAGATTGCAGCCATGAAATAAAAAGGCGACCGATTCTTGGGAGACAAGCTATGAGAAACCTGGGGGACATAGTTAAAAGTAGAGACATTAGCCAGCAAACAAAAATTTGCATAGCCAAAGCAATAGTATCCCCAGTGGTAATGTATGGTGGTGAGAGCTGGACCATTAGGAAAGCTGAGTGCAGAAGAATAGATGCCTTTGAAATGTGGTGTTGTAGGAGAGTTTTGAGAGTCCTCTGGACAGCGAGGAGAACAAATAAGTCGATCCTAAAAGAAATTAACCCTGACTGCTCATTAGAAGGTCAAATAGTAAAGATGAAGCTAAAGTACTTCGGACATCAAATGAGAAAGAGGATTCACTTGAAAAAGCCTTGATGCTAGGAAAAGTGGAGGGCAAAAGAAGGGGCTGCCAGAAATGAGATGGCTAGATGATATTGTAGATGAAATAGGCACAAAGCTGGGTGGGCTGAGGAGGATGGTGGAGGACAGAGGTGCCTGGCGGGCAATGGTCCATAGGTTCGCAAAGGGTCAGAATCGACTGCAACTGAACAACAACAACTGTCCTCATGAACATATGGCAAGGAAATGACTAATTGCATAGAGGACATATTGTTACTGTTGAAAAAATATAGTTTTAGTTTCTTGCATGACTAATACAGGGCTAGTATTTGGCATGGAATTGTTTTTAAAAGAGTGCAATAAAAAATGAATGCTTAAAAATATTTCCATTAAACATATTTTTTTAAAAGTTTAAAAACATATTTTATGATATTTTTATTATTAAGAGTTGCCAGAACCCTCAGAACTAGTAATTTAAAAAATACAACATACTGGCCAAACTCCTATTGACATTCACACAGTATTTGTGTAACTTGCCATGGCTAGTGGATGAGATCACAGTGCACATCTTGTACACGTGCCTGGGTATGCGCAACCACTATGCATTCTGGTACCTTGTCACTTAACTGCTGCAAGTTACATAATTTTTGTGTGAATACTAACAGGATTCAAGCCAGTATTATTTGTGATAACCACACTATAATTAGAGTTAGAAAATGATAATAGGAAGAGTGGGAAGAATCCTGTTGCCTTTGTTCAGTGTAAACAGAAAAATGTGTAACTGCTGTGCACAATCACTCCAGCTAATGACTGCACACTCAAATGTGTCCAGGCATATGAAATGGCCAGAAGATTGCAAAACTGCTCACACTATTTTCCTTTCACATGCACAGTATTTTGCAATAGGATTCTGTTCAGTAAACTGATCAAGCTGGCTTCCAATTTTATTCAGCAAATACTTAAAAAGAGTTAATACCGTAATATAATTAATAAGCTAAAATCCTCTTGCTTATGTATATCTGCAAGAAGGCATGTGGCGTATTTTGCAGTGGCTTCTTTCTGGCAGTTAATGGAATTCCCACTTAGATTTTCAAACATACAGGTTAGACACCCACTGGGCAGGTGTGTACTCAAAACAATCTAAGCAGAGAGTTGTTATTTTGCAGTGAGATCCCATTGCAAGTCATGCTGTTTGCCTTCACAGGCATAACTCCACAGAGGGAATTTGGGTGTAGGTTTCACGACAAACTTTGTGCTCTTGAAAGTTTTTGGATTTAGCTTTGCTTGTGATGTGTTATATGACATTATAAAAAAAGGCCTCTTGTAAAAACATGCCTTTCATACAGGGAACAGCATCACTCATTCAACTCAATAGCCTTCATCCTGGGTAAACAAATCCTGTTTACACAATTGTTCTTTGACACACATATAAAGGTATTGCTGTATATCTCTGAATGTATAGTTTTAACTTTTCAAATAGCTTTTAAAAGTAGATTCTTGCATTCAAATGCTAATCAAGTAAGACATCTTTCCCCCTCAGAACCGATGGAAGATACTCTCCAAAGAGGACCAGACACCAAATTCTGAACACTCCCCTCCACCTGCAACCAAGTTACCTACAGAGAAGTACAATGGGAATAGCATTGGATTAGAAAATGAAGAGCAAGAAGAGGAGATAAATACTGATTGTTCTTCCACTATCCAAAATGCTGCAGACGCAAGTGCTGACGTGTGAGTATTATATATAACAATAACGGATGCTATGCTTCATGTTCTTCTGACTCTGAAGACAGTACTCCTTTTATAACACCACCACCCCCTTTTGCAACCTGCATAGACTGATAGAGGGACTGCAGTGGCTTAGTGGTTCAGGCACTGAACTTGACAACTGGAAAATCAGCAGGTCAGCAGCTCGAGATCAGAGTGCTGCATGACAGAGTGAGCTCCTGTCTGTCCCAGCTCTTGCCAACCTAGCAGCTCGAAAGCAAGTCATGTCTGCCGCATATCCATGGAAATGTCTGCAGATGCAGACTGGCTCTTTGGCTCTAAACAGAGGTGAACACCGAACCCTAGAGTTAGATATGACTGGCTTTCAAGCAAGGGCAACCTATAGACTGATAGAAAACGTCATTTGGTTTATTTTGTTTTCCAAAGCATGAATCATCTCCCTCTTCCACTGCCCAAAACTAGTTCTGAAGGGGTTTCAGGTCCTGGTGTACAATATTCTGAAGCCATGTATATGACATACAGTATATGTGTACATGTATATGATGGTATAAGCTAGTGGGTTTGGAGTGCCTAATTCTGGAGCCAGGGGTCAAGAGTTCAGACTTTTTCTGGGTCACCTGATTGGGGGCTGCCAAAATCCTCTGGAGCAGGGATTCTCAATTCGTGGGCTGGATGCAGCCTGCGGCACCATTTCATGTGCCCCCACCCCACCTCCACCCCACCACGTGCCATATGGTGGAGGAAGGGCAAAATGACCGTCTGGTTCCCGAATCTGTGTGAGGGTGCATGACCCGGCTTGAGAATTCCTGCTTTGGAGCGTGTATTATTGTCACGTCTGTGGCTTTAGCAGAACATCAGCAGAAGAGACCTGAAAAGTATTTACAGTGCTTTATCCCTAGAAAGTGCTGGAAGTGTTACCGTAAGCTGAAACTGATTGATAGTACATACTTAACTATTATTCTGTGGTTATATAATAGTATATCTTGAGACTCTGACACACTACTTGTCAAGTTTATACTCTTTCTATAGAGAGCAGGGACAGGTTAACTTTATAACCTAAGACATGAGTGAAATGTCTTAATCATATTCTATCTAGTGCAGGCACAACATTTAAATACATTTTAATAAACCCCTGTATTTCAAACCATGGTTTTGAATTTGAACCTGTGGTTATTCTTGTAGCCTATATATTTGGGTTTAATATTTAACTATGGAAATAATTATTTATAGGCACTAATATCCTTTATGTAGAAATTGCATGTGCTTGATATGTTCACTGTTAGATGTGACGGGTGAATAAGTACAGGGTGTCCCAAAAGTCGCCGTACATAAGCAAAATGGGAAATTGTAACTAAATGTATCTTCATTGACAAAATATTCACAAATTTATACAAAATATTTACAAAATATTATGTACGTGTTGACCACCTTTCTACACACACATGAAATCTTCTCCCAGACTCATGGCAAACACGTTCCTAAGTACAGTAATACCCCGGGTAACCTTATGACTTAGTTCCACAAGTCATGACGCTTTCTGATGTATAGCGTTGTCCGATGCATGCATCGAACAACGCTTAAAAAAAAAAAAGCCCTGACTTCAGGGACAAACCGCTTTAAAGGCAGGCAGGGATCGCGTCTTACTCTTTTCCTCCCTGTATTTAAACTACAGGGAGAGAGAGACTGCTTGTGTCTCTAGAGACCCAATTCCGTCTCTCTCTTTCCCCCTCCCTGTAGTTTAAATACAGGAAGGGAAAGAGACGAGCAGTCTCTGCAACTGCAGTAGGGTCGGGGGAAAGGCGCATGCTTTTCCCCAACCCTACTACAGTCGCAGAGACCGCTGCGGGTGGGGGGTGGATTGAGTAGTTCTACCCAAATCACCCCACACCCGCAGACCATTGCCTCGGATAACGCTAAGAATCATCCAGAATCGTTATCTGATGCAAGTTTTTTCCAAAAAACTTGCATCGTTAACCGATTCTAGCGTTATCCGATGCAATCATTATCCGGAGTACAGTAATACCTCGGATAACGCTAAGACTTGGTTCCACAAGTCTTGGTGTTATCCGATTTTTAGTGCTATCCGATCCATGTTAAAATCCTATGGGATGGATCGGATAACGTTAAAGCTCCATAGAGATACATTGTAACCACACAGGCTTTAACGGTTGTTATCCGATCCATCCCATAGGACCTTAACGTTTTTCGATCCAATTCTCCTCCTTAGATTACTTAATGTTATGCGATTTTATCGTTATCCGAGGTATTACTGTATGTTATGCAATTTTTTTTAATGTATGGTCACTTTTGGGACACCCTTGTGAATATATGCCTTTATCAGTATATTGTAATCTATTACTGAGATACATTACAGTAATACCTCGGATAACGTTTACCTCGGATAACACTAAAATCGCATAACGTTAAGTAATCTGGGGAGGAGAATTGGATCGAATATATCGAATGTATCTCTATGGAGCTTTAACATTATCTGATCCATCCCATAGGATTTTAACATGGATCGGATAACACTAAAAATCGGATAACACCAACACTTGGGGAACCAAGTCTTAGTGTTATCCGAGGTATTACTGTATTGGAAAACCGGCCTATGGCATAAGATATCTTTTGGAAGTCTTTTTAAACAAATAATGCTCAAAATGTGTGCCTTTTTCAGTGCATACTCTAGAAATATTTTAGTTGCATACATGCCTCTTGTAGCTTAATAGAACAATATATTGTTTAGAAATTGGTATGTCATCCCCCATTATTTTACATCAGAAACTAATTTCCCACATGATATCTCTTGAAAAGCCCCACAGACTGTTGGGTATTGCGTTATATCTGAAAGCTTTCCCCCTGTTCTTTAGAGTACAAAAGATGTGCGCAAAAACAGGTTTGAAGAGTTTCCACACTTCTAAATCCATTATTTTTGTTTGTACAAATGGTAGGTAAGCAACCATTAGCAATAACTTTCTTCATAGGGTAGATCCAGTGGTGAGATTCAAATTTTTTTACTACCTACTCAGTGGGCATGGTATGGTGGGCGTGGTCAGGGGAAAAGCCCTGTGTTGCACCAAATTAGGACTACTTTCTTTCAAAACATGGATGGGCGGGGCCAGCCAGAATTTCTGTTACTGGTTCTGGCAAACTGGGCTGAACCTGCTGAATCCCACCACTGGGTAGATCCTAATAGTGGCCAGGTTTAAATTGGTCTATAAATTTGATTCAGACAAAATGTTTTAAAACCCTGTTGTCTTTGTTATTTATCTATCTGTGTTGCTATTGGCGTTGCACTGTTAAGGGATGTGTTATAAGTCTGAATAAAACTGGTTCATATTTGTTTTGCTTTTTAGTTCTCTTCGGAAGCGAATAAGAGAAGATAGAAAAGCCAACACAGCACAGATGGTGCAGCAGATGAAACATAAGTTGAGTGAAGCTGAAAGGAAAAGAAAAAGGTGGTTATATTGGAAACCTATTCTTACTAAGATTGGATTTGGTTCAGTCATTTGCATTGCAGTCTATTCTTGTTGGAAACTCTATGTTCAAGGAGCTCTCATATAAGTGAGTGCTGACTCAATGATGCGTTTAGCGATATAAAGCTTAAATCCCACTCGTTGCAGTGAGTATTACTGGGTCCAACACTGTTGCCACAGCACATGGAACAAATATGCTGCTAGTTTACTAGTGGCAGTTTAACTTGCAGCATTGAACTGAAACTAATGCAGAAATTATCTTATGCACATGAGAATGATCACTAGTCACTGGCTCAGGACTTTCCACCACAGGTACTTCTGACGCCCAATTGACATTTGGAATAAAACTGAACATTCTTGTTGGATAAATACACACTTTTTAGCAACTACACATATAGTACTTAGCATAGCATACTAGATCTAACAGACTGAATTGCCAAGATTTCAGTCTGCCAACTCACATATCTGATATAAGCAATAAATAGTGTGATGTACTCTGAATGTGTGTGTGTGTAATATATCGATTGTTTATACTATTTAGACAAATAAATTTTATAACTTGACAGTCTTACCTTTTGTACATTACTGTATTTTTAAAAAGTGCATTTGTACAAATTTCTCTGAAAGTATGTATTAGTTATCGGTACGGCACTTCTAGACTGATTTGAAAATTGGTAACTTCACCATTCCTAACTTGATTAGGCAGTAGCCCTTTCAGGCATTTGGTATTAAACAGATAGGAAATATTTCTCAGTTACTGCTCTGTAAGTTCCATTTGTGTGTTTTTGCTTGTAGTTATTTAAGAAAAACTTGAAATGTTTAATTTTTATAAAGCACTGAGTGCTTGAGTCTTGTATCTCAAGCCATTGCTTTCAAAGGAAAGCTGTGTTAAGACTGCAGTTATTGTTGAAAGCCATAGTTTGTGTTTAAAGTTCAAATATTCCATTAAATGTGAAAACTTTTTTGTGTGTCACTTGAGTTTTGTTACTTTCAACGTTTAAGGATCTTCTTATAACGGGCCTGGATAACACATGACAAACTTGGTTATAGTTTCTGGCAAATACTTGTTTTATACAATGGCTATAATTGTTTATACTTTTATAAGATCTATATAATTCTCCATAGTTAATCATTGCTAATTGGTGAAATGGTGGGACATGTCTTAGTTTTGCCATGAGATGTCTGACCAGGTACAAAACCAAGAAATACCCTTTCATCTTGTTTAGCAATTTATCACAAGTTACACAAAACATAGTGTAATAGGATTCTGGCCAATAGTAGAAGTATTGTGGGAAGACGCAAACGGATGTAGTAGGTTTTTTTTTTTAAGTTAAAACAGAAATGGAAAATTACTGAACATTGTTTTCTAGCGGCTAAAGAATGAACTGCGTAGCATGTATACTTGCTGTTTTGGTTATAAATAAGTCTTTCCAAATTAGTAGCATAACACTACATGGCAATATAGATGAAAGTACTAATCATTAAATAATAGTTCAAAGCACATATTGTAAAGAAGGTTTTGATCAGTGACCCAACTAAAACCCAAACTTCATTTTCAAGCCTTTTATCTTTCACCATAGCTAGATGAATGGTAAAAATTGAGGTGTCTTGAACAAACGGGTTTTGTAAATTTTAGTGACAATGTAGTGCCTTGTTCTGGAAAGTGCTGAAGTCGGTAGAAGGACTCTTGTAGCCTTTATAGAAGTTTTTATTCATTGAGTGCTATTATATATTTGAGACAATCTTACTGCTTCCCCTGTGAACAGCTGCACAGTGGAATTGTGCAAATTAATTTAAAATTAAAATAGTACCTTTGACCAAATTTCAAGAATTCCCTACATGTGTTTTGCACGATTACTAAACATATAATGCAGAGTAGAAAAAGATCTTACTTTTGGATGAGTAGATGCCAATTAACCCAACATGTTTTTTCCACCATCTCCATGGACTATTGATGACCCATGTCTCTTAGAAGCATGGTTTATACCAAATCAATTGATTGGTTCAGATGCCTTCATATCCCTGCACTATCAAGCATCAGATTGCTAGTTTGACAAGAGTCTTTGCCAGATTTGGAGTTATCTGCTCAAATATGGGCAGTTGGGAAGCAAAGCAGATATACCTTCCATTAAAACTGCACCCCAACTCTCCTGAATCAAAAGTAATTGTTTTTATCGGACTACAATGTTTTCTTTGGCCTAGAATTAGATAACCACTTGTGCAATGGTACAAGTATGAACAGTATGATCTAGTCCTCACTGGTACGGTATTTCCTCCATATTCATATATTGCATGTAAACCAACAGCAAAATAAGCCTCAGGATCAAAATTAAAAGAAATATTGCAGCTGGGTTCTATGAGATTTTAATATATCTTCTGGAAAAATGATGCTACAAGTTTGTGTTGCGTTTATCAATGCACACCTATTTATGTAAATGTTTGAAAAATTTGTGGGTGACAACTAGGGTTCTTAAACCATAGGTCAGTGATGGCAAACCTTGAGACTCCAGCTGATCTAGAACTTCAATTCCCAGAAAACCCAAGTCTCCGATTCCACACGAGTGGGTTTACTGTGCAGAAAACCCATGTGTGTGGACTTACAGAGACTTGGACTTCTGGGAATTGAAGTCCAAGAACACCTGGATTGCCAAGGTTCACCATCATGGCCATAGGTTGTTACTTTAAATGTCCAAACTGTGCCAATGTATCAGGTTATTATACAGAAGCTAACTTAAAAATAATTTATAGGAGACAGTAGGCATATATTTGGGAACATAGCTACCACAGAGGGAAACTTGTTCTACCCTGAAGTAGGAAATGACCTTAACAAAATTGATACTTTTTATCTATTTAGTTCTCTGAATCATTTGAGATTTTTCCCTTCAGCTGCTGCTACATAAATTATCTTGGCTCTGCCTACACATCCTTCTTGACTGACTTTTACCCTCAGCTAATTTCACCACCTCCCTTATCTAAGCATCTTTGGAAGATGTTACTCTAGCCAAAAGTAAATTAAGTTTATTTGTATGCAGAAAATTATTGGACAACATGGGAGGATATACACTTCCAACTAAAGGGGGGAGGAGATACTTTCTGTAAATGGCATCACAAATTGAGTTATTAAATTATTTTTAATTGCCTTTTAGTGCTAGTGTAATGGCTGCTGTATTGATCATCTGCATTTGCTTTTTAAAATGTTTAATTGTAAACTTTTAGTTTTTTTAAAAAGATGTAATAGTAAAAATTCAACAAAGAGCTCATTAGTACACTTTTATTATAAAACCCACATTTTATTTTAATCAAGATACATTCAGGACTTCATAAATATGAAAATATTTCATTTCCCCTGCTTATTCAGAAATAAAGCATGAAGAGGTATTCCAGTTCTGTCATTGAGAGTAGCTGAAATCACTTGCCTAAATCACACATTATAAGGTTATTTCCTCAGTTATTGTGATTTTTTAGAAATAAAACCATTCCAGTTTGTCCTCTGTAGGTCTTGTGACTACCATGGAATTATTTTCATCCTTGGGGAAGCCATTGAGGGGTGTGGCAGGGGTGAAGTCTAATTACTGAAAATTTTTGCAGCAGCCATTTTTGGTACATGGCCTCTCCTCCATCATACTGCCTCCAGTGGTTGCCCAGCAAAATGTTTTATTTATGAAAAGTTGGCATAGCTAATGATGTAATCAGCATTATGCAGCAAAACTTACAGCAACAGGATTTCAGTGAGTATAAATATACCACTGTATAATCCTAAATTTTATTATGTAACTTATGCAATATTAAAATAACATTGACTTTCAGGATTATATTTTATTATTATTTTTTGCAACTGCAGTGAAACAAAAGTTTATGTACACTTCAGTCTGTACTGAATCTGTGACTCTCTTACGTTGTGTGTCTGTAGGCCAAGAGTGACGGACAACTAAACCGCCAAGACTTGTGAATATTCTGCAGCTATAAATTACACACTATTGGCTTGCAAAGCAGGACATCATCCCTCTTCAGGAACAAAACTGGGGTCCAAGCAATACCCAGTGGCCTCATAAATATCTGTTTACAACGTAAACAACCAGGGAATGAAGTGCATCACCAGCAAGAGACTTTGCAAAACAAAATAATTTGTCTTAACTGTTTTATGCTTGTATCATCTGTAGAAAGATGTAAGAAATCACATTAGAAAATACTTTGTACTGCCATTCTTAACTGTATTTTTTATACTCCTGGCAGCATTAAATATTTTTTTAATTGCCATACTCCTGTGTGTGTGCATTTTTCCTAACCCTTAATAAAGCTACTTATTACACTTTTAAGAAAATCAGATCCCTAACTACACTTAATTGCAACTTCACTAATTTTTCACTTAGTTATTAGTAATATAAATGCAAAATGAAACAGTCATTATGTCTACTTAAATATTTAACCATTATGAATGGGCACAAAAGTATTACAACATTAAATGATACCAGAACTCCCAAGAGTTGAATCTCTGGATATAATGCCTCTTTTCCCATTCAAATACTGTATACCTATTTAGATTAACCAAAATCCTTTTGTAGTTTTTCAGTGTAACAGCGATGGTGTGATATTTTGGGCAAATGTCCTTGTTAAAGTAACTATATACCAGGTTTGCCGGCGTATAAGATGCATCAGAGTATAAGACGTACCTCATGATTACCAAAATAACCCACTATAGGCCACTATATACAGTCCAAGACACACTCAACTTTCCCAGTGTATTTTAAAGAGGGAAGAGAACTGGGTCTTATATGCCAGCAAATATGATACATTATTTGTTGCATGTTGAGTTACACAACTCGGTACACAACAGATGCCTATGAACTTTTTAACTTGAGGCAATTCACTTCAAAAAGTTATGCTATTATCACTAATGATAGCATAACTACAGAAGATTATTTTGGTAAATGTAATCATGTGCCATTTTTTAAAAAAAGCTAATTTCCTTTTTTGTATAATAATTCAGATAGCAAATGGATAAAGGACTTTTAAAATACTATTTCAGATGGTTTTTTAAATATCAGAACTTCTACATTTATAGTAAACAGGGTGAGGGTGTATCAAATTATTTTCAAACATTTAAAAGAATGGCTTAATTGAAGAACATACAAGGTTTGTTCTTAGCCAACTGACCAATTAATTATTGCCTATAATGAACTGTTGCCTATTCATAAGATATATATATTCATAATGACAGATAAAGCAGCTGCTTTTACAAATTGCTGTGGTTTATACTCTAGTATTACTACTGCTAAACCAGCATCATTCAGTATATGAAGTTAAAGGACATTTATGCACAAGAATTGGAGGAATTTGAATAGGGAAGCTTTTATATTTTCCAAAGACTTTTCAAATCATTCAGTTTTCATGTCTTCTGGTGCCTGTAAGATTAATATCAAATGTTTCATAAAACTAAACTACAAAATAATAACTTAAATCAAGTTTTTAAAAAGGGTGTAGAATGGTTTTCTCCCTGAAGTGTGGTTTCCATCTTTTGAAGCCGTATGTGCTATAAAAATAATGATAATCACAAAAGTCTAACAGAATTTTCTATACAGAAATTATTTGCCAGCACTTTGACAGTATGCAGCTCACAAAAAACTCTGGGGATGGAAAGGCATGTAATCCACTGAGCATAAAGTTAGAAGTTGTTGGCTCGTCCCTTTCTCAGGAAGCACAGTGGGGATTCAACACCCAACCCAAGTGCTTCAAATAAGTGAGCTATAACTGGAATAATTTACAGCTTGTTGGCCAGGTTTCGAACTGATGTATTTCCCAGGTCTTCTATTTTGGGGACTGCAGTGGTCAAGTAGTTAAGATAGTGAACTCGCTGACTGGAAGGTCGGAGTTCAATTCCTGGGTATTGCATGACGGAGTGAGCTCCCATCTCTGTCCCAGTTCCTACTAACCTAGCGCTTAGAAAACAAGAAATTGTAAGTAGATAAGTAGGCACCACTTCAGTGGGAAGGTAAACAGCATCCCATACACCCTGGTGTTGAGATATGCCTGCCACATGTCCATGAAAACGTCTGCAGATGCAGAGCGCTGGCTCTTTGGCTATAAACAGAGATGAGCACTGCACCCTAGAGTTCGATATGACTAGCTTTCGAGCAATGGCAACCTTTACCTTCTATTTTGAATGACATGTTTCCAAAATAAAATTTGCTAGAGGGGGAAATGCAATAACCTTGCATTTATTATAACACATTACAACGTAAACAAGCTCAGCAAGAACAAGATCGGTCTAATGATTCAGTTTTAACAATGGATTAAAGCCTTAATCACTAATAAAGACTGACCTACACTGATACTTTTAAATCAGCTTTAAAAGGAAGTTCTCAAACCAGATCCTGTTTAAATGAGCATAACTCACTATGGCTAATGACAAATAAATGCTGAGTTGGCAGAGAGTTTGTCTCATTAGCATGTTCAACAGCCATGGTGAGTTATGAAATCTTTATGTGAGAACAAGTAGAATCTCGATCGGTATTGAGAGGTTGATCTTGGCAACAGTGGCCAGAATTCATTTAGCCTGGTTGCACACCCAACCTCACAATTAAGATGTGTCCCAGCACCTTATCACGTAATTGCAATTAGCTGCAGCAAATTATGCCTCACATGAACTTCAATAAGATTCTAGCTGCCATGTATAAAACCAGTAGAACCAGCCTACTTTCTTTCATTGATGCAGTTTGTGATACTTACTCCATGATACTGCAGCCCCTCTACCAATCCCTTCAGCCAAGTCAGCATTCTCAGTCCTCACTGGAGGTTTTAAGCTAGGGATCTCTTTCCTCCTGCTTGCCACAGTCTTAAATGTTACTCTTCAGTAAACTTTGCAGTTCTCTCTATCTGCTGTATTGCTCTTGTATATGGATTGTAGATCAGCGACATAAGCAATGAAATTCATATCTGACATAGAAAACAATACTTATTTCAGCCTAAAGATCAGTAGGTCTGCTAATTTCTACACAACTTAGCCATATGGATTTTTGAGAATTCTTATGTGCCTTTGGATAATGTTAACAGTTAAAAAGACAGACCATCTATAAAGAAATCAAAGATGTCAGAGTAAGTGATGCAGTATTTCTTTTCAACTTTTGTGTATATATAAAGATCACTGAATGTAATAACTTGCATTTTATACCCCGTTTCAACCAGACTGAATTTGGATATACAGTAAGTAAAATCTGAGAATATATTATCTTAATGAGCTTCGCATCACTGTGCCACAATTCTTGAATGTATTCCAAAGAGCATCATGCATGCTTGAAATGTTCTTTCTAGTCTTGTTTCTAAAATGTCCATCACATTTTAGATAGTTAAAGCCTATTACACTGCATATGGTATATCACAGAAGGAGAAGAATGATGCTTATATTCAGTGACCAAAATAGTGGCCTGGATTTTCTTAATTACCTTGGTTAGACCAGAAGAATTTATTAAATGTTTAAAATAATGATGAAATAAAGTCTGGAATGTTTCAACAGTCAAACCAGGAAGCTGAATTTCATTGTGTAGTCAATTTTTAGTATGTAAAGTTTCAGTAGTCATTTTCTTTACCTTGCCACACTATACTGAAATATCAGTGCTATTCTTGTTCATTTCAGAATTCAAAATAGAAATTGTAGTTTTCACAAAAGCCAGCTATACTGAACAAAGGATTTAAAACAAAGCAGGTGGGAGTCCACTTCCAAAAAGTAATTTCCAGGAACTTGGTATTTTCCATCTAGAAGATTGTAAGGAACCACTGCCATTCTGTTGCTTTTAAGAAAGAAAGAAAAATATTAATTTCAAGGAGTTGAAACACATTAATCCATAAAAACACCTTTGTATGGTAAGCGCAGAAGAATAGATGCCTTTGAGATGTGGTGTTGGAGGAGAGTTTTGAGAGTCCCCTGGACAGCGAGGAGAACAAATAGGTCAATCTTAGAAGAAATCAACCCAGAATGCTCCTTAGAAAGTCAAATTGTAAAGATGAAGCTAAGGTACTTTGGACATCAAATGAGAAGAGAGGATTCGCTTGAGAAAGCCTTGATGCTGGGAAAGGTGGAGGGCAAAAGAAAAAGGGGGCGGCCAAAAATGAGATGGTTAGATGGTATTGTGGAGACAATGGGCACAGAGCTCAGCGAGTTGAGGGGGATGGTGGAGAACAGGAGTGCCTGGCAGGCAATGGTCCATGGGGTCGCAGAGGGTTGGAATCGACTGTGCGACTGAACAACAAAAATGGTCTGTAGGGTTCAGTTGCTTTAGCATCCAGGTAACAGACTGTGGTGGCTTAGTAGTTAAGACACTGAACTCGACAACTGGAAGGTTGGCAAGTCAACAGTTCAAGACCCGAGTGCTGTATGACAGAATGAGCTTCCATCTCTGTCCCAGCTCCTGCCAATCTAGCAGTTTGAAAGCAAGAAATTGCAAGTAGATAAATAGGTACCACTTCAGTGGGAAGTTAAACAGTGTTCCGTGCACTACGATGTCTAGGCATGCCTGCTACATGTCCATGAAAACGTCTGCAGACACAGCACTGACTTTGGCTAATCTATACAAGTGGTTTAAAGTGTTCCGAGGAAAATTCTAGTGCTTGCATAGGGAGATCAATATAAAGTGCCTTCTTACAGCTACTGCTTTTTCTAGTGCAGTCTACAGGTGGAATTGTTTGGAACACAATTTCAGTGGTCAGAATCCTTCATCTGATTTAAGATTGTTAAGGGAAATTATGTAAGTTTCAGCATCTAATTGCTACTCATTGATAAGGTACTAACTGTGCTCCTGGCATCCAGGAATGCAATATTGTACCTCATTATTGAGCTGCAGCTTGCCACCAAGATACAATCAATTTAATTTCTCTCAAACAAGCTATGAAATGTATTGGCGATAGAAAGCAAAAATGTTTCCCATAGTTTGGCATGGTTTTCACATGGGAAAAAGCATACATCCCAAGCTATACCACATAATCTTCAGACAGATTCTGTAAAAAACTTGCTGACTGAAGGACAAAAATCTATAAAACCACTAATCTAGGAAGCTCATCAAGAATTCACTGCCTCACTATACACACTATCTGGTAGCATTTTCAATAAGTAACTATCTCTAGTAATCACTACCTTTAGAAATGAAACAGTATCAAAGATCAACATCCAACACTAGTTTCACATCCTAAACTGGCAGAGGGGTAACCCGATGGTATGTATATCTGAGAGTAAACAAATCAGAAAACAGCAATAAAAAAAGACAAACATGTTGTGGCACCTTAAAGACTAACTCCTGTATTTAAACATGAGTTTTCATGGACCAAGTCCACTTCATCAGACAAAAGAGTGAGGCCATGAGGTGGGGACAAGCACTTACTTGATTTGCAATCAGTTGAAGCCATTCATTAAGATAATCAGCAAGAGCAAGAGCATCAGGGATATTGTCCCCCTCTGAGCAGAACTTCAGCAGGACTACCATTGGAATTCCTCTTGAACAACTAGAATAAAAATGAAACCAGTGAAAGAACAGAGCAAGACGTTTACATGTGAGTGAGTATTTCTGCTTTCATTGGCACATTTGATTTTTCTCTCTCCAAAGGAACTATGAAAAAAAATCTATATAGCTTTTGCTGACACGAAGTGAATTGCTATGTTGAATTAATTATTCAGTAAGTGTAGTTGCCTCTCCCACCCACTAAGCAGTACTGCCCAGACAGATTTTCAGTCTAGGCTTGGCGATCAAGTGTCATCTCCACAAGAGCAAACTTGAGTCTCCGGGTGGGGACCTAAGACAGTCACTGGAATGCTGAGAATTGTGGTGAGCGGTCACACATTTTAAGCCTAAAAAGGATCACAAAATGTGGAACTCATGGCTACAGGAGGCCAGATCAGAGGCTCCAAGGCACTTTCTAGCTTTTGGGATTAGAGTGGATGTGAAGATAAAAGCAGAATAGCAAAGCATGTTTGGCAAGTATTTCATTTTATAAACATCATGTATTGCTGCTCACAAACATGCTTTGCCGAGACTCCTATTTTTAGTTTTAAAATGTCTCTCCACTCTAAGGGACTTGAGGATGCACAATTGCAGCCAAAGATGCTATACATAACCTGTTCAAGAGCATACGTATCAAAATCAGATTCTTAAGTTGATCCGAGCCAACGACACGAAACAAAATATTACTACCACTAACAGCAGAAAATAAAGGGTGTGTGTGAATCATTTATAATTTGGCCAGTTAGTTTTCAGCCAAGTATAGAAATTGATGATGATTATGGTGACGGAATGAGCTCCCGACTCTGTCCCAGCTCATGCCAACCTAGCAGTTTGAAAGCAAGAAATTGCAAGTAGATAAATAGGGACCACCGGTGGGAAGGTAACAGCGTTCCATGGGCTCCGGTGTCTAGTCATGCCTGCCACATGACCATGGAAACGTCTGCAGAAGCAGACAGCGCTGGCTCTTCGGCTTAGAAACAGAGATGAGCACTGACCTCTAGAGTCGAATACGACTGCTTTTGAGCAAGGGAAACCTTTACCTTTATGGTGACAACAGGGAACTTCTAATTTCTTTTACAAGTCATTTTAACACCAATTCTTTATTGGTTCACCAACCTTTCAGTGAACAACACTTTTGTGATACCACCTCCTGGGATATGGAAAACTTTCTCATCATTTAGATCAGGGAAAGCTGCTACTTGCTCCAGTTCTCTTCCTCTCAGTGTTTCTATTATACTGACAATTGATTTCTCAACATTAGGAGAAAGCAGATATCGCAGTGAGGTTCTGTTGAAAAACCAAACATATACACAAAGAACAAAATTTTTTTACTGTAACTTTTTAAAAAGAAAAACCAAGTTGATTTGATTAATAGTGTATTAGAATGCATCTAAGTAGTCAGCAAAAAAACAGAAATAAGCTTGCTAACCCACTGAAACAGGGGTGCCCAAACTTTTTGGGCAGAGGGCCAGTCACGTGGTTCAGGGGCTGGTCACTATAGCCCAGGGGCCAGATCTGCCCCCCGACACCAATTCATCCAGCCCACAAAGCCGTCGCTCCTGGAAGCAGTAGTACTTCTGCTTCCAAGAATGACGAGGGGTTAGTGGGCTGGATGAACTCGCTTTGGGGGCCGGCTCCACCCTCGGGCTGTAGTTTGGGCACCCCTGCACTAAAATATCCTTTGTTGTTTTGCTATAAGTCTCTGCCACATCTATTCACCACTTAGCAATGGTATGTACGAAAGGAGAAAAACTTGTCAAATGAAGTCTATTTAAAATTTCAGTTAACTTAAGATAAAAACCAAGAGGCTAAAAAGAAAGAAAACATAAGAGTAGGTAGGGAATGTGAGAAATTTGGTAAAGAGATAGAACACAATGAAATAAGGAAACAGGAATCCTGGTTTCTGATTGTCATTTATATTCTGACCTATTTCAAAGACTTCAAGAATAAAGAATAAAGATCAAATCAAAATACAGTAGAAACCCGCATAACAAAAAAAAAACCTGTTCCACGGAGCGGTTTGTTATGCAAATTTTTTCGTTATGCAAAGCACTATTGGTGTACCCCACATAACAGGGGGGAAAGTTTGTTAACTGGGGTTCCCATTGAGCGGGTATACCCCAGCTAATGAAAACCCCGCATAATGAACATTTTTTTTGTTACGTGGGGATATTGCCCTTGCATTATGCGAATTTTTCGCTATCCGAAGCATTTGTTATGCAGGGTTCCACTGTAGAGCATTTATCAGTAATAAGTAGCCCAAATAAAGAAGTTCCTCTTTGGTCTGGGACCGACATAAATCAAGATTTTACTGTTAAACAGAACCACAAGACGTTTTCCCCATGAAAAAGACATTGCATTTAAAGCTTATTTCTGAACACCAGATTTTGAAAACACTGGCTCGGATCCAGGACCAGGTGTAACTGTCTAATCTTAAATCATGGAGACATTAGTTAGCCATGACTAGTTTCAGCATTATGGATTTCAGAGTTCACTCTGGTTACATATCAGTGCAATCCATGAGACATACCCCTAGTGAATCTCAGATGAGAGTACAGTGGAACCTCATACAACAATCACCCCGTATAGCAACGAAATTGTATAACAACTAGGTTTTGGAGGGGAAATGGTGTCCCACATAACAATTTTCCCTATGGAAAAAAAATCATACAACAATTTTTCAATGGGAAAAAAACCTTAGCGAAAACAATATTTGTACGATGCATCCCATAGGGAAAATTGCTATATGATGCATGCATCATATAGCAATTGTTTCATATAACAATGAGCCCCATTGAACGGATTAAAATCGTTGTATGAGGTACCACTGTATATTCAATGGCCACAGTTAAGACTAAAGTCCATGTTATAAACTAGACCAGTGGTGGCTAACCTAGGCACTCCATGCATTCTTAGACTTCAATTACCAGAAGTCCAAGTCAGCACACCTGATGATCAGGGCTTCTAGTAATTGAAGTCTGAGAACAGCTGGAGTGCCAAGGTTAGCCAACACTGAAATAGACCATCTAGACCAGTGATGGCAAACCTTGGCACTCCAGGTGTTCTGGAACTTCAATTCCCAGAAGCCTTGATCACCTGGAGTGCTGACTTGGGCTTCTGGTAATTGAAGTCCAAGAACACCTGGAGTGCAAAGGTTCACCATCACTGATCTAGATTATAGAGGTAAGAACTGAAGTAACTCAGAACTATTTCTATGTCACTGTCAGACACTTTGGGCAACAGCTGTTGAAAAGTGAACAAGGAAAAAACATAATAGTTAAGTGCAATACTCAATGTGTAACTGTATCACCCATGCAGACTTACCCATGAAGCTGTTTATCATTACGTTGATAAGCATGACTGCTGGACAAAACAATAATTTTGGCAAATCCACAACTTTTCACCCAGGATAGAAGCGACTGGCAGAAGGGCCTATATTTATTCTTCCACAGGAAGATAAAAAAATACTTTAGAACTCTGCATTAACTGATGAAGTTAACTATTTGATGCTTTACTATTCTGGTGTTTTCAGAATTACATAAGAACATACATTTCTCAGCTATTTGCTTTTGTGGCCTTAAGAAAAACAGATTGTCTTAAGTGATGACATGAGCTTTCAAAACCTATTAACATATCACAAATCAAAGATGATGGGCTGATTATTATCAGAATAAGCTGTCAAGTAATTAGCAGCCCAAGACTTAACTGGTACAATTCACAAACTGAATGGCTCTACCTTTAGACAAAGTGAAGCAATTCATTTTGGCAACAGTTTTTGGAGCTGTAGCCCTATTGCTTAGCATAAGAAAACCCACCGTTTTCAATCCCTTCACAACCGTCCCCATCACAATTCTTGGAAGTGTACACATGCTGATAGGCTGCATACACATGCCTCCCCATCCCCAAGAATTGCCATGAGGATTTTTTAATTTGCCAGTTAGGAACCTCCTGAAAGCTAAGAATAAGGATTTCAGTCTGTATGTTATAAAAAGTCAGCAAATTGTTAATTATGTAATTTATTCCTACTGCTCGGTGGTTGGATAAATGCTTATGAGCTTTCTGAATCTTGTGCCAAAAATGTGGGTGACTTTGGGTATTAAGCACTATGCTTCCTGATGTGGGATAGTAGGAAGTTGTATTTGCTGCACTGTCTCAGGCAGCAAAATCTTTTGATCCATTCCTGCAGAGGACAGTAGCAAAAGAAGTTAATTGCTCTATATTGCTTTTAGAAAAGTACACTAAACTGATATTCTCAAGCCTCTAACATAGTGTCCTAACTCTCCTGTTCCAATTGGTGTGATCTAAGTGAGTAATTCCCAAATAAATAAATTGGGCATGCCTAATTGGGCAAGCCTTAATTTCTTCTTATAGGACATTTTCTTTCTTTCTTTCTCTAAAAAGTCAGAAATTTAGTTCCAAAAGAAGCATACGTATCCAATCTTACATTCAGAAAATGAGATGGCTAGATGGTACTGTTGATGCAATGGGCACAGAATAGGGCGGATTGAGGAGGATGGTGGAGGATAAGGGTGGTCCATGGGGTTGTAGGGGGTCAGAACTGACTGTGCAACTGAACAACACCACTTGGGAGTAAGTTTCATTGAAAAGTACACTCGTATAGAATTGTACTACATGTGCCATTATTAAAAAATCAATATACAGTGATCTTAAAAGTGTGTCAAAGTTGATGGTCATCAATTTGAACTGATATAATAATCTAGGTTATAATGTGAACACCATTTAAACATTCTGACTCTAATCATATGTTATTAATGTATGGGACCTCTACCTACCATGAAGGTAGTGCTTTAACTCTGTCAACACTTTCTTTGCACAAAAGTTAGTGTTTAAAAAGTAAAAAGCTATTCTATCCAAGTAGCCTCTCCATCTGAATCGGAATCCTTTTGTGCTTTGGCTTACAAGGAGAGCCTACACGCATAGAATGACCTCTTTCCTTTCCGGCAGTTGTTTCTGTATCATGAAAACACAGAGGGAATGGGGCTCATACATTTGGCCCACTGCATGTGGAGTATATATACTCCAGTAACATCGAACAGGATTCCCATGCAACCAAAGTATTGATCACTGGTAATCTTGGACTTATTTTACAGATTCTTGTTGACTTTTTAAAATTATATTTCTTTCACTATTTACACCGGGACTCTTGCTAGACATAGTTAATTAATCACTTCATAGAATAATCTTGAATACTCAACAAGAAGATATTCTTTATCAGATTTTACTTTGAAGTACAATAATGTAACAACATTATTACACAAAAAACATACACACACCTTGAGGAATGGTGATCTGATTTGTAGAACAGCCAGTTGTTTAGAAGGTGCCGCATACACTGATGGAAGGAATAGCATAAACAGAATATCAGTACTTATTTTAAATTGCATTTCTCTCCAATTAAACTTTTGGAGCATTATTTTAGACAATGTAGTAAATAGTAACAAAGAGTATGCCGTATATACTCGAGTATAAGCCAACCCGAATATAAGCCGAGGTACCCAGGAAAATAATTGACCCGATTATAAGCTGAGGGTGGGGAATCCAGCAACTGCTAGTGAGTTTCTATAATCAAAATACATGAAAACATGGTAAAATTAATTAAATTGTTAGCACATCACAATCTGGCACGGTTCTGGGACCCTTGTGGTCAGTGACCCAAGTATAAGCCGAGTCCCCTTTTTGGGACTCATTTTTGGGGCTAAAAAACTCAGCTTATACTTGAGTATAAACAATACTTGCTTTATGTTATAATATACTGAGAACATCATAGCAATACCCAATAAAACAAAAGGCAATTTTATTTTATATTCTTCTACTATGCTATTGAGATGTCTGAATTTTTCTCATTCTGATGACTCTGAACCAAACAATTAATAGTAGAATTAGTCAAGAAGAACATCTCTCCCCCACGTTTTGTTTGACTACTAATAAATGTCAGAGATCAAACTTTTAAATGTTGCTTTTGGATGATAAATAACTTCATAGCAGACATGAAATTTCTCAGTTTTACTCATTGTGGAAACTATGGTTTTCACTGAGAACAACAAAAACTGTCATCAATGAATTCACTTAAATTTTATTTAAAAACTATAGAAAAAGATGCAATGGTCTTAACATGCATATACTGTACAGTATAATGATAATTATTCAAGCCATCTCAATATTTATTTGTTTATATTTATATATTTATTTATATACCTCACAGTTTTTAGCCTGATATGATGATGATCATCATCATTATCTTGGAACTGCAGCGCTGGAAGGGACCCTATGGATCATCAAGTTCAGCCCCTCTCAAGAGACACCATGGAGAATCAAACTCCCAACCGCTGGCTCCACAACAAGATACAGTACTTAAATTATTGAGCTATTTAGCAGTTTGAGTAGTGTACTTAAGCATTCAATGGCAACAGAATGAAGATTTTCTTTCCCACTCACATCATCACTGCAGCATTCTATGACACCAGAAACTTGCTCCAGAGATTTTCAGGGTTCTGGAAGAAGGCACTGATTCTAGCTACAGCAGTTGAATCCAGTGGATGTGCAACTTCAAATTCTGACCTCGACCAAGCTTGACTATCAGTAGCAACTGCTACAGTGAACTCCACAAAGAAAGTCTCTGAGAGAGCGAGAGATTGCTCAGAGTACTGAATTCACATGAACTGCTGCTGAAATGAACACATTTGGCCATCCCCTGGGCAAAAACAGCAACCTAGGAAGTAGGGTTGTAGGTCTAACTCAGGGCTCTGCAAACTTGGCTCTACAGATGTTCTTAGGACTTCAATTCCAAGAAGCCCTGATTATCAAGTGTACTGACTTGAGCTTCTGATAATTGAAGTCCAAGAACACCTGGAGAGCCAAGTTTGCTGACCCCTGGTCTAAGTCAAGCATACTACAGAAGTATAACATAGCTCAAGAGACAATTCGGAATGCTCTGGCAAGATTGTGTATAGTACATACCTTCAGAATTTATACACAGCTCTGTTACATTCTCTTCTGTTGTTGCATATGGGTTATTTCCAATCATTGGCACAAGACAATCAGTATAAAAGTAACCAACTTTGGACATGCCAAGAGTGGAAATTACTAAATCCACAGCTAGTTGGCCAACATTCCCCACTGATACAGCTGGCTGAAATGAAGCAACATATGCACATGAGTTACATAATCTCAGCCAATTTACAAATTGATTTTGCTCTTCACTGGAATTCAAAAGCTTTATTACCTTTTACTATAAGAAGGTGTCAATCTTGAAAAAGAATTAGCTACTTCTATAGTACATGTATTTAGCACATATTTCAGTAGCTAAACTTCAATGTACCAGTGAATTACCTAAATAATTAATTGAAAATCCAAGCATTAAAATCAGTTTCTCTTATAATTTGTTTTGTGGCAAAATCACAGCTAGCTATTTACTTGATTATTATTAAATTTAAAAATGACAATCTGCTTCTTTTCAGAGGAGTGTTTTGATCAAACTTAACTCAAAAGTTATAATTCCGTGAACAACTTTGTTGGATCGAGTAAACAGTCTATCTAAAATAGCATTCAGTAGTCTATGCAGTGTTCCCCAAACTTTGAGTTTTGGACTTCAATTCCCAGAAGCCTAAGTCGGTAAATTGGCTGATCAGTGCTTTGGGAAATTGACTAAGGCTTCTGGGAATTGAAGTCCAAAATCAAAAGGTTGGGGAACACTGGACAGGTTAGGCAGATACTTCAAATAAACATAAAAACATATTTTAAAACAATCCTCTCCCACTTTCTTTCTTCATTCATGTCAGATGCACCACCAGCATATAATAACATACGCAGCTAAAATTAACACATTGAAAAACAAAATGCAGTACTGTAGAATTAAAAAAGGCTAGATGACATTTGCCCAATGTTGGGCCTCTCCCATGGCAAACACTTTAATAACTAGCATCCATCATATACTTAAGAAACAGATTTAGGTTAGAACCACTAACATTTTATACTTAAGAATATTTACATTATCAGTCATTAATATAGCCCTGGTGGCACAGTGATGAATATGTTGAAAGCAAAATGCTAGTTATCTTGTGAACCGCCCAGAGACTGCTCTAAGTGCGGTATATAAGTGTAATTGCTATTGCTATTAATATTCTCAATACACTCATACTACTGTATTGGGAAACTCATAGACTCATGAGCCTAAATCATGGCTAGAACTAGGCAATAAATTTAAAGGGACAATAAATGTATCACTAGCATTGGCCAAAGCAAGAAATCTTGTGATACTCTAGTTTTCATGCCTGCCATGTGACTTTGGAAACGTCTGTAGATGCAGACAGTGCTGGTTCTTTCACTGTAAATAGTGATAAGCACTGCACCTTAGAGCCAGATACGACTAACTTTCGAGCAAAGGAGACCTTTACCTACTAAGGCAGGGGAGCCCAAATTACAGCCTGCGGGCTGGATCCAGCCCACAGCGACAATTAATCCGACCCACACCACCTTCAGAAGCGGAAGTAAAACGTGCATGCGTAAGCATGTAACGTGCCCACACATGCGTATAACACCTGTGGCTTGTTTATGGCAACATTAGTAAAGGTAAAGGTTTCCCTTGCTCGAAAGCTAGTCATATCCGACTCTAGGGGTCAGTGCTCATCTGTTTCTAAGCTAAAGAGCCAGCGCTGTCCACTTCTGCAGACGTTTCCATGGTCATGTGGCAGGCCTGACTAGACACCGGAGTGCACGGAACGCTGTTACCTTCCCACCGAAGTGGTCCCTATTTATCTGCTTGCAATTTCTTGCTTTCGAACTGCTAGGTTGGCAGGAGCTGGGACAGCGACGGGAGCTCATTCCGTCCTGCAGTACTCGGGAATCGAACTACTGACCTTCCGCCTCCCAGTCAGCGTCTTAGTGACTTATGCACATGCATTTTACTTCCACTTCCAGTGGGAGGAACCATGTGACTGGACCGCAGGCCAAAAAAGTTTGAGCACCCCTGTAATAAGGTGAGAGACTTAATCCAGGAATTTCTCTCTTTTTTGGCAAATTGATAAATTTAAGGTCAGGCCCACCAAATATCAGAATTGACCCTACCTTCCATCATTTCCAGAAGCACCATCACTGGTAAAGAGTGAAAGGACCTGCAGTCCAACAACTGCTGGAGAACCACACCTTCCCCAGCTGTTTTGTTTTAAAATCGACGAAAAAAGATGTTTTACTCTTCATCTTACTCACCGCCAACCCTTTCCTATTCCCTACACTACCGACTTGTGCGGAATGTGCTGCAGCCCAAAGGCGTGTGTGTGAAATGCTAATTAGTGCTAATGAACCGCCAGCGAGTGCAGTAAGCGCTGTGGGGAGGGAAAGGTCGCCCTTGCTCGAAAACCAGTCGTATTCGACTCCAGGGCTCAGTGTTCATCTCTGTTTATAGTTGAAGAGCCAGCGCTGTTTGCCTTTGCAGACGTTTCCCTGGACATGTGTAGCAGGCATGCCCAGACACCGGAGTGCACGGAACGGTCTCATCTTCCCACCGAAGTGGTACCTATTTATCTACTTGCGCTGCCATGCTTTCGAACGGCTGGGTTGTCAGGAACAAGGACAGAAACGGGAGCTAATTCGGTCGTGCAGTACTCGGGTCTCGAGCTACTGACCTGCCGACCTTCCAGTCGTCAAGTCCAGCGTCTTAACCACTAAGCCATAGAAGTCTAGTTGCTATTATTATATTGCTATCGGATCTATGAGCTCCCGTCTCTGTCCCAGCTGCTGCCAACCTAGCAGTTCGAAAGCAAGAAATTGCAAGTAGATAAATAGGGATCACTTCGGTGGGAAGGTAACAGCGTTCCATGTGCTCCGGTGTCTAGTCATGCCTGCCACATGACCATGGAGACGTCTGCAGAAGCAGACAGCGCTGGCTCTTCGGCTTAGAAACAGAGATGAGCACTGACCCCTAGAGTCGGATACGACTGGCTTTCGAGCAAGGGAAACCTTTACCTTTACTTATCGGATCTTGCCCAGCGCCTGCACTCGAGGCACAAGTCAGCGACCGGAGAAACAGGGTTCAAAAAAACCCACGCGCGCCCCGGCCTGTCGCCTGGGCAACGGCGGAGAGAGGAACGCTTGGTTACCATAAGGAGCGCGAAGCCCTTGAAGTCGGGGATCGCGCGGCCCTCGCTGGACACGAACATCGCGAGAGGGAAGGCAGGGAGCGAAAGGCTTGGAAGCAGCGGCGGCGGCCCACGGGGTCCTTTCCCCTCGGCCGGAAGGGCATGGGGGTGTCTATTTACTGCCTGTCGCCGCTTGCCTTTCCAGTCCGCGGTGTGAACGCGAAGCTGGCTAAAACACACAGAGGGGGCAGAATGGATCGAGACTCCTGCTCCCTGAGGTGGAAAGAACGGGCGTAGTAGGGTCGCTTCACTCCCATCAGGCGACCTTTTAAGCCAGCTACTACGCCGGCCATTTTGAATGGGGCTAACAAGGCCGCCGCCTGTGGGAGGGGGCGGGGCCTCCAGACGCGGTTGGTGGAAGGCTGAGCCAATGGGTGCCGGGCAAAAGCGGAGCCGGGATTCAGGCGGGCGAGAGAGCGGGAGGGAGGGAGGCGGTGGGAGCGAAGGTGTTCGCGGTGCAGCCATGGCGTTGTCGCCCGAGAAGGCGTCTGAGTTGAAGCAGATCATTCACCAGCAGCTGACCAAGGTGAGGAGGAGGGCCAAGCGCTGCTGCAGAAGGAGCCGGAGCTTTTGGACGGTCCCAGTTAAATAGCAATAACATTACTGTATTATCATCTAACAAGAGTGATGGCAAATCTTTTAGAGACCCAAGTCCCCAAACTGCAACCCTCCAAAAACCCACTTTTATTTATCGTAAAGTGTCAACATGGCAACAGGGGAGGGAGGCCATGCTCCCATTGGGCTGCTGGGCAGAGTGAGCTCTGTGCTGGGGAGGAGGGAGGAAGTGCTCCCATTGGGTTGCTAGACAGAGGGGCGGGGCAAACTCTGTGCTGGGGCAACTGCACAGGTGCTTAACAGAGTGCTCCGAGTGCCATAGGTTTGCCACCCACTGATCTATAATATTATGGCGCTGCACGTTGCACGGGACACTTGAGCACCTTAAAACAGGCTGCAGAGAGAGTTCGTGTTTGTATTGTAACTTGATCACATAACAATTACACTTTTCTGTGCTGCCCCATAGCGCTTAGTACACACTCTGGGAAGTTTCACAAATTAATTAGCATTTCACCTCCTTAACATGCTAGGTACTCATTTTATCAACCTCGGAAGGATAGAAGACTGAGTCAACCTTGCCCCCCCCCCGTCAGGCTCGAACTCACAACATTTTTGGCAGCAGTTTATCCACTGTGCCATCAGGGATCTGCATATAAAAATAGCAATTACATTTACGTAACTGCCCCATAGCGCTTAGTGCACTCTGGTTGGTTTACAGGTAATTCGCATTTTGCCCCCAAAAAGCTGTGTACTCATTTTATCTTGGAAGGTTGAGTCAACCTTGTTTTCTGTCAGGATCAAACTCACAATGTCTGGCCTGCAGTACAGCAGTTTAACCACTGTGCCACCAGGGCTTTTAATGTTGCAGCACTCCCTCTTGTTTAGTCTTAATGATGCAGAGAAAAATCCTCATTTGTTCCAGTGAAGCATGTTGATTTCTTAAGGGAAACAGTAGTGTGGAGAATGAGGGGCTGAGCTTTCCCAAAATTATGTTTGTGTTTACTGGAGCAAAAGTTGATTCCAGAATGTAGGTGTATATAATACAGCTGAATTAGGACAAGGTTCAGTCTCTCTCTAGGATGCGGTGGTTCATGTGGTTAAGACGCTGGCTGGGAGGCAGCAGGTCAGCAGTTTGAGACCCGAGTACTGCATGACAGAGTGAGCTTCCGCCTCTGTCCCAGCCCCTGCCAACCTAGTGGTTCGAAAGCAAGAAATTGCAAGTAGATAAATAGGGGGTACTTTGGTGGGAAGGTAAACAGCGTTCTGTGCACTCCAGTGTTGAGGCATGCCTGCCACATGTCCATTGAAACATCTGCAGATGCAGACAGTGCTGGCTCTTTCCCCCACGCCTTGCCACTGCTGCGGGAGCTGCACTGGCTGCCTATATGTTTCCGGGTGCAATTTAAGGTGCTGGTTGTCACCTTTAATGCCTTTCATGGTAGCAGACCAGGATACCTCAGGGACTGCATCTTCCCTCAGACATCGACCAGTTCGACGAGAGCAAACCAAGAGGGTACCCTTCAGGTACCATCTGTTGGGGAGGCTCACCTCTCCAGCACAAGGAAAAGGGCCTTCTCGGTTGTAGACCCCACACTATGGAACTTCCTGGTAGAAATATGCCTCCAGGGCCAGTTGCTGCCATTTAAGAAAGAATTGAAGACGTGATTCACAAAATGGGTCTGGGGGCTGGGATTATCAACAAACTCTCCTTTCTGACTCATCTGAGGCTCTCCTCTCTTGTAGTTAATTTTTTTAATAAGGTTTTGTAGATTTTATTTTTGTTTTTAGATAGTAAATGGCATAGTGGGGGTTAATATTGCTATGTTTTTAAGGGGTTTTAAAATTGTTTTATATTAGTTTTAATTTGTGTACACTGCCCAGAGTCCATTGGACAGGGCGGTATATAAATCTATTAAATTTAAATTTAAATTATAAACAGATAAGCACTGAACCCTAGAGTCGGATACGACTGGCTTTCGAACAAGGGTGACCTCAGTCCCATTTTATTTATTTATAAATAGGAAAAAGTAACTGCGATCCAGAGTTCTGGGCTGCATGATAAATACACTTAATGATCAAAAAGAAATTGGCTTCTGAGTTCTTTTGAACTCTTCATCGGGCAATGATTGCATAAAACTGGGTTAGAGGAGGAAGTAAATAGTCCAAAGAGTGGCCCAGATGTGATGCCCATTGTTCTTAAATGCAGAGTGCTGGTAAGGCGAGGTGGAGTTTTAAATTTCAGTTTGGTACAAATGTATCTCAGAAAGCAGGGCTGTTGGACGATAGGATCTAAAAGCATCTTATTCCAGAGTATGTCAGCCATTAAACAGTTATTCTCAAAAGATGACTCCAGAGGATGTGAGAATGACCTAAGATGGCTCACAAGTGCAATTCTAAGTAATGATAATTGGTCCTGGCAATAGCCTCTCACAAGAGATAAATCTCTGTTTGCCAAAAACAGCACCAAACTTTTACAAAGCTCTCCAGATGCATTATACATACCAACATAGCTGTGATGCATCAAGTCTTTAAAAGTTATTTGGCTATGTATGGTGTTCCAGAATATATCTTAGTAATTACGTTTTCTGAAGAGATAATAAAAGAAATAAACTTGCTGGTTTTAGTAAGAGATGGTTTTCCAATTAATTTTTATGTTGAAGTACTGTACTGTATTTGTATTAGAAGAATACAAGTTAACCAGGAACATGTTTAAGGAGAATCTGTTATTATAAAGGGACTGCAGTGGCTCAAGTGGTTAAGAAGCTGACTGGGAGGAAGAAGGTCAGCAGTTCAAAATCCGAATACTACATGACAGAATGAGCGCCCATCTCTGACCCAGCTCCTGCCAATCTAGGAGTTTTAAAGTAAGAAATTGCATGTAGATAAATAGGGACCACTTCGGTGGGAAGGTAAACAGCATTCCATGCACTTTGGTGTCCAGGTATGCCTGCCACGTGTCCACAGAAACATCTGCAAATGGAGACAGTGCTGGCTCTTTGGCTATAAACAGAGATGAGCACTGGACCTTAGAGTCAGATACAACTGGCTTTTGAGCAAGGGAGACCTCTATTATCATAAAATATTTGCAAAGATTAGTTAAGATTGTGTGATCACAATCCTAAAAAGCTCTTCTCACCTGTGCAAACACCTTTATGTCTCATTGATACAGTTAGGCATGCTGTAGTTCTACCAAGGAAGTGTTCTAGGTATTTATAAGGTAATGAAATGGGTTTCATTTTGGTAACCACCTCATTAAACATTGGGCGAAATGTCATTCAGGACATGTACCTTACACATTAACAGAAACATTTCTATGTAGATGGATGTCCACAGTAGGATACGAGAAGTTCTTGCAGAAACAATACATGAAGAACTGGAACCTCAGCATCAGCAGTTGTCTGAAGAAGATCTAATGAAAGCCCTGATAAGGAGAGGAATCATTGATGATGTTATGAAGGAACTTAACTTTGTAAAAGTGAGTATAATTTTTTTATTAAAAAAACTTTTTCAGGAGTCATACCAGATACCCATGGCATAATGTAAATGAAGTTATCTTCTAAATGCAACATTTTTCAAGTATGTACATATTTTCTCAAGAAATGAGTATCAACATGAAGTTAACCTAGAAATCTGATACTTGGATGGGATCGGGGGAGTAGCTAGGTGTTATTTAGTGCCAGCATAAAGTATCTTCCACTTCTGAATCCTTCTTTACCCACCGTTTACTTGACAGTCTACTTCTCTAGAATGGAGGAAAACATGGAAGGACTAAAAAAGAAACAGAATGGAGAGCCTCGCAATCAATTCTGTTCCAAGGACATGGCACTGCCAAACAATTAATATTATACTTAAACGGAAATTTGCATGAGTACATTCCCCACTACAAAATTCAATGGAAAAGATAATATTTACTTCTCAGTTGTCTCCCAACTGTTTGTTGTGCTCATTTGGAAACAACCAATCATGGCACAATAAAATATTTGTTGAATTTATATTCTGTCTTTCCTCCAGTGAGTTCTTGGTAATTTTTGATGTGAATTCTATGAACGTCTTATGTTTCGTTTGGGTGGTCTGACGTTCTTGCAATGTAACGAAAATAATGTACTTTTGCCAAGCTGAAACATCAAAACTAAGGCACCGACGAAAATAAGGATTATGTCATTTGAAAGATCGTCTAGGCAACTTTAAGAATTGGTAGAAACCAAAAGCCAAAAATGCAAAGTGATGGCGTCATCACTTTTGGAAGTAGCATCGGAAAAGTGACAGTTTTGCCGGGGGTGTGTGTGTCGGTTGTCGGGGTCCAGTGAAAAAACTACCCAACCAATTCAGATGATCCAAAATACGTTTGAAAGAGGAAAGAGTAACCTTTGTGGGGACACTTTCAGATTTGGAATTGGACTTTGGAAACAATCTATGAAGTGTTTTACAAAAAAACACTAAAAAAGGTCACAAACACCGCCAAAAAGGAGGGAAAACCAATTTAAAAAGTGAATATGACAACTTCCCGAGGTGGATACAGTTCACATACAACATGTGGAGAAAAATGATGTCAAAGCAGGAATCCACAAAAAAAAGATATTGAGGAAAAACGTGACTAGTTGAAATGATATTTCTGCTGGGGGGGGGTGTTTGGCGGTGATCCAACAAAACAAAAACCGATCAACTGATCGAAGTGATCTAAAGTGCACTTGGAAGAGGACAGAATAAACTTTCATTTGATACTTATACAATTTGATCAGACTTCAGAAACATGTTCTATGAAGGTTTAAAACAAAAAAAAATCTTTCTAACATTTCCTTCAAAAAAAGAATCTCTCTACACTAGAATAGATACATTGATGTGGGAATGGATACACTGTATGAAGTTTCTCCTTTGAAGTCATAACCAGTTTCCTTTTTGGTTTTCCCTCTTATTGAAGAACTGTTTTCAAGGAATCATGAAGGAAAACTCTTTTTCTTTGCAGTTTGACTATTGAAATATTTATTAAAAATAGATCCTTTGCATTTATTCGCTTGTGAATTTTGTTGTTTGTACAGTGGGCTGCTTATGGACACTGTGCATAGTGGGAAGAGTCGGGGAGAATGGAAAATAAAGGTTAAAAGCATATTTATTGAAAAATAAAATATAAAAATAAATAAACACAAATGAAATTTTTTGGAATAGTAGCCGTGTTAGTCTATGGTTCAGGCATATCAGAAAACAAAACAAAATAAACAAAATAAAAATAAAAAACACTGTAGCACTTTAAAGACTAACTGCTATATTTTTATTGTTAGCTTTCGTGGATCAAGTCCACTTCATTAGACAAATGAAATTGAGATTTCTGGTTTTGGGTTAAAACAACATAGCAGTTCAAAAACAAGAAATTGCAAGAAGATAAATAGGGACCACTTTGGTGGTAAGGTAAACAGCGTTCCATGGCTGCCACATGTCCACAAAAATGTCTGCAGACACAGGCAGCGCTGGGTCTTTGGCTATAAACAGGTGAGCACTGAAACCTAGAGTCGGATATGACTGGCTTTCGATCAAGGATTACCTTTACCTTAGCTCAGAAGACCTTAGATTTTACAAACATTTTATGAAAACCTTAATTTTATGAACATAATGTCTTTATTTTCCACCATTTGAAACATTGCCCTTAACTAATGAATGAAATAAAAGAAATAAATGAACTAATGAGCATAATTCAACACATTGAATTCACACACTAAATCCCTGATGGTAGTGTCCTTAGACTCTACATGCCCCCCCCTTTTTTTTTTTTTTGCTTTCATCCTTCTCACCTTACCCTCATAATAGCTTTTGGAAGTAGGGTCTAGCTGTGGCTCAGGTGGGGATCTGAAGCCGTGTTGCCCAAATTCTAATCTAATATTTTAAACAATATAGCAAGACAGATGGATAAAAATGAGAAGGAGAGTAACATGTTACTGATGCTAGCCATCCAGTGATGCCTCATAGAATACAACCAGAGCCCCTCTAGTAACACTGATATGCAAGCTGCCACTTGCTGTATGTACAGTCTTCTGGCAGATGGTGCTATTAATCAACTCATTCACACTGCCCAAATAGTGGACAAGGGGCTGTAGAACTGTCAACAAAACAAGCCTCAAGGGGATGATACCCCATAATACAGGAACACACAATACTAATATATTGGTAGTTCAAGTCCTTTGTGGCACCATCCTCTAACACATACCGGTATTTATTTTAGTGGACAGCTCCTTAAAAATCAAAAAGGACATCATTCCAAAACGTTTGGGAACAGATGGCATAGAGATTCCTAGATCTGCTTTGTTATGAAATTACCTTCCCAATATTAGCTAAGAATATTTAGTTTTTGCACACATGTAATTTTGAACCATAGGTTTAATACATGTGAAGATTAGCTTTAATAGGTTTAATACATTGTGTGATCTTTTTTGGTGTCTTTCAGTTTGTGAAAATGTTATTTGAAGGATGTCTGGGAGAGCATGATGTGCTTCTTGGAATAAACATAAATTGAACAGATCGTTTAAAAAAATCTGATATGAAGGTGTACTTAATAAGGTATCACTTTAATTCTAGGATATGAATAACGGGGAAATGACTTCAACTCCAAAACCATCTACACATTTTGTTGACAGCCAGCCAGCAGTGTTGAAAAAAAGTATGTTGTATGCTGTATGGTATCTTTGTAACATCTGATTATTTGGGTTTGAACTTGATGTTTCTAAAGTTCTAATTAATTAAAAAGTACTAATTAACCACATTAAGTGGTTTTTAAAAATAAATTATTTGAGTTCTCTAACTGCTTTTACTCTTCTGCCCACACTCTGTGTTTTGAATTTTTTGGGGGTAGAGAATGTTGACTTCTTCCTGATATGTAGACTGATATGTATTCCCAAGGAAATATACCTTAACCAATAATCTTACAATATAGCAATGGGATGGGCAATGTGTGTTCTTTAAATGAAATGGAAAGAAAATATTTTCTTCCTTGAATGTTCTGAAGGTTCTAATGGACAAATATTCCTAAATATTTCTGACAAAGAATAGGTGAATATTTATAAACAAAAAACACTCAATTAGGCTATCTGTTTTGGTGTGTCCTCAAAGAAATTGTTGATACGGAATACATTTCTGATAAACTGTTTATAAATCTTTAATATTTATTATCACATTTTGCAGCAAATATTGACCCAACACGAAGATATCTTTACCTTCAGATTTTGAGTGGAAAGGCTTTTTTGGAACATTTGCAGGAACCGGAGCCCTTGCCTGGTCAAATATGTTCTACCTTTACTCTCTGTTTACATTTTCGAAATCAGCGTTTTCGTTCTAAACCTGTCCCTTGTGCCTGTGAACCAGACTTCAGTGATGGCTTTCTTCTTGAGGTATATAAGGATACCTTAGGTAAGGAATATGTATTTTAAGAATTAATAACACTGGACTCCTTCCTATTCAGTCTTATTTTATTATTCAGGAAAATTCAAACTACGATTGTTTCACACTTAATAATGCTGTACTATTTCATTTTTTAGTATGCCAGTAGCTCATAGGGAGGTTACACAGACTTTGCTAGGTAGGTGGTGTAAATTAATTGAATGGATGGATAAATACATGTGTATATACATACATAAATACAATTATAGCAACTAGAGTAGACTGACTGACTCAGTGGAGATTTATTGAGTTACTTCTGTAAATTCCACTGATTCAACAGCCTATTCTAGTTGCAAATTACTGCGTAAAGCAGCAGGATTTTAATCACTAAGAGCTGTGGTTTAATTGAGGATTAGATCTGTGACTTAGAATGAACATGGTCTGCTTCTATATTAATAATAATTGTGTGCCATGAAGTCAACTCTGACGTGCGGTGATCATTTCCATAGTTTCCTAGGCTGAGTTTACAAATAAGTGGCTTACTATTCCCTTCTTTTAAGAGTACCCTGCGACTGTGCAGCTTGTCCATGACTACGCTGGTTGACTCTTCTTTCAGGAAGCAAAGTGGGGAATCAAACTCTCAGTCTGGATTCCACAGCCAGATACCTAATCCACTGAACTATCCAGTCAGCTTCTCTCTGTTTATAGAGGCTGTAAATAATATGATTTGTGTCAAACTGAGTGTCTGTAAGAAACAAGAACTATGTAAAGGTATAAAGGAGAAAAGCAAAGTTTATGTATTAAAGAAGCCTTTACTTTTATCTGTTAACTGAACTTTTTGTTTGTTTTTAAATTAAGTTCAGTTTTTTTACAAAGCCCATGTAGTATTTATAGATAAACATTCCAAAATCCATACCATTGCTCAATGCTATGACACACAGTTTATATATATATAAATGTACCCAGCTATGTAAGAGATACCACAGACATTCTAAGAAAACGTCAGTACACACATGATCTTCCAGAAACACTATCTTAGCTACAATGGATATAGAAGCTCTTTACACCAACATTCTACACAAAGATGGACTACAAGCCATCAGGAATACAATTCAAAATGAAGATGAAGCCCACATCATCACCACCCTCTGAAGCTTTATGCTCACACACAACTACTTCACTTTCGACAATAAAACCTACCTCCAGATAAATAGAACTGCCATGGGTACTTGCATGGCTCCACAATATGCTAATATATTCACAGTTTATATACTATCATTACAGTAAACCAACTTTTCCTGTGTTTCCGCAGAAACAAAAACAATCTTTTGAAAGAACAATAATATAAAGCCAGTCCTTTGCTGACACAGAGTCAGAGCTTGACTTGGTGATAGAGATATTTCAAAAGGAGGAGTTCCTGTTTAAAGAACAATTCTAAACTTATGGCAGAGGGTAGAGGGCATTTGTTATTTGTCAGGCACTCTGGATAGAGAGTGCGAATGGGCACTTCACTACCCATATGTGGAGGATAGTAACAGATCCCACTGGTTTAAAAAGATGAATCATAATGTTTAGAAGCAGTGGTTTGTCGTAGAGGATGGATAATCTTAATCTTGTGTGGTATTGACAGGTGAAGGAAGTAAAATGTTGGATGCAACCACTATGTTATCAGTATGTGATCCGGTGCATATCGTTTTGATCAAAAGAGACACGTCTGGAGAGACATCATTAGTGGCATCCTATTTCTTGGAGTGGCGGTCTGTTCTTTCTGCAGAAAACAGGGTAACATATGTTGCTGTTGAACTGCTGGGTGTAGGTAAGTTTCATATAGTGAGGGGGGGAAAGGATGGGAACAGAAACAATTTGGAAATTTTTTTTAATGCCCTTTTCTTAATTTCAGCAGTAAAATTTATTTATGCAAGAAAAAACAGAATAGTGCCTTGGGAATATTGTTTTGCTTTTATCAGCAGGCCAGAAAAACAGAATTTCTCTAATTCCTTCTAGAGACTAATTCTGATATTGTATCTCAGAGTAATGCTCCCTTGCCACTTATGATTGATAACAAAATGGCATAAAATTAGGTTAAAAATTCCTTTAGAAATTATAAAAAATTGGTCAAAATGTTTTAAGGCCCTTTAATAATAATTTTAAGGTAACTAGAAATTGGAGTGGGTTTTTTGTAAAAAAAATAATAATTATGTAATTACTCGTTTCATTCTTCAAGTGCTGTAACTTGTTTGATTGCTTTTGAAATATAACTTGGTGACAGTAGCCAAAATCTTTCTCAGTCATGTAAATGTTGAAACGTTTGGAAGCAAATTGCTGTAAATTAAGAAATCTCTGTGGACATTATTTGCTGCATACTTAGTTATGCTAGTAAGCATGCAATAGATAGTGCATATGGAATTTTTAATGGAAATGTGTGTCTATCCAATTTGCAAAACTCAGCAATAGGATTTGAACCATTTTTGATGTCACATGTTACAGTTAACAGTATTAGTTATTTCCATTATTTCACAACAGGGTACAACTTCAAAAACATGCTTGCTAACTATCCTTTGCTCGTTATGTGCATAGTAAAAGAAGGTTGTGTTTAGTGTTTGGGACTTCTTCCTCTCCATTTCTTTTGTTTTCCTTTCACTGGTTTTAATAGCTCATTTGAACTAGTGACCAAAATCCTGTTAGGCAGATTCCACCTACATAGCACAAATGATATCAGTGCTGGCAGTAGATTGCTGCCAATTAAGGAGTTGTTTTTTGAATTTAATTTTTTCCAAAAGGTTTTAATTAGGAGCAGTCTGCTGCTTTTGATGACATCATGGAGCTACACAACAGGATTTTGATCAATGCAGTTTAAATTGAAAAAGAGGAAAAGTTAGGATAAGGAATTTTGGAGGGGTTGTTGTGTTAATCTGAGCAGACATATTAAACAAGAAGCAAAACAAAATAAAGATGAAAATGTAGCAACTTAAAGACTAATTGCTATACAGTATTTTAATGCGAGCTTTTGTTAATCTTTAAGGGGACACAAGGTTTTTATCTCTATTTTTTGTTTTTGCATTGTTTTGTTCCAACAAGAATTTGCATCTTCTGCACTTGTAAATACTGTAGTATGTAGTTGTACTGTGTGTTTTTGGTCTACCAGACATATTAAAATGTCTACTTACCAAGCTATATCTTTTCGTTGAAAGGTACAGAATCAAAAGTTTCTGTTGGAGTACTTAATATCAAACTTGAAATGTATCCAAAGCTAAATAAGACACTTTCTCAGGAAATAGTCAGTACTCAAGTAAGTCCTGTATATGCTTTTTAAAAAATTTAAAATAGCTTTCATATTAATACTGTTTAGATTGATATAATATCATTCGCAGGCATTGCAAGTTTCAGTGGCAAGATCCTATTGTGTAACTTCACACTAGCGTAAATGATATTGGAGCACTGCAAATAATTAATTTAAATTGTTTTAAAGCTTCCTATCTTTCTCCCATTTCCTTTCCGCTTCTGAGGCTCTCGAGAGCCCCTTTTGCCTTGGGGAAGACTTTGGGAGTCTTCAGGCGATTGCTGTCCTGTCCCCAATGTTACATAGCTCCTTCTTCTTTTGTTGTCCACATCTTAAGTATAAATAAAGGCTGCTGTTGCTCAAAAGCGAGTCATATCCTACTCTAGGGTTCAGTGCTCATCTCTTTTTATAGCTAAAGAGCCAGCATTGTTTGACTCTGCAGACTTTTCTGTGGACATGTGGTGGGCATGCCTAGACACCGGAGTGCACGGAACGCTCTTTACATTCCCACTGAAGTAGTACCTATTTATTTACATGTGATGTCTTGCTTTCAAACTGCTAGGTTGGCAGGAGCAGGGACAAAGACAGGAGCTCACTTCGACAATTGTGCAGTATTTGGGTCTCGAACGGCTGACCTTCCAGTCATGAAGTCCAGCATCTTAACCACTAAGGCACCACAGTCTGATAACACCAGAGCAAGGATTTACAACCCATGGGCCAGGCCATGGTGCCAATTAATCCAGCCCATGGTGAGGACCGTGCCACTGGAAGTACCAAACACACGCCAGAAGCACTGAAAACCCGCCAAAACATGCTGGAAGTGAAGAAAACCCTTGGAAAAGTCCCAAAATGCCACCAAAAGCACAGAAAACTTGCCTCGCTAGCTCCCGCCACAGGTGGAAGCAGCAAAAATCTTAGAAACCATGCCATGAATGCACTCGCTGCCACCACCGGAAGCGGCGGGAAGAACCACACCTCCAGGGCGTACATCTGTCTGCCTGTGGCGCAAAAAGGTTGCAAACCCCTGTACTAAAGTATACTAGAGTATACGAAACTGCAACATTTTGTGCCATGAGTACTTAATACTGGTGCAACTGACCAATAGGATTCTAGCCATAGTAAAGTAATAACATAACAAAATTAGCATTATTTTTATGTGTTTGGGACCCAATGAGATCTTAGCTTTGAAAGGGATAGTAGCATTTATGTTGGCGTTGACTATGTAAATCAGGGATTCTCAACCTGCAGGCTGGATGCGGCCCGTGGCACCATTTTATGTCACCCACCACCACTTCCGCCACACCAGGAAGTGCCATGTGGTGGAGGAAGGGAGAAATGGCCATCTGTCCCCCAAAGCTGTCTGAGGGAGCATGATCCTGTCCCCGGCTTAAAAAGGTTGAGAACTCCTGATGTAAATTGTTGCACAAAGCTGAAAAACAAATGCAAACCTGATGTCACGAACTGTCGGCAATTGCGTAAAAAAAGTAAGCAAAATCAGTAAAGATTTAAGTAGATGCAAAGTGATTTAGACGTTTTTATGCAGTAGTAAAGAGAGCGATAAGAAGCATTCTATAATACAAATAACATTTGACAAAGCTATTAAAAAAGACATGTTAGTAATGAAATTGTATCATATTTATCTTAATGAAATCCCAGATTTTGCATCTACACTGGAAACTAGATTAATTTATTTACTTGATATTATATAATGTTAATTTGTTTTATTGAATAAGTTTGTAATTTTAAAAATAAACAATATAGCACAGTATTTATTTATTTTTTAAATTATAGCTTGCTTTAGAACGTCAGAAAACTGCAGAAAAAGAACGCTTGTTTCTTGTTTATGCTAAGCAATGGTGGAGAGAATATCTACAAATCAGGACTTCACACAATACAAGACTGGTGAAAATTTTTGCACAGGTTTGGCCATTTGATATCTTCTGCTATCTTCTATAGATGTAATTTGAGAATAGAATGCTACACATTTCCAAATACTGTACACTGATTTTCTGTATAACTCTATATTAAATTAATGGGTAGAATGTTTTAGCTAATGTTTTTCTTTTTTGTTTAGCATTATTTCCATATATTTCTCAGCCCTGTCTCAACCAGTTAATTTTACTGCTGAAAGCTATTTCTAAGCATTTACACTAATTACCTATGATGACCCATATATATAATTTTTATTTTTACCTCACCTTTCTCCCCAGAAGGACTCAATGTGATTTTCAAATGATTTAAAACATAAAGATCAGAACAATGTTTAAAAAGTTTTTTAAATCACACTATAAATGAAGTGGGAGAACCGGGAGCTTCTTATTGTCAAGAAAGAGCTATAATTAAAATTCAGTTTAGGATATTTAAGAAAAAGAATTACTTGAACTTGAGCAGAATTGTGAGGGGAATCACAGACCTTGCATCATTCTTACATAAAGATTTTTATGTATTTTAAATAACATAATCTTTCTAATTATTTTATCAACACAAGCTTGAAATGGAACTGAGTAGCATATTGAATCTGCCTCCTAAAAGGACAGGAATTTGCCTCTTAAAGGTTATGTAAAATATTATTCTAACCATAAATATTAATTCTTTTTCAAGCTACTCTTAAGTTGCACACCTAAAAACCATTGTAAAGAGAGAGTCCAGAACAGCTACATTTGGGTACAGTTAAGTGCTTCCTAAACAGATGAAAAAATATTTGCTCTGTTGATCCTTACCTAACTGGCTTTTCATATGGATTTTTGCATTCAGGATGAAAATGGGATAAACAGACCTGTGTGTTCCTATGTCCGACCACTTCGAGCAGGCCGGTTGCTGGATACACCCAGGCAGGCTGCCAGATTTGTCAGTGTACTTGGTTATGAAAGAGCTCTTGTCATTGGTGGAGGAAATAGTAAGCAAGAACAGTGGTGTACTCTTCTGGCTTTTCTGTGCAGAAACAAGGTACAGTAATACCTCGGATAACGTTTACCTCGGATAACGCTAAAATCGCATAATGTTAAGTAATCTGGGGAGGAGAATTGGATCGAATAACATTAAGGTCCTATGGGATGGATTGGATAACAACCGCTAAAACCTGTGCGGTTACAGTGTTTCTCTATGGAGCTTTAACGTTATCTGATCCATCCCATAGGATTTTAACATGGATCAGATAACACTAAAAATCGGATAACACCAAGACTTGTGGAACCAAGTCTTAGCGTTATCCGAGGTATTACTGTACAGTATATGCTTTCTAAGGGATGCCACTTTATAAGTCTTTGCCTGAAATCCCTCTGCACCTCACTACATATTAAGATAATTTTGCGGTGTACACATGTTACACAGAATGTGACAGTGGTATGTGCACCCAAAATCACCAAATTTGCTGCTGTTAATGAAACATCAACTTTTTAGCATTATGTTTAGTGAAATTCGAAGTGAAACTTGCATATTATCAACTCAAAGCAATTCTAAAGTTAATAGTGTCTATCCAAAACTACAGAAAAGATTAGGTAGTTCAATGCCCATTGTTAAACAAATGACATTAATGATTTTCAAAACTATAGAAGCATATTTTGTTTTCTATAATGTTGCTCAAATAGAGTTTAATACACAGATTTCTTTAATAATGCTAAATAAAAGCAAGACTTCTAATGTGTTCATATATAAAATTGTGTTTTTTTTTGTTGGTAAAACATTTTGAATTTCTTAATATGATGTTGAGTATGAAGAATTAACAAATGTCTGATTGCTAATATTTAACTTAAAACAAAACTTTAAGCCCTACTCTTCTGGTATGGATTAAAAAAACTAGAATTAGGGCAGTTGCTGCCATTATTTTTAAATCTTCACTGTTTAAATCTTCACTGGATATCATTTAAGTTATTTTGTTTTCAGTAGGAACTCACATTACTGTATATATTTAATATATCTCCTTTTCAGGGAGACTGTGAAGACCATGCAAACCTTTTGTGCAGTCTTCTGTTGGGTTTTGGATTGGAAGCTTTTGTTTGTGTAGGAACAAAAGGTAAAGGAGTTCCTCACACATGGGTAATGACATATGGGATTGATGGAGTAGTCACTTTTTGGGAGAGTTTAACAGGCCACAGGTAAGTAAACAGTATAAAATAACATAATGGCAAGTTCTAAATAGAATTAAAACAAAATCAAAGTTTAAGGGACAGAATCCTTTCTTTACAGACACTGGCATAAGTTTTATATAAGTTTTATATCTTACACAGTTTTATATCTGAGGGTTTTAGGGATGTTTGTGTTTTGTTGTGGTGCTTTGTGATTTGTGAGCCGCCCTGGGTCACCTTGGTGAGGAGGGCGGTGGATAAATATGAATAATAAATAAATTAATATGTATAATATGAATATGAATAATTAATTAATTAACATCTTAACTAGGAGCAATTCTCTGCTGCTGTTGTACTTATTTAATTAATTAAATAAATAAGTACAACAGCAGCAGAGAATTGCTCCTAGTTAAGATGTTATTCTGCATAAAGATGATGACACGACAGGATTTCAGTCATTATGTATGTAGTTCACAGCAGACACATTGTCAACCTATTTTTATAAACTGGTTGTTGTAAGTAAGGAGCAAACATTTTTGTTTTCTGTACGTCGTATGTTAGATTTCATTTAAAAGCTTTTCAATTGTTGAGCAAGATACTGAAAGTGAATACTGTATTGAACAGTAGATTTTTTTCCTTAAAGGCAGTAATAGCCCAGGTAATAATCAATTTCTCCACAATTAGCCCTACTAGCCATTGCATAATGAAAGCATCATTTTTGAACAACATTTTCACAACTGTAAAGATGTCTATATTTGAATCCTTTTCTAGAAAAGGAGTAGGAATTCTTGAAAACAGGGGATTAATCTACTTTCCTTTCAGACTCCATTTTAATAGTACGGTAGGGATAATTCCACTGTTGGAACCAGGCAAGACATGCAGAAACTGTCTTGGAGGTGACTACACAGGCATTTCTTCCACTGTTTGCTCTGCAGTGTGGAAGGGGTGTTTCCCTCCTTTTGCTGGCAATCAGATGACATGTCAGCATGAACCATCTTGTCATCATAACATTTCTGCTCAACTCTTTCTGGCTACATGCCAGGGGCTACTTGTGTCCGTGTGCGTGTGTGGGATTGCTTCATTTTGGTTGATTTCCAACATGTGCAATCATTGGGATCAAATCAAAGTGGAGCATGCTGCTTAAAATTTCCTTTCTACTTTCAATTTCCTAATATTGTTAAGAGATTTAAACAGGCTGTTTAGTCTCTCTTTAATAATGGGAAAATTTACACTTCCTGTGCTCCTCTGTAGAGGGGCACAGGAAGGAAACAAAGGGTATTTTAAAACCCTATTAGGACTATGCTGATACACTGTACCGTTAAGGAAAAAGAACAGAAATTGAAGGCTTCCTCACAGATGAAAGGGAGGACAAAGGGATTTTTTTTATTTTGTTTTCTTTGTTTCTGTAAGGGAAATGGACCAAATAGGGTCACCTGAGGTGTGTCTGTCATGTGGATGCAAGGACCGTGCCTAATGGCATACCAGATCTCTGTATAACCTTAAGTCACCCGGTATAGCTCAGTTCCGCCTGCTTTAATGGAGCTATCTAGCCAGGCCTTTATTCTCTCAGGATTTACTTTTGCACTTAAAATAATAGCTACAGAAAAGGCCAACCATCACTTTTAGGAGCTGTTTCTCATTGAAAATACAGCGGTACCTTGGATAACATTTGCATCGGATAAGGCTAAAATCGGATAACATTGGGGAATTTGAGGCAAACATTTGCATCACACAATGTTAAGATAATGTTGTGCGATGCAAATGTTTGTCTCAAATTCCCCAACTTGATCTTTGCCCCAAAGCCTACAGGACTGGACTCTGCGGGCTTTGGGACAGAGATCTCTGCAAAGGCGAGGGATTCTCCCTGCCTCCCCTGTTGAAACAACAGGGTGGGCAAGAGGAATCCCTCACAAATCCTTTCAGTGTGGGATTCGTCTAACAGTGAGGGATTTGTCTTGCCCACCTTGTTTTTCAGCAAGGGAGGCAGGGAGAATCTCTCTGCCTTTGCCTTTTGCCTTTGGGTTGGAGGCTGAACCAGAGCCTGTACTCCCCCCCCCCCCAACCCAGAGGCAAAGGCAGAGAGATTCTCCTTGCCTCTCCTGCTGAAACAACAGAGTGGGCAATCCCTCACTGTTAGACGAATCCCACACTGAAAGGCTAACAGTGAGGGATTCGTCTTGCCCACCCAGAAAGGGAACAAGGTTTTTTTTAACGTGCGATCAATGCATCGCACAACATTAAAGACTTGTGGAACCAAGTCTAAATGTTATCTGAGGTACTAGTGTACTTGTCTTTCAATTGAAAAATATGATGGCTTGAGGACCAACAGGCAAAGTAACAAGAATGAGTACAGAATGTATATATTCTGGCCAGATCTTATATTGTGTTAAGACAGGAGTTCTCAACCTTTTTTAGCAACAAGCTGGACCACGCCCCTCAGCTGAATGGGCTGGAGTGGTGGTTCCCTCTGCTGTAAACGCTGCTGTAAAATGCATCCGTGGCTATCATGAATGCGTTTATGACAGCTGTGTACTCATTTATGCCCGTAGTAAACGTGTTTAATGGCCATAAATGAGTCTGCGGCCAATTCCAATGGTGACAATGGTGGCTGGAACAAGGTCGGGGGGCTGGATTATTTGGTGTCTTAGGCCGGATCCAACCCACGGGCCATAGGTTGAGAACCCATGTTAAGAAGTAGAAGACGTGGATTCATATTTTGATCTTGGACATATTTGAATTTAATAAGCTAACTGGCTAGGAGTTTTTTCAAAGATAGTGAGAATGTTTATTCCTTAGGCTCAGTCCCAGCTGTTAAATAGATTTGAGCATCTGGCAGTATTATACTCTAGATATGCCAGTTTAATCTCTGTAGACTGGAATTTTTATTAGTGGACTTTCAATTTCAGCAAATAAGTAGTGGAATTTATTTTTGCATATCTGTTAATCTGCAGGTACATACACAATCCAATTAAGCCGGATGATCCTCCAGTTGTTGAGCAACCAAAACCTCTATATCCTTACCGAACAATAGGATGTGTATTCAGTCATCAAAGGTTTCTGGCAAACTGTCAGCCTTCTGATGCTGTAGAAGTTTGTTCCTTTGATTTACATGATGAATCCAAGTGGAAACCAATGAATGGAGAAGCCATCAAATCGGTGTGTTCTCCAGGGGCCACCACAGCACTGCCACCTTTTCCTCCTCTCTGTGCCACTGTAGTAGATGCTGCAGCAGCAAGCAATGAATTGGAGTTACAGCTTAGAATGCTAGTAGTGGAACACAGAAAGGTATATGTTATTATTTGCTCCTCTGCATCTTGGTTGCTTATGTTTATTAAACAGAGAAATCCAAAGAGTGCACATTAAAGTTGTCAGTAAAGCAAAGTTGTGCATTTAGAGCACAATGCCTACTAGCCAAAATGTTTAAGAGCCAGATGACTATGCAGACATTAGGCCAACTGAAGCACTGCTAACTCTACGTTTTTGTTAGCTAAGGGATTTAAAAATTACTTAGATCTATCCTCACTTTGTGGCTTCAGTGGCTCAAGTGGTTAAAATGCTGACTGAGAGGCGGAAGGTCAGCAGTTCAAAACCCGAGTACTGCATGACGGAATGAGCGCCCGTCTCTGTTCTAGCTCCTGCCAACCTAGCAGTTCGAAAGCAAGTAATTGCAAGTAGATAAATAGGTACCACTTGGGTGAGAAGGTAAACAGTGTTCCGTGCACTTCAATGTCTAGGCATACCTGCCACATGTCCATGGAAACGTCTGCAAACGCAGACAGCGCTGGCTCTTTGGCTATAAACAGAAATGAGTACTGAACCCTAGAGCAAGGGAGACCTTCACCTTTACCTATCCTCACTGTGGCCTTGCTTTGTGCTGGCTTAGTGACTTTTCATGGACGTCAGGAGTGTTTCAATCTGATATAACACAGGTCCTACCTCCTCCACTTCTCTCTCCCCTTTTAGCTAGGAGAACAGTTTTGCTGGTGAGTCTCTCTGAAATCAGTCAGAGGTCAGTCAAAATAACAGGGTTGTGCTGACACAAGAACATTGAGGTTTTTAGGTAGTGTTTGTGTTTTATTGTCATGTTTCTTTTATTACTTGTAAACCGCCCTGAGTCACTTCGGTGATAGATATACAAATAAATAAATAAATAAATAATTTCTGCCAGTTAAATTGACCTCTTCCTCTTCTAGACTCCCAACATCTTGCATGTCTTTGTATTAGGATTTTGCTTGTATGACACTTTTGTCTATAGGAAACTAGTCTGTCTCTTGGTATTCTGTCCTAATAGTAGCTTCTTACCTACAGTATAGGTTATGCATCAGGACAATCAGTTGTTGTGTTGCCCCATTTCTTTCAGCCATTTCCTTGTTTCCTTACATAAATCTGCACCAGCAGTTATTTTACCACGTTTAATGTAGAGTTTTAAAAGTTGTGCTTCGTTGTGTTGGTATTCTAGCTAACATGTTTTGTAATAACTGTGGTACTTTCTACATTGGCTTAGTGGATAGGGCACTTTGCTGGAGACTGGAAGGGTCTGGGTTCAATAGCCGAGAGCTGCACAATGGGGGACATGACAGGAGCTTCATTCGGGCGTCCCCTGCAAAAATCCTTTCAACCCAGAGTAATCTCTGACATGAAACACACAATAGTTGCATTTCTGAAATGTTCATGATGGAGAATATTTTTTACTTATAAGCCCATCCTAACTGCTTCCTGTTCTTTATGTGCTTTATTCATCATACAGGATCTTGGACTTGCAACTGTTTGGGATGACCAGCTCTCTTACCTCTTGTCACCAGCCTTAGCAGCCTATGAACTTGACCGCACCACAGGCATTTCCTCTGGAAATGAGGAGTTTCAAGATGCTATCAGAAGAGCCGTACCTGATGGTCATACATTCAAAGGATTCCCTATCCATTTTGTGTACAGAAATGCAAGGAGAGTGTTTGCTGCATGTACTCGGTAAAACTGTCCTCTTTTTTTACAGCTGATTGTTGCGTACTTTAAGAGAACCGTAAGATATAAACATTCTTATGTAATCTTACAAAGATGGTAATAATTTTCAATATTGGTTGCCAAAAAGATAAAAATGAAAATGCTTAAAGTGGTAGCCGTGTTAGTCTGTGCAAGCAGATCTGAGAGTAAATAAAACAACAGCCAAAAAAAAGGGCAAAAAATGTTGTGGCACCTTAAAGACTAACTCCTGTATGGTAGAACCTCGGTTGATGTAATTAATGTAATTAATGTGTTTTCTGGGATGTAATTGATGTAATTAATGTGTTCTCTGGGATGTTTCTTATAGCAAAAAATTAACCCAATTTTCCGTAGGAATGCATTGAAAACAAAAATACTTTAACTGAAATGCAGTTTCCTATGGGAAACTGCATTTCAGTTAAAGATTATGGGAAACTGCATTTCCAAAGGAAAAAGAAAAAAGAAAAAACAGTTCCAAAACAAATTCCATAAACTGAGCCACTATTTTCTAAGGATTTCCTTTTGTTATGCGATTTTTATGTTAACCAAGCCATTTGTTAACCGAGATTCCACTATTTAACTGTGAGCTTTCGTGGACCAAGTACACTTCATCAGACATAAGAATGAGTCCTCATGGATGTGTGTGTGCATAAATTGATGCTATAAGTCCTCACTCATGTCTGATAAAGTGGACTTGGAGAAAACTCACAGTTAAATACAGGAGTATTTAAGGTGCCGCTACATTTTTGTCTTTTTTGCTGTTCTGATTTATTTACTCTCACATATAAAAATTAAACTTACTTATTTATGAAAAGAACATTATCTCAACTGTTGATTGGGGTATACAGAAAGATCCTCCTCAAAGATTGTGGTACTTTTTAACCACAATTGGGCATACCCTGGTAACAGCAACCTTGTGTTACCAGCTAATCTTTCTTACACTAGGTCAGGCAAAAGGAACTGCAGACAGAAATCACCAACTGGTGCCTTCTTTTTGGCAGTTTCCCATCTGGCCTAGACACAGAAGAAGAAGAACTGTTGATTATGTTTGGTAATGTTTATATTCTTTGAATAACCCTTGCTGAAACTTGAAGTGCTCCTTTTAAGAAGATTTAATAATAAATTGAAGCCCTATGTAACTGAACAGTGAAAGGATGATGTCCTAGGCAGTGATGGGATGTCAAAAATTCTACTACCACGCCATGACGTCATGGACGTCATGGGTGTGGCCAATGTCATGACATCATGACGTCATGGGCGGAGCCAACGTCATGACATCATGACGTTGTGGGCAAGGCCAAAAATAAAATAAAAATAAAAAAAATAAACACGCACACAGACCCGTAAATAACTTAAAGAAATAAAATAAAGAAATAAATAAAATAAAAATTAAATAAAAGTACAACCACCCACCCAAAACACAAATAAATCACTCACCCACCCTAAATATAAAAGCCTCACTTACCTTCCTTGGTGCCGACGAACCTCCATATGGCCCGGGGCCACCCGGCAAGACACGCTGCCCCCGACTGCGGCCGTTTCTTTCTACGAAGGCCGCGGCCGGCCCTGCAGCTGCCGGCCACGGCCGCCACAGCCGCCTGCAGCCCCTGGCTGGCCACCGAGCTCCCACGGGCACGTTGGTGCCTGCGCGGGCCATCCGCCGCCGCCACGCCCTCCTAGGGACTTGGGCCCGACAAACCCCCATGCCCTGGGTAAGCCCGGCGGGGCTCACCACCGCCGCATCCTCCTCCGCCGGGCGCCTGCAGCTTCCTCGGGGCGGTGCCTTTTCAGCCAGGCTCTGGGTGCGGCCACGGGCGGCCAGGGCCTGCGGGGAGCAGTGGGTATGGTGGCGGCTCCAGCCATGGCCAGGAGCTGGAGCCACCGCTGCCCCCAGGCCCTGGCCGCCCGTGGCCGCACCCAGACCCGGGCCGAAAAGGCACCGCCCCAAGGAAGCTGCAGGCGCCCGGCGAAGGAGGATGCAGCGGTGGCGAGCCCCGCCAGGCTTACCCAGGGCATGGGGGTTTGTCGGGCCCAAGTCCCTAGGAGGGCGCGGCGGCGGCGGATGGCCCGCGCAGGCACCAACGTGCCCGTGGGAGCTCGGTGGCCGGCTAGGGGAGGTGCCCTTTTCTTAGGGCTGCCGCCGCTGCTGCCGGAGCCACTCTAAAAGGGGGCGGCTCCAGCTTCGGAATAATTTTTTTAAAAAAATTGGAGCCATTTGGCTCCAATTTAGTGCGCATGACCAGAAACTCAATTTGACGCATGCGCAATGTGTCAGATTGAGTTTCTGCGCATGCGCAGTCAATTGGAGCCATTTTAGCTCCGATTTTTTTTAAAAAAAATTCTTTTGGTGAGGCGTCTGGAACCGGACGCCTCAAAAGTGGACTCCCCTCCCGGAGAACCCTCCGGGATTGGTCCTACCGGTTCCAGGGAACCGTCTGGAACCGGGGACATCCCATCACTGGTCCTAGGACTCAAAGCACAATCCTGATACTTTTCACCTATGAAGAGTTTCAGCATTTTTTAATATTCCTGCACCTAGAAATAACATTCTAAACCTAGCTCTGGTAGATTGTTGTTACCAAACATAATTATACTTCAGTTTAATAGACCAGAATCCTGGCCTTGATGCTGACACTGAACCATATGTTAGTGGTAAATGTCTTGCTTACAGTTCTGTGAACAGAGCTAAAAATTAGTGAGGAAAAAATGCTTGTTAGAATTGCTCAGATGTAATTGTCAAAAAAACAACAACTAGCTGCTAGACTGAAAAACAGCAGCAAGGAGTTGCTGACAACTGAGGATAGTTGAGGTTTGTAAGAGAGCCAGTTCTGGCTAGGGCAGGGGTCAGCAAACTTGGCTCTGCAGATGTTCTTAGACTTCAATGACCAGAAGCCCAAGTCAGCACTCCTGCTGATCAGGGCTTCTGGGAACTGAAGTCCAAGAACATGTGGAGAGCCAAGTTTGAGGAACCCTGGGCTAGGAGAACTGGGAAGTTGTTGTGAAGTTTCAAGCAGAGGGCAGAATTTAGCACGAAAAGATTCCAGTGAAGAGAATTCAGGAAGTACTTGCAATAGAAACATACAAGAAACAAAAGCCAGTATGAAGAACTAGTACACCATCATACATGCTCCGTGCATCAACTTTGCCCCCGAGCATCTGTACAGCAGAGCATGGTTCTCCACTATGGAGCACATCCACACATGCAAAACAAGTTGATATTATGCTTATAGTGACAGGATGCTTCAAACCTACACCAGCTGAGTAAATATACCCTCTTGTTGGTATTACTCCCTCTAAGATCAGAAGTAGCAGTGGATGCTGAGAGAACTAAGCAAGAGAACAGCTCTCTGACCGGATATGAGAGGCAAGTCCGCCAGCTCAGATTCAGGAAGAGCTTTATGGCAAGAGCAAACATTCTTGAAGGTACACAAGAGCAAAACCAAATTAGAAGATGAATGGAGGAGCTTACATTAAAAGAGGATATGGCTGAGGAACTCCCCTACATCACTTTGAGGACCCTGAATAGGCTGAGTGTTGGAGTCACTAAATACAAGACTAACATGCTCAAGTAGGGGCTGCTGGTGAACAACAATACTGTGTGAATGTGGAGACGTACAGAATCTGGCTTATTTACTGGTCTGCTGATTACTGCCAGAAGCATGCACCTATGAGAACTTAAATTTGGGCAATGACAAAGTGAAGAAAGTGGCTTCATTTTGGCAATCCAGGATTTGATCGAGACACGGAATAAGAAGAAGAGCTGGAGGCAAAAGAAGATTGCTATATAGCAGTAATGGCCAACCTTGGCACTCCAGCTGTTCTTGGACTTCAATTCCCAGAAGCCCAAGTCAGCACTCCTGCAGATCAGAGCTTCTGGGAATTGAAGTCCAAGAACACCATCACTGCTATACAGGATCTGTCTTGAATTTTAAAACTATGGCTAGGGTAGAATGTGATGAAATGCAATCTGAAAGGTAAATTATCTACAGAGTTTTTTTCCTTTTGCAAGTAATTTTTGTCATAAATGACATGGTTTTATTTACCGTGTTTCTAGTTGTCTTTTACATCTCATGCCTTTTTTATAACTAGTAGCTGTTGTGTTTCCAAAATAAGAATGAATGTTAACATTAATATAGTTGTTCTGTAGTCTTGACTGCTACTGTCTCTAATAATAGGTCTCAATCCAGTTTTAGTCACATGAAAACTATTATGTGTTCTGGATGAATGTGAGTCAGCTATCAATTACTGTGAAAAAACATTGTTGTCATCATGATATTTGTCTGATAGATCACAAAGAATACTATGCTTGATATGGTTTCATCCATAATAAATGATGAAGCAGCGTTAGACTCTTATTGCCTGACATGCCAGATGCCTGAAAAGAGGAGAAACTATTATGGAGATAATAGACAATAATTGCTGTAGTATCTGTTAACCTTTTTAGAAATGTTGCATACACAATGATTTCAAAAGGCCCCTTGATGCCACTGCTGCTGAAATTTGATGTCACAGAATTTATTTTTCCTTTTTAAAGTGCTGTTTTCCCCATTTAAACAAGTATGGGGCCATAGTGCTTAGTGGTCAAGACGGTGAACTTCGTGATTGGAAGGTTGGCTAGTCAGCAGTTCAAGACCCAATTGCTGTACGATGGAGTGAATTCCCATCTTCTGTCCAAGGTTCTGCTAATTTAGCAGTTCAGAAGAAAGAAATTGAAAGTAGATAAACTGATACAGTCTCAGCAAGAAGGGTAACAGCATTCCATGTGCTCTTGCATCTAATCTTACCTGTCAGATGACCACGGAAGATGTGCAGTCACAGATAGTACTGGCTCTGGCTGTAAATGGAGATGAGCACCACCGCCTAAAGTCAGATACGACTGGTTTTTGAGCAAGAAGACCTTTATTTTTATTAGCTTTTTACTTCCAAAAACATTGCAGGTGTGAAAATTTACTAGTAAGCAAAGCATGCCTTGATGAGTAGACACCTTTTTAAGGAAACAAAGGGTAGCTTAAAATAAACCACCACTATTTTGCCATCAAATGTCCTCACCCACTTATGCAATGTTATTTTCCCCTCTTTTAACAGAATAAAAAGGAAATATTAACTCATAGTGGTTATTCATGTTTTTGTTTCTTTAAATAGATCTCCTTTCTGTGAAGAAATACTATCTTGTAGAGGGGACCAAGTGCGGCTTGCAGTTCGTGTTAGAGTGTTCACATATCCTGAATCTGCATGTGCTGTTTGGATCATGTTTGCTTGCAAATACCGCTCTGTACTTTAAGAAGTCATTCACACCTCTGGCTGAAATCCTCTGCAGATAGAAGTCCCACTGACACCAAAGACTTCTGTGTATTCCTGTTACGAGGTTAGCACTTCGGTCCTGAATTAATTTACTTGGAAGTAAATCCCATTGAATTTAATGGGATATGTTTCTGTGCATCCTTAGGATAACAGGTTTGTAGATCACATGAGAAGATGCTACTAAAATACTATTCTCATATATAAGTGTGGTTTTTGTAAAGGCTGCTGGTGCAATACTACGAGTGTTTATGCAAAATATGTACTTGTGTGTAAAGTATGGGGAAAATATTGTACAGAATGTATTTTATGTATTAATAAAATATTTTTATTTTAATAAAATATTTTTAAATAAAGACTTCTAGGAGTTTAAACTAGCATTGGTTCTTTAGTGTTTCACATTTCCAGGCTAGACTTTAATATTTTGTGTTGCAGTGACTTTAAAATGTTGGAATGTTATACTACATTTTCTTCTGAATGTTTTGCATAGGGAAAATAACAAACAAAAAATACAGAGAAAGATTCCAGAATACATAATTCTAATCTTATGGCTCATTTGAAATGCTAACCCACTGAATTGAGACAATCCATATATTCTGCCCCAGTGAATGCAGCTGTGGGCAAGAAATACTGTACTTCATGATTTTTAATTCGATAGTATTACAATTCTCTTAACAATTTGAATTTGGTTTTGCACTGCAGCTCAGGTTTATTCTAGATTTTGATTTGTGCACTGGCAGAGCAAAGAGTTCTCTGCACTTTCCATAGAAATCTCTCAATCACCCTGAAAACGTCTACACAGTGACTCAGGAAAACTCAAATGATGATGATCTATGTTTTATATATTGTAAGCCCGCCTGAATGTTGCTTTCATCAAAAGGATGGGGTATAAATGTAAACAAACAAATTAGAATTAATATCCAGATGCCAGTACTGTATAGCCATTTCCTCTGGCCTGGCCAACCCCCACCTGGAAAGTTTTAGTACTTATGAGGCATCTAGAAGCCTGCAGGTGACTTGGAATGAATCCAAGCTCGAACACTGCATCACTTCAAAATACCTGGGAGTTACCTTGGATTGAACTCTCACTTTCAAGACCCACTGCCTCAATACCAAAGAGAAGGTTTTTGTCAGGAACAACATTCAGAGGAAAATAACAGGTACAAGTTGAGGTGCCCAACTACACACATTATGAACTTCTGTGCTAGCTTTATGTAATCTTCAGGAGAGTGCTAGTCTAGGCCCTAAATGAAATGGCAAGATTGGTCACAGGATGCCTAAAACCAACTCCAATACAAAAAGTACATTACTTAGCGGACATCCCTTCATCAAAATTCTGTTGAGAAAGTACTGCTCAGAAAGATTGCGTCAAAGCAAATTCCTTGGAAACACATTTGTTATTTGGTCACCAACCACCAAAACAGAGACTGAAATCAAGGCATAGCTTCCTCACAACTTCTGCCCCTCTGAATAACCAGCCTGCACAGACCTCCTTAGAACTATGGAAGGCAAGCAAAGAGCTATCAGATAACTGGGCAGAACCACACGACACACTACCACCTGGCCAAGAACAACCATGGCCTGTGTGGAAAGGTTTAAACAGATAGCATGCAGGGGTAGGAAGATCAAGGGCTAATCTGAGAAAGTGTGGTTTCCCTGTAGATGACAGCCTGTGTGAATGCAGAGAAGTACAAACTGTCTCCCATATAATACAATGCACATGATGGCCCTGAACTTTCACTTAGGTAGGAGGACCTTATGTTGGCAAGAGGAAATTATTATTTTTATTAGTTCAAATTTATATTGCCGCCCACTTGCCGTGGCAACTCAGGGCGGCTTACAAACAATACATTACAATACTGTTCATGTGGCCCAATATTGGACAGATGTCATCTAGCCCTTTTTAAATTCGATTTTGTTTTTAGACGTGTTAATTTTAGCTTTGTATATTATTATATGCTGGCGGTGCCTCTGACACAAATAAAGAAAGTACTTAATGGATTTTCTATCTTGAGGTTTGGAGATGGGTAGATGGATAGCTTTAGAACTACAATCTAGATTCCAGTGTAGCTCTTTCCTTTGGCCTGGCCAACAGCCAGCTTGTATCTACATATGCATGTATGTATGGATGAATAGATAGTTTTAGAACTACAATCCAGATGCCAGCCTAGCCTTTTCCTCTGGCCTGGCCAACCCTCATCTGAAAGGTTTTGGCACCTAATGGATTTTCTATCTTGAGATCTGCAGATGTATGTATATATGAATGTATATATGTATCGACGATTTTAGAACTACAATCCAGATGCCAGCCTAGCCTTTTCCTCTGGCCTGGCCAACCCCCACCTGAAAGGTTTTGGCTCCTAATAGATTTTCTATCTTGAGATCTGCAGCTGTATGTATATATGAATGAATGAATGTATGTATGGACGATTTTAGAACTACAATCCAGATGCCAAACTAGCGATTTCCTCTGGCCTGGCCAACCCCCACCTGAAAGGTTTTGGTGCCTAATAGATTTTCTATCTTGAGATCTGCAGATGTATGTATGTATATATGAATGAATGTATGTATGGACGATTTTAGAACTACAATCCAGATGCCAAACTAGCGATTTCCTCTGGCCCGGCCAACCCCCACCTGAAAGGTTTTGGTGCCTAATAGATTTTCTATCTTGAGATCTGCAGATGTATGTATATATGAATGTATGTATGGACGATTTTAGAACTACAATCCAGATGCCAACCTAGCCATTTCCTCTGGCCTGGCCAACCCCCACCTGAAAGGTTTTGGCACCTAATGGAATTTCTACCTTGAGGTCTGGGTATGTATGTATGCATGGATGGATGAATGGATAGTTTTAGAACTACAATCCAGATGCCAGCCTAGCCTTTTCCTCTGGCCTGGCCAACCCCCACCTGAAAGGTTTTGGCACCTAATAGATTTTCTATCTTGAGATCTGCAGATGTATGTATGTATGAATAAATGTACGTATGGACAATTTTAGAACTACAATCCAGATGCCAAACTAGCCATTTCCTCTGGCCTGGCCAACCCCCACCTGAAAGGTTTTGGTGCCTAATAGATTTTCTATCTTGAGATCTGCAGATGTATGTATGTATATATGAATGAATGTACGTATGGACAATTTTAGAACTACAATCCAGATGCCAGCCGAGCCATTTCCTCTGGCCTGGCCAACCCCCACCTGAAAGGTTTTGGTGCCTAATAGATTTTCTATCTTGAGATCTGCATATGTATGTATGTATGTATGTATGTATGTATGTATGTATGTATGTATGTATGTATGTATGTATGAATGTATGTGTATGTATGTATGTATGAATGTATGTATGTATGTATGAATGTACGTATGGACGATTTTAGAACTACAATCCAGATGCCAACCTAGCCATTTCCTCTGGCCTGGCCAACCCTCACCTGAAAGGTTTTGGTGCCTAATAGATTTTCTATCTTGAGATCTGCAGATGTATGTATGTATATATGAATGAATGTACGTATGGACAATTTTAGAACTACAATCCAGATGCCAGCCGAGCCATTTCCTCTGGCCTGGCCAACCCCCACCTGAAAGGTTTTGGTGCCTAATAGATTTTCTATCTTGAGATCTGCATATGTATGTATGTATGTATGTATGTATGTATGTATGTATGTATGTATGTATGTATGTATGTATGTATGTATGTATGTATGTATGTATGAATGTATGTGTATGTATGTATGTATGAATGTATGTATGTATGTATGAATGTACGTATGGACGATTTTAGAACTACAATCCAGATGCCAACCTAGCCATTTCCTCTGGCCTGGCCAACCCTCATCTGAAAGGTTTTGGCACCTAATGGATTTTCTATCTTGAGATCTGCAGATGTATGTATATATGAATGTATATATGTATCGACGATTTTAGAACTACAATCCAGATGCCAGCCTAGCCTTTTCCTCTGGCCTGGCCAACCCCCACCTGAAAGGTTTTGGCTCCTAATAGATTTTCTATCTTGAGATCTGCAGCTGTATGTATATATGAATGAATGAATGGCTGTATGGACAATTTTAGAACTACAATCCAGATGCCAAACTAGCCATTTCCTCTGGCCTGGCCAACCCCCACCTGAAAGGTTTTGGTGCCTAATAGATTTTCTATCTTGAGATCTGCAGATGTATGTATGTATATATGAATGAATGTATGTATGGACGATTTTAGAACTACAATCCAGATGCCAAACTAGCGATTTCCTCTGGCCCGGCCAACCCCCACCTGAAAGGTTTTGGTGCCTAATAGATTTTCTATCTTGAGATCTGCAGATGTATGTATATATGAATGTATGTATGGACGATTTTAGAACTACAATCCAGATGCCAACCTAGCCATTTCCTCTGGCCTGGCCAACCCCCACCTGAAAGGTTTTGGCACCTAATGGAATTTCTACCTTGAGGTCTGGGTATGTATGTATGCATGGATGGATGAATGGATAGTTTTAGAACTACAATCCAGATGCCAGCCTAGCCTTTTCCTCTGGCCTGGCCAACCCCCACCTGAAAGGTTTTGGCACCTAATAGATTTTCTATCTTGAGATCTGCAGATGTATGTATGTATGAATAAATGTACGTATGGACAATTTTAGAACTACAATCCAGATGCCAAACTAGCCATTTCCTCTGGCCTGGCCAACCCCCACCTGAAAGGTTTTGGTGCCTAATAGATTTTCTATCTTGAGATCTGCAGATGTATGTATGTATATATGAATGAATGTACGTATGGACAATTTTAGAACTACAATCCAGATGCCAGCCGAGCCATTTCCTCTGGCCTGGCCAACCCCCACCTGAAAGGTTTTGGTGCCTAATAGATTTTCTATCTTGAGATCTGCATATGTATGTATGTATGTATGTATGTATGTATGTATGTATGTATGTATGTATGTATGTATGTATGTATGTATGTATGAATGTATGTGTATGTATGTATGTATGAATGTATGTATGTATGTATGAATGTACGTATGGACGATTTTAGAACTACAATCCAGATGCCAACCTAGCCATTTCCTCTGGCCTGGCCAACCCTCACCTGAAAGGTTTTGGTGCCTAATGGATTTTCTATCTTGAGATCTGCAGATGTATGTATGTATGTATGTATGAATGTACGTATGGACGATTTTAGAACTACAATCCAGATGCCAACCTAGCCATTTCCTCTGGCCTGGCCAACCCTCACCTGAAAGGTTTTGGTGCCTAATGGATTTTCTATCTTGAGATCTGCAGATGTATGTATGTATGTATGTATGTATGTATGTATGTATGTATGAATGTACGTATGGACAATTTTAGAACTACAATCCAGATGCCAACCTAGCCATTTCCTCTGGCCTGGCCAACCCTCACCTGAAAGGTTTTGGTGCCTAATGGATTTTCTATCTTGAGATCTGCAGATGTATGTATGTATGTATGTATGTATGTATGTATGTATGTATGTATGTATGTATGTATGTATGTATGTATGTATGTATGTATGTATGTATGTATGTATGTATGTATGAATGTACGTATGGACAATTTTAGAACTACAATCCAGATGCCAACCTAGCCATTTCCTCTGGCCTGGCCAACCCTCACCTGAAAGGTTTTGGTGCCTAATAGATTTTCTATCTTGAGATCTGCAGATGTATGTATGTATATATGAATGAATGTACGTATGGACGATTTTAGAACTACAATCCAGATGCCAACCTAGCCATTTCCTCTGGCCTGGCCGACCCCCACCTGAAAGGTTTTGGCACCTAATGGATTTTCTACCTTGAGGTCTGGGTATGTATGTATGCATGCATGGATGGATGGATGGATGGATAGTTTTAGAACTACAATCCAGATGCCAGCCCACAGCCATTTCCTCTGGCCTGGCCAGCCTTCAGCAGCTGGAGGGGTGCCAGACCCTCGTGGCTGGGCTGTGTTTTTGTTTCCTCCTCGCCCTCCCCACCCGTTCCCCGCTGCCCTTCTTTGCCCGCAGGCGGGAGGAGGTAGAGCCGAGCCTAGCCCTAGCCGGGCGAGGGCAGAAGAGGAGAAGGACGCCATTGCGTTGCTATGAGGAGACTCCCGCCCTCCGCCCTCCCTTTCCACTGACTGACTGACTGACGGACGGACGCGCGGGCTCTGTGGTTGGAGCGTCGCCGGCGACTGGGGCTCCAACTCACGCGCTCCGTTGCTGAGGGAGGAGGAGGAGGAGGAATAGGAATAGAGGGGAAGATGAAGGCGGCGGGCAGGGAGAAATCCTGGCGGCGGAGGTGAGGCTTTTGCCGCAGGCCGAGCAAAACGAAGGAAGGCAACGAGGGGGCATCTCTTCCCTTCTCCTCCCCCCCGGGCGGCGGCATGGCTGACGCCGGGGCTGCGGGAGGCACCAACGAGGAAGAAGACCCCTTGCCGGGCACCTCCATCGTCTGCGGCGGAGCGGAGGTGCGGCTGGGGCTGCAGGACGCCCTGACGCTGGACGAGATCCTCAAGCTCTACAACCAGCCCATCAACGAGGAGCAGGCTTGGGCCGTTTGCTACCAGTGCTGCAGCGCCCTCCGCGCCCGAAGCCACCGCAGGGAGGCTCCGGCCCGTAAAGGGGAGAGCGCCGCCGACATCCGGATCTGGAAGGACGGCGGCGTCACCCTGGACGGGCCCAGCTGCGCTTCGGACCCTCCAGGAGCAGGTGAGGGTCAGAAGCCTCTCTCTCTCTCTCTCTCTCTCTCTCTCTCTCACACACACACACACACACAGAGCAAGTGAGGGTCAGGAGGCCCCCCCCTCTCTCTCTCTCTCACACACACACACACACAGAGCAAGTGAGGGTCAGGAGCCTCTCTCTATCAGACAGACAGACAGACAGACAGACACACACACACACACACACGTGAGGGTCAGGAGCTCATCTCTCTCTCTCTCTCTCTCTCTCACACACACACACACACACACACACAGAGCAGGTGAGGGTCAGGAGCCTCTATCAGACACACAAACACACAGCAGATGAGGGTCAGGAGTTCTCTCTCTCTCTCTCTCTCTCACACACACACACACACACAGAGCAGGTGAGGGTAAGGAGCCTCTATCAGACACACACACACAAAGCAGGTGAGGGTCAGGAGCTCATCTCTCTCTCTCTCTCTCTCACACACACACAGAGCAGGTGCGGGTCAGGAGCATCTATCCGACACAAACACACAGCAGATGAGGGTCAGGAGTTCTCTCTCTCTCTCTCTCTCTCTCTCACACACACACACACACACACACACACACACACACACAGAGCAGGTGAGGGTCAGGAGCATCTATCAGACACAAACACACAGCAGATGAGGGTCAGGAGCTCATATCTCTATCTCTCTCTCTCTCTCTCTCTCTCTCACACACACACACACACACAGAGAGAGCAGGTGAGGGTCAGGAGCATCTATCAGACACACAAACACACAGCAGATGAGGGTCAGGAGTTCATCTCTCTCTCTCTCTCTCTCTCTCTCTCACACACACACACACACACACACACATACACACAGAGCAGGGGAGGTGAGGAGCTCATATCTATCTCTCACACACAGAACCAGGCTTGCCTCAGAGTCAGTCCTGGGCAGTTTGTCCTGAACCCCCAAGGGGCTGTTTTGCATCATGCCCTTTCCCTTGAGGAAACCCACCTATCCACCCATCTACCTACTTCCACCTCACCTGCCTCTCCTTCCCTCCTGGGCTCTGCAGCTTTTCCCTGACAGACAAGGCTACTCTTCCACTAGGTCAGGAGACAAGCACTGCAGAATGAACTTGCCAAAAATGCCTTCATTTTGGCATTTTTGAAATGGTCGCTATTTTAGTCTGTGTTTCAAGCATATCAGAGAGTAAACAAAACAAAAAGTGTGTCTAGCTTATCAGAGAGTAAATAGAACAAAAGAATAACCCACTGTGGGACTTTGAGGACTAACTGCTGTATTTTAATGTTAGCTTTCATGGATAAAGTCCACTTCATCAGAAATAAGAGTGAATTGTCATGGCATCAATTTAAACACATCAGGTACAAAGGCAGAGAATAGTTAACATAACAGATAAGTATACAAATCAATGCGTTTTTTACATCTGGTGATACCTGTTCTTCAGATTAGTTGTGAGGCTTCACCCTTTTGAATTGCAAATAGTTAGTAAATTGATGTAAGACAAACATTGTGTCATTACACATTTGCTAATGAGTTTACCTTCAGGTGCAGCATCTATTGTGTGAGTGGCCCAGGCCAAGCTGGGCCTGAAGGTTAAACTCATTAGCTAATGCACAATGGCACAATGTTTGTCTTGCATCCATCTACTAACTATTTGCAATTCAACTGGGAAACTTCACAACTAATCTGAAGAACAGGTATTAGCAGTTGTAAAACAAACGCATTGAATTTATACTTCTCTGTTATTCTAACCATTCTGTACCTGATGTGTATAAATTGATGCCATGAAATCTCACTCATGTCTGACTAAGTGGACTTGACACAACAAAGCTAACATTAAAATACAGCAGTTAGTTTTTAAAGTGCCACAGTGGTTTTTTTGTTTATTATCTAATATTCATTTTGGCAATTTTATGCCCCATCCATTTCCTCCATCTCTTCAGGTTGTGTTTGTTTAAATCTAGATAGGAACCTCCTCCTTTTTACCTCCAAGTGACGGTGATCCTTCCCACCAGAGTACAAAGATACTTCTGTGCATCTTGTTCATATGTTTCTCCCCTCAGCTATTCCTTTGGTATAAAGAGCTTGTTGTTCAGCATCCTCCTTTTGCTTCCTCAGCTCTAAATGTAGCCTTTCTCCTCCCCCCCCCCTTTGGTTTGAATAATAAGAGGTCAAATGCTCAGGACCCAAACCATTTTTTCCTGTTTTCATTTGCTGCATTAATGGCTGATGTAGAAAGCAGGTCTGGCAAGGAGCATGATGGAGCTTAAGCAGATGCCTTGAGTTGTGTGGTTGTATTTCCATTTTTAATAGAGTGACAAGCATGGCTGTGTTTGACTCCTCAGAAGGCAGGATCAGATAGACTGGGGATGTCGCTTTGTCTGTGTATTTACCAAAATTGCTCCGGCTTCTTATCTAAACCAGAATGTTTTATGCTCCTGCTCAGAGAAGGCCTGTAGAAATGAAAAGGATGTAAAACAGCTCATGTAGGTCATCATGATGTTGGGGGAGGGCACCACAAAGCAAAACAAAGAGAGCAGCTGTCAGAGCCTCAGCATGCTATGAGCAGGAGGTTTTAGGATTTTCTAGTTTTGTGTTTTTGTTTTGTGTATGTTTACTCAAAAGGAGTGCTATCTTAAACCAGATTATTCAGGATAAATGATACTGACAACAGTAGAATTTTACATCTTGGTCTCGTAATCCTGCATCTGCTTGCAAGTTCATTTTACATTTTTTAAAACCAGATACAAATATATGTTGTATACTGTATAACCAAATGCTTTATTTGCAGTGATTAATAAAGGAAAAACAAAGAAAACCTATAATTTATACAGGAAATAAAATGGGGCTTTGTATGTGTTTTGTGCAAGTTAGACAGATCCAGCAGTTAAGTTTACTGTGTACTTTATATACATGAATAGTGTAATTACACTAGTCTTATATGCGTTAGCATATGCCTTCCAGTGTCTCTAATTATACCCACTGCCTCACACACACTTGTGAAAATCAAGTCAGCATCCCAAACTATAATTAAAAGCCAGCACAGTGTAAAGTCATTCTGACAGGGAAGATATTATGTTTGTAATTTTACTTCTAAAATTAAAAAACCATTAATACAAAAAGTGACACACAGTTTGTGTCACAGAAGTCCTAATTTTACTCAGTATTTCAGGTGAGTAAGATAGAAATGAAATAATTTCAGTTCTTAAGACCAGAAGAAATTTGAATTTAAAGATTTAAGGCATGGTATGCAATTTCTGTAATCTTTTATTGTATGGAGCATGATAGGAGAAAGTATTGTAGTGTTTAGTCCACCTGCTATTTTTTTAATGTATCCTCCATGTTCTCTTTTAGAAACTAGTGATGTTCTGTAGCACATTCCATAAATTTGTCCTAGAACAGCCACCTGTCTATATAGTTTTGTATTTTATGTGTCTTAGTAATGATGTAGTGGGTTTCCCCATATCTTGTAACAAAATATCTTCTTATGAGACATATATGCTCCAAAAGAGTGGTGGGTTTTTAAAGTTAGTACCATATGGGAATAATAACGTTTCCCACACCAATTCTTGTTTTTCCTATTGCCTTTCTGAAGCTTTGATCTGCAATCCACCTTTGGGAAAGAAAGTTGCAAGTGGAAGGTAAAATTCCTTTCCTGCATCCTTTGTGTATGTGTATCTTCATAGTTAGAGAAGATCCAGGCTTAAGCACACATCTCCTCTTGTGGATTTAGATTGATATAGTGTAGTAGAAGTTGCATAGCTGCCTTTTATTGTTTGGGAAGAATAACTATGGCCATTTGATCTACTCATAGAAACAACATTCAAAATTGAGTAATATTTTAATTGAAATCCTGAAGAGTTACAAGTAAGAGTCCAACTACATTGGAAAGAAAAATCGGAACAGTTTACTGTTTAGCAGTCTGTATTGTGTTTGAAACTTCAGTCAGTGTTAACACAAAGATTCACGTTGAATCAGGAGTTTACTGGTCCTATTACGTATAAAGTGACTCACATTCCAGCCCATTGTCCCCTCTTCTTTCCTTCCTTTGGTTCCACTTCTGTTGCGCCTTTTAGTAAGAGCATGACTTGATGATAAAATGATCTACTGCTAATCTCATATATGTAAGTAATTTGTAAAGGTTTTTTAAAACTTCAGAGGATAGGCATGTTTTCCTAGTCCTAAACATCACCGCTCCCAGCTGCCTACGTCAGCACACATTCTTAACAACACAGTATATAGAAGATGGTTTTGAACTGAAGGAAATCACAGGGGTAGTGTTTATAGAGCTCAGTGCAGTTTATGATCAGTTGTGTTGTCTAGTGGGCGGCATACAAATTAAATATGATACAGTCAACCATGCAGCACTGCTGAGTAAAGTCTTTATCACAAAGGACTTTAAATTTACAAAAATCATAGGCTGTTTACTGGAAAACTGCAGATTTTTTGTTGATTTCCAAGGACAATGCAGCCACTGGAGAAATCAAAGAAATGGCCTCCTGCAGGGCAGTGTGCTAGCCCCCACACTGTTTAACATATACTAATATCAACCACTGCCAGAAGCCACTATGAGCTTTCTCTATGCCAGTGATCTTGCAATTGCCACACAGTAAACAATCTTCAAGACTGTTGAGAAAAAATTGACTGAGGCTTTGAACTTAATGACTGTATATTATAAGTAAAGGTAAATGTTTCCCTTGCTCGAAAGCCAGTCATATCTGACTCTAGGGTTCATTGCTCATCTCTGTTTCACAGCCAAAGAGCCAGCGGTGTCTGCTTCTGCAGACGTTTCCGTGGTTATATGGCAGGCATGACTAGACACTGGAGCACATGGAACGTTGTTTACCTTCCCACCAAAGTGGTCCCTATTTATCTACTTGCAATTTCTTGCTTTCGAACTGCTAGGTTGGCAGGAGCTGGGACAAAGAAGGGAGCTCATTCCATCCTGCACGAACTCAGGAACTGCTGACCTCCTGCCTTCCAGTCAGCCTCTTAGCCACTTGAGCCACTGCAGTCCTATATATTATAGGGATAACCAGCTGAAACCAAACTGTCTAAAAACTCAACTCTGTGCTTTTCATCTGAAAAATTCCAATCATCAAAAAGGTTGCAGGTGAACTGGAATGGGACCAGGCTCGTACACTGCGACACCCCCCAAATACCTGGGAGTTATCCTGGATTGAACTCTCACTTTCAGGACCTACTGCCTGCATACCAAACAGAAGGTTTTTTGCAAGGAACAATATTCTGAGGAAAATAACAGGCACAAGTTGGGGTGCCCGACCACACACATTAAAAACTTTTGTGCTAGCTTTATGTTACTCTGCAGGATGGTATGCTAGTCCAGTTTGGTTCAGATCAGTGCATGCAAAGCAGGTGGATGTGACCCTAAATGAAACAGTGAGATTGGTCACAGGATGCCTAAAACCAACCCCAGTACAAAAAGTGCATTACTGTACTTAGCTGGCATCCCTCCACCAACCTGCTCAGAAAGAGTAGGTAAAAGCAAGCTCCTCGGAAACACACCTGCTATTTGATCACCAACCACCAAAGCAGAGACTGAAAGCAAGGCACAGTTTCCTCATAACTTCTGCTCCCCCAAACAACCAGGCCCCACAGACTGCTCTAACACTTTGGAAGGCAAGCAAGGAGTTACAAGACAACTGGGCAGAACTATATGATTCTCTACTGCCTGGCCATGAACAACCATGGCCTCTGTGGAAAGCTTTAAATAGATTGTGTGCTGGGATAGGAAGATCAAGGGCTAATCTGAGAAAGTGGAGTTTCCCTGTAGACGGTTGCCAGTGCGGATGTGAAGAAGAGCAAACAATCACCCATATGATACAATGCATGTAATGCCCTTCAGCGTGCACTGAAGAGGACCTTATTTTGGCAAGAGGAAATGCTGTTGAAGTGGCCTGATATTGGGTGGATGTCATCTAGTTCTTTTAATTCCTTTTTGTTTTAGATATGTTAGTTTTTGCTTTGCATGTTTTTATATGCTTGTGGTGCCTCTGACACGACTAAAGAATGTCATTGAAACCCCACCTGCAGACATGTCTTCCATTTTTACAAGGACATACTACAACTAACCACATAAGGGGAAAACCCCATTTGAATCATTCCATCTTTAAAAAGTAGAATCCTCCAGCAGAGAAAAAAGTTATGTGGTTTTTTTTAATTAAAACCAGCCTCTGTGTCATGAGGTATGTGAAAAAATACTTCGAATTCACCTGTTTTATGAGCAGGTGAAATCCTGCAATATTTGACCATGTAGTCACATGAGTCTGGCAAGGTTATCCTGCTATGATAATACAGTAGACCATAATGCCAGCAACTCAATGCCAAGCATCAAGCAGAGGTTAACTAAACTGACAGCCCTGAGGACTAACAACCTTGGCGAAGTTCACAGGGAAGGGTGATGGTTCCCAAATAGATTAAATCTCACTTGAATCCAGCAACTTTATCAATACTGGCCTGGGGCTGAGGATGACTTTGTGTGCCAAAAGGGCTCAGGACCAGTGGTACGGGTGTCATGCTGTGATGCAGAAGACATATTCGCAGGACAGTCTTCATGGCTGATCTCCGTGATGATTGCCAATACAGTCAAACCTCGCATAAAGAGCGTTTCGCTTAAAGAGTAACTCGCTTAAAGAGCAGAATTTTCCCTGAATGTTCGCTTCGCTTAACAAATAAAACCAACCAAAAACTTGCTTAACAAATAAATTGGGGTTTGCAGTACCCCCCACAATTGATCATTTACAATGGTGTTTCGCTTAAAGAGCAAACTCTCTTAAAGAGCAATCCTGTGGAACGCATTATGCTCTTTAAGCGAGGCACCACTGTATTTGGGATCAGATACTGCACTAGAAGAAGAAGAAGTAGTAGTAGTAGTAGTAGTAGTAGTAGTAGTAGTAGTAGTAGTAGTAGTAGTAGTCACAGCCTAAGACATATATTATATATATATTCAGGTTGTCCAGAATACTTCATCAAGTAAAGATGATCTAGAACCAAGACCTCTAGTAAAAAGCTTTGTGCCAGGGACAGGTATTTATCTCCTGGTTTCATCGCATCTTTACATGATGACAGTCCTAGACAACTCAAAAGCTTACCTGATGTGTAATTGTTATGAATATAATAAAGGTACTGCATTGTGTCATTTTTTTCAGTGTTAGCTCTGACCATACCATAGCATATTTATGGTAGTGTACGATGAAAAGAGCTGGTGCCACTGTGAAGTGGTCTTGCCTAACAATCTCAGTAGATAATCTGTCAGTTGGTCAACAGCAGAACAATATTAGTATTTTCATGTACAGTACACAGTATGCTTGACATAGATGGTCATATGGGGATCACTCATACAACTTATATAATGAAATCCAGTAGTGTAACTTACTCCACATAACAGAGACTAAGGAAAACAAAACAGCAAAAAATTGTTAAAGACTAACTTCTGTATTTAAATAACAATGTCTGATAAAGTGGACTTGGTCCACAAAAGCTCACATTTAAATACAGGAGTTAGTCTTTAAGGTGCCACAACATTTTTGCCTTTATTGCTGTTTTGTTTTGTTTACTTTCTGGTATACTTTCACAGACTAACATGGCTACCGCTTCAAACATTTTTACTCCACATAAGACTTCTGTCATCAGCTGCAGTGGCCTTTTTTTAAAAGTAAGACTTTCTGATTCTTTCCCATAAAATTTCCAGTAGTTTTCAGAAGTTAAATATCCCCCTCATCCCATGGCCCAAGATGGCTTCCCTGTGATGAAAATGATCCCTAGAAAACCTTGGGGCCTTTGGGTTGTGGGGAAAATCTGAAAGCTATAGTTCCTGAAAAATCACCATGAGTGATAATACCATTAACTTCATACAGTATAAAAGCAAAAGGATTTCAGTTTTTATATATTGTATTACTGTACAGTAATTGAAACTAACAATTAACTGTTCCATCTGACAAGGCTATGTTCCCCTGACTGAACAATGAGAATCTATATGCAAAATCAACTTTGAATATATAGTGTATTTATACACATACAGTATTAGTGTCAACACTAATGATAAAATAACACTTGATGATAAAATAACACACATGCATGGTTTAGCTAAGAAACAATACATGCATGGCAGGACAACCAAGTTAGTAATAAAGTACTGTACAGTAATACCTCAGATAACATTTGCTTCAGATATCGCTAAAACTGCATAACATTGAGCAATGGGGGGGGGGGAATTGCATTGCTTAACGTTAAATCCTATGGGATGCATCGGATAATGTTTGCTAAAGCCTGTGCTGGTTACAATGTATCTCTATGGAGTTTTAACATTATCTGATGCATCCCATAGGATTTTAATGTTTTCTGATGCATTCATTGGATAACATTAAAAATTGGATAACACTAAGACTTGTGGAACCAAGTTTTAGCGTTTCCAAGGTTTTACTGCATTATGTACAAACTATAGCTTTCAATTCAGTTGAATATTTAGCTTCACAGATGCCATTACTGTAATCTTGCCTTAAAGTTTTCAATGCTTGGTTCATAATATTTAATCTACCTCTGTCCAGAAACAGGTGTAAATAGTGATCATAGCTATCAAGGTTGTTTATCCGTCAGTAACAGGAGCACCTTAAAACATTAAACCTATTCCTTTAGGAGGAGTACAACACAATCTAGAGTTGCAAATCTCAGATTTACAAACCAGTCACCTGGTTTGAATCATTTTATTAGGATTCGATTTTGACTTCCTGGCCTTTGTTAGGACTATCACTGGATTCAAGCACTAAACTAGGTCATGAAGTAGAAAATGGAAACTGATGGTGATTTAGAGATGTGAAGGCCTTTATAAAGCCTTCACATATCTGTTTAGGCTGCACTTTGCATAATAATTTGTGAATAAACCCTGTTGAATATAAGGGATCTATAAATAACGTTATGTGGGCTTCACTGACAGAGTAATCCCATGTCTTCTGATCTTTTAACATAACAAGGCAGCAAATTTCTATACATCTAGGTTGTTGGAAAGAATTGTGACAATCAGATAGCCTCAAGTGATAAAATGTCTCTCAGTCAGAACATAAATTTCTACAAGCAGATTGTACAGATGGAGGGAAACATTGCTGATTAAAATAAGGTAGATAAATTAAACAAGTAAGTTATGCTATAATGCGAATAACAAAAGAAAGTGTATACATTGCAAGGTGATTACTCCAAGCAACAAGATTTCAATCCAAATTCTGTATTCCACAACTATGATAATAGATTGGCTTGTGAACATGAAATAACATGTAGTCATTTAACCTCATATGTCTGCTCTGCTTAAAAGTCATCTCCAGTTTTGGCTGTCACTCAGTGGTGGGCATCAGCAGGTTCGCACCAGTTCACCAGAACCAGTAGCAGAAATTCTGGCTGGCCCTGCCAATCCCAAGTTTTGAAATAATGTAGTCCTAATTTGGGTGCAATGCAGGGCTTTCCCCATGTCATTCCCACCATACCACAACCACAGTGTGGTAGCAATTTTTTTTTGAGCCCACCACTTCTGTCACTGAAATATTCAAAATGCATAATTCTCCCACCCAATTATTCAAGTCTGTGTATGAAAGTATTCTCAGTAGATTGCTACTGAGATTCATGCCCAAAAGGTTTAATTTCACGAAGACGAAGTATAAGCCCTGATCTCATCACTTCCTATAACAATGTTGGTTGAAGAGTGAAGGCTGGAAGTGGGGTTAGTGAGAATCAAGAGAGATAGCAGCATGTTTCAGTGAACTCTGAAGTATGAAGAAACCTAATATACTTGAGACTGTGTGTGTATGTCTACTAAGGAAATCTGAGCATACTCAAAGACTGTAAGAAATTATGGGATTATGTGGAAAAGAGAAGGGGTAAAGCAAATTGGAGTAATGCAAAGAGTGAATTGGCCTGCTTAAGTCCCTTACAGCTTTTAGTGTCTTGAACATGGCATGCCTAACTGACTAGACAACCTTCATAATGATATTTACACTATATGAATAAGGTGCAACATTTTGTTACTGATGCAACTTGCATTAATAGAATATGAAGGTTGAAATCTTTACATGGTAGCATCATCTATGTTGTCAGCAAAGAGCTTGTGTAAACCAGGAAGATTATGGTATTGATGAGCCAGAGAGAGTAAATTGTTCCAGTGACTTGAATCTCATTGTTAGTCTCTTTGTAAATAATTACTTTGCATTAAATTGGAATAGTGTTGTAAAAATGCCTTAGATAAAACTTGAGTGTCTCAGGATGAGGAATAAAATTGTTTGCTTTGAAACTAGTTTTGTATGAAAAGGATCCATAATTAAAGTGTCAGTTTAGCGCCCTGTTTTTTGTAAATATTATTGATTATCAGTTATTTTGTGCATGGTTTGAGCAACAGAAATTGTGGCAGTCCATTGCAGGCAATTGAAGTCCCGGTGTTAAATCCTACATGTCTCATTTCATGTGTGCCACAGGAGATGGATCCTAGATCTTAGTATGTGTGTCACTTCATGGCAAGCTGGGATCCACCTTAAACAAATTCACACCTATGACATTTTTCCTGCATTCTCAGATACGAATTGCAGCTGGCGGCAGTAGCGGCCTGAAGTGCTACAGAAGCCTTCCAAATCTGCTTCCCTTTAGGGCAGGAATCTACAGTATTTATTACAGCAGAGAATAGTTATTATTTTGAAAAAGAAAGTGCTTTTCAGTTGAAATACTGTAATACTTTTGAGTATTACACATTGTCTGTTTATGTCACATTGTCTGTTTATATCAACATGTTTGTTGGCATGGGGAGATGGAAGGCATGATCCTGATTATGTCTCATTGTCTTAGTACTGTATATGGCATCTTAATAATATTCTGTCCTTTTTTTGTTCCCCAAACTTCGGTTTTGTTCCCCAAACTTCGGTTTTGTTCCCCAAACATCAGTTTGTTCCCCAAACTTCAGTTTTGGTCCCCAAACTATAGAAAAGGCACATCTTCAGCAGCAGACATTCTTTACTGGTGTGTTTACCTATCCACCTGCCTATTTGCAAAGAAATTAATTACAAAGAAATTAATGTGTTCAAACTTGGGATTTAGGTAGTCCTGTATGCACTGACCATAAAGAAGGCTGAGTGCAGAAGAATAGATGCCTTTGAACTGTGGTGCTGGAGGAGACTCTTGAGAATCCCCTGGACTGCAAGGAGATCAAATCAATCAATCCTAAAGGAAATCAACCCTGATTGCTCCTTAGAAGGACAAATACTGAAGCTGAAGCTCAAGTGCTTTGGCCACCAAATGAAAAGAGAGGACACACTAGAGAAGGCCCTGATGCTGGGAAAGATGGAAGACATAAGGAGAAGGGGATGGCAGAGGATGAGATGGCTAGATGGCATTGTTGACACAGTGGGTGTAGATCTAGGTGGGCTATGGAGGATGACAGATGAGCCTGGCGTACAGTGGTCCATGGGGATGCAAAGGGTCAGACTTGACTCTGTGACTGAACAACAATATACACTGAAGTGGTCTTCAGTCTCTTATTAGGTTTTTTGTACAGAGCACAGCTAAAAATTATTCTTGTTTCTAGGTTACTTTTTTTCTTCTTGTAAGAATAACATCTTTTTTTTTAATATTTCAGGTAAATCAGAACATTCCCACTGCCCAGAAACAGAGGTAAGAGGGCTTTCTGGATAGTTTTCTCTTTTCTTCCTTCCTTTTATTTATACTGAGAATTTCAGGTACTTTCCTCTGATTTTCTAAACGTTTTTATTAATTATAATAGTGCCAAGAGATAGCACTGCCACAGGGAAAAGCTGCTGTTTAAAGAAATCACACAGTTTTTGAGTAAAGAATGGGAAAAGCTTTTAGGAACATGAAAAAGAGTCCTTCTAAGTCAGAGCAAAAGTGTATTGAAGCATTGGGTCTACCTTTCAGAATAGCACTGATAAGCAGGAGAAGAGTTTATTTTTTATAATGGCAGTAGGTTTGAAGGAAATTTAAAAGCTGAGTGACAGTTCAATTCCAATTATTCATATCTTCTTGATGTTAAAAATTTCACCCCCCTCTCTCTTTTAAGTTTCTTCCATGACAGAACTCAAAAGACATACATGTATGCCTATAACTCTTCACTTTGGATATGAGTAGATTGATACATGGGGGGGGGGGGGACCCATAGCTATCTTGTCTTAATTTGTCAAATTAATCCATAGACAGTAAACCCATTGAACATATTAAGATTTACTTTTGAGCAAGCAAGCAAAGTTTTGCAATGGTGATTAATACTTATACTGTAGGTCTAAAGTTGTTAATAAATTAATATTATTAATGATAAATATAATGAAGACAGATGTACTTTTGTCTACATTATATTCAGAATGTTCAGGTGTCCTAAAAAGTGTTTTTATTACAGACTACAATTGATAGAGTTTGTCTTCAGTTTCTTATTCCATGTAAAATATTTCTTATTCAGTATTGCCAGTTAGCATTTCTAAATAAGGAATAGGTGGTAAGGCAGCATAAAATAAACAGCAAAGTGAAATTTTTGGTAGATGGGTAATAATTAAGGTATCAGTTTAATAAAACTAAATATATTTAAATTGAATTTATATATTGAAGAGAATTTATATTGAATTGAATTGCAAAGCAGGTGTAGGACACTGGGGATGTGGTGACCCCCACCTGTTGGCTGATATAGTAATATCGCTTCCTCACTCTTTTTAGTTGCCAGGCTAATTTTAATTGTTGGGCTAATTTTTTTTGTATTTTTAATTGGGGTTTTTACTGGTTTTAAGTTTTTTATAGTTCTCTGGTGGGATTTATGTAGTTCATGATGTAATTGTTGTACGCCGCCCAGAGTCACTTGCCGAGTGGGCAGCAATACAAATGTGACTAATAAATAAATAAATAAATTGATGAGAATTGGTGCTGCCCATTCTGCTGTTGGTCATCTATCACACTGGGTCTTCATGAACAAAGATTTAACAATTCAGACTCAGCTTATTGTATACCAAGCTGTTGTTATCTCAACACTATTGTATGGCTGTCAAACATGGACCCTCTGTCGCCAAGACATCAAAAAACTTGAGTGCTTTCACCAACAGAAGCTAAGGTCCATCTTGAACTTCAGGTAGGATGACAATGTCACCAACATCACAGAGAAGGCACATGTAAATAACATTGAAGCTCCCATCATAAGCCATCATCTTAGATGGATAGGGCATGTTCACTGAATGGATGGTTCCAGGCTTCCTCATCAAATTCTTTATGGGGAACTTAGCTCCGATACAAGGCCTCTCAGAGCTCTTTGAAGTGTTATAAGGACCAGCTGAAACAAACCATGAAGGTGTCAGGTATAAATCCCAAAACTTGGAAGGCAGCAGCTGTAGATCACCCACATTAGTGCCAAACCATCTCTACTGCAACCAGTCACTTAAAGGAGAATGCCGCATACATGAAGAGACTAAGTAACAAACATGAAAGCTTTGTCAAACTCAACCGCACCCTCCACCATCTATTAAGTGCACATGTGCGGTTTCATGCCACCAGAGATACATCTATCAACTGAGAAAATGCCTTCCAAGGGGGGGGGGGAATGTACGCTCGGATACTAGTAGCAGCCAATGATGATTTAAATTTTAGCATATTTATTTTTTCATGTATTTGGAGAATAAACATTCTCTTTGGCTTTTGAAATTTTTAAAAATGATTTCAGGGTAGAAAATTGCCATGGTAATCCATGCAAAGTACCTTGGAAAGAGTATCTGAAATGTCTTCAACCATTATTTCTCTTTTTCAAAATGTGAGCACGCATTACTCACTGCACAAGATGACTTGAGTTGTATATTTGTGTTCATCCTTATGGCCAAAAATCTTTAGTCATGGAAGACTGAAGTTCTGTTGAAGAAAAAGTGAAGGGATAAAATCTTAAGTGATAGTTCTCTTTTTAAAGACCATTCACAGAATTATATATTAAGAATAAAAAAAACAATGTTATGAAGTAAGAATATAGGCTCCCAATAACTTTTGTAAGAAGAAAGTCCATGAGTAAATATTTTCTGAAACAATCTAACTCAGTATGTGACCAGTTGTAAAGGCTACAGAAATAACAGCATGCCCCTTCCCATTATTCTTCGATTTAATTAGAACTGTCAGCTCTTTATCTTCAGCAATCAGGAGGTGTAGTACTTTCAGCTTCATTTGCCAAATAAGTTATTAATCTGTCTGACTTGCTAGGCAGCTATTCATCCTGTTGGCTCACTATGACAGATTCACTTACTGTTCAACTACTTTCTTTCCTAGGGATGTTATGGATAAAGAAACAGGCTGGATTAGTGCTGGCAGCAGACAACTGCTGGTTAAAATCCACGATTATATATTTAAAATAGAATCAGTGGCTACTTTCATCACTTTGTTTTTTCATGACCTTAAATGCCTTCAGCTATCTATGGAAAGCTGTAAAGAGTGAAAGTTTACAAATACTGCGAGCAGCATTTACTAGTCATATTTAAAATGGCTTCAAAGTAGGTGAAATAACTTATATAGAAGAGTAATAATGAGCTTCATGTGTACTGTACTCTACATTGGTGTTTCTTTTCTGTTAGAAATTTTATTAAAGTTTCAAAAATAATCTAGTTTGCCTGCTCTATTTATGCACTTGGTATAGATTCAAACAACAGCAGGTTGAAAAGATAAGTGTGACAGGAAATATTAGCGATGATACAATGCTCTTTTTCTAACAGAGAATATGCTAAAGTCATGTTGCATTCATAATACTGTACAGTAGTTTATTTTGAACTGTCTCACAAGTTCAATATATTAGTTGTGAATGTAACATATATGATGAAAATAGAAGAAAGAGTAGTATAGGTAAAGGTCGCTCTTGGTCGAAAGCCAGTTGTATCCGACTCTAGGGTTCAGTGCTCATCTCAATTTAGAGCTTATGAGCCAGTAGTGTCTGCATCTGAAGATGTTTCTGTGGACACGTGGCAGGCATGCCTAGACAACAGAGTGTACAGAACACTGTTTACCTTCCCACCGAAGTGGTCCCTATTTATCTACTAACAATTTCTTGCTTTCGAACTGCTAGGTTGGCAGGAGTTGGGACAGAGACGTCATGCAGTACTCGGGTATCGAACTCTGACCTTCCAGTCTTCACGTTCACGACTTAACCACTTGAGCCACCACAGATAGAATACAGAACCACATTTTAATATCATTTTCCAAGTCAAATTTCATTCTGTTTGCTCTCTGATATTGCTGATCTTCATTGCCAGTCCTTGTAGTATTAAGATGCTTCTCAATTATAGTTTGTTATTTAAGATATAGCATTTAAACAGAAAACAGACTACTACTGAATTGCTGACATTTAAGATACTGTAGTGGGAAATTTCAAACTTGCTGAAACTGTCAGAACATTATTTTAAAAAGTTTTTCTATTTGAGATTTTGGCTACAATGTGATACCTGCTTCCTGGAAGTAAGCCCCACTGAATTCAGTGGGAGCTGTTTCTAAGTAGACGTGCTGATTACTTTGTGAACTGCCCACAGAGTTATCTAAGCACTATGGGGCACTATATAAGTGTAACTGTTTTTGCTATTGGTATATAGTAGTAGAGAGTTGCTGTGTTCACATGAGTGACAGCTTAATATCAGAAGTGGCGTAGACGCTTATGATAGTAAAGAATAACCGGTGCATAGAGAATCCAGTCACTAATCCTAGAACCAAGTAATGCCAAATTTATCCCTGATGAAATATTGTATATTAATGTTATTATAAAGTATTTTGTTAAATCTATTGTATATATCATAACAGAAAATGGAATGATCTTTCTTCTAGCCTAGTTGTTTCCAGGGGAGTTACACTCATCTGTTGTCTTTCTTGTGTTCTGTATGTCCTGCAACTATGTTGCTGCTGTGTAGGTACTACAGTAGGATAGTTAACCTTTTTGAATTTTAAATAGGAAAATGTTGTTAAACTACCCAGGCACTATTTATTGGAATATGGATTAGCTTTATTCTCTCTTGGTTTTGCTAGATGTTTTGAACCTCTCCCCCTCCCCCCACTATATTTTCTAAAAGTCTTTTTGGAACTGTTGCACCATCTTTAAATACTTTCGTGATTGATCTGTGTTTGACATACAGTCAAACCTCGCATAAAGAGCGCCTCGCTTAAAGAGTAACTCGCTTAAAGAGCAGAATTTTCTCTTAATGTTCGTTTCGCTTAACAAATAAAACCAAACTAAAACTCGCTTAACAAATAAATCGGGGTTCGCAATGCCCCCACAACTGGTCACTTTCAATGGTGCTTCGCTTAAAGAGCAAACTCGCTTAAAGAGCAATCCTGTGGAACGCATTATGCTCTTTAAGTGAGGTACAACTGTATAGTTAAATGTGGTGGATCGTAGCATTATCTCCCACTGTTTCCGATCTCATGCCAGTCTCATTCAGGGCCTTGGGCCCTTTGGCCTGAACTGGTCTTCTCATCTGGTTGCTGGCCTTGCTTTTTTGTTTTTGTTGTTCAGTCGCACAGTCAATTCTGACCCTTTGCAGTCCCATGGACCACTGTCCGCCAGGCACTTCTGTCCTCCACCATCCTCCTCAACTCGCTCAGTTTTGTGCCCATTGTGTCTTACAATACCATCTAGCCATCTCATTTTTGGCTGCCCCCTTCTTCTTTTGCCCTCCACCCTTCCTAGCATCAAGGCTTTCTCAAGCGAATCCTCTCTTTTCATTTGATGTCCAAAGTACGTTAGCTTCATCTTTACTATTTGAACTTCTAAGGAGCAGTCAGGGTTGATTTCTTCTAAGATTGACCTATTTGTTCTCCTCACTGTCCAGGGGACTCTCAAAACTCTCCTCCAACACCACATTTCAAAGGCATCTATTCTTCTGCACTCAGCTTTCCTAATGGTCCAGCTCTCATAACCATACATTGCCACCGGAAATACCATTGCTTTGACTATACGAATTTTTGTTTGCACAGTGATGTCTCTACTTTTTACTATGTTCCCCAGGTTTGTCATACCTTGCCTCCCAAGAATTAGTCGCCTTTTTATTTCATGGCTGCAATCACTATCTGTAGTGAGCTTTGATCCTAAGAAAGTAAAATCTGTCACTGCTTCTACTTCTTCCCCATGTATTTTCCAGGGACTGATAGGGCCTGTTGCCATTATCTTGGTTTTCTTTATATTGAGTCTCAAGCCAGCTTTTGCAGTTTCTTCTTTCAACCCAATCAGGAACTTTTTAAAGTCCTCCTCACTTTTTGCCATTAGGGTGGTATCATCTGCATATGTCAACAAAATTTTCAACCTGGTTGGGTTCCTTTTGGCAAAGGGCTCCTACATAACACTAAATTAATCTTAGCATCAGGCATTGGAAAAAAAATTATATTTTGTGAGTGTTTAATATTTTCTTTAGTCTTTCTGAGTGTGGTACTGTGGTGGCCTAGTGGTAAAGACGCTGAACATGATGCCTGGAAAGTTGGCAGTTCAAGATCGGAGTCCTGCATGACAGAGTGAGCTCCCATTTCTGTCCCAGCTCCTGCCAACAAGGTAAACAGTGTTACATACACTTTGGTGTCTAGTCATACCTGCCACATGACCACAGAAATGTCTACAAATGCAGACAGCAGTGGCTCTTTGGTATAAACAGAGATGAGTACTGAACCCTAGAGTCAGATACGACTGGCTTTTGAGCAAGGGTGACCTTTACCTTGTCTTTTCTACTTTGCATGTAAGTTAATGAGTCCCCCTGGAACATAGAGGAGTTTGTTAACTCAGGGTGTGGGGAAAGTACCTGAGAGGAAGATTTCCCTGGTAGAAGTATCCACCCCAGAAAAATTCTGGGTAGTTTGTGTAGTCCTCTTTGTCAAGATAAGGTTTTCGACAAGTTGCTTCTACCTTTATAGCTGAAGTGCCAGCATCCATCTTTTGCTACCTCATGGGCAGCTTCTGTTGAATAGGGTATATTTTAAGGAGTGTTTTCTTTTAAAGAAACATCAGTAATCTATGATGTGTAAGTGGCACCATATAAGCAACATAGAGAACCTCTTCATTTATTTCTGTTGTAAGTTTTGGGGATCTTTCCCCTTAATCAGGTATTCTTCTTAGCTATCCCAACATTATACAGTGACTTTCTTTGTTCTTGTTGTGGGAGATTTTTTTCTCTTGTTCTTCTCAGTATCACATTCAAACTTAATATTTTTAAAATGTAGCAATTATGCTTTAAAACTGTGACTACTGAAGTTCAGATGGATTCTCCCCCCACCATTTTTTTCATAATGGCTTTAAAATATTTATGTGGTTATTTTTTTATTTTTCCCTGCCTTATGCAAATACAGTACTCTAAATTCCATTCAGACTCAACTAATTTATAATTCTTGCTGGGTGACTAAAAGCTACCTAAGGTTTAGGTAACTGACTTGTTTAGACATCTTTTGGTGCTTCCACATTAAATGATATTGCTTTAAGAGGCTTATTTTTACAGTCTTTACTCTTTATGCAACTCAATGAAAGCTGCCTTTGTTCTGTCTGTTTTGCTTCTCTCTGTTTGAGTTCTGTCTGTTCAAGAAAGAGTCTACTTGAGGCCTTCTATTTATGAACTCTTTTTTCTTTTTTGGTTTCTAGTTATTACCATAGTGTGTGTACCTTTATTTTTTAAAATTAAAGGATTATGGATTTGCTTTTCTGTACTTTAGAGAAGATAGTCATAGGCTGGTGAACTCACAAGAAAATCAGTATGGGTAGATTTAGATGTATGATTTGTATAAATAGACTAATAAAGACAAAATATCCTTAGTAAACTCTTGCCCTATGCACTAGTAACTGTGCATATTACTGGATGTTGTCACATTTTAATTTTGCTGTTATTTCTCCTTGCATCCTCCTTCCAAAGCAAGGAATTTTATGGCTGAAATGGCAGTATGTTTGCTATTGATCAAGGTGAGAATTGGGATTGTGGCCTTCTTTACTAAGGCCTTCAACAAGGTTTGTAGGTGTATTTTAGCTGTAATCACAGATTTATAAGTGCACATATAAAATGTCAAAGACTTCCCTCTCAGAAAGGCAACAGTAGGCCACTTCACAAATTCTTTGTTGCCTGGCACAAAATGCAGTGCCCAGTCTCTGACTCATATGGCTTTATGTGTACAAATGCCAATGACATAAAACGCCTAACAGCAAGATCTGGCATTGCCACTTTCATCCTGCATAGCAACTGAGAATTTGCTGCTGTAGACTATTCTGTCATACCATAGCACTCTGACATAAAATGCAAATGTAATTATTCACAAGTACAGTTTTCATGGGAGCAACAATATGGTGGGTCTAGCACCACAAGATTTTATACAGAGTTCTGTGCCAAGCAGCATTCTGAATCACCTTCTTAATTACACTTTTTATATGGAGAACTTAGTATGCTACATTTAACAAATAGCTGTTGCTTGTAGAGATTGAAGTATAATTTATGAGTGTTATTTTTCATGGCACAATTTGCATTAATCATTACTAGTCTGTCACTCCCTGCTTTTAAGTTACTTTTAGAAAATAAATAAATAGGAAGATAAACTAACATTAGATAAATAAAAAGTAAATCTTGCTCACTTCAACTTTAGCAATGCTGTCAGTTCTTAGCATTAGTTATCTAGAATAAAGCAGTACTGTATGTTCTAAGCAACATCAGTTTATACCATCGTCTCTAAAATGTTCCCTCCTTTGAGTGTAACTTAGTACTGAAGGACAAGCCAGGTGTGTAACAGCACTGTAATAAATAGGTTTGTACTACAGGGTTAACTGAGGTAAAATTATGGTAATACATTTTGACTCCAGACTAATACATTCCTTCATTTCTTTCTTGGTTTGTTGAGAGAGTTCACATGATTGCTATTCAAGCAGAAAGATTAACAATCCTTCAGTGTGAAGAGTTAAATGTACAGTGTTTTTACTACCAGAACATAATATATTCAAGTCACAGGCCAGTGAAGAGACCAATGCATATGCTGGAATAGGTGGTTTGATTACTTTGTGTACACTTTTATAATTTTTTTCAGAAATTAATGCATGACTTACTTTTAAATGCACTCTATAAATATTTACTGTCTGCTAGAAATAAGATAGCTGTGTAATGCTGTATGTGACTGCCAAGAAATAATAATAATAATTTTGTGTCAGAGAATTCTCTAGGTTGAGAGGATTTTTAAGGGATACCCAAATGAGGCTCCTTTCATGTCCCCAAGTGCAGCTCTCGGGTATCGAAACCTAAACTTCCAGTCTTCAGCTCAACGTCTTAACCACTAAGCTGCCAAGAAATAAAGCCCATTGAATACATAGGATTATAGCTAACTTTATATTGTGTCACACATTACCTCAAATATAATTTTATCACATACCTTTGAATAAAGGGAAACACCACTGAATTTAAATAAATTCTGTTATTAAACAATAATATTTGCAGCAGAAAGATTTCTGTACTGTATTGTAGTATGGGTTTTTACCCACAATTTACTAAATTTTCTTCTTCTGTATCTACGTCAGATGTTAAACTGCCAAAATGAAGCCACTTTTGGTGAATTCATTTCGTAATTCCTTTCACCAGAGCTAGTGTGAGAAAGATTAGTCGGAACAACAAGGTTGCCATTGCTTGTTTGTAAAAAAAATACCACGATCTTCAAGGAGACTCTTACTGTATACCCCATTTACTAAATTATTGGGTAAAAATAGTAAACCTATGCCTTGAAATTTGTAGTTCTAAAAGTGCTGGTTCTCCAGGAGTTGTGTGTCACACACATACACCCCCCCCCCCCATTTCCAACAAGGTATTCCTGATGGTTGACTAGGATTCAGGTTCCATAAATAAATCTTGGCAAAGTTAAGAGAGACAGTGGCGAGAGCAGGCATATAATTTTGGTTTTATTTTATATAAGTCAATGCTAGCCATCAGGGACGGATTTACAGGAAAAGAGGCCCTAAGCTATTCCACTTATGTGTCCCTTTCACCTCCCATTTTTAAGTTTGTAAATTACATAGCCTATAGGAAAATCTGGCCCTGCCACCCATGTAAAATTGAATATATAATGGAGCAAGACGTACCCATACAGAGTCAGATAAAAGAATCCTTAAAATCTGAAGCCGCTTTGGAAAGTTGAACCTAGGAACAAGGGGACGTTTATTTCAAATTAAGACACACTTCCTGTTTTCTGTTGTGTTTATGCTTCTGTATTCAGCCCACCACTGTACAACTTCCTGTACAGGGAGAATCAGCACTAGGCCAATTGGTTTTACTTAATAATTGTGTGCTTCCAAGATTATTCCAATTTATGGCCAGTTTGCCACATTTTTATTCTCCATACATACATATATGCTATATTCAGGTTGCTCTACCGTGTTGTACTGAATACAGTTGTGAAACTGTGGTGTGAGTGCCTTGGGGCTATGCAACTTGCCAAAGTCTACACCAGCAACTGTTCCCCCAGAAGGCACAGTGAGTAATCAAACTCTAAGTCTCACTCTTTACTGAGCTACCCAGCCAGTATTGGTTTTATATCTCCACATATGTATCCACAATAACATCACATTCAGAGGCAGTTGGAAGGAAAGTCTGTACCCTTTGCCTAGCAAGGAATGGTACCTTTGTGACTTCCAGCCACCTCAGGACGTTATGTACATATGCTCTCCCTTTTTACCATGAGTTGAACAGACAAACTAGCAGAGCTGTCTGACACAGTTCTTCCCCCATCCCTATATCCATGAAGATCCCTTCTGAGAAACCTCAGCAAATGGACTGGAAAATGATGTGGGCATTTTTTCCACTTAATTTTGGTACCAACTCTTCCTAGGACAATTTTTCCACAGTTTGAAAAATGCTGCTCTCAGGCAGTACCAGAACCAAGTGTATCAGAACTTAAATACATTACCATGGCAGAGTGAAGATTGTTTACCATAACAGATGAGTTCTTGTTCATTAAAGGTAAAGATCACCATTGCTCAAAAGCCAGTCATATCCAACTTTAGGGTTCAGTGCACATCTCTGTTTCACAGCCAAAGAGCCAGATCTGTCTGCTTTTGCAGAAGTTTTTGTGGTCATGTGGCAGGCATGACTAGACACCGGGAACGCACAGAAAGCTGTTTACCTTCCCACTGAAGTGGTCCCTATTTATCTACTGTCAATTATTTGCTTTTGAACTGCTAGGTTGGCAGGAGCTGGGACAAAGCTCATTCTGTCCTGGAGTACTCAGGAATCGAACTGCTGACCTTGTTCATTAAGAATTCATTTACAAAATCCTGCTTTGATAATGTGGGCCTCAGTCTCAAAAACAGATGACTAGGATAAACTGGAGGATTAAAATGTGACAGGAATTATGGATTAAAACAGCTTTTTAAGTGTTGACAAGTACAACCCTGCATTAGAGTTATGTTGTTCTATTTATAAACATGGGTAACTTTAGGAAGAGGACAAACATATAAACAATGCTCTATTATATCTTGCATATGTGGGAGAGTGGAATGCATGAGAAATATTAACACATGTTTTATAATGCTTAAATAGTGGAAACAGTTTTTAAAATGCACTTTAAGTATGGCATAATAAAGACCTCTGTGGAATTAAATGATAGTCTTCAAAATCTTTCTGTTAAATATAGATCAGAGAGAGAGAGAGACAGAACACTTTCTTGTCCAGTTTAGCTAAACATTTTCATTCAGTATATGGTCTTTAAACAAAAAAGACCAGAATCCAATTGATGTTCTCATAAGGCGTGTTAAGTGGCAAGGAGGGGGCATGTTTCGGTTGTGTGCATGGTCACACATCTAATTACACTCTCGTGATTTGTCAATAAACTATTCACAAACCTTATGCAAACATAAATGGCTTTCTGGCCAATGATATGGTCCTGATCTAGGCACCCATCAGGGATCTAAAAAGTATCAGAGGAGGAAATGATGATTTTGAGAAGGGAATTAAGAGATACTTAATCCTTTAAAAAAATTGACTCCTACTTCTTTTCTGGTCTGTCACCTTGAAACCTTGGCATATTAAAGAGGGTGAGATACGTTGGAGGAATGGTGAAGAATGGTTAACTGCTACTATTAAGTCCATTCGGGGCCAGGTAAAGGTAAATGGATGGTTTGGAGACTGAAGTAGGTGTGATGTTAGAGCTCACTGCCAAGATTCATGCATTTGTGTAATAAATTAGGGGAGACACATGCAACACATTTCATAGATTATGCATGAGAATTCTTGTGTGTGTTTTCTCATTGTTTTGTGATCAAGCAGAAAGATAGATGTACTTCATCCCCCCACCCCACCCCAATATTAGGATAGGTAAAGAACTGTGGTAGGGCCAATGATATACACAGAAAGTGAAGCACGGCGGCCTTTGTTTTGAAGAATCATGACACAAATTGGTCCAGTTTCTTTCCCCTATGACTGCCCTGCAGCTGTGCAGCATTAGATGATGCATGGTTTATGCAGGATTAAATAGGTAAATAGGTTGTGGTTCTCCCAAGTACCCTTTTCAAACTCAGCATCCTTCTGGCACCACTTTTTGTTTCCTGGAGCTCAGTCTCACAAAAGTTTCCTAGTTGTACCTTCTGCTCGGTTTTTTCACTACTCTCCAAAGAAGCATTCTTTCATGACCAGTTTGGCAAACTTGCACAGCTATGGCAAACTTGCACAGAAAGTTGCTCTTCAGTGGCATTTTACCTTGAGATCTTAGGTGTGCCATTAGTTGTGGCTTCAATATTTTCCTTGGTGTTTCTATGACAAGAGCAGGGCTTTCCTTCTCTAAATCCTTTTCTGTTTTGCCTCTTCTTGCAAAAAAATTCTTGCAGGCTATGAGACCTGGGTCAATCCTACCTGGACAATTAGAGCTCTACTGCTGCCTTATGTGTGACAAAAGTAGGGAAAACAATCCATTTAACCCATTCTTTTACTACACTGAATGCTAACAGTGCTTTAAAATGATCGCTCAAGCCTCACATTTCCTCATGTGTTTTATCATACTGGGGGTGTGGGGGGTACCATGCTGTCACAACTATAGCTATGTCGTGTTACACTGCAGTTATTATTTTTTAATGAAAACTTTAAGCAGTATAAAGAGTATTCGTGAGTAGTGGGCACAGGTAGGGCAGGGGTCAATGATAAAAACGGCAAGTGAAGCACGATGGCCCTTGTTTTGAAGAATCATGGCACAAATTGGTCCAGTTTCTTTTCCTTATGACTGTCCTGCAGCTGTGCAGCATTAGATGATACACAGCTTATGCGGGATTAAATATATATCAGTTTAACAGACCTTGATTTCTCAGCAATGTCTGTGAAAAGAGCCCAGATGTGTTCATTTCATTTTAAGATTAAAAAGGAGGAAAAAAGAAAGACATTTGTTTCATGTTTTTTGATGTAACCTACGATTGGTTTAAGATAATAGTACCTGTACTGTAATTAAAAGTTCATTGCTCCAAAGATGCCATAGAGCAGTGTATGTTTTTATTTTAAACTTATATAAACCTTTTTTTCCAGGTAATCGAATCATTGGGAATTATTATTTATAAAGCACTAGACTATGGTCTGAATGAGAATGAAGAGCGAGAGCTCAGCCCTCCGTTGGAGCAGCTCATCGATCATATGACTAATGCAGCAGAAACAGATGGAGGCAAAGATGAAGGCTATGAAGCTCTGGATGACGGTGTAGATGACAACGAAAAAGAAGTTAAAGAGATCCAGTCTTATCGAGATGTCATGAAGGTATAATGCTAATTATGTTAACTACTTGTTTGTTTTTGTGTCAAAGATTACTCTGGGTTGAAAGGATTTTTTGCAGGGGATACCCGAATGAGGCTTCTTTCATTCATGTCCTCCATCATGTGTTAACTACTGAAATGTCAAAAGCACAGTTAAAATAAATATGTAGGAGTACCTTGTGCATTGCTGACACTGCCGTTCATAATCTAACCAGATAATGTGTTTAACCATATTGATTTCATAACCTGTAGTAAACTCAGGACATCCTGCTACATTAGTGGAGTAGACCATACAGCCAGAAACTCAATGTCAAATGTTGGGCAGTGGTAAATAACCTGACTCCCTGCAGTCCATTGCAATCCGAGTGTTAAATCCTGCATGTCTCATTTCATACATGCTGCAGAAGATGGCTCCATTGTCACAGTCTATGTGTCACTTCATGGCAAGCTGGGATCCACTCAGTGGTGGGCATCAGCAGGTTCGCACCAGTTCGCCAGAGCTGATAGCAGAAATTCTGGCTGACCCTGCCCATCCAAGTTTTGAAATAAAGTAGTCCAAATCACTCAGTTTGCATTTGCTATCAAGTGTGAAAATGGATATAGTGTCCATATCTATTAAAGTTGTATATACTGGAAAAGTAGAGTGTAAATATGTAGCTTAATGTGTGCATACATTTTAGATGATGTTTTTTAAAAAGTTATGTTGGTTTTAAATTTTAATGCTTCAGACTTGGATTAATAAATATTGGTTAAAGAGCATGTGATTATATAATGTCCAAAATCCTTTTTAGGATTTTCACTGGCACATGTGAAATTGTGTAAACCACAGCAGTGAATTTCAGCTAATTCACAAATGGTCACTCATTCTTCCAAGCCAGTTGCACAGCTTGATATGTAACTAGGAATATGGCCAACAGCTTTAGAATTAGTTGTCATTCACTTCTGTGATTTAAACAATTACACCTTACAGCGCCACAAATCTCCAGTATGATTCTGGCCAATAAGATAAAGAAATAAAAGACAAATGCTATGAAGTAAAACCAGTGATATTCACATACAAAAACAGTAGAATTCTTAAACACTTCACAATGGCTACAGCAGAGTCATTGTGAAATACAGGGAGGAGGTGTTTGTGAGTAAAACTGACAGTAAGTGAGAAGATTGCAGCTAGCATTTGTTACCTATCACAATAGGTCCAGTGAAGAAAAGCAGAGCAAATAAAGCAATTGGAGCTGCTTATTCTGCACTGGGGTAGAGGGAAAAGGCATCTGCATTTAAATTCAATGTCAATTCCCTTCCTGCACAGTGTTATTTGGACATTTATTATAACCTCCTTCCTTACTAGAACTATCTTGCAGTTTCATGCAACTTTTCCCATCATCTGTTCCAAAATGTAGGTGTGATTGGAAGTGCAGTTGTAGCTGGCCTGCAGCAAGTGTAGCTTCCCCAGGTGAGAAGTTACATTCTCAAAGCCTTCCTGGAACAGAAATGGCTAGAGGAGTGAATGCTGGAGGTTGCAGGCTGGGGAAGAAATTAAGAAGTCCTACATGCCATTTCTACATTTTAAATTGCTTCCTCTTGATTCTTTGTTGCTTTACCAGAATGCAGCACAGAGGACATTTAGCTCACTGTTCTGTCTGCAACAGGCTGATTTGCCTTTTTTTCGCCAGTAAGTAGACATGTTTGCTAGAGTTCTTGCCCACACCTTTCTGGTTTCCTGTCAGGGTACATTGTTATTTAAGTGTAGGGAGCATCATTTTCATATATTTTGTTTAAGTAGCTATGTAGGTGCTCTGTGGACATTTGGTTCCAAACATTTATAAAGCAGTGGTAACATTTGGTGGACAAGTCCAACTCTGTGTTCAGTGCACATAATGAAGAGTATGTTGATCACACTTTTCTGCTTAGCAGCTTTTGAAAGCAACATTGTGGAGGACATTCTGTGTTTTTCATCTGAGTTGAGATCTCTGTATGTGCATTTTTATTACTGCTTATATTTATATATTCTATATTTATTTGGTCTCCAAACATGTATCTGGGCTTTTGGTCTTCTCGCAAGAGTTAATTTCCTCCCATATACAAGAATAGGCTATGTCTACCTTGTTGGGGGGTAAAGATGTGTCATTGAATCCAGTAAGTTCTGTCTGCACTTTCCAAAGCAAGGACGCTGAATTTAGTCATCTAAACACTTTCAAAGGGGCAAACTCTGCTCCCAGCAGATGTCAAGCCCAGGTGTTCCACTGTTCATCACCCTTCACAACTTTGCTGTACATCAGTGTTGTTGCATACAGTCAATTCTCTAATCATCACATTCTCCCTCTACAAGCAGAACTTGACCCTTCTTGCTTGTCAATTCATTATGACTATCAGTTGAACACTTACCTCCTGAATTATCTACTCCTTTCTTACTCTACCAGCACCAGGAAATGATGGTGAAATTGGTGCTGCTAAATTTATTGGCAAAGTCTAGATCAGGGTATCTCAACCTCCAGCCCCCAGATATTCTTAGACTTTAATTCCCAGTACCCCTGATCAGCAGGTGTGTTGAGTTGGGCCCCTGGTAATTAAAGTCCAAGAACACTGGGGGGGGGGGGGGGGTTGGGAAACCCTGGTCTAAATATTAACAGAATTCTTCAATGAACCCAACTAAGCCTTTTAAAAACTAAGATAGGATGTCAGTCTTGGTACCTATTGTGGTATCTTCTTCCTCTAATCTCTTAGTAGATGACACTGCAGAGTTCCCTCTTCTCCAGAGCCTGTCCAGCTCAAGAAAAAATTAGCATCTGAGACCCTTAAATAATCCCCACTGTAAATCAGTGGCTTCATCATTCCACCCCCTCTCTTTGTGGTTCAACTTTGATTCCTTATCACCTAAAACAGGCGTGCCCAAACTTTTCAAGCAGAAGTAAAACGTGCCCGCACATGTGCAAACTGCTGTAAAACTCATCCGCATCTGTCATAAATGCATTTACAACAGCTATGGGTGCATTTATGGCAGCATTTGCGCATGCGTGGAGTGCAGACACATTTGCACATGCATGGGATGCATCCAATAGCAGCGTGGGCAGTGCAGGCCGGATGATTTGGTGCCGTGGTGCATGGTTTGGGCACCCCCAACCTAAAAGGTCATTGCCAGGATCCCAGGAATTATGATGGTGGCCACTGGTATCAGTGAAATGCAGAACAACATGATAAATCTCTGTGCAGAATGTTATATTGTTGTGATTGAGAATCACTATCTGACTTGCCTTGCACATTATGGCCACTGTACCTATTGGGGTGAGAGTTAGATTAGTCAAAACATGCAAGAACTTCTAAGTTCATTTGTATGCTATTTGCAGAAGCTAGAACAGGTCATGCAAACTGCCTGGAAGTTATCTCTTTAGATCTTCAATGGGATAAAGTATACCAGGGTCCTAAATTCACTGTAGAAGGTGAATTAAATGCCTAGACCTGTTCTGTATTAATCATTTGCAGACTTGTCAATAGTTTGTAATCCCTCCTTCAGAAGAGACTCCTAATGATAAACTTTCCACTAAGCAATATAGAGTTGTTCTATTTTTCCATTATCCAGTGACCGAGAATTATTTTTTTCTTGTTCTTTAGTAAAAATGTTTTATCAGCAGTCTGCTTTATCTTTTATCGTCTGGTTGCCTCGCCCCTGCTCAGTGGAGCCTTTCTGTCATTGTCACACAGTTAATAGCAAACTTTAATCCACAGCTACTTGGAACTTTCCTTTTTTATATAGTAGCCATCTTTTCTTGTAGGCCTCACTTGGCAAATTGGACATGTGAGCCATTTAAAATACTGTATTGTTGGAGCCTCTGTATCTGTTACCTATATTGCAACAACGCAGCAAGTTTCATTGTCTTCCATTTACCTAAACCTCCTGCTCTGTTTTATATGCTTCTTAGTGAGATGAGTACCATTACTTTCCTCAATAAAATCCTGATGTTAGAGCTTAGTAGAATCTAGTTGGAGGTCTCTAGATTCAACTGGCCCCACTGAGTAGGAAGGAATTATTGGTTTAAAAAAATCCCCATCTATCTCTTGATATTCTACCATATATATGTCTGCAGAGAGGTTTGAATTTCCCCAAAAAGCACTAGATTATATTTTTCCTAATTTCTCAGTTTCTTCACAGCAACCAACCCATATTTCTACTGTATTTATTTAATATTGTAAATTCACCTTGTAATAAAGGAAATTTAATTGCAGCATTATACCTATAGTAACACATTCATAGGAGCATAGAAAGGCCACGATGACCCAGAGCAGATCGGTGGCTTGGCATTAGTTTAAGACACTCATTATAAAGAGCTGGGAAAACTTCCAAACATTAGTAAGAACTCTAGCTGTCCTTTTGAATGATATATCAAGTATTTGGCCCTGTTTATGAAAACCTCTGATATGTACATCCCAAGAAGAAACACTAAAGATAAGAGTAGCCTGGATTTGAACCTGCACCTAGGTTACCACATTAGGATAAAGAAGTGACCTCTGTAGTTGGGGATAAGAATCATGTGAACAGAACTGGGCCAATAGACCTCTCCAAGTAGAATGTAACCTTTAAGGAGGAGGGTTTTTGGTTTTACATTTCCATGTTTAAGAGGATAAAAAGCCAACTTATCTACTGCTAAATTGTGCCTTCTTGATAAGATACCATGAGCTCATTAACAAGCAATAAAATGCTGCTTCATTTACCCTCAGAGTAAAAAAACTCTCCAGTTATTTTAGACAAGTCTGTTTATAACAACCTTCCGTCATTTAATCATGCAAAAATTCTCTTGTCTACAGATAAAAGTCACATCTTCAGTGATGGAAAAAGATTGATACAGTACATTATTCACTAGGTTTATATTAATATCTACTTTAAGTTGAACACATTTTGAGATACTATATAGTTAGTACCTTTTATAAAATATCAGGGGTAGGCAACCTACGGCCTGTGGCTCAGATCCAGCCAGAGGCACCTAATCAACCGACCCACGGCAGCAGAATCAGACCTCGACTCATTTATGGCTATAGTAAATGAGTTTACGACAGCTGTAAATGAGTTTGTGGCCGAATCTGGCGTTGGTGGCTGGACCACTAGTCCCACCTGTCAGCTGTCTGAGGGAGCATGACCTGGCTCCCGACTTCAAAAGGTTAGCAAACCCTGTAATATATGTTTATCACTGGAATATGCCAAGGTGTTGCTGCCTGTACTATTCCCAACTGTGTCTATATCATGAACTTAGCTCCAGAATTTTTCTAATATTGCCCTCATATCTACAGCAGGAAAAATAACTTGGATTAAATTCCAGTTGCTACATATGAATGGCTAGCATAACTGGGATTGGGAGGTAAGAAATACACATTAAAAGTTCTTATAAAGGGCAAGGAAGTTTTATGGTATCTAAGATGTCAGTTCTGTAAATCAGATTCCTTTCCCCTTATTTTTTTTTGTTATTGTTGTGTTATTTGGAATATGTAAATTTTGCATATTGTAAACATATTTACACTGAAACTAAGTATTGTAACTGAAGGAAATTCAATTAATTAAACATTCATCCTGCCCAATTGGTGCAAGCACCACACTGGGTGGCTCACAACAATAATTAAGCAGAAAACACAGTAAGAACAAATAATAATATCCAACAATATCAAAAATAAAATCATATAACAGACAATAAAATACCTACCTAAATGGCACTCATAAGTAAATTAAAACCTTACAATACTTCATAAACTTCATTCTCTTATGCACAGTTCAAAAATCTAAATCAAATCCCATTAATGTGGAAGTAGATCTAATATCTACTGGCAGTCATGCAGTTCAGCTTGCTTGCTTGTTCAAAGGGAAATTTGTGTTTTTATTTTCAACTGAGGATTCTTGCAGCTGCTGTTCATTTTGGTTAACAGTTAACCTTAGATGTGTTTCTGAAAGCAAGGTCAGATTGAAAGTTATATGGCACATGAATCTTAAAACAATAGAAATGCATACATGAGGTAAAAGGTGATTAAAAATGGGTGGGAATACTGCTCTTTATAAGATTTCTACCACAAATCTATCAAAGTTTAATAATCACATATTTCTTTTTATAGAGGTAAAATTACCATGCCTTTTCCAAAACAGTGCATATAATCAAAACAGTTGTTTTGTTGACTCAAGTTATTACAGGTATTTCTCAAATCATTTGTGTTATAGTAGGAACACTTGCCAGAAATATTATCAGAAATATCAGGACAGGTGATTTAACTGCTAGATAGCTCTGTGGTTTAGGTAGCTGGTTGTGGAGCTAGAGGTTAGGACAGTTATGGCAAACCTTGGCACTCTAGGTGTTCTTGGACTTCATTTCCCAGAAGCCCAAGTCTCTGAATCCACACAAATGGATTTACTACACATACACACAGTGGATTCACAGAGACTTGGGCTTCTGGGAATTGAAGTCCAAGAATACCTGCAGTGCCAAGGTTTACCATCATGGGGTTAGGACTATAGTTTCCCACTGTACTCCCTTGGCAGGAGATAGACTCTATGATCCACAGGGTCCTTTCCAGCTTTGAGGTTCAGTAATGATTATGATATTTAAAAACACAACCCTATATCTTAGTTAAGACATCAAAAGAATACAGCAGCTATCATCCAGAGAAGCCTGTGCAGTCAAGATTTCATGACCAATTCAGTCACTGCATCTTTGACACCCATTATGGCAAATCTTTGAATCAATTTGCAATGTACCTTTGGTTACTTAAAATATGAATTCTTCAGACGACAAATTGCATATCCAGGTATATTAAGAATTCTCGTTTGGAACATAAACCAGCTGCTCTGCACATTTTTTCTTACTACCAGCATGCTTTTCATGCAGATTCTTCATGACAGAGAAGAAGAAAATTGCAACATAAACATCAGAGCTTCCAGTTAACACGCTGAAAGCTAGGATTGTTTGATAGGTAATGCCTTAATCTCATTGTAATGGAAAAAGTTTAGTCTAGAGATTGAAGTTAAATTCATTTTAGAGAACACACGACTTAATTAGATTAGCTGTAAAAATAAAACTGGAAGATTTAGAGATAATTACATTTATTACCATATTATGCTTTCTCATTTGTAAATGTGTGTAGCCAAATGAACCACAGATAAGTTCATTTAAAAACAAACAAAAAATACTAGATCGGCTGCTACATTTGTTTCTTTAATTACATCTGCCTAGCCCTAGTCTATATGTCAAGCATTCAGTGAGGAGCTAGATCACATCCTTTCACTGCTAGAATTTGGCCAAGTTAATGGGACATACTGGCTGCAGACTGTGTTTCTTATCTAGTAAAAAAAAAAAAACTTTTGCCAGAATATCTTATAAAGTAATATTTTTAAAAACCTGGAGAGATGAGTAAATTCCAACATGCCGGAAGTGCCTTGTTGTCTGGAGTAGACCATACTCCCAGCGACTCAATGCTGAGCATCAGGCTGCAGTTAACTAACCTGACAACCCTGAGGACTAGCAGCCTTGGCAAACTCCACAGGGAAGGGTGATGGTCTCGAAGTGGATTAAATCCCTCTTAAATCCCTCTTGATGGAGGGCATCAGCTTCATCAATCCTGGCCAAAAGGGCTCAGGACCAGAAAGTGACTTGCGAAGCTGAATCAGCGGTACGGGTGTCATGCTGCAATGTGGAAGGCAGATGAAAGGCCACAGCATTATATTCGCAGGACAGCCTTCATGGCTGATTGCCAATATTTGGAATCAGATAAAGCACAAGAAGAAGAAGGAAGTGCCCTGGCTTCTGTCCATGTGCCAAGTAATGTTTTCTTTCACCATTTTTATCTATACTTGCTATACCAGCAGAAAATTCTTTTGGCAGTCTAAAAATGCTGCCAAGAAATTGGCAACATAATCACAAAATCAGTTGATGCATGGCAGAATGGAAAGCTGATTGAAATTTATAGAAACATGTTTTGAATATTTATTTGAATGTTCTAAATATATTTTTATTATGTGAAAATACCAGTTTGTGCTTACATCAGACTAACTCAGCAAATAAGTTTGTATTTATATTAATGTATCTACTTTCATTAAGCACATTGCTTACATTTTTAAGGAAGAAGTATATCAGTCCCTAGAAATGAAGATACATTTGAAATGCATTGGTAACTCAGTTGTTACACCTGTGTTTATGTGGGTTTTGCATATGTTTACATGTGCAAGGAAGATGACAACTTTGGGGAAGATTTTAAGTCAGGGATAGCCAAACTTTTCAGGCTGCAGGATGGTGAAAGTAAAATGCGCCCACACATACACAGAACGCTGCCATAAATGCACCTGCATTTACAACAGCATTCTGTGTGTGCGTGGGCACATTTTACTTCCGGTTCCTGGTGCGTTGTGGTACGGGCAGCATGGGCCAGATGATTTGGCGGTGTTATCCGGATCTGGCCTGCAGGCCGTGGTTTGGCCACCCCTGTTTTAAGCTTTTCCTCCTAGTCCCAGTCTGATCGATCACTTTCTGTTCTTACTCTCAATTTTTTAAAAATGTTTGATTCACAGTGAAAATCTCACTATCTCATTCAATTGTTGTCACTTACCATAACAAAATATCTAAGATGAAAGTTGTTTTTAATTACTAAAGCAGACTGGGGGGCCTGGCTTTCAGGCAGACAAATCAGGCTGATCAGTTCCAAAGCTGATCTGATCTGTCTTGAGTTCATCCCAGTACAAACACCTCTGCTTTCCAGCCATTAACACTAAGTTCAGTGGGTGGTGAGGTGCATATTTCAGTTTCACTATCAGCATGATGATGGCATTAAATCCACCTAGGCAAATTGGATAAGACAGCAAATAATCTAGTCTAAGGATCATCAAGTCAATCCGCTTTCTTCATCCTGAGCATAGACTTTACTATCCTTAAGGTTTAGCTTTACTGCTTGAGAGGCTCTCTAAAACAAAAAAACCACTTCACAGAAATTAGTTACAGCTGCACAGTTAATAATCTTGTGAATAACACTATGACCCACATGAATATTTTATTTGAAATAAGTATATTAACCCACCTACTTCAGAAGCGACTATTGGTATATTATTCAGCTGTGTTAACATAATTTTATTATCTAGTTTTGTGCACAGACATACTGTATCACTTATTACATAACATTCAAACACACTCTCAACAAAGAAAAACAAAATAACAAATAAAAATCTATACTAACACAAGAAATATTCTTCATTATGTATTGGCTGGAATCCTCTTTGGAGTATAAGCCAAAATGTATTTTTACCTGTGGGGTAAGCAAAACAAACTTGCCACAATTTTGGAGAGAGATTTTCTCAGTATTTTAGTTTAGGAAGCTACTGTACCTAACAGTTAATACTCCTTGCTTTCCATCTTTCTCTATTCCCCATCCTGTACATTGTTTCATCCCTACCTTCATTTTTTTGCCTCTAATTTCTTCTGTTCCAGGGCTCTATTATCTAGTAAATAATTAGTAACAAACACATAGGCCAACATTTTATTAGTTAAACTGCCATCAAACCACATTTGGTGTAAATCCTGCCAATAAATTGCAGCAGTTTTAAAATCAGTGTTGACATTTGCTATTGTGCATTGAGTCAGACAAGTTGTGTGCAACAGCAATTGTCCATGCTAACTTCTTAAAAGGGTAGTTTGCTACCACGATTTCAACTGACTGAATTACACCATAATAAAGACACAATAAAATTTGCCTATTGAGTTATTTAGTCCCTTCCAAATCTTGTCAAACTTTATTACCTATTTCTAATTGCTGTTTAGTATGAAAAGTCAAAGTGGATTAATCTCGGTGTGTATGTAATTCATTATGTAGAATATATATGGAGGTGGGCCTTTGCTGCTCTTGGAGGTTCTCAATATGTCTAACCCTGTGCCCCCCTTCCAACAACAAAATGCATTTTTCCAAGCATATCACTCACTTGTACAGTCAGAGAATTTAGTGTAATAGGTCCATATTGGTCCCCAGAGAGAGATAATAAACCCAGCCCAAGACAATGATGTTATTACTGGACATCTACTGGTGTTTCTACTCAGCTAATGCTTAGCTGCCTTCTTTCAATCCTCTTAAGAGGGTCCATACACCATCTGCTATCTCCCAGGTGGTTAATCTTTTCTACTACTCAAGGAATGTATCATACAGTACTTGTGAAGTTTATCAAACTGAACTACAGTCTGAAAATGGTGTGTTACGAGCCCACTGATGTCTGTCTTTTCTTCAGAGCCTACTTTGTCAGGAGTGCCATTTAAAACTATTCAATCTGGAAAGCTTGCTTAGAAAATTCTTTGAGAGCTTGATTTTTATGGTATATACAGAAATGACAGCACAATATTTATTACGGTTGTAATATGGGAAGCAAGTTTCATAGCAACAGTACAAGGGAAGGGAGAAAGCTTCGGTAGACTTGGATGTGTGATCCCTCTCTCCCTGAGAACCTATTGAAAGAATTGGAGTGAATAAATTAACCCTGCAGGCTAGTGTGGTGTTACACCATGCATACATAAATAGGTTTCTGTTGTTCTTCTGTCTGATAAAAGGAAAATAACAGCTTACATCTGGTCATGCAATTAAGAATCTATGTTTTGGCTGATAGAAAAATTAAATAAACGAGGAAATATGAACCAGTTGTTCTTCATACTGAGAACCATGTTAATGACTTTGTATTAAGAATATACAGTACAGTATAGCCCAATGTAACTTTTCTCCATATTTCATATATTTAATATTACATTTCATATATTTAATATTACATTGCTATTTTCATTGAGGAAAAATTGGGTTTTTGACCCGATTGGGCGGGATAATAAGTCGAAGGAAATAAATAAATAAATAAATATGCTATAATGTTGCACAGGTGTCTGGCCAGGTTATCTTGCTATGGTAATAGAGTAGACCAGGAGTAGGCAACCTATGGCATGCAGGCCGGATATGGCTCACAGCATCAAACAATCCTGCTCCCACCCCTGCTCTTGCAGTTGCTGCCACCAGAATCAGCCACAAATTCATTTTGGGCTGTCGTAAGTGCATTTATGACAGCCATAAACAGCTGGGGGGGGGCACCAGGGAGTGTGATCCAGCCCCTGACTTTAAAAGGTTGGCGACACCTGGAGAAGACCATACTGCTGGTGACTCAACAATGAATCTCAGGCGGCAGTTAAATAACCTGACAATCCCAAGGACTAACAGCCTTGGGTGCCGAAGTTCACAGGGGTGATGGTCTTCAAGTGGATTAAATCCCACTTGAATCCATCTGGATGTAGGGCAGCATCTTCATCAATACTGACCTGGGGCTAAGGAGGACTTTGCATGCCAAAAGGACTCAGGACCAGAGAGTCAGAGAACTGGATCAGTGGTATGGGGGTCATGGTGCAATGCGGAAGGCAGATGAAAAGTCACTACATTTTATTCTCAGGACAGTTTTCATGGCTGATCACCATGAGGATCACCAATATTCAGATTGAGATACAGTAGAACAAGAAGAAGAGGAAGATAATGTTTCATTAGCCCTTATTCCTGCTTTCTAAGATCTGTTTCTTCTTCTTTTATATAAAGAAAAGTTTGAAAAAAATAAAAAAGCCAGTGTTGATTTATATGATTGTGTAGAAACTGGTACGTACCCTACAAAATATACAAATTCATTCATTCATTATTCTTAAATGTACTGGTTTTTTTAAAAAATTTGGAGTTAGTGCTTGTCCTGGACTTGGGTTATGAAATCAGTGGACGATGTTAGTTTAGCTCATTTTCTCTTGCGGTTGGGATTTCTCTATTGCATGGATAGATAACACCCCAGTCATTTGATCCTTTGCCTTGTTTTAACATTGGTAAGCTGTTCTTCCTGTAGCAGCTTTCTATTTTGATTCAGCTACCAATGTTGTATGTGATATTTTCCTAAACATAAAAGGCCTAGTAATTTGTTATAATCTTGAGTATTCACAGCCTCAAAGTTTATTTTACCCATTGCCATGATTTACCCATTGCCAGGAAGTTTCTATGTATTTTCTCTTCTGGAATAGACAGCAATGTTTGAATGGAAAATTTGAGGAAGACTTTGCTGAGCAAAGGGTGTACAGTATATCTCTTTGCACCACAGACCTAAGTTCAGTGGTGGTTGCCTTTAAATGTGAGAACTCCAATAACTGATATTTAATCACACCACCTACTTTGGCCCTGTGTACAGCAGAATTCCCCGGATCTGCAGATGTAGCTCCTTTACAGGACGGACATATTACGGAAAGACTGTGCGTAGGAAGAAAAGCAGCTTAGAGGAAATGGCAGTTGCCTGCTGCCTGCTATTGTTGTTAAATGTTGAGTTCATGGTACCTTTTAATATACAAAGGAAAATTCATGGATTGATATTGACTGTGTGGCTAAAGGACCTAACAGCAGATGTGTGAGCAGTTTGTATGTGTTTTGTGTTTACTAAAATAATTGGTAATTGGTTGGAATTTTAGGTCCTATGGGAAAGTTGGAGCTTTTTAAACTCTCCAAATAAAAGGTAAAAGTCATGTACTGTATCTCTTTCAGAGAATGACTGGAAATGAACTCTTGACAGTCAGGTTTGAGTTGTTGTGGTACAGATTTCAAGTACTGTATTTATTTTAAAACATTTATATGGAAGCTAAGTGAGCGCAAACAAGCCAGTCAATTGTGAATATTTTGTTATAATTTGATTTCACTTCTGATGAAGTGTATTCAAATAGAGCCAGAATTTTGATTGATCTTTTCTGATAGTTGTGATTTCTGTGAACGCTAGGCTGTCTGGTGAGCGAGTCAAAATAAGTGGAGAGAGAGAGAGAGGAGTTGGCAAGACTCCTCTGTTTGCATAATAGGTTTTTCCCTATGACCTCTAAATGTAGATGAAAATGGTCTAATCTTCTTAGTGATCTCAGAGAAAACTGAATACTGTAACCTAATTCTTAGGCACCCTGCAACAGCCCTGAAAACAAAGCTTTGCATAGATATTTAGTTACACATCAGTTCTACTTGCATGCTTAATTCCTGTTGTTGCTGTAACCTTTTTCATCTTTTCAGACGTACACGTCATACATTTCTTGAAAATAGTAGGAGTGATGATTACATTAAACAAAAAGTGTTCTGTATATTCTCTCCATTCTGGATTGGTTTTGGCAGAATTGCAGTAACAGAGAAGAAAAAAACCAACGCCAGTCTTCCGCAACCACCCAGCCTAATGATTGTACAAACCTCTTGATTTGTCTGCTCTTGATTGCCTCCTGTTTTAACAAATCAAGTGAAATGTTGAAGTTAGTGATCTGGTGTTCTGTGATAATTTTTATTTTTGGAGGATATTACATCTAGTGGAAAAAATTAGTACCAAAATATTTCACTTACAGCTGCCAGCATTAATAAAATAATTGATATGTTCTCTTTTGTTTTCATATTGTTTCATTCTTATCTAGAATGTAAAATCGGCTGGTTAGGTAGCTCAGAGGTTTATGTGTCTGTCTGTGGAGGCAGAGGTTGGGAGTTTGATTCCCCTCTGTGTTTCCTGTGAGGAGAGCCAGTATGTGTAGTCATGGACAAGCTGCATGCAGGGTGCCACAGAAGAAGGGTCTGATGAACTGCTTCTTAGTAAGCTATGCCTAGAAAACCCTGGAAAGGGTTGACATAAGTCAGAATTTTCTTGAAAGTGTGTGATTATTAATTATTAAAGTCAGCTTAAAAATAATCTTGCTCTTTTCTTTGGACTAGCAATAAAATCTTTATCTCCTTTGCTTTTCTGCTACTCAACAACTTTAAAATGTACCAACTTCTGTCTGCTCCCAATATTTTAAACCTGCTTTTCTGTGCTTCCCACTGTTTCATTTAACTCTTTGCTATAAAATAACAACAACAAAATGGTAGCACCATTGGTTAAATCTATTTTAGGTCAACTTGTGTTATATTTATACACTACAGGTCCCTGACTGAAGATGACTCAAACCTTTGATAAGGAATACCTACCTACTTACCTTATATTCATTAAACTTTCTTTTTTCCAGATCTGTACTGCCCATCTGCCAACTCGATCAGATGCACCAAATCATTATCAAGCAGTATGCCGCGCATTGTTTGCTGAAACAATGGAGTTATACACATTCTTGACTAGAATTAAAAGTGCGAGAGAGGTAAGCATTTTCTTCCATGCAGTGAAACTGATTATTCACAAGATAGAAAAGCTATGGGAAAGGGGGTATTTAATTATGGAAAATCTCCCGCAGCTCCTGACCATCCCCTTTCTGCAAATGTAGTTGCATTAATAGGATTCCAGCCTAGTTTTAAAATGTTGTTTTTATAATGTACAAATGAGTGTGTTTTCACATTTTAAAATGCAAATGTTCATAGCAGCTAATGTTATGAGTAGTATGAAAAGCATTGCTATTCCAAGTTCTTCTGCAACCCAAAAGAGAATGAGAAAAACTGCTGTTATCCCTCTGCTATCTTACTGTCCAGCTTTCACGCCTGTACATGGTGACTGTACAGGGAATACAACCTTGTGAATGATCTTGGTTTTAGTCTCCAGGGATATGTCCTTATTTTTTTTCCTAATTTCTTCATTGCTGCTCTTCCAAGTCTCAGTCTTCTTCTGATTTCTTGGCTGCGGTCCCCATTTGGGTTCCTGATTGAACCTAGGTATACACAATCTTTCACTGTTTCTATTTCTTTATTGTCAACCTTAAAATGTTAACAGTTTTTCTATAGTAGTGTAGGTGAACCTATGGCCTGTGTGCCAGAGGTGGCATGTGGAACCCTATCTGTGGGCGCATGCAGCATCATGGGCAAGCTCTGCCTCATGCTGCCAGCGCCAATGGCAGCACCGCTTCCCCACCCACCCATCTCCCTGTGTCAGTGGGGAGATGAGAGAGGAAGCTGAAATCCTGCCAGGGAAGTGGGGACAGGGATGAGGTGAGGTAACCAGACACACACACCCCACACACACACACCTCCTAGGAGGCAGAGAACGAGGGGGCAGCATGCACCATTTGTGCGCACGTACCCATGTGATATCACTGGCTTGCTTCGGGCGATGTCATGTGGGTGCATGCATGTGCACGATGCCTGCCCACCCGCTTCCTCCTCCTTGGGCACTTGGTCTCCTCCTATATTTATATAAACGCTGATATATACACAACTAGGCTTAAACTCTTTGCCTGCCTGGCAATGATAAGACAAAGTACAAATGCAGATGCCATAACAAACAAACTGTGGATAGACGGTCCATTATTTGTTTATCTCCTTCTGGTTGCCACATTTGCAGTTGGGTACCGTAAATGAACTCACTCATGATAAACCAAAGTTAAAAAGTGCTATTCGTTTAAGTGGGACATGGAAATGACACAGTCTCGGTGTCATTGTACCTTGTATTCATAGTAACAAAAATTTCAACATTGATCCTGGTTTAAAAAACCATGTGTTAGATGAATTCAAGATTACATGTACTTCTCTGGTCCTAAATGCAACTGTAACATCCCATCTTATAATTTTTAATTGGATGCTACAGAGTGTGAGGAGCCTTTTTCAATAAAACTTCATAGGAAAAAATATTTGGGAATTGGGTTCTGGACCTCTGGAGTTTGCCAACCATTGGTTTAGATAAGAGGTTCCCAACCTTGGGTTCTCAGATGTTTTTAGCTACAGCTCCTAGAAATGTTGGTCATCACAGTCATTGATTTCCAAAGGTTCCCAGCCTTGGGTCCCCAGAGGTTCCTAGCCTTGGGTCCCCAGAAGTTCCTGGGCCTTTCACCAGCTGTGCTGTATCCAAAAACATCTGGGGACCCAAAGTTGAAAAGCCCTGGTTTAGATTCATGTTGGCAGAGCATGTAAAATGAATGTAGTACAGTAATACCTCATATAACATTAGTATCGAATAACACTAAAATCGCATAACATTAAGAAATCTGGGGGGAAGAATTGCATCAGATAACATTAAGATCCTATGGCAAGGGTGCCCAAACTTTTCGGCCCGGGGGCCGGATAACATTTTATCAGATGCTCCGAGGGCCGAACTATCTCTCCATGGTACATCAATCCCCCCCGCCTTGCCGCCGCCGCCACCACCACTAACGCTTTTGCCGCCGGCTCCTCTTTCGCCGGCTCCTCCTTTGCCGCCTTCGCGGTGTCCTTTAAAAGTGTCCTTTTAAAAAAATATGACAGATCCTAGAAACTCACATCCAGCTTGGTCATTGTGGCATCCAAGGAGCTGTTGTTGTGTTCCAAAGCTTCAGGTAGGTGGGATTTTAATTAGCAATGAAAAGTCATTAGCCTTAGAAAAGATCTGCTTCCTGACATCATGTCAGGAAGCAGATCTTTTCTAAGGCTAGTGACTTTTCATTGCTAATTAAAACCCCACCTACCTGAAACTTTGGATTTTAATTAGCAATGAAAAGTCATTAGCCTTAGAAAAGATCTGCTTCCTGACATGATGTCAGGGAGCAGATCTTTTATAAGGCTAGTGACTTTTCATTGCTAATTAAAACCCCACGTACCTGGAACTTTGGATTTTAATTAGCAATGAAAAGTCATTAGCCTTAGAAAAGATCTGCTTCCTGACATGATGTCAGGAAGCAGATCTTTTATAAGGCTAGTGACTTTTCATTGCTAATTAAAACCCCACGTACCTGGAACTTTGGATTTTAATTAGCAATGAAAAGTCATTAGCCTTAGAAAAGATCTGCTTCCTGACATCATGTCAGGAAGCAGATCTTTTCTAAGGCTAATGACTTTTCATTGCCAATTAAAACCCCACCTACCTGAAACTTTGGAATTTAATTAGCAATGAAAAGTCATTAGCCTTAGAAAAGACCCGCTTCCTGACATCATGTCAGGAAGCAGATCTTTTATAAGGCTAATGACTTTTCATTGCCAATTAAAACCCCACCTACCTGAAACTTTGGAATTTAATTAGCAATGAAAAGTCATTAGCCTTAGAAAAGATCTGCTTCCTGACATCATGTCCTGCCTGGCTTGCTGCAGCCTCAGAGGGTGGGGGAACTTCAAAATTAGCGCGCATTGGGTCTCCCAATCAATTTAAAATCAGGAATTACACAATGCACAGCCATAATACTGTAAATCAATTTTGACTTCCAACTTATACCAATACTTGAATCAGTGTAAAATAAATCACTTCAGACCAGTGATGGTGAACCTTGGCACTCCAGGTGTTCTTGGACTTCAATTACCAGAAGCCTAAATCAGCACTTCTGGTTATCAGGACATCTGAGAATTGAAGTTCCATAACACCTGAACTACCAAGGTTTGCCATAACTGGTTTAGACTTTGTGCCCACTCCTGTTAATGTTTACCTGGGAAAGCCCAGATAAACTTGCAGCAGGAGGTGACATAGATTACAGCTGATTGGCAGAGGCAGCATTAACAGATCTGCTGCATCTCTCTACAGCTGCAGATCAGCTGACACCAGTTACTACCAATCAGTGGGAGCCCCTCTACTGCTATAGTGCATTGTTTTTTCAAAAAATATTTATTCAAAGTGTCATAGCACTAGGACTCTTCAAATAAACATTTTTTAAAAAAGAATTACTGGTGGGTGATTAGCTAGGAATAGCAGTTAGTCTTTAAAGTGCTACTGTGTATTTTATTTGTTTTGTTTTGTTTTCTGAGATAGCTAGGAATGGTCTCCCTTGATCAGCTGGAGTCTGTTTTCACTGATCAGTGGCTTTGATCTGCCCTGGTAGTGCAGACAGATTTCCAGCTGATGAAGGAGAACATAACCATTTGGTCCACAGCATCTCTGATGTCATCGTGACTGCCAATCGGCTTACCTGGGACATCTCTATACCGCCAGTCAGCTGATCAATGGGAAATCTCATGCCGGCAGTGGAGATGCCACTGATTAGCTGGGGACAGTTTGCCCCATCAACTGGAGCTACCTCTGCTGCCAGAGTAGAGTGCAGCCACTATAGACATACAGTGTATCTAAAAAGCTTTACAGTACTGCATATATACATATGGGACTGCAGTGGCTCAAGTCACTAAGACGCTGACTGGGAGGCGGAAGGTCAGCAGTTCGATTCCCGAGTACTGCAGGACGGAATGAGCTCCCGTCTCTGTCCCAGCTCCTGCCAACCTAGCAGTTCAAAACCAAGAAATTGCAAGTAGATAAATAGGGACCAGTTCAGTGGGAAAGTAACAAGTGTTCTGTGGGCTGCAGTGTCTAGTCATGCTTGCCATAAGACCACAGAAATGCCTGCAGAAGCAGACAGCACTAGCTCTTTGGATTTGAAACAGATGAGCACTGACCCCTAGAGTCGGATACGACTGGCTTTCGAGGAAGAGAAACCTTTACCTTTATATATACATATAACCTAGCAGTTCAAAAGCAAGACATTGCAAGTAGATAAATAGGGACCAGTTCGGTGGGAAGGTAACAAGTGTTCTGTGGGCTGCAGTGTCTAGTCATGCCTGCCACATGACCATGGAAACGTCTGCAGAAGCAGACAGCGCTAGCTCTTTGGATTTGAAACAGAGATAAGCATTGACCCCTAGAGTCGGATACGACTGGCTTTCGAGCAAGGGAAACCTTTACCTTTACTATTGCAAGTAGATAAATAGGGACCAGTTCGGTGGGAACGTAACAAGTGTTCTGTGGGCTGCAGTGTCTAGTCATGCCTGCCCCATGACCATGGAAACGTCTGCAGAAGCAGACAGCGCTAGCTCTTTGGATTTGAAACAGAGATGAGTACTGACCCCTAGAGTCGGATACGACTAGCTTTCGAGCAAGGGAAACCTTTACCTTTACGATTGCAAGTAGATAAATAGGGACCAGTTCGGTGGGAAGGTAACAAGTGTTCTGTGGGCTGCAGTGTCTAGTCATGCCTGCCACATGACCACAGAAATGCCTGCAGAAGCAGACAGCACTAGCTCTTTGGATTTGAAACAGATGAGCACTGACCCCTAGAGTCGGATACGACTGGCTTTCGAGGAAGAGAAACCTTTACCTTTATATATACTTATAACCTAGCAGTTCAAAAGCAAGAGATTGCAAGTAGATAAATAGGGACCAGTTCAGTGGGAAGGTAACAAGTGTTCTGTGGGCTGCAGTGTCTAGTCATGCCTGCCACATGACCATGGAAACGTCTGCAGAAGCAGACAGCGCTAGCTCTTTGGATTTGAAACAGAGATGAGCACTGACCCCTAGAGTCGGATACGACTGGCTTTCGAGCAAGGGAAACCTTTACATTTACGATTGCAAGTAGATAAATAGGGACCAGTTCGGTGGGAAGGTAACAAGTGTTCTCTGGGCTGCAGTGTCTAGTCATGCCTGCCACATGACCATGGAAACGTCTGCAGAAGCAGACAGCGCTAGCTCTTTGGATTTGAAACAGAGATGAGCACTGACCCCTAGAGTCGGATACGACTGGCTTTCGAGCAAGGGAAACCTTTACTTTTACGATTGCAAGTAGATAAATAGGGACCAGTTCAGTGGGAAGGTAACAAGTGTTCTGTGGGCTGCAGTGTCTAGTCATGCCTGCCCCATGACCATGGAAACGTCTGCAGAAGCAGACAGCGCTAGCTCTTTGGATTTGAAACAGAGATGAGCACTGACCCCTAGAGTCGGATACGACTGGCTTTCGAGCAAGGGAAACCTTTACTTTTACGATTGCAAGTAGATAAATAGGGACCAGTTCAGTGGGAAGGTAACAAGTGTTCTGTGGGCTGCAGTGTCTAGTCATGCCTGCCCCATGACCATGGAAACGTCTGCAGAAGCAGACAGCGCTAGCTCTTTGGATTTGAAACAGAGATGAGCACTGACCCCTAGAGTCGGATACGACTGGCTTTCGAGCAAGGGAAACCTTTACTTTTACGATTGCAAGTAGATAAATAGGGACCAGTTCAGTGGGAAGGTAACAAGTGTTCTGTGGGCTGCAGTGTCTAGTCATGCCTGCCCCATGACCATGGAAACGTCTGCAGAAGCAGACAGCACTAGCTCTTTGGATTTGAAGCAGATGAGCACTGACCCCTAGAGTCAGATACGACTGGCTTTCGAGCAAGAGAAACCTTTACCAAATTTAATGCATTCTCCAGGGCCTTTTGTAGACTAACTCCTGTATTTAAATTTGAGCTTTTGTAGACTAACTCCTGTATTTAAATTTGAGCTGTACAGTATTTAAATTTGAGGTGGATTTGAGATCAAATCCACCACATCAGGCAGAAGAGCAAAGCTTCGTGGGTTGAATTTGTAAGAGCACATCAACTCCACAGGCACACAATGACGGGGCAAGCCTAAAGGTAAAGTAACGTCTCTTTTTGCAACTGATGAAAAATCCCGGGTTATTTAAACCTTTGCAATTGCAAAAGGTTGCAGAGCAAACTTCTTTGCACAAGCGAGCTGAAAAGCAACATTTGTTGCTTCTGACAGTAAGGGAACATCCCGGGGGTCTTATTCAAACCTCCTACAAAGGGCTGCAAAACAAACTTCTTTTGCCCAGCCAATGGATGGGTGGATGCATTATGCATTGTGGCACCTGATAAGTTGTGAACTTTTTTTGCTTCTCTTCTGATATCTTAAGTTTGCAATACACGAGCCTGACAAAGAGATTTGAAGAACTCTAAACCTCGCTTCCCTCCCCCTCCCCCCTGCTCCTGGCTTTCTTTTATAATTGCTTTAAATCAGGCATGCCCAAACTACTTACTTTTAGCTCCGACTGAAGTCCCTCTCTCCACTCTGGCGTATTGATTCAGCCATTCTAAAGTAGATCCGGCTGAACTCCTAGTACTAAGCAGGAGGAGGAAGGAACTAGGCAAATCACTCTTTCACTGACTTGTGATCCCTCCGCCCAAAAAAAAAGTTCGCCCAAATTTTTTTTAAAAAAAAATAAAATAAAATTATAAGAGTTCTTATACCATGTCGGGGGCCGGATGAAATGGCCTGGTGGGCCGGATCCGGCCCGCGGGCCGTAGTTTGGGCATGCCTGTCCTATGGGATGCTTCAGATAACAACCGCTAAAGTCTGTGTGGTTACAGTGTATCTCTATGGATCCCATAGGATTTTAACATGCATCAGATAACACTAAAAATCATATAACACCAAGACTTGTGGAACCAGGTTTTAGTGTTATATGAGGTTTTACTGTACACTGAAGTTCATTTCTATTAGTAGATCATAATGGGGCTGATGCAATTTCACTCTATCTTGCCTATCTAGAGCTAACACTTATCTTTCTGCAGGTCAATTGGATCTCCAATTCTGAAATTAAAATAAATAAATAAACCCATAGACATTCAGTAGATGTTGCTGGCAAGATTTTATACCCTGTCCTGGGCTTCCCCCCTCCCCTGTAAGCATTTTACTTGAAGCAACAAGGGAGCAGAATTAGAGCAAAAATTAGAAAGAAGGAAGGGCAATGTTAGTGTCACAACCTTTCAGATTATCTCCCTAAGGTAACCTGTATCATCTTCCCCAACAGATGTTAGCCCTTTTAGGATCATTAATTTTTTAGTAACAATGTACAACCTAATGGGAACATTAGATAAGAAAGGTTCTTCCTTTTCTTTTTTTAACTTGAAATGGCAGTGCATGAAATTCTGGTTTCCCTTAGGTTAATATTAATGAAAACTATCAAGATATTTAAACAGAACTTTAACATAGTAATGATGGTAGAGTTTCTTGCATTAAATAGAACAAAATATATAATCTTGCATTAGAAAGGTGGGTTTGAATGCAGAAAACAGTTGAAAAGCAGAAATAAGATAAGAAACCTGGTACCTAACAAAAAGTGACTGCTGTGCAATTGGAATGACATTATTAAAAAAAAAATCTGACATAATATTTAAAAAATCTGTGATATAATTAGTGACTAGATTGACTGAAAATATGTTTCTATAAATGCCATACTTTCTAGGGTTACTGTAAGATTTACAGTTAGATAGTACATGTGAAATGCTTTGAATATTTGAAAGTATTATACTGTATAAAGCTTAAGCAGTGTGAAGGAGATAATTTTGGATTGGATCAGGCATTTCAGTAAACCCGGGGTGAATAAAATGCAGCCTGTGGACTTCATATGTACCTCAGGGCTTCAAGGGGGAGTCCCCTACACCCCTCATTGGGGTGCTTTGTGGTGGTGCTTTTACATGTGATCTATTGGGCTATAGAGTTACCTACCCCATAATAAATCTTATATTTATATTTAGATGCATTGTAAAATGCCATAAAAGTTGTACTCCTTGATCCATAGATAACACTTCTTAGGCATGTATAATAAAAGTTTTAATGTAAAAATGTAGCTACTAGTGAAAAGAGAAGTGAATAGACCATTCTTTTTACATCAGTAAAAAGCCACTGGACAGCAGTGGGCAGAGCTCAAGCCAGCTAGAGCTCAAAGGAACAGAGTCTTTGTTTATGCTTTCTGCCATTCCCGTCTGTCCTCCTTCTTCCTCCTACTGGGGAAGGCCCAGATTGTGGTTGTAGAGCTCTGAAGTGATAATTTGTAAGAAGCTAAGTCAAATCAAGGAAGATCAGTCTGCCTTTCCCCAACCTAAAAAAAATGATTTCCTTACAGTATCCCCATGTTACATATTGCAAACGTTATACAGTACAATATGTTGCATTTTTGCCCTGAAACTCACCCAAATAATAATAATTGTTGGCACAGGAAAGATGATTTGCTCTTGATGACCAAATGTAACTTCTGTGATATAAACAGAAGAGAGCATTTGAGAACAATGAGCCAATAGTCTCAGTTAGTTCTTCTTTTAAGTGTTTAACTCAATTATTGGCATAATTGTTATTAATGTGAACAAAAACTCCACCAACTCTAGATGGCTACAAGATCTGTAAACCTATGAGATTTGACATTCTTATTGTTTCCCCATCCATCAGATTATTTAACTTTAGTTTACTGTACATTTTACTAAGTAATAATCTGTTCATAACACAAGTTTTAAGATCTTGCCAAAGACACCATAAGACCAGTGCATGACATGCTGAATGCATTTGAACACTGACACATTTGAACAGTTTCAGTATATCCACAAACTCCTGGTGTGTGGCAAGGCAGTCTTAAAATGAGAACTGATGTTCCTGAAGGCACTAAGCTTGGAAACTACAATACTTCATTATAATTAACATATGTCTCCTCTGTAAAGCATCAGAGTGAATAGTCAAAAGGTGTTCCATTGTTGGTTCATGTATGGGCTGATTAAATTAGGTATTATCTTTGGGTATTACTATGACTCTTGATTTTCAAAGCTGGCTGGTAAACACCTAGCAGTGCTTACAGCTGGAAGGAATAATCCAGACCAAAATATTCCCCCCTCTCCCCTGTAATTTTCCAGTAATAGGGTATAGAAAAGCTACCTCAGCTTAGTGTCTGCAAAAGCACAATACACAGTTCTTAGGCATTTTTTTTAAAGTGGTAGCATGTTACTCTGTGTTTCAGGCATATCAGAGAGTAAGCAAAAAGACAAAAAACATTGTAGCACCTTAAAGACTAGCTACTGCATTTTAATGTTAGCTTTCATGGTTCAAGTCCACTTTGTCAGACATAAGAGTGAGACTTCATGGTATTAATTTGTACATAGCAGGTACAGAGGTATACAGTGGTTGGCTAGTGTAACATAAGTTTACAAATCAGTGTGGCTTTTTTCAACTGGTAATAACAAAAGATCCATTAGGTCAGGGGTCCCCAAACACCAGGCCAGGGACCGGTGCCGGGCCACAGGCTGCCCCGAACCGGGCCACAGGGGTGGGTGACACTGGGACCCCCGATAGCAACCTTCTACCCTCAGCGTGCTCCTCTGGGTCCGGCAAAGGGAGTGAGAGCATGGGCTTTGGACATAGCAGATAGGGAGGTGGTCAGAACCTTCCTCCACATAGTTTAACTACAGTGGGGCTCTGCCTCCCGCTTGCACCATCCAATTCCCTCCCTCCTCCCCCCCCTTTACTGGTCTATGGAAAAATTGTTTAGCATGAAACAGGTCTGTGGTGCAAAAAAGGTTGGGGACCCCTGCCTTAGGCAGTTTCCCTTCTTTGTGTTAAGGTCAAAATAGCCTTTTGGCAGAAAAACATCAGCCAGTCACTTTTCTGTTACTGTAAATGTTAGTTTGGATCTAAAACAAGCCTACAAGACCTGAAATAGCAGTTATGCTCTCCTAGATGCTTTGGGTGCTATGAGTGGCCAGTTTTACACTGATTTTTTTTTTTTACTTGACAGAATTTGAAGAAGATGCAAGAAATTGACCAAAGTGGGAATCGTGAATCCACCGCAGATCTTGATGAGTTAAAATATGCTGATTGGGTAAGAATGACTTTTAATAATAGAGTAAACATGGTTGACCCAATAATGCCAAATATTCTGTATGACTTGGGGGAGAAACATTTACTCTTCATATATTCTGTGATATACATGCATACATATGCCTAAAATAAGGCAGAGATATGCATATCTTAAAAGAAATCAACCCCAACTGCTCCTTGGAAGGTCAAATGTTGAAGATGAAGTTAAAATACTTTGGACATTTATTTATTTATTTATTTATTTAGATTTATTATCTCGCTCCAATCAGGTTAACCTGACTAGATGGCTTACAAAAAAGATTATACATGAGTGCAAAACAAACTAAACAATCCCACTATACCCCTACAAATTCAGCAATTAAAACCTTAAGGTTCAAAATTAATTTTAAAAAATTAAACTATAAATTTACAAAATACTAAAAACAATTTAAAAGGTTAAAAGGTTTAAAAAGTTTAAAAGAGCGAGAGAGGGGTGGCTGTCCCATCAGATCAACCACCAAGCATGGGACCCCATATTCCTTGAGCCCCACACCTGCCCTGCCAGCCAGGTTTTTAGGGCAGGAGCTCTGTTTGTAAATGCAGCTCAGTTGGCAGGAAGTTCCAAAGGGCTGGGGCGGACACAGAGAAGGCCCTCCTTCTGGTGCTAGAGAGATGCGCCTCTCTAGCCGATGGAATGATAAGAGAGCCTCTCCGATCCGCCCTGGTGGGACTGACAGATGTTCTTTGGGTGAAACGGTCCCTTAAGTATCCTGGCCCACTACCATGTAGGGCTTTAAAGGTAATGACCATCACCTTGAATTGCACCCGGAGACATACTGGCAACCACTGCAGCTCCTGAAGTAGTGGTGAGGCACGAGCATAATGCCCGCACCCCATCACTACCCGAGCAGCTGCATTCTGGACCAGCTGCAGCCTCCGAATGGTCACCAAGGGCAGCCCCATGTAGAGCGCATTACAGTAATCAAGTCTGGAGGTGACCAAAGCATGTGTGATCATGAGCAAGGAGTCCTGATCTAGGAGCGGGCATAACTGGCGTATTACACAAAGTTGTGCAAAAGCCCTCCTGGCCATGACTGCCACCTGCTCTTCAAGCAGTAGTCGTGAGTCCAAGAGGACCCCCAGATAACGCACCAGGTCTGTTTGGGGCAAAACTGCCCCATCCAGAACCAAAGATGGCAACTCCCGAGATAGCGCAGGACCCCTTACTCATAGCCACTCAGTCTTGCCGGGATTCAGTTGTAGCCCGTTGTTCCCCATCCAGACCTTGACAGCCTCCAGGCACCTGGATAGGACTTCTACTGCATCAATTGGATCTCCACGGGCTGAGATATACAGCTTGGTGTCATCTGCGTATTGGTGATACCTCACCCAGTGGGAATGGATGATCTCACCCAGTGGCTTTGTGTAGATGTTAAATAAGAGAGGTGAGAGTACCGAGCCCTGAGGCACCCCATATTGAAGGGACCTAGGGCTGGACTTCTCACTCTCCAGCCACACCAACTGGGTCCGGACCCTCAGAAATGAGGAAAACCAGGCCAACACAGTGCCCTGGATCCCCAATCCTTGGAGCCTTCCCAGAAGGATACCATGGTCGACGGTATCAAAGGCCACTGAGAGGTCAAGAAGAGCCAGGACGGACAGATGACCTTCATCCCGTTCTCGCCAGAGATCATCCACCAATGCGACCAATGTAGTTTCTGTACCATATCCCGGCCTGAATCCTGACTGAAAAGGATCCAGATAATCCGCTTCATCTAGGAATTCCTGTAGCTGCCACGCCACTGCCTTCTCCAACACCTTACCCAAAAAGGGTAGGTTGGATACTGGTCGGTAGTTGATAAGTACCGTAGGGTCGAGGGATGGCTTTTTCAGGAGGGGACGCACCAAAGCATGTTTTAAGGGTGCTGGGAAAAAACCCTCCTGCAGAGATGAATTTATAATTGCCTCGACCCAACCACCTGACACAGCCTTAGATGCCTTGATTAGCCAGGAAGGGCATGGATCCAATTCACAGGCAGTGGCACGAACAGACATCAAATGAGAAGAGAGAAAGCCTTGATTCTGGGAAAGGTCGAGGGCAAAAGAAGGAGGGAGGGCAGAAAATGAGATGGCTAGATGGCATAGTTGACACAATGGGCACAAAGCTGGGCAGGCTGACGAGGATGGTGGAGGATAGGGGTGCTTGGCGTGCAGTGGTCCATGGAAAAACTCGCATAGCAAAAAAATTTCCCTTAGAAATGCTCGTTACGCAAGTTTTTCCATAGGAAAAATCCAACTTGCATAGTGAAAATTTTCGTTATGCAAGTCAGAACGTTTTTTGAAATGCCCTCTCGTTATGCAAATTTTTCGCTAAGCGAGGCATTCATTAAGCGAGATTTGACTGGGAAGGTAAGCATCTAGTCATGCCTGCCACATGTCCACCGAAACATCTGCAAATGCAGACAGAGCTTCGGCTATAAACAGAGCTTTGGCTATAAACAGAGATGAACCCAAGAGGCTTTTGATCAAGGATGACCTTTACCTATGCATATTTCAATTTGGAAGTATTTGTCAAAAACTGCATTTTGTGTTTATATTGTATAGGAGGTGGTTGCTTTCATCTGTAAAGGTTATACTTTGTCCATTTCTCCTCTATAGTCTCTTACACTACACTGAATCCTATTCCCTGTTCCACTGCCATCTTTTGAGGGCAGCCTTTTGAGGTTAAGAGGAAACACTAGCCATAGAGAGAAATGTGTGCATTACAAGTTACAGTAATACCTTGGATAACGTTTGCATCAGATAACACTAAAACCGCTTAACGTTAAGCAATCAGGGGAGGGAATTGCATCGCATAACGTTAAATCCTATAGGATGCACGGATAACGTTCGCTAAATCCTGTGCTGGTTACAGTGTATCTCTATGGAGTTTTAATGTTATCCGATGCATCCCATAGGATTTTAACATTATCCGATGCTTGCTTTGGATAACATTAAAAATCGGATAACACTAAGACTGGCAGCTATAACTAAGAGGATTTTGGTCCTAATTTTCATTTAACATTGCTCTTTGCAGTTCTAGATAGTACAGCATTTGATTAAGGAGTCTAACATGCATTCTTCTTGATTCTTCAGGCCCAATTCTGGGTACAGGTCATGCGAGATTTGAGAAATGGTGTGAAATTAAAGAAAGTGCAGGAACGTCAGTTCAACCCTCTTCCCATAGAGTATCAACTCACACCGTATGAGATGCTGATGGATGATATTCGAGCCAAACGTTATACATTAAGAAAGGTTATGGTAAGCTATGACATTGCAAGATACAAGGAAAATGTCATCTTTCACTCTGCCACAGTAAAATATTTGCAATATTATACACATTTCCATAAAACTATTATGATAGGTTTAATAATTTAAGAGCTACTGTCATTCCATAACTCTGTGTAGATCATTGATTGTGTTTTCTTTTACTTTTTCCCTACTGAAAACTGCCGTTGATATTAACTCAGTTTCTAAAGTAGATATCAGGTCTGCTTCTTCTTTCAAAGGGAGACATTTATAGATAGTTAGACAAAAATCAAGTATATGTCAGATAAAGTGACGAGTTAGAAATCTAGAGATCTTGGTTCAAATATCTCCTCAACAATAGAAACTCATTAGGGGTGGCAGTGATGAGTGAATATCGCACGTATTGCTGTAAGTTGGATGCAATTTCATACCATATAACATAACAGATATATATTATGTATGTCTGTATCTGGTCAATCGGTTTTTCTAGTCTTAGAAGCCCATCCCATGTAAAATCAAACCAAAAGCCACAATCAATAAGTAATGAATGGTAGGAGCATTATGACAAATGTAGCATGAAGAATGATTTTTTAATATATTTATTTATTCAGTTTGTATCCTGCTTCTCCTCCTACAAATGGGACTCAAAGTGGCTTTGAACAGACTAGTATAATTGTGTTAATCAAATAAAAGTACAGAAGTGTGGGGCAAAATATTAAAACACATGAATTAAAATGTACAGCAGCTGTCCAATTAGTAAGAAAAACTTCCTAAAAATAAGATCCATTTAGTAATGGGATGAATTACCATATCTTGGAGCTTGGTTGACTCCTGTTCACTGGAGATTTTCCAGAAGAGGTTGGATGGCCAGCTATCAGGATACTTTAAGGTATGGATTTCCTGCATGGCAAGGGGAAGAAATCAATGGTCTTTGGAGATCCTTCCACTTCTACAAGTTGCAGGTAAAATGAGAAAGGGAGCACCATGAGCAGTGATCACAACCAAAGTTGTTTGCATTGTGTTTGCTTTCCATTGGTTACTTGGGGTATTGGCAAAGAGGTTCTTAGGTTCAGATATAATGATATTCTCTATTACATGTCTTAATTTACAGAAAAAAATTGTTTAGACATTTCTATAGTCATGTTAGTTTAAGTCATATTCTCCTGTTTGGATTGTTAATTGATGCATAACGTGGATTTGCAAAAAAAAAAAACCTTTCTCTTACAGGTCAATGGGGATATTCCTCCCCGATTAAAAAAGAGTGCACATGAAATTATCTTGGACTTTATTCGCTCTCGACCACCATTAAATCCAGTATGTACTTCACTTTTTTCAAATAAAGATACAGCTGTTTATGGACTTTGCTTTTATTACATATACTGTATTTAAATTAAGTTTACTTCCTTTTTGTATGCTTTGAATTATAAGGAAACATAAGCACAATAATCTACCCTGTCATCTTTAAAAAATGAAAACAATTCTAAGAATAAACCCCACAGATTACTTTCTGATCTTCTTATGCCACATTTTATACTCTTTCTCTCTTCTATGGCAGGTTCTGCCCAGATAGTGTTACACTTCCTCCTTACACTCTCACAGTGCCATGATACCAGTGCCAATGATTCACAAATGCACTCTTGTCTTGCATCTTGTATGCTGTAAGATAACTTCTTCTGGACTTAATAGAAGAACTTCATTACAAAATTGTTTGGGCTAAACCTCTTTATAGTTAATTAGCTGAGATGTTTCATCCCTGCCAGATTGTTTGTCTATGCTTTGGAGTGCTTTAATTTAATTTTGCACCTGTTTGTCTATAGGCCCAGGGAAATAAATGATTTCATCCATAAACTCCTGTTGTACTCTTTGAAAGTATAGTTTCATACTGAATTTTTGACGTGCATCTTTTTTACTTCAGATAGAGGGATCAAGTTCTATATTAGGCATGCACAATTTCTACCATAAATACATTTGCATTGACCACAGAAGTGCCTGGGGGGCAGTGGTCCATGGGGTCGCAAAGGGTCAGAATCGACTGAACAACAAAAAGTGGTATAAATTGCATACTTTAATATTCCCTAGGTGTCTGCAAGGAAATTGAAACCAACCCCACAACGGCCACGTAGCCTGCATGAGAGAATCCTGGAGGAAATCAAATCTGAAAGAAAGTTAAGACCTGTTTCACCTGATGAGATCAGGCGTAGCAGGCTAGGTAAGTATTTTGATATTAGTTGAGAATAAATTGTACTAACAGATTTATGCTACATTTATAATCTTTGCAATAATCGTTTAATGCATTATTTTCTCACTTAGCTAATTTTTTGTTTGTTTGAAAGAAGTCAGTTTCTAGAAATAACAAAAATCCTTCTAAGTTGATATAGAATAAAATCAAAATAAAACTTAATTGTGGCAGTTGACTGTTGTTTCTCCTGTAGATTTGAAAGCTCTAGTATGCCCAAAGATATTTGTTTTGGTTTATTATGTTGTTAGATGTTCAATAATTTTTGATAAACATTTAGGATTTATCAGGCAGTGAATGAAGTGTGCCCTAGCTTTCCTATAGTATTAGTTCAAAGGTTCTGCATGTTTCCATTCAAAGACAATTTGAATTGAGATTTCAAAATCACATATTTGATGGGATGAAATGAAATATGGGGGTTCTTTTCTGTTCTGCTTTCTAGCTCTTGGCAGAATTCAGGGAATTTGTACATTGCAACACTTAGCAAGACAATTTATATCATCCCCAAAACTAAATAGAATAAAAAGTTTTGGAAATGATGGAGTATTGCCATAAACAAAGTTCTCTATTGGTGTCTAATGCTTGGGGGGGGGGGGGGGACTGTGTAAGTACTCCAAAGATGAATTACTGAAATTCTGAGCATAACACTTCATTTTAAAGGTCTCGGAACAAAACAGCAGTGGGAGAAGTTCTGTTCCTTACCCACATAACATGACTTTTCAGTTTCTCTGAATCATTGCACACATATTTTTAGCCTATTATGTGGACCAGCTGATCCAGATTCTTTGCTTGCTCCAAGATTAGCATTGTCTGAAAGATATTATAAACTACCTGAGTACTTTCCACCTTCATCTACTAAGATAAAAAGCTTTACATTGAATGGGGGTATTTTCTGATCACATGAGAACCTTGTGTATTGAAGGTTAGCAGTAGAGATATGGTTAGGATTAAATGTATAAAGAATATATTTCCAGAACCTACTGAAAACTCCAGTACTTTTGTGGCTATTAAACAGTCTTTCAAATTGGAAATGCCTGACATTTTGCATCATTATATAGAACTGTTAGAGTGACAGTATTATAGAAGGCCTGCCCTTTAGGCCTAGTACTGTATGGATTCTGCAACAAAACATTACTATAGGGGACTGATATATCCTATCATAATGCATTAGGGTTAATCATATACTGATTTTTTTTACTTGTTTACTTGATAAATCTGTTTCAGACTTTTAGAAAATATATAACTAAAATTAAAGTACCGTTTAGAACTTAACTTTTTTGTTCTATATTCAGAGTTTGTATTTTTCCAGTGTTGAGTTAAACTTCAGTCTGCCCAGATGTCCTTTTAATTGACTCTTGCTTGTAGTAAAAGTGGAAAAGTAATTTAAAAATTATTATTTTGAGTCTGTCAGACATCTCTTTTCTAATTATATGTCTCAAGAACAAGATGTAACAACATAATAGCACTGTGCAAGGGATTTTAAAATGCAGGTTGAAGTAAAATCAGGATGGAATCTCAAAGAAGACCAAAACAAAGATAAACACCTTACTATTTAAGAGAAATCTAGTTTTTCTCTCTATTTTTATTATGAAGGAAGGGGATTCTTTTGCCTAATTTAAAGACATAATAAATTTGTCCCAGTGCATTTATCTTTTCCAGATCTAAGTAATGTTTTTTTTTAAAAAAAATAATTTCCAAATGAAAAGCATATGTAGTAAAGTATAACAATGAGGGGAAAAACAGATTGACTTTCTTTACCTATATCAGACAAAACTGAAATCTTGGAACATCCCAGGAAACACATTTATTGCTGTGATAAATCCACTATGGCTACAACATAAAGGCAGCATTTGGTGCATTTTTGTCACATGAAGGCCACATCTGTAAAAAGCTTTAGTCACCCTACAATTTGGTATTGATGCAATTAAACTCACTGATATTTTTTTTAATCAATAAGGCAATGTGAGCAGGGATTCTGTTCTCACTTATAACTCATGTTTCCTGTAAGTGTATTCTACCTCAAAAAGAAGGTATGAACTCTCCCCCCCCCCCCATCTTAGCTTACTTTCTAAAAAGTAGGGAGTGCCTCCATTTCCATGGCATCATCAAAATTTGCCTTGGGCAGACCTGAGACTTGAGAGAATTGACCAACATAGCAATGGTTTTGTTTCAGGATATATAGCTAAAGTGGTTCTTGCTTTGTATGAGATCAGTAAATTATTCTGTGTCATTAGACTATTTTATTACAAAGATTATTGATACTTATTTTGATTACCTATTTTTCACAAGCCACATTAATTATTCAATTACAAAGCAAAATGTATTATGCAACAGCTATTAATAATTATCTATTTATTATTAATTTATATACTTAAGCCAGGAAGTCACAGTTTCAGATATGCTTATTTCATTGCTTTAATCAAACTATTCTTAGTCACTCTCCTTCTGTAACTTTGTGGATAACAGCTGGCCACCTTCAGGGATTGTTGTACATAACTCTTGACTAAAATCGATACAGTAAACCATCGCTGAACGAGCAGCTCATTGAGCAACTAATTCACTTAATGACTGAAAATTGTTAGGAAATAGCACCCTTGTATGGTGACTAAAAATCACACTATGACTGGAATGTCTCCCTCCCATGCTGCATTGTGCCTGGGTGGGGAGTTTGTGAGTTGCACATAGCAGAGAGTGTGGAAGAGGAGCTTTTTTGAAGCAATTTTTTGAGTTCCATTACTGGATTTTTTGGAGCACTTTTGGATTTCTTGAGCAGTGCAAAGGTAGGGAGTATTTGATTTGATGTTTGTGGGAATTTGAGGGGGGGTTGGGGTTTTTTAAAATGGGGTTTTGGGGGGATTACTGTATTAAAATGGAGTGTAGGAGCCATTTTCTGTTTGTTCTTAGGGCATTTTTAGTTTGAAATTTCAGAGGGGCATTTGTATATCTAACATTTTTGCATGGCTTTTAATCAGTGGCATAGCATGGGTTTCAGCTACCCAGGGCATAGGCCAAATTCACCACCCCCTGGGTGGGGCCCAGGATGCCACCGGTGGTGGAGGGTCCCGTTCCCCCAGCGGCCTCTTCGCCCCTGCCGCTAGGAAGTCTGGGGACAGCGGTGAAGTCCTATTTATTGTGAAATTTTCCCACCCCAAAAAAGTGCCGCCTGGTGTGGGCTGCCGCCCCCAGCCCCCCACGCTATGCCACTGCTTTTAATCAACATTATACTTTGTGTGTTTGGGGAGACGGTTCTATGTTGGTTTCTATATGTCCTTGGGATGCATTTTACTGTGGGTTTGGCTTTTATGTTTGGTTCCTATGTTGGCACGTGGCCTGTGTATCTGTGCATGTTATGTGTTTTCTGCCTGGTGTGGACAGACTTTACTGTGTGGACAGATTTTGGGGATTTTCATTCGCTTGTGTGGATAGACTTGGTGCTCTTGGAATGGAGAGCCTTGGTGTGGTTGTTAAGCATTTGTTTTATGTTATGCTGATTTAGTCACAGTATTTATGCAGTTAAAATGCACTTTATAAAGAATTTTGAACATAAAAATGGTTTTGGGGCTTTTTTCTGATGTCTGGAATGGAATATTTGGTTTTCAATGCATTCCTATGGGAAAATGCATTACGCTTAAAGAGCAACTCACTTAAAGAGCGATCCCGTAGAACACATTATACTTGTTAAGCGAGGGTTTACTGTATTAAAAAGTTTCTTTTAAAAAGTAACCAATTATCTTTCTGATTCAAGGAGGACAAAAGATAGTTGGCTGCCATCATAGTAAGAAAGTTTAAAAAGTCACACTTTCATTATTCAAAAAAACTTGCATTGGATTTTTAATTTAAAAAAAAACCCTAAATACTACAAGTTGTTGATCTGTAATAGACTTTTACCCCATTTATCTTGTGGACATCTCAACACCCACAACAGTGCAAGAGGTGGCAGATATACAAGATGCACATAAGCCAGCATTTAAACCATGTGGTTTTTCTTCACAATGTAGTGAATCTGTTTGTGTGTGTGCCAGTAGGTCAGTTTCGACTTATGGCAAACCATTGCAAGATGGTACAGGGTACTCAACAATAATTAACCATTCCCTTCTTTTGGTGGTACACTGGGAGTGTGCAACGTGCCCATAACTCTACATCAGGGGTGCCCAAACTACGCCCGGGAGCCAGATCCGGTCCCCGATGCCAATTCACCCGGCCCATACCACCCTTGTCGCTTCCAGAAGCAACTAGGGTAGTGTGGGCCAGATGAATTGGTGCCAGGAGCCGGATCCGACCCCAGGATGTTGTGAATCCATATTTTCAGAAATATAAATGTTCAGATATCGCAGCAAAAGGAGTCAAATTATTCCCCACTAACTTTCCATCACAGTAACTATTGAGTTTACATTTCTATGCTGGAAAAATGAATGAATGACAAGCACGTGAAGTCCTTAGGGGGCTGAATGCTTATCATTCTAATCATTCTGTTATAAAGAGGGCTAGATACCTGTTGGATAATTTTGAAAAACAGACTTTTAAAACACTTATTTAGTAATTTACAGTTGAAATTAGAGCTTTTTGGTGTAATTGACATTGTAATGCCTACCACATCTGTTTTCAGTCTTTTGATTGCATGTGAAGAAAAACAAAAAATCTGAAATGTTGTTTCTTTTGTAACAACATTTATATTGGATGATTTATCTAACACATCTGTGATCAATATTTTGCCTTTGAATTTTATTTACTTTTTAAACAATTATTGCATTTTATACCTCAAGTAAAATTAAGATTATAGTTTAATTTTACTTAGTCAGCAAGATGCAGTCTTTACTAAGACATCTAATGGCTCAAGCTGATTTGTATGCAGTTTTTCCTTAAATCATAGGTAAAAGGAGATTTAGTCTCAAAATTAAATGAATATTTTGGCTTGCAGAAATTTGGTGATACAATATATTGTTCTCCCCTACTCTTTTATTACAGTAGAAGTTTTCAGTATTTCTAGATTTATGTTTGTGTTTTGTTTTACTTTATCAGTGATCTTAAGTAGTAATAGCAATTACATTTATATACCACCCCATAGAGCTTAGTGTATTCTCTGGGTGATAACGACAAATTTCCTACATTAATATACATTTCTAATATAGACTAGGATTGTACACAATTAAAACATATAAATATACACATTCATTTCCCCATCACTTGTTTATTGCTTGTACACAGATTATGTAAGAGAAATACCGGTATGTATAAACATGCAGTTTTATATAACCATGTGTACCGTATGATAAGCATATAAGCTTGCTAATTTCTTTGTTAATTAGGACCAATTTAAAAAATGCTTGTCTTTGCAATTTGCAGGAAAGCTCTTTTTTATGTCTGAGCACATGTGCAGCACACGTAGCTTTCAAAAATGTGTTATCTCATGCTTAGCTTCTGTGTGCAGACCATTTACGAACAAACATCACTGATGGAATATGCAGCAGTGACACTTACATGATACATGTATGAAGACTGTACAGGCTTTAAGGGTTTTTAAAAATATAACACTGTCAGGTTAACACAAGAGTGGGGGTTTTGTGATTTGAATGGAAAGTGAATAGACTGGCCCTGACTTCCAGAAATGTAAGTTAGAATCCAGGTGTAAATTAATTTTTATTCGGAATTTCACAGAGGGCAACTTAAACTAACTCAAACTAATAAGCTGATATTTGCTTATTTCCCCTACCCATGAACCTCTCCCTGAACTGCCTGAACATCAGCTCTGTAGACTTCATATCCTCTCCAGAATAGCATAGAAGGTGGCAGCGGAGCTGTAAAAGGGAAAGGGGACGAGACAAATATCACTTTTCTCCACTTCCTGAAGTGGCCTCCAAATCACCTCTATAAAGGAGCCCTTCTGTATGAAGAACGGCAGGTCCAGACAAGGCTTGTAGAAGTTGGTTTTCTTGCACTGTAGGTCTCAGAGTCTCCCAGGCAGCATCACACAGGACCGTGCTGAGAGTTAGAGCCTGCAAAGTTAATTTTGCAAACTCTATGCAGGGTTGGATCTTAACTCGTTTTATTTTTATCCTCCAGTAATGTTGTTGCAGTGTTTACTTTTACACTTTTAAGTCTGTAAAGAAAAACTGTCTGACCCATTTCAGATTTAGATTGGCCTTTATAATAGAATTTAATGTCTCTCCTAAAACTAACCACCTATTTTGTTTATTTCCTTAACAGAATTGTTTTTCTTTTATGATTTTATTTGTTTTTCTTTTCTTTTTTCCAGCAATCCGGCCTCTTAGCATGTCTTACAGTTTTGACTTGTCAGGTAAAAGTGCTACAGCACCTGACGTGATTCTTGCAATAAATGTAAATGTGTTCCATTTCATTTGTTTGTTGTAATGTCATGTAAGAAAGAAATTTGTAAGTGACCATTAAAATCCTAGAGTTTAAGATTAATTTAAACATTATCTGGGATAGAAAACAGAAAGGAAGAAACACATGCAAATAAATAAAAGCAAAACTGACATAACATTGTAGTGAATATCTATTCCAGGCTTAGACAAGCTTTTCTGAATAGACTCACATACCATTTATACAGATCTGCTTCTCTCAGTACATCAAACCAGTGCAATGATCCTAAATTGAGTTTGCCCACAGCACCTAATACTGAACAGTACTTCAGCTGACTGTAAGCATAACCCTTCAGCTGACTGTAAGCATAATCCTGCCTGAATCTACTGGTTGTAATTCAGGTTTCCCTCTAGGAATGTATGTTCATCTTTTCCTTTTGCATGTGAATTCTTTTTGGACACTCTTTTCATTTACATAAATTACCAGGATTAATTTATTTTATTTTGGTTGTGTTTTAAAAGTTTAGTCCTACATGTGGTTCACATAAAAATGTGGTGCTCCACTTGTCCTTTTGAGAAGCACATTGAAGAGTTTATTGAAATATGTTTGTGGAAGAAATAGCATAGCATATGTTCTCCACAAGGCTGAATTACAAATCGGGATATAGAAAAACAGATTTTACTTTCTTAAATTAGGTTGAAATAAGGATTAATAGGTTAAGTTGAGAACCTCATGGAAAAGATAGACTTTCAGCAGAAAATATATGGAAAGAAAGAAGCAGCATGCCTGGTAACATGTTTAGGAATGAGCTTCCAAGTTTACAAGGCAGAAGTGTTAATTAAGTACGAGAGATCATGAGTCTGGTTGAGATTAGAATGACAGGATATGGAAAACAATATAACAAGCTTTGAGGACTTAGAAGGGGGCATGATCATGAAGAGTTATAAAGATATAAGTTAAGAGTTTCTGCAGAATATGGCAGGCGTTTGATATGGTCTGAAAACAGAGGTGAATATTTGTGTTTGCCATTTGGGATAGATGTGCAGCAAAAAAGTAGCAAATGGTGTCATTTACCCCAAGGATTTATTTATTTTTTCCAGCTGTTTTGTCGAGTCATGTTGTTTCAGTTACTAGAAGAATTTTGGTCAAAAGATAATAATTTTGTGTCAGAAATTATTCTGGGTTGAAAGGATTTTTGCTGGAGAAACTCTGGTCATGTGAGTCTCCTTTCATGTTCCCAAGATCTTTTCCTACCAAAGTACAGGTAGTTCCTATTTATCTACTTACAATTTCTTGTTCTCGAACTGCTAGGTTGGCAGGAGCTGGGACAGAGATGGGTGCTCAAACTGTCATGCAGTACCCGGGTCTTGAACTGCTGACTTGCTGGCCTTCCAGCTAACAAGGCGAGCTTCAAAAGGTGAAAGGTCCTTTTATGTTAACTGTCAAAATCAGAGGTCCTCAACCTTTTTAAGCTGGGGGCTGGGTCATACTCCCTCAGACTGTTGAAAGGCTGGACTTGTGGTCCCCCACCGCTGCTGCCTTTGGTGGCGGCAGCTGCTCCAAGGCCAAAAAGACCCCCCTTCCCACACCTCAAAAGACCCCCCCTCCCCACACACCACTCACCTATTTATCAGCCTGGAGGAGCTGCATCATGTGGGTGAAAGAAACACGCCTGTGGCCGCTGGAAACATGCCCGCAGCAGCCAGAAACACCCCCACAGCCACTTCTGCCTTACAACATCTGCCCTGTTATGGAGTGCTGTTAGGGACAGACCAAGCCAAGCGGAGGAGACAAGGATTGAGGTAGCAGCTGGAGCGAGGGTGCGGATTGGATGATTTGTTGTTGTCGGCCGAATCCAGCCCACAGGCCATAGGTTGAGGATCCCTGGTCAAGATGATTACTGCTCGAGGAGCAGGTGGCAGCCGTGGCCAGGAGGGCTTTTGCACAACTTCGTGTAATACGCCAGCTACGCCCACTCCTAGACCGGGATTCCTTGCTCATGATCACACATGCTTTGGTCACCTCCAGACTTGATTACTGTAATGCGCTCTACATGGGGCTGCCCTTGGTGACCATTCGGAGGCTGCAGCTGGTCCAGAATGCGGCTGCTCGGGTAGTGATGGGGTGCGGGCGTTATGCTCGTGCCTCACCACTGCTTCGGGAGCTGCACTGGTTGCCAGTATGTCTCCGGGTGCAATTCAAGGTGCTGGTTATTACCTTTAAAGCCCTACATGGTAGTGGGCCAGGATACTTAAGAGACCGCATCGTCCCAAGGACATCTGTCCGTCCCACCAGGGCGGATCGGAGAGGCTCTCTTATCATTCCATCGGCTAGAGAGGCGCATCTCTCTAGCACCAGAAAGAGGGCCTTCTCCGTGGCCGCCCCGGCCCTTTGGAACCTCCTGCCAACTGAGTTACGTCTACAGACAGAGCTCCTGTCCTTTCGAAAGGGCCTAAAAACCTGGCTGGCAGGGCAGGTGTGGGGCTCCAGGAATTTGGGGTCCCATGTTGGGTGGCTGATATGATGGGACAGCCACCCCTCCCTCACTCTTTTAAACTTTTAAAATCTTTTTAAACCTTTTAACCTTTTTAAATCTTTTAGATTTTTGGAAATTCAGCGTTTAATTCTTTTTTAATTGACTTTTAAGTAATTTATGAACCTTAAGGTTTTAATTTATGAATTTCTGTAAGCCGCCTAGAGTCAGGTTCGCCTGATTGGGGCGGGATAATAAATCTAAATAAATAAATAAATAAATAAATAAAATGATAAAAAACCCAAGAGAATCTATCTGCCCAAGCAAATGATCTCAAAGGATCTCATTATATCTCTACCTTCATTTGTTGTGTTCACCAGTGGTTCTTAAGCTTTTGTATCCTACATCCTCCTAATCTCTATTTAAGGATATCAGGCGACCATAATAAAGAAAAAGGTCCACTTTTTTCAAAGAAAACTGTTTACATATTTGCAGACATTTTGTTAATATATTTTCATTTATGTCACATTGGCTTTTGAGAGCCAGTTTGGCATAGTGGATAGAATGCCCTACTAGGACTCAGGAGAATTGGACTGAAATCTCTACTTGGCTATGGAAATTACTGTACTGGGAAAGGGCAATGGTAAATATAGCTCTGAATATTCAAAGCTACAGTTAGCAGGTAAAAATGTTGCAATGAAATTAAGGTCCATAGGAAGAAACCCCTGTAGAACTCTTGAGGCCAATATGATCCTCAATTCCAGACATCATGTTGCTCATCCTATGAGTCTGCTTCCCCCATCATTTAGAAAGCAGCTTTTACACCTATGCATTCCCACGTTTTGGATTGCTGGAGTCAGCCAGTTCAGTAGTAAAAGCTATCCTCCAGCGAATGGTGAGTGCTTCTCCCATCAACTGTAAACCAGGTCACATTCTGTTTTATCCTGTTGCCCAGTGAGTACATATGCTTGAGATGAGATAAAATACAGCAGGACAATTAATTGAACCCCTGACAGAGTCGCAAAAAGGATGAGTTGGGGTGGATTAGTCCAATCAATGTACAGTATGCATATAACTGGATCAACTCACCTCAAAGAGCAGACTATTTGACCATGTTGGCAGGACCTCCAATCTCTTAGCAGTAATGCACGTACAGTACTACTGGTTGAGAACCACCAACTTCCAGGATTTACAGCTTAATATTAAGACTACAACATGTGGCAGAAGAGAGACTCCAGTAACCAGCCAACAACCTATAGGGTTTTGCAGTTGGCTAGCATTTGGGGTTTGTTGTTTTGTCAGTAGTGCAGAAGTCAGGTATTTTAAAATACATTTGGATGAGGAAGTCAAATTTCTCTCTTCTCATGGCATTCCTCTAGAGCAGGGGTTCTCAATCTTTTCAAACTGTGGGTCAGACCACGTTGTCTCAGACAGCTGAGCAGGCTGGACTGGTGCCCCCCCCTCCAGTAAATTCTGCCATAAAATGCATCTGTGGCCATTGTAAACGTGTTTCTGACAGCCGTGGGCACATTTATGGCTGTCATAAATGCATCCGCTTTTGGTGGTGACACTGGCCACATTAAATGGTCATAGGTTGAAAACCCCTTCTCTAGAAGCTTGGGCAGCTTGTTTTATTAACAGAAGAGAGTTGGTATATTACTGATTTTTTTTAAATCTGGGACTGGCTATACTAGGAAGGGAAATAAAATCTCTCCACCTGACATTGTCTGCCACCCTATAAATGACCCTCCCTGTATTGGGTAACTGACAGTATCCTTAAACTAAGACAGCGGTGTGATCCATGTACAAATCAAATGCAGGAGGAAGGTAATAATAATATCTTACTATCACATTGTGAAAAGCTTGTTTAGTAATTAGCTTTCAGAATCCTTTTATTTTGACTTTAGTTATGGTTCTAGCTAGAATACAGAAGTTTATAAGAAATAGAGGAGATTTATTGCTTTCCTAGCAAAGCTGTTACTTCTTCCTCCTAATAATGAAACCCTTTTCTAGAAGGAAGCTACAGGAAGTCAATTGATCTTCAAAGGGTTCAGATAGATTATGCTTATCTTGATGTGACCAGCTGCACAGAGAAGATTTACTTATTAATAATTTAAAAAATGCCTCCCTGGGGATCACTCATTGAAGAGGAAATGCTAATGCGAATTCTTTGAACTTTTGTATCCTAACAGAGAAGTGAGTGGGGAAGCTTTTGTGGAAATTTAAGCAAATATTCTTTTATTTCTGTTCATAATTCCTAGCATTAAGCTATTATCTGATACATGAATTTTAACCACAATAGTAATAGCAATTCTACTTATGAGCCTCCCCATAGTGAATGTAATTAACATTTTGCCCCCAATATGCTGGGTGCTCATTTTATCAACCACAGAAGGATGGATGGCTGAGTCACCCTTGATTCCCGTTAGAATCAAATTCATATAACTAAGGCAGTAAGGTCAACATTGCTCAAAAGCCAATTGTATCTGACTCTAGGGGTCAGTGCTCATCTCTGTTTATAGCCAAAGAACCAGTGCTGTCTGCACCTGCAGACGTTTCTGTGGACTTGTGGAAGGGTGCACAGAACGCTGTTTACCTTTCCACTGAAGTGTTACCTATTTATCTACTTGCAATTTCTTGCTTTTGAGGTGTTAGGTTGGTAAGAGCTGGGACACATACAGGAGCTCACTCCATCATGCAGCACTCAGGTCTCAAACTGTTGATTTACTGACCTTCCAGTCTTCAAGTTCAAAATCTTAACCACTAAGCCACCGCAGTCCCTTAACTAAGGCAGTACAAACTATGTTTTAAGAGATGAACCATCCCAATTTAATTTTTTCATATGCTCAAAGATTATTTTAAAGTCTCTAAGTAAGTCTTGCAACTAGTAAACTTCATTAGGAAGAGAAAATAAAAACTGCAGTGGCTTTCAGTCGTAGAATTTAAAGGGGATGACAGTTTGTGTGGGTAAATGCGAGCCATACATTTTAGTATTTCATTTTTCCTATTATCTGCTAAGAATTATAATGTACCATTCAAGTGAAATATTTTTTTAAATACATATTTGTGAAAACCATATGTTCTCCGCTTTGGTTATACTAATGCTCTTCTGTCACATCGTATCTATATTACACACTAGTGTCTGTGCATTATAGAAAAATATAACTATCACAGTTGTGAAACTTACGTATTGTCTCATCAATTCCAATATGCAATCAAACATACTTCTGGTTTTTTTTTCTTTTTAGATGTCTCCGTACCAGAGACTTCCAAAAAATATTTCGAAGGCTTTGTAGCAAGTGGTAGCAGGGCATCAAATGCAAAGGTGAATGGCATTGATGCCACTAAGATGATGGTGCAACAGAAGAGACTGTTGAAAGCTCCCACTTTGGCTGAACTGGATAGCTCAGATTCAGAGGTAATTCAGGCAATTTAACCCTCTTTTTATTGTTGTAGGTTCATTTTTTTACAAGATTAGTAACTTTTTATAAATAAATCAGACATCAAGAGTGGCAGTACACAGAAACCTGTTTCAAACCACTTTAATCTATGTAGACACACAGCTATGGACTTGAGGGTTGCTGTTCTAGAGCAGAGGAATTACAAGACTAGAATCCAGAGAGAGACAACAGAAGTCTTTGTAATCTTTTGTCATATACAAGAATATTAATTTGTCCTAGTCTCCTTTCTTATATGTTGGTATGATACTATGTCATATGGTCCCATTCACATTTTTCACTGATTACATAATGTAAAAGACAATGCAAATCAGCCCAGAGGGCGCCCCCCCCATCTGTATTTTTTCCTCTTATGCTGAGCTTCTATTTCGATCCATTTGCATTTTGAATAAATCCAAAGCAGGCCTTGAACTAATGCAGAAATTGTGGTTTGCACAATTGATAGATCAATAATGCGAACTACCCCAGGATCTTTTAAAAAATAGCTTGGTGCCAGCACGTTATTCCTACAGCCTGTGGCGCCAAATAATTCAGCCCTTGCTCCAGCCACCGCCACCACTGGATTCAGCCGCAGACTCGTTTATGGCTGTCATAAATGGTGGGGGGATACCCAGTCCAGCTCCCTCAACTGTTTCAGGGAGTGTAACCCAGCCTCCGACTTGAAAAGGTTGAGAAACCCTGTCTTAGGGCACACACAAAAAGTAAAGAAGGAACTTACAAGAGGATAAAATGATCATTCTTGTTTACAGTTTATTAAGTTAGTTCTCCTGTAATTGTGTCTCCTGGAGGGTTACCAGATATCTATACTAACAAGCTGCAAATAAGGTTGTTTAGCCAATTTTCTGCTCCCTATGGCTATGTGGCTAGTTAATCTGAACAGACCCAGGGAAGCCCAAATTCCCTGATGCAACTTCATAGTGAGTACATTCACATTTCTATCAATGTGTAGCCTCACCCTTCGCAAGCTTGAAATTAACTAAAAAGTAAAAGTGCTGTATCATTGCTTTCAAGGTATAATTGCTGCATAAAATTTTGTATATACAGTACTTGATGATTTTGAAAAGAAGTTGAGGCAACAGATTGTTAATGTTTCTAAACACTTTGATTTTTGCTAACTTCTAGGAAGAATCCTCACACAGATCAACCAGCAGCAATAGTATATCCCTCTCCCAATTGGATGATACATCTCCTGAAACCACATCTGGAAAAAAGAGTAAGAGTTCACTGTTCAGAAGGAAAATTGTGCCAGTTGCTACAATAAAAAACTTTTGGAAGCAAGAGATATCCAACTTATATAGTCAAAGTAAAATTCTGGTGGCCTGAAATCTAGGAGCAGAGTAAATAAGAGAAAAAGATACTTCTGACACATCTCTTACCATTGTCTGTTCTGTCTGTTTGGTTGACTAGCAGCTAGCACATGAAGGGGCACATGACTCCTATCTTGTATGGGGTAACATTACCATGTACTTAAAATACATGGGAAATTGTGGATAGAACAAAACAGGAGTCTGTAGTACAGAACATTGAGAACTTTGAATGCAGCAGTTCATACAAGATGCCAAATGAAACCTTGACTGTGAAAACAGTTCTCATAGACCATGGGCAGAATAATCTGGCAATGGAGATATAGAATGGTGATAGTATTTTGTCTCTATGAAAAGGCACTGCAATTAGTTTAGTATAGTTTATACTGCTGATTCCCAACATTATTTTGGCCATGCCTCACCTAAACATATCTAAAATCCTGATCCCCCCCCCCTCCAACATATGATTCTTATTATTCAAAAAGTGAACTTCTATGCATGTGGAGGAAGCCAAAAAGGTCATTAACCTGTCTAAACAAGCTTCCCAAGGATGTGGCATCCATGAAATAGAAAAATAAAAGAGTGAAAAGACATTTGAAGTACTAAGGAAGAAATTCACTGTTAATAACTCATTCTCAAATTGCTCCCCTTAAAAATAAAATTACCCCCTATGGGATATGTACCCACATTTGAACCGTGGGTTTATACCTTCTGTTTTTGTGTGAAATAAAGGGTTCAGATGGTCAAAACTCTACAGGTTTCCTCCTTATATGCCCATTAGAGAAAACACCTAAAATTATAGGGCAAAATACTTTATATACTGAGGATATTTCACATGGATATTGTTTTACTTTTCAGCTTTCCACTTACAGTACTTTTCATGTAACAGATGTCATTTCAAACTACCCACAGTGTTGATCAGAGGATATTTCTTTTAATTTGTTTACAGACCTCTGCAGTCTAGGAACAGATGACTCACTCCTAGAGTGTCTAACATTTGGCACCACAGATCTCCCCCATTTTGGGTTAGCAGTGTAAGAGTTTCAGCAACATATAGATGTACTAGACTAGGGGGTAAACAGATTGGGTTCAGCCAATTTACTGAAGTAACAGAAGTTTTGTTTTCACTCTTAAGAAGCATGTGTCTTCAAAGCATATAGATCAGTGATGGCGAACCTTTTAGAGATTGGGTGCCCAAACTGCAACCCAAAACCCACTTATTTATCGTGAAGTGCCAACATAGCAACAGGGAGCAAGGAAGTGCTCCCACTGGGCTGCTGCGCAGAGGGGCAGGGTGAATTCTGTGCTGAGGGGAGGAAGGAAACACTTCCATTGGGCTGCTGGGCAGAGGGGTGGGCAAACTCTGTTCTGGGATGACGATATGGGTGCCCACAGAGAGGGCTCTAAGTGCCACTTCTGGCACATGTGCCATAGGTTCACCACCACTGGTATAGATTGTGAAGAAAAGTCTAGCTGTTTCCCCTACTTAATTTTGGGAATCTAGACATTGGCTCAGAACAGAGGTGGCCAACAAGTTCGCACCACAGGCTAGACCCGCCGCTTCTAGATGCTGCAGCGGTGGCAGTGTGCTGTGTTTTTTTGGCTGCATTTGCAGACTCTGCCTCTTTCCATGGTGGCAGTGGGGGGACATTTTTGCCATGTTTTGGCATTTTTTGCTACATTTTTGTTGCATTTTTGTATTGAAAACATGGCATTTTGGGCACTCCTAGGTTCCATTCCAAAATGCGGTGAAAATGTCCCGCTATCCCCACCGCCATGGGAAGCAGCGGAGGCTACAAAAGCAGTCAAAGAACAATGCAATTGCGCCTGCCGCCACTGCCATGGAACCCAGAAGTGCTCAAAACACTGCATTTTCACTGCAAAAACACAGTGAAAACATGTTAGAAAATTGCCGAAACACAGCAAAAATGTCTCCCCTGCCACCATGGAAAGCAGCAGAAGCTGCAAAAGCAGCCAAAAAACACAATTGTGGCCACCACCGCAGAAGCCGGAAGTGCCCAAAGTGCTGCGTTTTCACTGCAAAAATGTAGCAAAAATGGGGCGGAATTTTTTAAAAATACTGCGAAAATGTCCCCATCCCACCCACGTCACCATAAGAAACAGTGGGAGCTGCAAATGCAGCCGAAAAAAATAGCACGATTGCCCCCTGCCCTCACTGTACTTTGGGCAGGAGGAGCTTCCAGCGGTGTCTAGGTTCCCACCATGGGCTGGATTCATTGGCGCTGCAGGCCGCATTAGGCCTATGGGTTGTAGGATGGGAACCTGCAGCTTAGAAACTGGCTTTGGACTTGATTTATCTGTATAAGCAGATGATTTGTTTATGTCTTTTGAATTCCACTATTATTGTAAACCTTTCTTTGTCAAAACAGTTTGACAGTTGTATCCATATAATTATATTGAGTGACCAGCATTCTATCCCTTGAGGTCTATCGTCTTACTTTTCAAAGAAAACGCCTTAATGCCAACAAAGTAAGCTGCTGGTCTCAAGCTAATTAATGTTCATTGAATTTATAGTGCCTCCAAAATTCTTGCCAATATCATCCACACCTCAGCCGGAGAGGAAACAGCAACCTCAGAGAAGACATTCTATTGAAAAGGAAACACCCACCAATGTGCGGCACTTTGCGCCCCCTGCAAAACAAAGCTCCAGGTCACTTGTAAGTAGCCTGATAGGTTGGCTGAAGGGGAGCAAAAAATGAAGTTTAAAACATTTACAGTGATGACATCTCAGATACAGATCACCTTGAACTGTGTGAAAATTTGAATCCAGACTTCAGTTTTGTGTATATTAAGCTAATTAGAGACTCATGAATGAGTCTACTCTGAACTTTTGTATTCTAGTTATGATGGTTGTGCTGAAGCACTAGTGATGGTCTTAATAAATATGCTAACAAAATGTATCCAAATCTAAATTAAATAAAATTTGCATTGTAACATTTTAATCGATTATTGAAGGTCAGTTCTCCATCCCTTCACACCTGTTCAAAATTTGTTTAAGGAGCCTCGAACAGAATATGAACACTACAACATTGAACTCATTGAGAATTCATAAAAATGTTCTTGAAAGAAGAGTACATCCATTCAGTTGGCTTTAATTGAAAGCAGTTTTCCAACATTGTGTATCTATGATGCCTATGTGGGACAGGCATAGTGCTTTAAATTCCAAGTTCACATTCCACCCTCTTGTTCTTTGCCAAAAGGGCCCAAGAGGGCCCCTTACAATTGAGAGAGGGTGAAAGAATGCAGAGTTTGAGACAGAAGGGATATTTGCCAACTCTTCAGGTCAGTTGAGTAGGAGTTAGTGGCTGTAAAGAGAATCTTCTTAATATAATGGGCAACAGCCTCTTTTGTAAGAACTCAGATGTCTTTTGTCATGTGATTCTAACTTGAGTACAGCTTGTGATCTAAGGTAAATGGCATCTCAGCAACCTTAAACTCATTTGTCAGTGCAATTCACAGAGCACAAAGCAAAGGTAATTATTTCCCAAGAATTAACTGTTCAGCGTTTTTATTTTAATGCTTGAGATAAAACTGGAGCAAAGTAAAATTGGAGCAAGAAATAGAAATATAATGCTTGTTAAAAAGTTGCCACCGATATGATAAACTGTTAATTTGAGGTAGAGAAGGAACATCTTAACCCTATGAATATACAGTACAGTATCTGATATAATAATAATCTCATATTTTATTTTGTGTACTTTTAAAAGACAAAAAGCACTTCCTTTCTCTGTTGTTGTTTGATCTTATGAGAATTAAGTTGTTGCTGTAGAAGGTTTTTTTAGAAAGTGCATTAGAAGGCAGTGTATATCTTGGTGCTCAAACCTATTTATGCAGCAGAAGGAGATGTCACATCATCTAAGATGAAGGGGCAGTGCCACTCTTCCTCCCCTTCCCCAGTTCTGTGTGAAGAGCTCTTGGGAGAAAAGGAGAGGGATAGTGTGTTTTGCTTAATATAAAGTATCTTGAACAATAGTGCCACCTAGGGTAAACACACATGAACAGTTAACAACCTGTTTAAAAGCTGAGAGTAATTTAAACATTCTATATAAACTATATTTGAATTTTGTCTCAGTGTCATTCAGTTCTTCTTTAGTGTGTCCTTCCTGTTTCTAAATATGTTTTTAACTCTTTAACTATGCATTTCCATGATTGAGCTGGCAAAGGTAGGTATCCGCACACATACATACACTATACAGTATCTTAAAAATGTTGTGTGCTTTAAATTTAACAGTAGACTTTTTCATCCCTTCCCTCAGGATTGATGGTATTTCATTGTCTGACATCTGATCCCATGATGGTACTTGGTTCTCAAGGTGAAAGAAGCCCCATCTTTAAATGCTGTTCTTTTCCAGTGAACAGGAAGTTGGCTAGCTTCACTGCAGAATTAGCAGATAATTTACCCTTTGTCACACATGAGTTTATTAAACTGGTTTACTAATATGCTGAAGATTTAACTATTGAAACTGGAATTATACAATCCAGTTTGCCAAACTAATATTTTATATGTGTTCAACATTCCCTCTTCGACTTCTGTCTGTTGTTCAGGTTTCCCAGATAACAGGTTTATTTCGAAGGATGACACTCAAAACCCTTTTTTCGACAACACATACAACCTCTCACCTTAGTTCCCATCCTTTTGATGCAGCCGTTTTTGGGATAGTGAGAACTATGTTTTATCTATGTGAGAGAACCTTTCACAACAAGTGGAAACCTTCAGAGGTTTGCCTCTTCCTGCTGGTGCTCTAAACTTTTAGCTTAGTCTTTCTCAATCAAGAAAATAGAACTTCTTAAGCTATAAGAAAAGTTAACAGCTTAGTTAGTTGTCACTGGGTTCTGATTGATTTCAGTATCTGCAGGGTTCTTCTGTGCATGCTTGATCCTTTAATCAATTTACTGGGAAATAGAAATCACTTGCTGAAAGGACAGCAAACTAAAAATGCAACATCATGAGATATTACAGAAAGCAATTTTAGAATCTCTGAACTCTTTTAAAAAGAGTGATAGAAAAGCAGTTTAGTAGAAATTAAAAATGAATTTAAAATTTCCTGTATCTGAAACCTCATACATTCATGTTTTATTTTTTATTTATTTATTTAGATTTATTATCCCGCCCTAATCAGGCGAACCTGACTCTAGGCGGCTTACAGAAATTCATAAATTAAAACCTTAAGGTTCATAAATTACTTAAAAGTCAATTAAAAAAGAATTAAACCATGAATTTACAAAAATCTAAAAGATTTAAAAAGGTTAAAAGGTTTAAAAAGATTTTAAAAGTTTAAAAGAGTGAGGGAGGGGTGGCTGTCCCATCATATCAGCCACCCAACATGGGACCCCAAATTCCTGGAGCCCCACACCTGCCCTGCCAGCCAGGTTTTTAGGCCCTTCCGAAAGGGCAGGAGCTCTGTCTGTAGACGTAACTCAGTTGGCAGGAGGTTCCAAAGGGCCGGGGCGGCCACGGAGAAGGCCCTCCTCCTGGTGCTAGAGAGATGCGCCTCTCTAGCCGATGGAATGATAAGAGAGCCTCTCCGATCCACCCTGGTGGGACGGACAGATGTCCTTGGGACGATGCGGTCTCTTAAGTATCCTGGCCCACTACCATGTAGGGCTTTAAAGGTAATAACCAGCACCTTGAATTGCACCTGGAGACATACTGGCAACCAGTGCAGCTCCCGAAGCAGTGGTGAGGCACGAGCATAACGCCCGCACCCCATCACTACCCGAGCAGCCGCATTCTGGACCAGCTGCAGCCTCCGAATGGTCACCAAGGGCAGCCCCATGTAGAGCGCATTACAGTAATCAAGTCTGGAGGTGACCAAAGCATGTGTGATCATGTTTTCTAAGTTATAGGTTGTTTTGTGTATACAATCACATGCCAAGCACAGGGTAGATTGTCATCAAATGCGAATAAGTATTTATAAATGGAAGATGGACAGGGACAAACTGTCTGCAGTCGATACATCCGTACTGAGAATCACATTGTTGTCTTTCTCAGATTTACAAATGGTATTATACTCTGTGAATGCACAATAAAACTTTTCTATAGATTCAAAGCCATTTTAAACTCATAATTGCATGAACTTACACCAAAATAATGGATTTTCACTAATGCACTAAGCTTGCTGTGATGTCACTTTATTTAAAATTATTTAAGCCATATTGTATGCTCAGTTACTCTAATCTTCTTGACAGTAGGATAGATTATGTATGAAATTAATAATGTTGAATGCTGCTTCCAATACACTTCAGTTGGATTGTTCTGTAATTTGGTTTTAGTAAAAAGTTGAATAGCTATTATGGAATTCATTTCAGCATCTCAGATTTTATTCACATAAGAATTCAGTGTTGATTTTTTGTTTAATGTTGCATTACAGTTTGTTTGTCCTTGTATAGCTTCATAAAGATCAGCATTTTAGTATTTAAAATACACATCTTTCTGCTTTTGCTTATACATGTTTCCTAGTTTTAATGAAAATACTTATTATGTCAGTAAGGAAAAAAATTACATTACTTTTCTACAACCTACTATAGTAAAAAGTGTCAAATTAACTAAGATCTGCAAGAAAGAAATTGAAGAACATAATATGTTACATGGTTTTGCTGCCAAGTTGTACAAATGACATTATTTCAGAACATGTAATAGTAGGCTATCATAAAATACTCATTAATTGGTTTGATAGTACTGATAGCCAAAGGCAGAATATATGTAAATGTTCAGTTATTGAAATCCTGTTGCTTGGCACAGTAAGTCACAACTAAAGTAGACCAGTTGAAACAATTGAACTTACATAGGAATGGGCTCATTAATGAGTCTCCTCTAGTTACTATTTATTAGGTAAACAACAGGATTTTTAATTACTAATATGGTGTGATGGTTAGACTGCTAGATTAGGAGACCAAGAGGGCGGCTTCACCAAAATTTATGTCAATGACAGCATGGTTGAATGTGATCTGTTTTTACATGACCACATTATGAAATAGCCCAGGCATTTTCAATATTAAATCAGACCTTTACAGATCATCATCAGGAGCTATTGTTTTTCTGGTGCAACTGGGAATGCTCCATTTAAGTTTGGTTTTAGCCGAGCAATACTTTTGAGCCTTATTTGGTCTACTAAGCCAAGCCACTATAATTTCTGTCTAGGCACATCTTCAGTTTCAGCATTCTTTTTAGCCGTAAAGGTTACTGGGTAAATTTGGGCCAGGTGTACCTCTTCAGCCTAACTGATATTACCATTTATACCTGAGTATAAGCCGAGATTTTTTAGCCCAAAAAAGGGGACGTGGCTTATACTCGGGCCAATGACCATAAGGATTCCAAGACCGCACTGGATTGAGATGCGCCAACAATTTAGTTAATTTTACCATATTTTCATGTACAGTAATACCTCGGATAACGTTTACCTCGGATAACTCTAAAATCGCATAACATTAAATAATCTGGGGAGGAGAATTGGATCGAATAACGTTAAGGTCCTATGGGATGGATCGGATAACAACCGCTAAAGCCTGTGCAGTTACAATGTATCTCTATGGAGCTTTAACGTTATCCGATCCATCCCATAGGATTTTAACATGGATCGGATAACACTAAAAATCAGATAACAACGAGACTTGTGGAACCAAGTCTTAGCGTTATCCGAGGTATTACTGTATTTTGATTATTGAAACTCACTAACAGCTGCTGCATTTCCCAGCCTCGGCTTATACTTGGGTCAGTCTATTTTCCTGGCTTTTCAGGACAAAATTAAGTACTGTAACTTATCTTATATTCAGGTCAGCTTATACTGGAGTATATATGGTAGCAAGACAACTGTTAAGATTAGATTGGGGAAGAATAATAGCAGTAGTACTTTATATACCACTCCAGAGCACTTAGTGTACTCAACCTCTATGCCACCAGGGCTCTTATACACTATAGACTATACTGTGTTCTTTGAATCCAGGGTTGGATATTTTTTTAAAAAAATCCCTTCAAATTTTTTATGGCTTGCCTCCAATACAATATAATTGTTTAATCAGGGTGCAGGGCAGATGACTACCATTATTCTGATGGCAAAATATTGAGCAAGATGGCCAGTTCATATGGAAGAGGCCATTCTTTAGAGTTGCACCAAACCCATGTTTCACCATGAGATTCAGATGAGCATTAGTGTTGCTTACAATATTTATTTTTTGGCTATGGACAACAAGACATGTTCAGTGAACACAAACAACTTAGTCATTGCAAAGACAGATTTAACTCAGGCTATAGACTTTTGACACATCAAGCAGGACAAAGCTTCTGCGTATGTATCGTATCTAGATAGGTAAGACAGCAATACTTTGAAAAACAGGGCCTCCTGCATACTCATCAAGTCTGTATCATAACTAACTTCTTTTCTTTCTAACTAAAAGACAGAATAATTTTTAAACCATGCAAGCTAAAGTAATGTATCATTAATCAGAATAGTATATTTTGGTTTAATTGGATTTTACAGCATTATGGTTGCATTCATAATGAGTCCCCTTCCTTACCTTTTCTCCCAATTGCTGATAGGGTTGGATTTGACTTAAACTTCTAATTCAGCCATGGATCAGTGATTGCCCTTGTAAAAGCCCCTTTTTACTAACCTCAACCATGTAAGTGGACTATGGGCTGATGGAGATAATCTTGCCAAATTGCATTTATTATATGCTATGTTCCAAAACATTAGATGAAAGAATAGAGCAAGTATTTCTGTCTTTCAGCTAGATCTATGGAATCAGTGTTGGGTTGATAATATTTGGGAATTTGTAGTTTTATTCTGTGGTATCAGCAGAAATGATGTTCTACTCAATTTCACATTAATATGTTAGGACATTTTAATATAAAATAATTATGATCACATATGAAAGTTTCTGTTATACAGATCTTACAGGTGAATTAATATTTCTGCTATTAACAACAGAGAAAAATATTTGTGGGGATAAAATAATCTCTATGTGACAATAACCACACTGGCTGTTTAGAACTGTATCTCAACCATATGTTAATATTGTACCACAGAATAAAAAAATTATTTTGGTTTGGGATACTCACCATTTCTCAGACTGCTCTCGGCATCACAGAGTGTCAGAAAGTTCAGTGAAATTGTATTTTCAGACTAGGTGATTGGATCAAGTAACAGCAATATGACATTTTATCAGCACTTGGCTTTACAAATAACAATAAGCATTGGCCATCGTTTGGTTGCACATCTGAACTCTTAGCCATTTTGAAACTTGTGGTGCCGATGGGTCAAAAATTGCTTTTCCAATTTGAATGGGGGGAAATTTCTGACTAACAGGTGACTGGATCTCTCTCTAGGCTGGTGGCGGCAGGGCAATAATCTGAGGTGTATATTAACAAAGACTTTTTCTGGCTTTCAGGAAGAATTTTGTTACCCAGTGGAAAGCTTGTCTCTCACCGTAGAAGAAGTAATGCATATCCGCCAAGTACTAGTAAAGGCAGAGCTAGAAAAGTACCAGCAGTATAAAGATGTCTATACTGCCCTCAAGAAGGGAAAGGTATGGCTGGTTCTGATGTTTCTTCCCAAAAATGGATAGTGAAGTTTTACTAGATGCCCTCCACATAGCAAATTGTATCTCCAAAACGCTTAAAATAACAATTTACTATTTAAGTAAACAAGTTAAATCATTACCATTTTCAAATGCTTGGACTTTTCTTCTGCATTTATGGACAGGTGATTAAAATTGTAAATAAAAAAGTATGTTTGTCTCCTGAAAGAGTGTTACATGCAGTGGTGGGATTATTTATTTATTTACTCTGTGGCATTTTATGGTGGGTGTGGCCAGGGGGAAAACCCTGTGTTGCACGCAAATTAGGACTACTTTATTTCACAACTTGGATGGGTGGGGCCAACCGGAATTTCTGCTACCAGTGCTGGTGAACTGGGGCAAACCTGCTGAATCCCGCCGCTGGTTACATGGGATTTATCTGTGCTGGGATCAGTTATTGTGCTTCACAAAGCACAAGTGAGAAAGCTTTTTATAGGGCACAGAGAGATTTATAGGGCACTTAATAGGTAGATCCAGAGATTTCCCTGCAAATAGAAGGGTTCCTTCCATTTACAGAGGAAACTGGCATCCTGTAGCATAGCGCCTTCCTACTAGGGAAGGGATGTGGTGCAGGTTTTGGTTTTGGTTTTTACTTTTTAAAAAGTAGGTTCCACATAGACAGCCTGCAGCCTCACCTTCTCATCTCACAGGATCAGAGAGGACTGGAATGGGATTGAGAGAACAGCACAAAACAGTGACAAAAACTTTTTGTCAGTGCTGGGGAACTCTACTAAGCACAAGTATGGTGCCATGGAGGAGCAGTGTTTAAATGGCTATAGTGCAGCCAAAACTGCTGACATTGTGAGTTCAGTCCTGACAGGGATCAAGGTTAACTCAGCCTTCCATCCTTCCAAGGTCGGTAAAATGAGTACCCAGCATGTTGGGAGCAAAATGCTAATTACCTTGTGAACTGGCCAGAAAGTGCACTACATGCTATATGGCAGTATACAAGTGTAATTGCTATTAAACTGAGTGAATCCAATGGAATAAACATCACTCCATGAGCATGCTGTTAAATTACCAAGGGTAGATTCAAAATCACACAAGGAGATCTTTACTTTTCTGTCCCTGAACACCCCTCCTCCAAATCTGACCTTGAAAGTTATCCTGCTATCTGAAACAGTTGTTCACAGCATGGGGGAGAAAGGTAATAATTACTGGAACAATTATCAGTCAAACTAATTAGATTTCACTTGTGCCTTCTTTTTCAACAAATGTAATTCCATTGACTAAAATTCCATTTAATGCAAAATACATTTACAGTACTTATATTTTTATATAGACATATGTACACTAGTACCCCGAATAACGTTATGACTTGGTTCCACAAGTCCCGTCGTTATTCGGTTTTTAACGTTGTGCGATACATTGAACACACAATGTTAAAAAAAGCCCTGTTTCCCTGGAGGCTGCAGGAAGCGAGAACATCGGGATTTGAATCCTGACATTTTGGCTTGCTGCTGCCTCCAGGGAGGTGGGAGAACTTTGGAAACAGCTTGGAGCGGGTTTCCCCACCTCCCTGGACCCGGCGGGGGGGTCAGAGCCCCCAAAATTGGTAAAAAAAAGTCCGGTTTTTTTACCAATTTTGGGGTTTCTGACCCCCCCCCCCCGCCGGGTCCAGGGAGGTGGGCAGACCTGATCCAAGGTGTTTCTGGGCTTCCCCGACGTCCTGAGCCAGTGCAGCAAGCCAGAATGTCAGATTTCGAATCCCGAAGTTCTGGCTTGCTGCACTGGCTCAGGACGTCAGGGAAGCCCAGAAACACCTTGGATCGGGTCCCCACACCTCCCCGGACCCGGCGGGGGGGTCAGAGCCCCCAAAATTGGTAAAAAAAACGGACTTTTTTTTACCAATTTTGGGGTTTCTGACCCCCCCCCGCTGGGTCCAGGGAGGTGTGGGGACCCGATCCAAGGTGTTTCTGGGCTTCCCCGACGTCCTGAGCCAGTGCAGCAAGCCAGAATGTCAGATTTCGAATCCCGATGTTCTGGCTTCCTGCACTGGCTCAGGACGTCGGGGAAGCCCAGAAACACCTTGGATCGGGTCCCCACACCTCCCAGGACCCAGCGGGGGGGTCAGAAACCCCAAAATTGGTAAAAAAAACGGACTTTTTTTTTACCAATTTTGGGGTTTCTGACCCCCCCGCCGGGTCCAGGGAGGTGTGGGGACCCGATCCAAGGTGTTTCTGGGCTTCCCCGACGTCCTGAGCCAGTGCAGCAAGCCAGAATGTCAGGATTCGAATCCCGACGTTCTCGCTTCCTGCAGCATAAAAGAGGGTGGGGGAAGTTCAAAATTAGCGCACATCAGCTCTAGGGAGGTCGGGAGACCCGATGCGCGCTAATTTTGAACTTCCCCCACCCTCTTTTATGCTGCAGGAAGCCAGAACATCGGGATTCGAAATCTGACATTCTGGCTTGCTGCACTGGCTCAGGACGTCGGGGAAGCCCAGAAACACCTTGGATCAGGTCTGCCCACCTCCCTGGACCCGGCGGGGGGGTCAGAAACCCCAAAATTGGTAAAAAAAATGGACGTTTTTTTTTACCAATTTTGGGGGCTCTGACCCCCCCGCCGGGTCCAGGGAGGTGTGGGGACCCGATCCAAGGTGTTTCTGGGCTTCCCCGACGTCCTGAGCCAGTGCAGGAAGCCAGAACATCGGGATTCGAAATCTGACATTCTGGCTTGCTGCACTGGCTCAGGACGTCGGGGAAGCCCAGAAACACCTCCAGAGAGATCAGAGGACCCGATCTACAGCTGCAGGGTGGCTGGGGAAGCTGACGGGGACTCCCTGTCGGCTTCCCTAGCCACCCGCCCATGCCTCCGCAGCAGTGGGGTGGCTGGGTAAGCCGATGGGGGAGCCCCCCGTCAGCTTTCCAGCCTCCCCACCCCTGCCTCCGTAGCTGCAGGGTGGCTGGGAAGCTGAACGGAGAACCCCGTTCAGCTTTCCACCCACCCTGCTGCTAAGAACGACTGTATCGTGTAACGTTAAAATCGCGTTACTCGATACAAGATTTTTCCGAAAATCTTGTAACGTTATGCGGTTTTAACGATATACGGTACTCGCGTTATATGGGGTATTACTGTATATTGATTTCCAGAAAACATCTTAATAGTGTGTGTTCTTCTTAACCTTTGTAGCTCTGTTTTTGTTGCCGAACACGAAGGTTTTCCTTCTTCACCTGGTCCTACACCTGTCAGTTTTGTAAAAGGTAAGCTGGTAGCTCAGTTAGTAAACGACATATAGTGAAGCCATAAGAACAGAATCCTAGCACAGTAATACTTTTATTTTTTTTAATTATGTTCATATTTTGCTTACTGTGTAATTGAATGAGGAAGTTTAGTGGTATTTTGTACTCTTCATATTTTGCTAGAGAAACAAGAAAATAGCAGATGCTTTTTTACATTATGGAATGTGAAGTACACACTAGCTAAAATAGCAGAAGAGTAGGCATTGATAGGCAGTGTATCTTCACGGTGTCACAAGTCCCTCAGATTCCTGAATGGTAACTATCCTACCTAGAGCATCAGAAATCATAAGCCTCAGGACGTCTAAAAAGCAAGCACATTTTATTTGACATAGATTTTCATTATTGCATCTCATGATGGGCTGCAGTCCTCAATAACATACACCAGATCTGTGTTTGCCCCCAGCCGCATATTTGAAACTGCAAGAGAATTTATTTAGGCTCTTAGCTGCAGTTATTTGCTACACATCTTTCTAAACATGGGTTTGTTCCATTCAAACAATAAAAAGGTGTAGATTTAAAAATTGTATTTTATAGCTTTGTAAGTAAAGCTATAATGCTAGGTTACCATTAAACAGAATTGTGACCTGGTCTTCGACAGGAGTGCCAACCAGGTGGGCCAGAAACCCTCCAAAGGCATCCTGGAAACCAATTGGATCCTATAACCTCTGAGGACAGACCATTTTAATTGGCAGTGAATTTTTTTAAAAATAGAGCATAGCTCTTAAACGATTCTTACGAGATAAATAAAGTGCAATGTCAGAAGAGCTACTTGGTGCTGTCTTATGAAAATGATTGTTTTTCAACTGAGTAAGCCGTGTGTTCCCTTCTTCATTTCTAGGCCTGTGTGTTCACAGTGCTGTAAAAAGGTAAGTTTAAAAAGCCTTAAACCCATTCCCCTTTGTAAAGCTGTGGTATAGGGTCCATGCCTATGTGTGCTTTGCTGTCCATCCCAAAACAACAAAAGACAAAAAGAAATTAAGCTAAAAATCATTCATTAGAATCCTTTTCTAGTATTGCGAGCTTCAAGTCCAGATTTTGCTTTATTGTACTGTACTTATAAAATTTGTAGTATTTATGTATGTAACAAGGGGCTGCGGTAGCTCAAGTGGTTAAGACACTGACCTTGATGACCCGAAGGTTAGCAGTTGAAGACCTGAGTGCTGCACGATGGAGTGAGCTCCCACCTCTGTCCCAGCTCCTGCCCAACCTAGCAGTTTGAAAGCAAGAAATTGCAAGGAGATAAATAGGTACCATGCATTCCGGTGTCTTCTCATGCCTGCTACATGTCCACAGAAATGTCTGCAAACACAGACAGTGCTGGCTTTTTGTAAACAGATGAGCACTGAACCTAAGAGTCAGATACGACTAGCTTTACAGCAAGGGCAACCTTTACCAATGTATGTTGCAATGTAGCATATTCCTTTTTATGGAATTTCTGCTTCCAGCCATGGAAACCTATACAAATGACATAGTTGTAGAACATTATTATATCTGTAGCATACTTATGTAGGATCAGTACCAGTAGTAACAGCTGGAGTCAGTGGCCACAGAAGCCCATATGATGGCACACACAGTCTCTGGGTAATGATGTGCTGTTGTTCTCTTGTCCTTGTGACAGATGCGCCTACCTTCAAAGCCATATTCCACACTTCCTATCTTTTCTCTGGGACCTTCTGCAATCCAGAAAGGAGAGAGTTTTACAAAACCAGATAAACCTTTGACCAGTCATCACCGTTCTCTGAAAGGAATACCAAGGTAAATAATGCTTCTATTTAATCCTCAATAATACATGACAAGACATATTCTAGCTGTGAATAGGTCAGCCTCATTCAGAGAGGGAAAAGACATTGGTATTGTCAATAGAAATATAGAATTCTCATAGAGCCAGAAAATAGCCCAGAACTCACTCAAGATTTTTCCATGGGGTCAAGCATTAAGAACAGTAGATATTTATTTACTAATTGCTAGTTTCACAGTCTTGTGTTATACAATTTGTTAATTTATATAGGTGTAATTTAGGGATTCTTATCCTACCTTTCCTCAAACTGCCAGGCAGGTAACAAAGAACTACATTCAATCGACAGGGCATGTTCAGTGTCTACCTTCAGACTAATTTGGGCTATTGGGAATGGCATTGCATGTTGCATAAGCTATTGTCACTGGAAGTGCAAATAGGTGGAAACAAAGAACCACCTGAATATGGAAGAACTTTGGGGACCCATGTGTTTCTGTACCCTGGCCTACATGTTTGAAGATGCTGGGAGAATTTGTATTTAAAAATCGTATTTATCCTTTATTTATAAAAACACATAGTTACACCCACAACTTTTATCTGCTAAATAATTTTTTTCTAAGTCTTAAAGTAACTTTAGAGGAATATTTTAGTCAATACCTCAGGTCTTGTCTAGAAAAGTTTATGCCATAAAGCAGGGGTCCCCAAACTTTTTAAACCGGAGACCAGTTCACAGACTGTTTATGGGTGGGCTGGTGTTTCTGGCAGCAGCAGCAGCAGCAGCAGGACCACCTTAAGCCTCCTCCCCCCTGCCACCTCTAGTGGCGGGAACATCCCAAGCCACCCACCACTCCCCCTGTCGCTGGCAACCACCCCAAGCAACCCACCACTCCCCACATACACCACTTCCCTGCTTACCAGCCTGGAGGAGCTGCAGGGCATGGGTGAAGGTGAGCTCTAGGCTGTCTTTCTCACCCACGCACGGCCAGATCAGCTTCCAGGAAAGCTATGGGCGGCTGCAGGTGGCTGCCGGGAAAGCCACATTTGACCAGAGCTGGCCCCAGGAAAGACACGTGCAGCCACTGCTTCTGCTGCCTCAGTCCTTGTCCCCTCCACTTGGCATGTCCCTAATGGTGCCCAGTAGCAGGGCAGTTGTTGTAAGCCTTACAACATCTGCCCTGCTAAGGAGCGCCATTACAGACACACTGGAATTAGTATTAAAATGAACATATTTGAAATCCCAGTGGAATTTCTCCATGGCATGAGAGTCCAAATAATAAAAATGTCAACAATGTACCTCAAATAGAGGAATATCTTTATGGTACAACAGTTTAGAAAGCATTGTTTCTGATCAGCCATGAATATATTTACATATTGTGATACCATGTGAGTACCCATGACACTTCTGTTAATATGGGAATAGTTTTTGTTAAAGGTAAAATAGTTGTGTGTGAGGACGTATTTGTGGGTTGTGTCCTCATTTTGAATTGTATACCTTTTTGTTGTGGGCTTTTAGTGTAGAAGACCTCTGCATCCATCATGACTAACATGTTAGAGAGGTTGTGAATGGACTGCAGTTTCCTTAGAAAGTTTGTAGTGTGTCTTACATAACTAGGTGCATTGGTGCACCTATTGTTTGAGAATGAAATCCAAGCTTCCCCCAACAGTGATGATATTCATACTTGATAAAATGGGCCTACCAGGATTTCCCAGTTAATGTATTTTTGTTCACAAGTGGAAGAAAGTTTTATTTATTTATTTATTTATTTATTTATTTAGATTTATTATCCCGCCCCAATCAGGCGAACCTGACTCTAGGCGGCTTACAGAAAATTCATAAATTAAAACCTTGAGGTTCAAAATTACTTAAAAATCAATTAAAAAAGAATTCAACCATGAATTTACAAGTTGATTGAGGTTCTTCTGGTGTGTCAGTTAGGTTTGATCACAGATATTTATAGGGAAGTCTTTCATAAGGTTTTGAAATTCCTGTTGATGTTAGGCAATTGGGTCTGTGATTAGGAATTGGCAATCAACTTTCTGGGTATAGGTCTATTTGTTTATTACCAAAACAGCTCCACCCTTATCTACCTTTTTGATGACAATGCTGGGGTTGTTTTTGAGGATGTGCATGGTGTCACAAGGGATGGCGGTGGCTTAGTGGTTAAGATGCTGAACTTCATGACCGGAAGGTCGGCAGGTTGAGACCTGAGTACTGCGAGACAGAGTGAGCTTCTGTCTCTGTCCCAGCTCCTGCCAACCTAGCCGTTTGAAAGCAAGAAATTGCAAGTAGCTTCATAGGTACTAGTTTGGTGGGAAATGTAACAGCATTCTGTGCACTCTGGTGTCTAGTTATACCTGCCACATATCCACAGAAACATCTGTAGACGCAAACAGCACTGGCTCTTTGACTATAAACAGAGATTAGCACTGAACTCTAGAGTCAGATACGACTGGCTTTCAAGCAAGGGCATCCTATGGAGTCATGTTCTGACCACAATAAACTTTTGTCACCTATGTAAATGGTCTAGAAAAGAGTTGGAAATCATTTTATTGCTTTAGGATAAGCACAGCTCACTTCTTTGGTACAATTGGAAAAGTAAGGCAAACTAATAAGAACAAAATTGTTTCTTTATTTTTAGGTTGTCATCGAAGTCCAAGTCTGTGGACAAACCAGATGAAGCACTTTTCCCAAAAGAGTTAACGGAGGATTGGAGCACCATGGAGGTGTGCGTGGACTGCAAAAAGTTCATTTCAGAAATCATTAATTCAAGCCGCCGTAGCCTCTCTCTGGCTAACAAGAGAGCCCGATTGAAAAGGAAAACTCAGTCATTCTACATGTCATCTCCAAGCACCTCCGATTACTACCCTTCTGAGCGGACGATCAATGAGATCTGAGCTGTGTGCCTTTCTCTCCGCTTGGTCGTCATGAGAGAATTCAATGAAACCAGAATGTCTCTCCTGCTCCCCCAACTTTTATTCTGTTTGACCGCTTAGATGTGAGCTAATTCCCTGGTTTCATTACTCCTAAGAAGCAGGTCAGCCAATAAAATTGTTTGCACTGGAAGAACTCAACAGTTAGACTGTTGCCTTTTTGTATGAATGCAGGATACAGAGTAAGTCTTTTACTAATGTTTTTCCCGACACTCGTTTCTTGATAAATTTTGAGGAAGAATGTCAAAATTAAGACCCAGTATTAGTGGCTATTATCATTAAAACACATTGGCATTGACTAGGACCTAACATTATTATAGTTTGGTTTTTAAGGCACCCATGCCGATATTGTATGGGAAATTGGTGAAGTTCCTGGCTAAGAATGCCTTATAAAAGGGGTGCGCAGCTTTCCAGTGTTGGGAAGCCACATTAGATCTGCCAGTCATGGGGTGTCCCTTTGCTGAAATTAGTTAACTGCTGGTAATATTCCTGCCACGGCCGTCATTACCTCTGAAATTAATTGGCAATCTTGTGGACCTCTGTGGTGCAGGAGAATGCCAGGGTATCCACTTATCCCATAAATGCTTTGCATACTAAGAGGGCAGTATCTCAATCCCTTTGAGAAGAGAAGATCAAGAGGAAAGGGCCTTTTTTGTAGCAACAGTAGCACTGAAGTTCGGCAGTGCATTTCAGTGGGCGATGGAGGCAAATGGGAGTAGGATAATCTGGTGTGTGCAGATGGCCATATGTTGTCCACATCGCCTTATAATATAGCACAGAATTTAGAAGGCTTTGTCAATATGCTCAGAATGGTTGATCCAAGCTAAAAATAAATTGTTTTCTAGTACAAGATAGTTAATAAGCTGGAAGTTTCAGTGTGTAATGATTTTCCTTCACTGCTGCTACTGTTCCAGTGTAACAATTAATGTGTTCTTAGTAGTCTTCATTTCTCTATATTGAATGTATTCTGAATTTAAGCTGTAGTAGTATTTACTAGTTGTAGTTTTTAGAAATAAGCAAAGTCATTCTACATATGGGAAGGATGTAAGAGGTTTTTTTTAAAAAAAATATCAGTGTGTTTTGTAAACTAACTAATGTTTTCCGGGTGACTGACAGTCCTGCGAAAAATAGGTAATACTCTGTATATTTGTATTATAGTGGAATACTGAAGTACTTCTATAACTAAATGTCTGGGGACATATCAATTATAAACCCCCTTTTTACAGGGGTTTATATGTCAGCTGTAAAGAAATTTTGTACCCTGTAAAATTTGAGACATCAATGTCTCAGATTGAGAGGTTTTGTTCAGTTTTTTAAAAAAGGTCTGGAGAAAACTCATCTAGCTGTTTCAGAGTTCAAGTAATACCAAACATTACATTTTTGCACTGTTTTGTATTCTGATTTTTAAATTCAGACAAACCTGAAGGTTAGTATAATAGAGTATGGAATTGGCTTATTTTTGTATTTATAACAGCCCAGTTATTAACTATTTGGACACCATTCTGGTGGATAGGAAAATAACCCCTCTACATTTTTTTAAATGGTTCAGTCTGTTATTTTGCTATCATATATAATGTGTGATAATAAAATACAAAATCACTTTACGTTCATTTTCATGTTGTAGGTTGATGAGTAATATTACAGGTCACTTCAAAAAAAATAGGCAAAATCTGTTTAAATGTGATCTCTAATCAGATGTTTATTTAATTGAAGTAATCTTGAGAAATTAAGCTGCATCTTTTTAACAAATCAAAATATTAGGGGCCACGGATAACTACTGGAAGTTGGTTATCCGTGGCCAACTTGCTGCTCTAACATGTATGTGTTTAAACAGATATATTTGCACAAATGCTTGGAAGCTTCGGATTCTATCTCTGCTTCAGTAACTGATAAGCAGTTCAGCCAGGATATAGATTCTTATTTCATACTTTAGACTTGTCTGCACTGCTAACCTAACATTTGGGCTTCATCACTACTGTATATACTCGAGTATAAGTCTAGTTTTTTAGCCCTCAAAATAAGGTCCAAAAAGGGGACTCGACTTATGCTCGGGTCAACGACTCCGACGGTCCCAAAATGAGGTGGTGCAAATTCAAACATACATTTTAAAAAAGCACTAACACGACTCTAAAAACTGAAAAACATACCTACACAAATGTCTAAATTAATTAATTTTACCGTATTTTCATGTATTTTAATTATTGAAACTCACCAACATCCAAATAAAATTATATGCCCATTGGGAAAGCCATAATATAACGAAATCTCTGTTAACATAATTAATGCATTCTACGGAATGTTTCTTACAGCAAAAATTAGTTTAACTGAATTCCCCATAGGAATGCATTGAAAACCAAAATACATTAACCGAAATGCGGTTTCTCATAGGAATCCATTGAAAATCAATTAATCCCATTCTGAAGAAGATTCCGTAAACCAAGCCACTATTTTCTATGGATTTCCTTTTGTTATGCGATTTGTATGTTAACCGAGGTTCCACTGTATATCAGTCAATTTGAAACTTGTACTTTAGTCTTAGTCTTATGGAAGACTGTTGCTGCTGTTGAGCACATCATTCAGTTTAGCATAGTTTAGACAGCATTAACTTCTAACTAAACTGGCACTGGAAAATTAATTGTCAAGGATCACAACTAATTATAAGGGTCCAAGGTTTTTCTGAGTTTTCTTGATGTGACAAAAAAATCATCACTGTGTTTCCCTGTGTCAAATGTGCCTGCTTAAATATTTTGTGCAATTGCTGCTCCTGTCTACAACAAAGTCTAGGTTTAAAGAATTTGCCATGACATGGTAAACAACATGTGGAGCTGGCTAATCAAAGTATCATGCAGTGATTTTAGCAGCTCAATAAGTATCATAAATATTAGATTATCGTCCCCTTCATTATTAATCGATGTGGGAAAATGTACCTTAAATTGCTTCACACACTACAGTTATGATAGAAAACCATGGGCCATCTTTTATTCCACAAAGCCATCAACAACTGCATCTGTTATTTATTATTATTATTTATTTATTAGTTCAAATTTATATTACCGCCCACTCGCCGTGGCGACTCAGGGCGGCTTACAGACATTACATTACATTTACCTACCATGGGGTAAATCAGCGCCCTCTCATCTCTATAGGTTTTTTGCTGCCTGTTCTCATTTTCCAGATTCAGTTCTTTATAATCAGATCTCAAGTTAAAATATAACTGGGGATCTAGATATTTTTTAATTATCCATCTGTACAGGGATTCACTGTATCTCATGTTACTTACAGGAATACAAAAATAAAACGGAAGAGAATAAATTGGATTGTTTTTCTGACTACAGGCCCCCTGGGATAGGAAGTTGTAATTGAGACAGTTGTGAACATTCCTGACTGCTAGAGATATGATCATGTCAATGGACAGTCCCTACTTCCTTCCTGGGTAAAAGTGGCCTACTGTCTACGCAGGTAGCCAATCCACTTATCTCCACAATGTCCCGCCATCTACTGCCACATAGAGCATTTTGCATACTAGTAACTTTCGCTGGCAACTGTGATTCTCATCAGTCATCTCTTCCTAACTCCTCTTTCCAGGTGCTCTTTTCTTTTATTACCAGCTTCCCTTTATTTTTCTTGGGGAGAAAAGGAACTCATTCTTCACTGGAAACCTAAACAACAGAGCAGATGTTAGTTTGGCAAAAGACAATTTGGTCATCTCTGCAATATTGCCAATTACTTCATTTTGAGGCTTAGGTTGTTTTGTGTTGTGACAAAATGTTCCTATCACTTTGCCATTAATATGCCAAGTATTTAAGAATGTGACCTCCATACCTCATACATTCGTCCTTGGTGCGAAGCATTTTGCTGTTCTTCCTATTTATATATTAGCCTCGTAGCAACTTATAAATATGTGTAATGTATATTAATTTTGGAAAGCTGCCAATCTGTATAAAGTGCAAATTGCTCTTTCTGTGAAGACTAGGACGTATAATAAACAAAATAAGCCCAAGTGTAACATATTGTCAGTTATACTAGTTTAAATGTTTGGAAGATCACAATTCAACCATTCTTTAATTAGCCGGAATCATATTGTGAAATAGAAGATGCATAATGGAAATGGTGTGAGCAGTTTTCATCATTTTCTGGCCATCTGTTGCAGATCTTAGGCATAAAGTCAAGTGTGTTACCTGGATGTATCAACTGCAACAGACAACCAAAGCAATCATTCCCACACACCAGTTATACAATTAGGAGTTTATGCTGTCAAACAACAGGATTCTGGCTGTTGTGTTTTAAAGAGAAAGACTGTCTAGCCCAGGGATGCTCAAATTTTTTTGGACTGCGGACCGGTCACATGGTTCAGCGGGCTGGTCACATGGTTCCTCCCACCGGAAGCAGAAGTAAAACGCACCTTGCAATCTGTTTCGCAACAGAATGTTTTGCAACAGGATGAGATAGATTTTAGTTTGCCATCTTCTCTGCTTAAACCAGGGGTGCCCAAACTACAGCCTGTGGGCTGTATCCAGCCCCAACACCAATTCATCCGGCCTGCACTGCCCTCTTTGCTCCCGGAAGTGGAAGTAAAACACGACTGGCATGTTCTGCCTCTGGGAGCAACGAGAGCAGCACGGGCTGGATGAATTGATCGTGGTGGCTGGATCCAGCCCACGGGCTGTAGTTTGCCCACTCCGGTCTAGCCGAGTGAACTTATCACTAAGAGAATATGAAAGCTTCTATTTTTCTAACAATAAATCTGGAAGTGACAAACGTGTATTGTAGATTTGCATTCTGTGCAATGCCTGTTTTGTATAAATAAAATATTCTGTGGTTAATTCCAAGGCAGTTCAGTTCCACCCTCATGATGGCTTAATGTGCAGAAAAATTGAAGTCTTATTCCAGTTGACAGTGTTGCTATATTTTTGTTAGAGTATTTTATTTAAACATGACATCCCCAGGAAAAATAAAATGCCTTTCTGTTACAGCTTTTGTCTGTTTCAACTATGTATGAAAACTGTTTTCCCATAATAATGTAAAGCATACTTTTTTTTCTAACAATTACTCCTTATAGTTTGCCAATGAAACTGAATGAATTTAGCAAGACATGAGCTGGATGAAAGGGGGGAAAGTCAAGGTAAAATAGCAATCTGTGTTCTAGCAATAAAATAGCTTTGTCTGGCTCACAAAAGCAACCAGATAATAACATGTAGCAATGAATTTTAAGTATAGATTGTTGGTTTACAAAAATGCTTCCATACCTCAAGAAGAAATTGGTATGCAACTTTATTGTCTTCTTGTGTTGAATTTTAATGTAAGTTTGGGCAATGTTTGGCCTTCAAAACGTAGGCTTTTTTATCTGTCACTGTTGGCTATACTGGTTACGCATGATAGCACATATAGGCCAGGAACATCTGAAAAACTACTCTTTGTCAACCTCTGCTTACCATCTCAGTATTAAGTATATTACACCTTCATCCATAATACAAATGATGTCTGAATTAATGGAATTAAAAGTAGCTTCCTCCAGTAGAGAAAGGGCTATCAGAAAAGAAAATATCAATTCAAACATCATCATCACCATCCCAGTTTATTTTTTCTAACACCAATTTGCTTTTATAAGAAATTCTTCCCCTATGGGTACCTCACCAGTTGCATGCAGTATGATTCAAAACCAGCTTGATTAATATCTCAGTATTGCTGTGTTGTGCATAACTTATTTCAATAGTCTGTGCTTAGGAAGCCTGACCAAATCTTATTTGTGGAATGGTGACATCAAATATTGATAAGGCCAGACATGGTACACAATAAGTGAGTTCTAATAGTACAAATACCTAAAATAGAGGAAATTCTTCTCTCCTCACTTGCAATTTTAACATAAGAGTTTTGGGTTTTTATAAGCCAATTGAAGATGTTCTATCTGTTAAACCAGGAGTGCCCAAACTATGGCCTGGGGGCCAGATGTGGCCCCCCAATGCCAAGTCACCTGGCCTGCAAAGCCCTCATCGCTCCTGGAAGCAGAAAACACGCCCATATGGGCGTGTTTTACTTCCGTTTCCAGGAGTGACAAGGGCTTTGTGGGCTGGATGACTTGGCATCAGGGGCCGCATCTGGCCCCAGGTTGTAGTGACCAGCTCCCTGAACCACATGACCGGCCCGGGGCCTGAAAACTTTGGGCACCCCTGTGTTAGACATTCATTTGTATTAGGAAACAAATCCAAGGTTTCTGGCAAACCAGATCACAACTTACCAACCATAATACAGGCTAGAGGGAAGCAGTTACTATTCTAGCTTACTCCTTTTAAAGTTTCTGGAACAAACTGATAAGTCAGTAAGAGAAGGTGTGGATTCAAAACTATTTGTTGCAGGCCTACCAAAGCCTCTTTCTGAACTGTTGCACAGTCTACAGTATCAACTCCCTCTGCCCTGTGGTTGAGAATGTTGTCATATATGTAAAAATAGTGCAAACGTTTGCTTTTGTTCATTTTTGCTCCCACCCACCCCCCTACATTTCTAGGCCAGACGTGACATTGCAAAAACGAAGATACCTTTTTTGACCTAGCGTGAGAAAGACTAGCTGGCACAAGGTTGCTGTTGCCCAGGATACGCCCAGTTGTGGTGCAAAAAATACCACAATCTTCAAGGAGAATGTGATTACCAGGAGGGGTAGACCTTCAGTAATTAAAGACTTCCTCTCCCCATTCTGTAGCTCCCAGTTTGTGTCTGTTTAAATGGATTACGTGGGAGTTGGAAAAGCTACAGGGTATAAATAGGAAGTTTTTAATTACTGAAAGCCTGCTGATGGCCTCATCCTTCCACAGCAATAGGTTACACAACAGGATGTCATCCATAAGGAGGCAAAGTAAAGAGGGGTGAGAACAGAACAGAGACAACAGGTCCATGTACGATTGAAGCTACCTAAGAAATTGAGTTTGTAAGGTTCTTAAGCCCACTGTTAAGAAGTAAAATTTCTGTTCAAAGCAATTTGTCTTTATTCTGATTTTACTCCTTACAGGGTGTCCAAAAATTGCCAATCTAGGATTTCTGAAATGTTGTCATATATAACAACAAATATATTGGAACGTGTTTGTCATGAGTGGGGGAGAAGACCTGTGTGTGCGTATGTGTAGAAAGAGGTAGCCAACACAGAATATTTTGTAAAGATTTTGTAATGAATGTTTTGTCAATAAAAATACATTTAGCTACATTTACCCTATCCATAGCAGCTTTTGGAACTCCCTATAAGTCACAATTAAAGTGGGCACATTTGAATCAATAAGAGATTGTCAATAATAGAAATACTTTGTGAGAGTAAACAAAACAGTAAAAAAAAAGACAAAAATGTTGTGCCTCATTAAAGACTAACCCCTGTATTTAAATGTAAGTTTTTGGTTTACAAAAGCCCCAGATTGAATGGGTTTACTCTAGTGCAACTTACTAGACTGAAGCAACAGGTTTTCAGCCATTGTTTAAAAACTTAGGTAAATAAAAAAAGATAACCAATAATAAAATGTCAGTTTTATTTTAACTACAATTAAAAACATACTTTAATTATATGTCTTCCCTTTCTTTAGAATCATTAGCTTCTGCTTTAAGTCACTTAAATTAATAAAATTCAGAAACAAATTTCCAGTCATTTACACACAACATTTTAAGCCAGTTCTTATGTAAGGTTACAAGATTCAGGAATGTTTTAAAAGAAGCAACTGGGTTATTTAATTCCTTCCTCCTATGTGATGTTACTGTGCATGTCTTTTGTATGGCTTCTGGTGAACCAGGGTAGCCATCTGTAAATGAAAAGGCAATAGAAATTTAATGCTTGTTTTCCTGTTATGTTATACTGATATGCATCACTAATAAAAAGATCTTCTAAGGATTGCATTGTCTGTTTTGTTCATCAGACTAACAAAATTAATTTTCTGCTGTTACAGTAAGCATTGTGTGTTCCATCATAAAATAGCAGCAGAATCACCAAACATGCTTGATTTCTTAAAATTAGTACCCCATTATCAAGTTTCAAAGACTGGGTTCAATACATTATGTAACAATGTCATCCAATAACTAAAGGGTTTTTAGGGATCCTTTGTCCATTTTCACTTTATTTTCCCCTCCATTGGTCTGCATCTCCATGCATCCAACAGCAATCAGGACAAAACTGATGTACTGCATTCTCCCCTTCACCTGCATAGTGCAATCCTATACATGTTTGTTCTGTTATTTGTAAGGAGATTGGTCTTAGAAATAAGTCAACGTTCCCTGCATCTCAGCTGCAATAATTAACCCCAATGCCTTAAACTAGTAGTTCAGCCACTATGAACAATTGCAGGAACACTTCCTTAAATTAAAGATTCGGGATGAATTAATTCCAGAATATTTTCTATCATGATGTTATTTCTTATGTTCATGATTCAGTCCTGTTACAGCATGATCATATTATATGAACAGTTAATACAAAACCGGGCTTTATTTTAACTATAAAGAAAACAAGGACATAGTTTTATATTTTCAAATAGGTCATGTTATTTATAGAGTCAGACAGGCATGGAATTTAGCACTTCAGGTAAAAAGATTCTCTGCTCTGAATAGCTTACACTCTACAAAGGTAGGTCAAGGAAACCAATCAGGCAGTTTTAACACTTCTTCATGCACTACTTTCTCTTTGGAAAATAATTGTTTTACTCCTGTTACAGCATCTTTTCACAATAACACTTGAGTGAATATAATGCTAACTAGGTTATACCAATGTTGTCTGCAAGGTAAAACAAACCTCTAGTTTAATCCATTTGGCAGTTAGCTTTCCATTCAGGACTTCTTAATCCCAGAAAGTATGGTCAGATATTAAGATAAAGCTCTTGTACCTTTATAGTTGTCTAAAATGTAGTTTGCAAAAGTACCGCTCACCCCGCCTAGCCCTCCCAACAATAAAAATAATGAGAGTGGCTGTTGGGAATTTTAGTCCAAACACAAGTGAAGGCTACACTTTGCCCACCCCTCTTCTAGAAGGTACAGAAACCTTGCTTTCATTTTACAGAGCTACAGGTGAAAGACAGAACAGGCAGAGTGTAGGAGTGTGCGAGCTGCAGAAAGGATAAAAGAAAAGATAATAAAGGACAGAAATTCTACTGAAGGGTAATACTCAATGTTGGCAGCTAGTAATATCTTAGTGGTATAGTAGGACCTTAGATGTATGTGTTGAAGACTCTCTTCACACAATACAGTAAAACCCCTACTTACATAAAAAGTCTGTTCCATTGGCTTTTATGCAAATCGGTTTTTTACATAACTCGAAGCAAACCCGTAGGAAGATATTTATGTAACTCAAAGCAACCCCATAGGAAAAATGATTTTTTTGCGTAACTAGAAGCAAACTCATAGGAAAAACAATTTTTTTACGTAACTCGAAGGAAACCCATAGGAAACTCTGTTATGTAAATTGGGACATTCATGTGAATCAAGACATGGTTTTAGTACAAAAATCATTATGTAAGTCGAGTTTTATGTAACTTGAGGCATATGTAAGTCAGGGTTTTACTGTACTTGTGAAATGAGGTTTAGCAGAGCGTTCTGTGCAGTTCAGAGGACTGGAAATACAAAATTGAAAACATTTTCATAGCCGTATACAATATATTAGTGGAATTTGTTGGATTTTTTTAACCATAAAGAGAAAGTCATGTTCCTAGCTTCCCTTTTATTCTTTACTCTTCATTCAGTGCCTCAGAGTCAAGGCCTAATTTGTTTGGTGTTCAACATTTCACATTTTCAAGGTGTCACCTCACTTAGAATAAAGGTGTAACTGTGAGCATGGCCCACAAAACTAAGTACAGTAATACCTCGGATAACGTTTACCTCGGATAACGCTAAAATTGCATAACGTTAAGTAATCTGGGGAGGAGAATTGGATCGAATAACGTTAAGGTCCTATGGGATGGATCGGATAACAACCACTAAAGCCTGTGCAGTTACAATGTATCTCTATGGAGCTTTAACGATATCCGATCCATCCCATAGGATTTTAACATGCATCGGATAACACTAAAAATCGGATAACACCAAGACTTGTGGAACCAAGTCTTAGCGTTATCCGAGGTATTACTGTTATGACAAATACTATGCTCCAGTAACAGTACCAGCACTACACTAATGAAATATAGGAACAATTGGAACTCTGTCTTCTTACTAATGCATAATGGCTTTATCTGTCAGTAATATAACATTCGAACTACTGATGCCGTTTCCTTCTCCATTCTGGATTCCAGAGTGGTAGGTAAATGAGGAATGTAGGCAACAGGATAACTCCAAATATAAATAAAGGCGGATTGTGTCCTTCTGAGGTCAGTAAAATGAGTGCCCAGCATGTTGGGGGCAAAATGTTAATTAACTTGTGAACTGCCCAGAGGGCACTAAGTGCTGTGAGTCGGTATATAAGTGTGATTGCTTTTCTTCACTTTGATGCCACAGCATAATAGCGGTAGCTTTCAAGGTAGAATTCCTACAGCGAGGGTTTGTATGTAAAAAAGGAATATGGATTTCCCAATATAAATAAAAGCACAACTCTATTTTGTTTTCATGTTGAAACAAAATGCAAGTCATTAGAGGCAAAGGAAAATTGTGGAGTGTTTTTACTCATATGAGATGAACATAACACAAATTAGGCAATTTTGTTTAGGGCTAAAAATGCAACATATTTCTCTGGCCACCTAAATACCATCAATCAGTATTTAGTAAACAACAAAATCAACGGTAAAAACATTTTGGAAAACAGCAACTAAGCAAGATTTCCCTTCAGCTTTCACGTGTGAAAGGCAGCAATGAGGCTTCTAGGGAACAACAGAAGCAGCCACAGCTTAAGGAATTCAAGCAAGACACTAGCTGACAATCTGTGGAGGCACCATCCTATAGGATGTTTATTAGTAACTACCCATACCTGGAGCCAGATGGTAAGGGACATATGTAATCGGTAAGAATATATGAGCAAGCATGGACAGCTGTGCCTTCACACAGAAAAGGGGGAAAGTAAAAAGTTACTGTTTATATAGAGGCAGAATGTACTGACTAACTGACGTACTTCACACGAGATGCGTATCTATGAACCAAAATACAGTACTGAGCTTCTCATATGACACCCTTTGTGGATGGAAGGCTGATTTTAACCCAAAACTACATGATTTGTCATATAAAGTATTTTGAGCCAGATGTGCTGTTTTCCTTCTGGTAAGATGCATGGAGAATCAGGACTCAGAAATCTTCAATGCTGAAATTACCAGGAAAAGGGCAGGAAAGGGAGGCATTCAACCCGATTCCATGTATATAGACATGATATATTGTCTAAGGTACATACATTATTGTGGTTACACAAGAGTTATGGCATAGTGGTCTTAAACAAACATTACTCAGTTATAGCTCCTCTCCAAAGCAAAAAACAGGATTTCTATCTCGAGTTTCTCTTTAATTTTTTTCTGACACTTTACAAAGAAAAGCTTCGAATAGAAACAAAGTTTGAAGAGAAGTAGCAAACTGCTTTTATCTTCCTGTATATAAGGAGAGAACAGATTCTCTGCCTAGACAAGGAACTTCCTCTACAAATCAATAGCTCCTCTCCTTGGCTAAGATCAATTGCAGTAATGCAGCCTGATTTGTTTTTATCAATGTCAACAGCACCATAGTTAATGTTAATTTGGAGCAAAGTCCAATGAAATCGGGTCAACTGGAGCTGGAAATGTTTTCTAAAGTCTCTTGGCTCTACAAGATGGATAATTTAACTCCACAACACCATGCCACCCCATGTGAAAAATGCATCTTCACAAAACAAGGTAGCAAAATTATAGAACTAAGGCATGAAATGGGGCTTAGAATGTAAATCCCCTATGAGTCCTGTAATCCATTAAAATGAAGAAAGAAATGGGATATGTAACCAAGTTATTCCAAATGGTTTTAAGTCTTGACGACGGCATGTAGAAAATAGCTGTAATAGTTCCCACTGAGGTATCAGTTGCCTTCACATAAGAGACCAGAATGAGTAATTCGTACACATGAAAATAAATTATCTAGTGAATCAAGAGGGCCAGCTGAGATTCAGCCATTTTACACCAGCAAAATGACGATTTCGCTGCTCATATCAGTAGTTTAGGCATAAATAAAAAGAAGTACAATTTTGGCATACCTTATTTGGGCTCTGCATTTAAACAGTGCAAGATAACTTAGTACCTATGACAACTGAGGTTCAGGAGGTCTCCAACAGGCAGTATGATCCACAAGAGACTAATCCAGATGCTTTGAATTAATCCCTGAATTTTTGCCATGCTGCAAGTGACAGTAGATGCATTCAAAAGCATTTGGAAGACCACAGGTGGCTTATCTCTGAAGAAGACCCCAAGAACTAGCCTCTGCCAATGCCCTGTGCTATCTTCTCCTGACCTGACCCTTTAGCTAGCCATTAGATACTGGCAAAATTTCCAGTGCTTTTTGTACCATGTTCTTTGCAGAAGAACCGCAGCCATGTTTTAAAGAAAATAAATATTAAGCATCAAGCACAAAAGGTAGAATAGAAAAATGAAGTCTAGTCTCCTAGCTCTTTTATCAAGGCACAGTTCGGCACTTAGGTAGACTCTTGATTCCTCAACCCACCCTAACAGTTTGAAATCCATTTAAATTCAGCAGGGTTTCATGTCTCCATCCTCTGGGAAGTCAGCAGTTCAAGTTAAAGCCATGGAAAATCTAAACATCTGGTTATGCTAATCTGCAGCACAGGCAAACGGCAGGTCCCACAGAAACTTCAATGCATTTCGAAATAAATGTAGCTTGTGTCCTGTTAAGTCTTTTATATAACAAATATACTTATATTAAAAAATTATGGGGTATCCATTTTGGAAAGAAAAATATCTGATGGAAAAATATTGTTTGTTGGTTCAGCAATCATCCATTGAAGCTGCTGCCATCGCCGACTTCATGTTGTCTCGTGTCGAAGTTAGTTCACCGATCACCCATTCTAAGGCTTCTCGACCCTGTTAAGGAAAGTAGAAGAGCTAAGTCGGTTTAAAATATACAGTGTTAAAGTTCTAAATCTTTCCTCTGTCAGACACTAGAAAAGTTTCACATAACCTTTGTTATGTTTTGCATTGGCAATAAATTTCCTAATAATTTGGGCCACTAAAATTCTACTACAATACTAGGTCATTCTTCCTTCTCTCAAAGACAAACCTAAACTTTAAAGACAGTCGGCACAATTAACCTATTTAAATGTAATACTATCTCAAGAAAGTTACACAACTGTAAACATTTTTTTCTGCAGAGTACAGCTGTTAAATTACTTTAGCAATGCAGGGTAACAAGGGACCAGTGCATTGTTTATGACTATCGAAGACAAATATGGATAACTGCTATCTCCAAGTAGATAGCACCATTAGTTTCACTGCCCAAAATTGTGCTTGCATAACTGGAAAAATTTCCTTAAACCACATTTTTAATCTAACTAATCTGTGGCTTCTTCTGAAGCCACATTAAGACAGCAACAGGGAGCACATACTACTATACCTTCTTCTACTCAGGGTTGAGGCCTTGAGTCATTTTGAGAAACACAATACTCAATCGGCAACCATTGATCTTTGGGCCTTGCTTCCACTAAGTTTAGCTGCAATTCTCAAGAGTAGCTGAGAAAAAGAAATGATTTCTAACAGAAACAGTTTATTGTTGCAAGCTCTCCCTGTTATAATGCAAAGTATTTGAAGGTACTTTTGCTTTGAACAGGAAATTTAGAATCATTACCTTTAAAAAATATCTGAGAGTAAACAAAACAGAACAGCAACAACAACAAAAAAAAAGACAAAATATGTTGTGGCACCTTAAATACTAACTCCTGTATTTAAATGTGAGCTTTTGGGGACTTGAAAGCTCACATTTAAATACAGAAGTTAGTCTTTAAGGTGCCACAACATATTTTGTCTTTTTTATTTTGGCTGTTGCTTTGTTGAGTCTCAGATATGCTTGCACAGACTAACACGGCTACCATTTCACGGCTTAAAAAAAGAGCTGCTCTTCTATTGTTGATACCCACTGATCCTGCAGCCCACATGTTTGGCCTCCCTTCATGGGCCATGGTAGCTATAGGGCTTGTCACAAAGAGCACTTGAATTTTCAAATCAATCACCACGCCACAGCTCTCAACAAAAGCATTCTGTCATTTGATATTTCTAATGGTTTACCCTATCAAAGAAGGATTTGCTCAGTGTCCAGGGTTTTTCCTGTTTTTTTTAAAGTCCTACTGATATGTTACTGAACCTAAGTTTTTCTTTTATTCTGAAATGTTAAATGACCTATCTTGTCACTAATGTAATCCTCTTTTTTCAAGCATGAAGATATACTGTATTGCCTTAACACTGCTGTACTGAACACTAAAGTTGAGTTAGCTTAACTAAATGGACTTTACTACAGTTGAAGGATGTAACCATGCAATTACCCTGTTGTGCTGACTTACCAAGGGGCAAAGAAAGCACTATCCTCTTCTGCTTCGTAGACTACATTAACAGTAGTGCAATCTTATGCATATCTACTCAGACGTAAGCTGTAAAGCAGGATGGGCAACTAGAGCAGATCTGGAGGCCAGTTACTCATGCACTGACTGGATACTTCTGTGTGGCACATTCCTTCCATCATGACTACAATTTAGCAATTCAATACCAACCACAGTCAGTTCAAGTAAACTATACATTGCCCTATATGCTAAGGATGCTAAACGTATTATCACCTTTTGGTAAATCTGATTCAGAAAGCCACTTATGATGTGTTTATATGTTTCTCTACTTAAAGATCCACCTCCCCCAGTTAAGGCTCTTTTTCTTTGAAATTTGACTTCAGAAAATGCAAATGCAATGGAAAACAGGCATATACCAAAAAAAAATTATCAAATATGGTCACAGTTCTTTGACTGCCTTTGTACAGAATAAGAAGTGCTCAATTAAGGCGTTATTTCCACCCTGTGGTACACTGTTACTAATTTAACCACATTCTATTAAGTTTGAAATGTTGATTTTAATTCATGCAGAATACATAACTAGACCAAACTACATTAAAATATACAAAGAACCAAAATGTGCTACAGATTTTAATTCTTTCAAATCATACTCTTAGCGTAAAGAAATTTCTATACAATTTACACTTATTCTTACTGAACTCTGAAAATTTTTCCTAGCCAATAGTGGTTTTGAAATGAAACCCAGGAGGACTGAAGGAACAGTGGACATTGAAGACTTAAGGCTTATCTACATTACAACCTTTTAGTGGCCCTACAATAGAACACTTAACTGCCACACCTTACTGCAAAGGATCTAATAATTCTAACTATGTAAGATTGTTCTCTCTGTTCAAAACTAAAGCATCCAATGTTTTGTGCAAAGAACCTAGCAGTGATAGCTAACCTTGGCACTCCAAGTGCTATTGGACTTTGAATCCCAGAAGCCCAAGTGAGCACTCCTGCTGATCAGGGCTTCTGGGAATTGAGGTCCAAAAACACCTAGAGTGCCAAGGTTAGACATCAATAAAGTATGTATTCACCTTGATACCACCCACACATATCCACATACTCAACTCTAAAGGCATTTCCTTTGTGCTTCATACACTTCCCTCCTCATGTTATACTTTTTTTTAAAACCATTTATATCCACTATTTCCCTATCTTCATCTTCAGCCCAAGTTAACCACATTTTATCCCATTTTTCAAGCATGCAATATTTTGAGCAAGTGGAACTATGCTGTTTGGATTTACAATCAAAGTAGCAAAAGATATTCAAAAAGGGCTGAAAACATTGCAAAGTAACAACTGAGAGGAAAAATGTGGACTGTTGTGGGAAAAGAGTGGGAACTATTGCATTTTCTATAAATTGTACAGACTCCAGTCTAATCATACAGGTAAGCATGTATTAGTTACAGCTTTCTGAACAGAATTCAGTGGATTATTGAGTCTTTCCACATTTCATGCATGTCTATTCCTTGATTTTATACAGTAACCAAATGAACTGCTTCATTTTGTCTAATTTTAAATTATTCTAGTATGCACAGAACTAGCAAAAACAATCTGACAGAGGACTGGTTTAAAGAGTTGGTAATATAACCTTATAATAAAATATTAGTATATGGTGTTAAGCAAGCATACTGCAATCAAACATGCATCTGTAGTACAGTTATGCATATGGTAGTACACTGAGCATTACAGGATGTGAGTTAGAATTAGACATGATTTTAATGATTACTACTTTTAAAACTATTGAGAGCATAAAGTTTATAAACATAGATGTTTCACAGACTAATTAGTACGAACAGCATACAATGCACATATATATATTTCTATAATATATACACACACTCCAAAATTGAGAGTATTTAAAAATAATACTAAGACATGTTATTAAATATTTAAGTGCTGCAAATGGAAAAGAAGGGTTGAAGCTGAGGATGGGTAGTCAAACCAGTATATTTCAGTTCAACTGCGGTAAGAAAAATCTTCTCTCGCCAAACTCAAGAAACTCTAAAAAGGTGGTCCCTACATTTCTTGTGAAAACAGAGGTTTATCAGATACTCAAGGAGCTTCAGAAAATAATGCATTTGAAGCAAGTTCCCCCTCCCTTTTAATTACAAAAATACTGATTAATATGAACATGGACAAGGGTCTGATGCATAGAGCCCGACTGTTGTTTGATATTTCTAACATAATATACACTCAAGTCCACATACATCCTTTTCAAGGGAAGAAAATTAAGAAACTATCTCTTCAGATTAGCAAAAAAAGTATTATACCATATTGCAATAAAACAAGTCTCTGTTTAAACCATCATCTCAATCAAGCCAAGACTTGATCAAAATGGCAGGTTGCTGTTTGTTCCAACTTGAAGTTTCAAATTTACCCTTAAAGACGGGAAAAACATATGCAAGCCTGAAGCATACTGCAGCTCAAGCGTAATACAAATTTCAGCTTACATCTTGAGGCAATCAGAATATTTTATGTGTTTATTTTAAACAGTAGAAAACAAAAGGCACAAATAACAAAATAGAGGAACTATAGCTGCTTACACAAACCCTTTTATAAAGAGTGAGAAAGCAAGATACAGTACGTGTTATCACATCACTAACTAGAGACTCTCCCAGTTCCATCACGAAACTGCTTTTCAATAGCAGACATCAAGCTCCTGCCATACTCCAGACTAAGTAGATACCTCAAGTACAAAGACCACATTTATTTTTTTAAAAAAATAGCAAAGGTATTGTATTGTATTGTTCAACTTTTATGCCGCCCCACTCGCTTAGACCCACCCACTCTGGGTGGCTCACAGGTAAAAGGTAAAGGTTGCCCTTGCTCAAAAGTCAAGTCTTATCAGACTGTAGGGTGTAGTGCTCATCTCTGTTTACAGCCAATCAGCCAGTGCTACCTGTGTTTGCAGATGTTTTCATGATTACGTGACAGGTGTGACTAGACACCAGACTGCACAGAACTCTGTTGTCTTCTCATTGAAGTAGTACCAACTTGTAATTTCTTGCCTTCAAACTGCTAGGTTGGCAGGAGCTGGGACAGAGACAGGAGCTCATTCTGTCATGCAGTACTTGGGTTTCGAACTGCTGAACTACTGACCTTCCAGTCATCAAGTTTAGTGTCTTAACCACTAAGCCACAGCAGTCCCTCTTTTAAAAGAAAAATGCAAGGCATAATTCTAATAAAGGAAAACATGCAGGGTCCAAAACCGGCTCATCTTCACAAGCCAATCCCAAAATTGATATCAGTCTCAAGAATGTTTTTCTGCAAAGCTACACAGGCCAGGGTTCAAACTGCCTCAATGAGTAGTAAGTTCAGCTACTCCCAAAAGTTCTCCTAAAGAAGAGAGTTGGCAATGCCACCAAGAAAAGTGACTGGCCATCATTTTTGCCTTCATCTCCACCCACCATCAACATGCAGTTCCCAAGAGGTAGCTCAGAAGGAATGTGACTCTTCACAGAGAATTTCCTACATATATTCTAACAGCATCATATTCCTCCAAAGAAAGAAAAACACTAGATCAGAAAGTGAGGACAATGAATGGGCAACATTTAGTTTAAGAACCTCTGGACCAAAGTAAAAAATTATACAGCATGAACGTCTTCACTCCAGTACTAAAGAATGCTGGTGCTCTTTATGCAATGTGTGTATATATAAAGCATGCAAGATTTCAGAGTAACATCACAACATGCAGGTTTGCTAGAAGCATAAATGCTATACCAAGATAACAAATGCGGGTATTACCACTAGTTAGTACAAAATGCAGCTGTAGAGAGAGGCTGCTAGCTTAGAACATTTTCAGCATGTTGAATTGTCCACTCAATAGCATCCCACCCCTGGAGCAACACAGAAAAGATTTACAACTTACAGCACAAGGTTTTTCCATAATCAGTCCTGCAATCCCAAGAGCCTCCAACAAAATTAGACATTTTAAGCTGACTAGATAAATACGACAGACAATTATATCCAAGAAAGATTTTACTGTGTGTCAAAGCAAGGTTGACAACACATGAGCATGCAAGGCTGGCAGAGGCAAGCAGCGTCGGATGAACATCAGTATTTCTGTCAGATTCATTTCAACTCTGACTTGAGTCCCTTCACAACACCAAGCACATTCCTATACAGTGATTTCCCTCTAGAAATGACAAATTGTGCAAGTACAATTTGGCCTCAGATGCAGAAGTCAAGACAAAAAGGAAGTGATCCTCTTTAATAAACGTAGTTAAGCAGGATGTGCTCTTTGGCACCGAAAGAGAAAAGAAATGCTGAACAGAATCAGTGATGCATCTAATAATTGTAACACAAAAATCTTGTATATTAACATTGGACAGCTTTCTTCTTTTTCTGCCATATCTGAATCTGAATACTGCTGATCTTCATGGTGTCCAGAATGTCCTGAGAATATAATGCAGTGGCCTTTCATCAGCCTTCCACATTGCAGCATGACATCTGTACCACTGATCCAGTTCCACGAGTCACTTTCTGGTCCTGAGCCCTTTTGGCACACCAGGTCCTCAGCTCCAGGCCAGTGCTGATGAAGCTGCTGCCCTCTATCAAGATGGATTCAAGTGGGATTTAATCCATTTGGGGATTTGGGGACTTTGGCACCCAAGGTTGTTAGTCCTCAGGGTGATCAGGTTAGTTAACTGCTGCTATTGAGTCACAGGGATAACCTGGCCATTGGACAGCACACGCTTATAAAACTATCAGCCAAGAGAAAATGTCTACTGGCTCGTTTTCCTAAAAGATGAGTTTGTTAAGTTATTCTTTCAATATATCTAGAGAGACGCTTTATTCTTACAATTCTTGCCTTCACTTGGTAGAGTGGACAGTGTATCTCTAATGAGAAAGACCAATGCATGGAGCGGCTGTAACATAACTTGCTTTATAATTGTACATGCATGCCTAGAGTTATTTTCAAAAATTCTGCAAATGACCAATTCAAATTTTGGGCAGCACCACTTGGCTCCTCCTCTGGCAGTCCAGGCAGCTGAGAAGAAGAGAAGCAGTATGTGTAGACATGACATTAGAAAACAAAGAGTGAGGGCACACCAAGGTTGGATCCAGCACCACCAGATTGCTTCTGAAGAAATGGAAACAACAAGGGGCAGTGTGTGTGTGTTTTCCCTATACCTGTCACTAACAAACCAGCTTATGCATTTGACTGTTTTACATGGGAAGTGGGCTAAACTCCATTTATACATAGGAGGCAAGAAACACATTTGCATATGACAAGAGCTAGAAGATACAATTTGTTCTTTTTTTCTCTCCTCATCTGCATGTTGGCCCAGGCAAGAAAGTAAATTTGTTGATTGTACTGGAGACCCATGAGACTCAAGAAGCCCAAGTGAAAAGCCAATACCTGTACCTGCGATGTTCCTCTGATCTTTTTTGGGTAGAGTGGCTATTGTATCTCCAATGAGAGAGGACTCTTGTTTTGTGATCTGCCTCTGTCATATCTGGTACCTCTCCTCAGTGCAGGATTCACTCTAACTCAATGATTCCCAACCTTTTGTTGGCCATGCCCCACTTAAGTATCCCTAAAATCCTGATACCTCCCTGTGACATTTAATTCTTATTACAGTATTCAAAAAGTGAACTCCTATTCACATGGAGGAAGCCTAAAAGGGCATTAACTTGATCTAACTCAATCTCGAATTCCTCCCCCCCCCTTTAAAAATCAAATTGCCCTCCTGTGTGTGTGGGGTGTCCCATATTGGGAACTACAGCTCAAACTGCATGTGTAGTCAACATTACTTCTTCTCCTGCCTTCTCTATCACGAGCAGGGATAGAAAGATGTTCTCGTCAGAAATCCACAAGCACCACTTCTTGTATCTATGCAGTTCTAAAACCTAAGAAAACTTAAAATATCCAGGAAACTCTACAAAGCTTCACCATCTTTATTCATGCCAGAGCACTGTACAATTACGTTGCAATACTTCTGGGATAGAAGGATTGGCTTGCTCTATGTCACTGCTCAGGGGATGTCCATGGATACTCGCACTGGTTCCCCTCTTTGGGGAGGGTCCCTCTAGATCCCCAGATGCACCATAAATGCAAAGAAAATGTGTAACTCTCTAGCTTACATTGTAATTTTAGTAAAGCTATACTAAAATTTTATTTATTTATTTATTTATTTATTTAGATTTATATTGCCGCCCACTCGCCGAGGCGACTCCAGGGCGGCTTACAGTCAAAGCAACAACAGTACAATAAAAATTATAAAATTATAATTTATAATTATAAAAATTATAAAATTATAATTAAATTAAAATTAAAATTTAAGCATTGTTCTTCTTTTGGTGCTTTTCCCAACCTGTATGTGTATGTTCGAGTCCACCTCCTATCACTCCCAAGCTGCTTGGCCAATAGCAATGTAAAGGGGGGGGGAGTGGAAGCTGGAGTCAATAACATACAAAGACTACCAAGTTAGGAACTCTGTTCTATCTTATTGCACTTAAGCATCACTATTTATTTCCAGTGAAACACAAAGAACATCTTAATCTCTGCCTCTGTCAAAGGCAACTAAGTCAAACACATGGGCATAATGCAATCACATCAACACTGTAGAGAGTATTTGTTTTAGGTCTTAAACAAGCCACTTCACATAAGCAACAAAAATCCAGTGCAATAATATTGCATACCTACCTTTCTAGCATTAGAAGATATTGTGCTTGCCATTAAACTTTCCAAGTAACTACCGAGACTAACACCTTTTACTGTAATAATTGCTTCTTGAGTTAACAGAGTTCTGGAAATAAAGGAGATAAAATTCAGCACAGGTTCCCCATTTTCATATTTTTTTATTTAAAAACAAAAGGCCATTCCAACTTACTTTTCAGGATTCTCAGGATGTGGTGTATACACCAATCGTTCATCAACTGATATAAGATTTGTAAGTGTTATCTTTAAAAGGAGAATAGAGATATTAATTTTTTCTAATGTCACTTCCATTTTATAACTTTCTATAACACTGACTCAAATATCATAGCTTGTATTAAAAAGCAAAATGAAAAAAAAAATGAAATTCTGTAACTTCCTTAAAACAAAAGAGCAATTTTCCTTAAAACAACCTTTAAACAAGCAGAACCCTCTTATATATGTTGTCCTAGACCCATGGTGGCGACCCTATGGCACACGTGCCAGAGGGGGCACTCAGAGCCCCCTCTGTGGGCATGAACCCCTCCCCTCTGCCCATCAGCCCGATGGGAGCGCTTTCTCCCTCCCCGCAGCACAGAAGGGGCACTCAGTCTCTAAAAGGATCACCATCTTTGCATATTGCTATATTACTTACATTTGTAGAACTCAGTACCATTTTTTTCTCCACTGGATCAACCACAGAATGTTCTTTAATGTATGTAATGGTTCTATTTGTTCCCAGAATCTTAAAAAGGAAAAACAGAAAAAGAACAAGTGCAACACATTAATTACAAATGACAAGATCAAAATGTTTTTAATAAACCCAGTTCTATAAAGCCTATTGTGGTAGGGTTATTTAAAACAAATGTTCTAACTATGCCATCAACTCTCAAGGACACTCAGCCTTCATATTTATTGCTATGAACAAACAAAGACAGCCTTGTGATTCATACACAAAACAAAAGCAGGAGAAAGATGATAACTTTATTGGATCAGTTTTTTAAAAATCGAATGTTTCACACATTTTCATGATTCAAGATTCAAAAAAGATGGGACTTATACATTATTATTATTATTATTATTATTATTATTATTATTATTATTATTATTATTATTATTATTATTATTATTATTATTATTATTATTATTATTAATAATAATAATAATAATAATAATAATAATAATAATAATAATAATAATAATAATAATAATAATAATAATAATAATAATAATAATAATAATATGTAAGAAATTATTCTGGCTTGAAAGGATTTTTGTGGAAGAAACTCCGCTCAGGGACTGCCCAAATGAAGCTCCTTTCATGTCCCCAAGAGCTAGGACAGAGATGGGTACTCAATCCATCATGCAGTACCAGAGTGTCAAACTGCCGATTTGCCAGCCTTCCAGCTAACAAGGCAAGCTTCTTAACAACTGAACCACCACTACTTACAGTATACATTAATACTATGTTTTAATTTCCTATAAACGTTCTGCTCATCTTCTATATAGTGTCCACTTTCAATGTACAACTTACAGCTTTCACAATACTTGGCAGGCCCCATTCAGTGCTAAGTAGTCGGTGACTATGCAACCTTCCTTGATTATCAAGATTTCGGTCCAGGACATCAACTCCAACAACTGACGGGTTCATAGGATTGGGGTATTTTCTCATAGCAGCTTTTATTACAGTATCCCATGGATGGCTAAGGAAAAAGAAATATAACATTTTATAAATATGAATGGAATAGTCTTTAGTTATAACTGAAATTATCTGATTTATTTGACGTAACATAAGACCCTTCCTTTACACTGAGGCCAACATTTTGTTACTTAGCACAGTAAATCACACTATATCAGACATACTGCATCAATTGGTAAGTAAGTCAACTCCTTTATAAGTACCATGGATACAAATGGGCTTACTCTAACTTTAGCAATTTATGGATAAAGTAAGTTATGGTTAGCTGGCTCAATAGCTCAGGTAGTTTAGATATCTGGCTGCGGAGTCAGAAGTTGCAAGTTCAATTTTCTATTGTGCCTCCTGGGAGAAAAGTCAAACTGTGGAGTCATGGTAAACTACACCCATGCTTGGCACCCTCAGAAGAAGGGAATAATAAACCACTTCTGTGTATTATTTACCTAAAAAGAACCTGGAAAGGGTGGTCATAGGTTGGACTTGACTTGATGGCACACACAAAAGTGACAGCTAGAGCAAACCCATTTGAATCAATGGAACAAACATAAAAGTAATTCACCAAATCCCCATTGATTCAGTGGGCCTACTCAATACAATTTATGCCACAAAGCAATAGGATTTGTGCCTATATTATTCATATAATTAACCACCTTATGTTTACTGGCAGAATGGTGGTAATAACAGTGTACATGTAGATAATGGTTTAAAACCAAAATACCACTAGCCTAGGAAAATAGTGTACCAGCAGACTGTCAGATTTCCCAGCTGCAAAAATAGTAACACAATAGTGGTGCACCAGAATAATTTCTCCAGAAAAAAATCCTTTCAACCCAGAGTAATCTCTGACAGGAAATTATTATTGTAGTGCACCAGAAAACCAAACTGCGCTAACTGGACAAGATAACTGTTTGCAAAACCCACTGTCCAGACATGCAAGAGAATTTCTGTGCACGTGCATAGATGTATGTGTTGGAAAGAAAATGGTTGGATGCTGACACAAAAAAGAATAAACAACAAGTATAGCAACCTCCAAGGGCAAAACACTATTTATTATGGAAGCACCACTGCTGCCAATCAGATAATCTCTGGATTGTTAAACTGTGAGCCAGTGATCTACAAGCTGGTTACCAATAATAATTATGGTTAATAATATAGTTTATTTATAATCACCAAGAGGATTACAGAAACGAGACTGTGGTGGCTAAAGTGGTTAAGATGCTGAATTCACTGACTGGAAGGTCGGAGTCTGTTACGCTACCAGCTGGCTCCCTCTGCTTCGGTCCTCCTCAGCGTTCCTTACGTTGGGGTCTTTATGCGATCAAAAATCCCCAGAACTAAACCAGAGCTCCCAGAGAGCGAACTGGGCAGCAAAATAAAAACTTCTTATCTGCTTCTCTTCATAACAAGGAGGTTCCCATTAGAATCATCCATGAAAAGCATAAATAATCTTCAGAAGCAAAACATAATCCACAAAACAAAACATAGTCCAATAATCCTTTTAAACAAAACAAAGAGTCCATAGCATCCTGCTCCTTTTGGTATCCGGAAACCAAACTAAAACCAAACCAAACTGAACTGAACTGAATTTCTTCACTCCCACAATTGGGTTTATCTAGACCTCTGCACAGCTGTGTCTTATCTGGATCTGCTGAACCAAAGATATCCCTGTTACTAGAACAGCAAGCTAATGGAATTTTACAGAAGGGAGAATAGCAGTCTCTCTAAGCACCGAGAACTGAAATGATTTTAGGAGGCCTAAGAAAACTAAGTTTCCTCCATTTCTTTTGGGCATGTTTAGGAAATGGGGATCTTTCCATGACATCTGATTCCCAGACACTGCATGACAGAATGAGCTCCCATCTCTATCCAGCTCCTGCCAACCTAGCAGTTCAAAAGTAAGAAATTGCAAGTACAGTACAGTAGATAAATAGGGACCACTTCGGTGGGAAGGTAAACAGTGTTCCATGCACTCTGGTATAGAGGTATGCCTGCAACATATCCATGGAAACATCTGCAGATGCAGACAGCACTGGCTCTTTGGCTATAAACAGAGATGAGCACTGAACCCTAGAGTCAGATACGACTGGCTTTTGAGCAAGGGTGACCTTTACCTTTACTTTTCAGAAATCAGTTGCCCCCAGAATCCAAGACTTACAGAACTAAGGACATAACCTACTTCTGGGACATAACTTTAGAAAAGGAAGTTGTCCTCTTTGCTCTAGATATCTGCATCTTCTACATGAAAGGAGCAGCAAACTAAGACAGCTCACTGCTGGGAAATCTCTCTCCATTTAAAAAAAGACTTCAAATGTTCACCAGTAAAAAATAATAAAATGATGGTGAAAAGGATATTTGGAAACTATCACAAGAAGAACTATGTAAGCTCAGCCCAAAGTCTTGTCTTAGCCTGCTATACCACATTGCTGAACTAATTGCCTATGGGAATTAGGCATAGGAATGAAGCAAACACATCTTCCCAACAGTGTTCTCAGTAATCAATACGGAGACACATTGAGTCTCTTGAAAAAAAATACATAGTCCCATATATATAGTTAGTCATCATTGACAGTTCTGTAATCCACCATTTGGTCCATCCCCCATTTACAATCAAAGGAGTTAATAATCTTCACATCTTGTAGTTCAAAGCTGAGAGATGACACTATGTTTTCTCATGTTTAGACTCTGGACTTTGCCAACATGCTGAGAGAAGAAAAACTTAAATCATCTTATCATTTCCAAGGGATTCCATCTATTAGAAACCCACTCCCAAGGTCTCAAGGAGGGAATGAAACAAAATCCAGATGAACACCTGGAAGGGGGAGGGGAAGGTGACCTTGCCCTAACTTACTCCCTCTATGGAGCCCTTCAAGAGCCACCTGGCCTGGAAGCTTCCTTTCCTGGGGATCGGGTGTTGTAATCCTGATGGCGACAATGGGGCACATCAGTTTAAATTAGTAAGTGAAAGATGGAGAGTGAAGAAAGTTAATAGGAAACTATTTGTTTGAAATATGTTGCTGGGCAAGAGTATTCCGTTGCTGGGTGCCGGGTGTTATAATCCTGATGGCAGCTGCTTAACTGGGAGTGACTGCAGGATTAGGGACTGCCTCAAAGCAGGGAACCGACACCTGCTCAGAGTTTTGGAGAAAGCCCTGGTGGCACAGTGGTTAATCTGCTGTACTGCATCCCAAACATCATGAGTTCGAGCCTGACAAGGCCAAGGTTTACTCAACCTTCCAAGGTCGGTAAAATGAATACCCAGAATCTTGGGGGGCAAAAATTGTAATTATCTTTTGAGCCACCCAAAGAGTGCACTAAGCGCTATAAGGTGGTAAAGTAAAGGTCGCCCTTGCTCGAAAGCCAGTCATATCCGACTCTAGGAATCAATGCTCATCTCTGTTTGTAGCCAAAAAGCCAGCGCTGTCTGTGTTCGCAGGCGTTTCCATGGACATGTGGCAGGCATGCCTAGACACGAGCATCCACGAACTCTGTTACCTTCCCACCAAAGTGGTCCCTATTTATCTAGTTGCAATTTCTTGCTTTCAAACTGCTAGGTTGGCAGAAAGTGGGGAAGAGACAAGAGCTACTCTGTCGTGCAGCACTCGGGTCTCTAGTCGTCAGGTTCGGCGTCTTAACCACTTGAGCCACCGCAGGTGCAGAAGTCTAGTTGCTATTGTTATTCCGGGGCTGCAGTGATTAAGAAGCTCGCCTTGTTAGTCAGAAGGCTGGCAAGTCGGCAGTTCGAGACCCGGGTAGTGCCATGACGGATTGAGTGCCCGTCTTGGGGACACGAAAGGACGCCTCATTTGGGCGTTCCCTGAGCGGAAATTTCTTCCGCAAAAATCCTATCAACCCAGAATAAGTTCTGACACGAAATTATTATTATTATTATTATTATTATTATTATTATTATTATTATTATTATTATTATTATTATTAGTCCCCCTCACGGCACTGCAACAGCGCGAGCGGCAAGGTCGGGGTCGGGAACGAGGAGGCCTCGCGTGTCAGGAAGCGGAGCCGTGACAGGAATCCGTAAGGACACCGAGCAGGACGCGGTTCCTTCTAGACTCCTGAGGGAAACTAAATAATAATAATAATAATAATAATTTCGTGTCAGAGATTTTTAAAAGGATTTTTGCTGGAGAAACTCCGCTCAGGGGACGCCCCAAAGAGGCTCCTTTCATGGCCCTCAGGTACTGAAACCCGTCCTTCCAGTCTCCAAGCCCAGCGTTTTAACCATTAAGCCAAGGCGGGAGCTCCGAGGGGAAACTGCCCGGTCGGCCTCTTTCCCTCCCGACATGAAAAGCGCCCGTTACCCGAACTCGTGCTCTGAGCTCCAGATCTTCATCCCGAGCGGCGGCGGCAGTGTCAAGGATAATGGCGACCCAGCGAAAGGAACCGGCTTCGCCGCTCACAGGGGAAAAAGGAGACTCTTACGTCAAAGGCTCGTCGTCATCTGGGCGGGCCGCCCAGCTGCGCCAATCGGTCGCTCCTACGGTTGCCGGAAAGAGGCAAAAAGGCTCCGCTCCTTTTCTCCGCGTCCTTGGACGCCCGAGTGGGTGGGTGGGAAGGACACGGCCCTCGCGGACGCATGCGCACCCGGCGCGTTGGCTGTGTTGACTCTTGTCATGGAGGAGCTGGCCAGCAGAGGGGGAACTAATAGAAGGCGCTTTTCTCAAGAGTGCGAAGCGGTTGCGAGTACACTCGGGCGTGCTCCTGGCAAACCATTGCATTGCAAAATAGCTAATGAGCAACCATTGACCCGATGGCCCTTTTTTTTGTTGTTGTTGTTGTTTAGTCGCACAGTCGATTCCGACCCTCTGCGACCCCATGGACCACTGTCCGCCAGGCATTTCTGTCCTCCACCATCCTCCTCAACTCACTCAGCTTTGTGCCCATTGTCTCTACAATACCATCTAGCCATCTCATTTGTAGCCGCCCTTTTTATTTTGCCTTTCACCTTTCCCAGCATCAAGGCTTTCTCAAGTGAATCCTCTCTTCTCATTTGATGTCCAAAGTACTTTAGCTTCATCTTTACTATTCAGACCTTCAAAAATCCTTCGTATGTAACTAGTCCCAAGAACAAGTCTGTAAAGACTGTCAGTATCTGAAAGGAATTTTGTGTCTCTCAAAGGCCCTCAGTTCGGAAAAGCAAAAGATTGACTATAAAACAAGGTAATTCAACCTTATTTGAGGGCCAATCTTTTGCTTTTTCGAACGGAGTGCCTTTCAGAGACACAAAATTCATTTCACGTATTGAGTCTTTAGACATTTTACCTCTCAAGATAATGCAGATACATACTCTTAAGACCTAAGATTACATATCCCTATTAATTTAATTATTTGCATATGGCCCAGAGCAGGGAACATTCCAGATGGATGATATAAAAACTAATAAATAAATGCTAATTACCTTGTGAGCCGCCCAGAGTACTCTAAGCCCTATCGAGTGGTATATAAGTGTGATTGCTATAAATAAATAACTTGTGTAATCCCTATTTTGCCATTTCTGTCTAGGCATGCCTGCCGCATGTCGACAGGAACGTCTGCAGACGCAGATAGCGCTGGATCTTAGGCTATAAACAGATGAGCACTGAACCCTAGAGACGGATACAACAGACTTTCGAGCAAGGGTGATCTTTACTTTTACCTTTACCTCCTTGTTCTACGAGCACAATGGTGGAAGCGGGTCATGGGAAGCTTCAAGGCAGAGTGGTTAAACTGCTGTAAAGGGTAAAGGTTTCCCTTGCTCGAAAGCCAGCTGTTCAGTGCTCTTCTCTGTTTCAAAGCCGAAGAGCCAACGCTGTCTGCTTTTGCAGATGTTTCCGTGGTCATGTGGCAGGCATGACGCATGGAGCGCTGTTACCGTCCCACAGAAGTGGTCCATATTTATCTAATTGCAATTTCTTGCTTTTGAACTGCTAGCTTGGCAGGATCAGGGACAAAGATGGGAGCTCATTCCGTCCTGCAGTACTCGGGAATCAAACTGTTGACCTTCCACCTCCCAGTCAGCATCTTAGCCACTTGAGCCACTTTTTGTTGTTCAGTCGCAAAGTCGATTCTGACCCTTTGCAACCCCATGGACCACTGTCCGCCATCCTCAACTTGCTCAGTTCTGTGCCCATTGTGTCTACAATACCATCCAGCCACCTCATCTTTGGCCTCCCCCTTCTTCTTTTGCCCTCCACCCTTCTCAGCATCAAGGCTTTCTCAAGTGAATCCTCTCTTCTTATTTGGTGTCCAAAGTACTTTAGCTTCATCTTTACTATTTGACCTTCTAAGCAGCAATCAGGGTTAATTTCTTCTAAGATTGACCTATTTGTTCTCCTCACTGTCCAGGAGACTCTCAAAACTCTCCTCCAACACCACATCTCAAAGGCATCTATTCTTCTGCGCTCAGCTTTCCTTATGGCCCAGCTCTCACAACCATACATTGAACCACTGCAGTCCCTTAAACTGGTATACTGCAGCCAAAACCTTGTGAGTTCGATCATGACGGAAGCAAAGGTTGACTTATTTTTTTTCAAATAGTAGCCCTGTTTGTAGTTCGTTTCAGGCATATCAGAAAAACAGCCCTGTTTGTAGTTTGTTTCAGGCATATCAGAAAAACAAAGACAAAGAAACCAAAACACTGCAGCACTTTAAAGTCTAACTGCTATATTTTTAATGTGAGTTTTCGTGGATCAAGTCCACTTCATCAGACATAGGAGTAAGACTTCAAGGCATGAATTTATATACACCAGATACAGAGATAGAGGGATTAATCAATATGCAAATCAATACAGCTTCCTACAGCTGGCAGTAGCAGATTCAGGTTGTTATTTGGATTAGCTCTAAATATGTCCCCTTTTCAATTTTAAATAGTGGGAGCGTTGACTCAGACTTCCATCCTTCCGAGGTTGGTAAAATGAGGACCAGGCATGTGTATTGGAGCGGGGGGGGGGGGAATGCTAATTACCTTGTGAACCACCCAGAAAGAGCAATACCCGGGGATAGGGGGTGGGTGTTCTTCGCCACAGCCGTACCAGGACTGGATGCCAGGTGTGTTGGGGGGGGGAGGGATCTGTATGGGCAGTGGGATGGTGTTTTGGATTGTACATTACTGAATTGATTACTGTATGGTTATTTTCTTCGGATATGAATTGTATTGTGAATATATTGTTTATTGTCCATTCGGTATTGTATACTGTTTATGGACAGTATTATGATTAGATAGTGTTTATATTTATGTTGTTGCACTACATTTTGGGATGCTGTGATTTTGTATTGTTGATCTGTTATATTGTATTGTATTCGATTTTATGTTGTAAGCCGCCCTGAGTTGGTTTTCACCAAGTAGGGCGGCATATAAATCTAAATAATAATAATAATAATAATAATAATAATAATAATAATAATAATAATAATAATAATAATAATAATAATAATAATAGGCGCAATGGGGCAGCATATAAGTGTACGTAGTTGCTATTGGTATAGTCGTCGTCCGACTACAACGCCCATCAGCTCCAGGCAGTGCGACCAAAGGCGGAGAGGTGGTGACCCTTGGCGCCAGAGACCATGCCTAAGTTGACAGCCTCACATTCCCCACCCCAATGACGTAACGCGAAGGTGTTCCTTCTCCCGCCGTTGGAGGCAATCCCACTCCTTGGGAAACAACAGGATTAAAAGGCCCCGCCCCCAATGGCCTCTCCAGTCACAGAGGAAAGGGCGGGACTTGTAAGGAGGGGGGGTTGGAATCGGGAGGGGCGCCTCGCGCATGCGTGCCGGCGGAGAAGTCTTGGCGAGGGCGGGAGTGGGAAACGTGGTCACGTGCCCGGGAGAGCGTGCTTGGGGGCGTGGTCCCTAGGAGGGCGTCCGCTCACGAGCAAGCAAGTGCGCGTCCTAGAGCGGCGCCTCGGGAGGCTCGGGGCCTGGCGCCGGGGGATCATGGCTCACCGCTGCCTCTGGTTGTCGAGGGGCTGTTGCCGGCGTCCCCTCGCCTGCATGCCGGGGGCTCCACAGCTGCTTTGGGGCCGACGCCTGGCCACCTCTTCCCGCTACTTCAGATTGGTGAGTCGCCTATATTGGACTGTCGAGGAGGGCCGGCGCCTTCCGTGACGCTTATTATTCAACTGTTACCTAAGAGTCGCATGTGGTGGCTTAGTTAGTGGCTAAGACGGTGGTGAGCATGAATACTGGAGGGTCTGCAGTTCGAAAACCGAGTGCTGCACCGACGGAGTGACTTCCCGTCTCTGCCCCAGCTCCTGCCAACTCGAGCAGTTCGAAAGCAAGAGGTTGCAAGTAGATAAATAGGTACCACTTTGGTGAGAAGGTAACAGCGTTCCTTTTGCACTCCAGGTCTAGTCATGCCTGGCACATGACCACGGAAACGTCTGGCTACATATAAATGGAGATTAGCACTGCCCCCTAGAGTCGGATACGACTGGCCATCTAGCAAGGGAGACCTTTACTTTAAAGTAGCATTGAGGATTGGAAAAATGAGCTGTTTTATATCGAGCCACATGTTGTTCGCCTGTCTACACCAACATGTCTCCCCTGATGGGAGAGCAGGAGTTTAGAGTTTCAGATCCATCTCTTACCCACCTTTGGGTGGTTGTTGTTGTTGATGATGATGATCATTTGCTGTGTTTGGAGCCTCGCCTTTCCCGTCACGGAAGCAGACATGACTTTCCCACTCTGGGCCAAGAAATGGGAGAATGAATGGCCCCAAGGTCACTGGCTGAATTTCTAGAGGTTTAGTGGGAACTAACTGGAGATCCCTTGCTGCCTGATATGCTACACAGCATGGGACGGTCTAAGTTTAAGTGGGAGCTCAAATTTGACACTCTATGAAGTGTTGTTCTTCCGTGACTAGGCCAGACGTGAAACTGCCAAAATGAAGACACCTTTTGGTGAGGACATTCTGCAGTTCCTTTCACCTGATCTAGTGTGAGAAAGATTAGACGGTAAGAATAGGTGACCATTACCAGGGTATGCCCGATTATGGTTCAGAAATGTACAAAGTATCCACAGTCTTTGAGGAGGCTCTCAGGATCTTTTCCATACAAAGCTTAAGGTGTGTTACTGATCTGCACTTGTTTGTGCTTTAGAGAGTCATGTGTGTAATGTTTTGGATTAGAGAGTGCTTTGCGTGCCTCGTTTTCCTCTGGCCCCTTTGACTGTTTTCTCAGGCAGATCGTGAAATATTCACAGTTGACCATTAGAATAAGGAGGTATAAAGCTGAGAGAGAATAGTTTGTTTTTGGCCAGCCTATAGCCCTGCTGATGGAGGATTTAAACGAGGGATTCTCAACCTGCGGCACCATTTCATGTGGTCTACCACTGCCTCCACCACACTCAGAAGTGCCATATGGTGGAGGAAGGGCAAAATGGCTGTCCAGCCCCCGAAGCTGTCTGAGGGAGCGTGACCCGGGACCTGGCTTTAAAAGGTTGAGAATTCCTGATTTAAACTGTGGACTTCCTGGTTTTATTCATTTGCTTTATGCAAAGATGACTTGACAGTTTTTTTGTATGGCTTATGACTAATTATATTTTGAGCAGTCTTGTAAGTTAGTCCAGAAAGTGTATAGCTGCATATTTTGCTATTAAACTTTTATAAACCTGTATGTTTGTTTGGGAGGAAAAAGCCTCTTCTTCCCCAGCCATCATAGAAATGTAGACTACTGGAAGATGGATGGGTGGAATGTGTACCTCGAAGCTGATATTAATATTTGTTGTTGAAAAAGAGACTTTCCTTTCAGTGTGCTGGGGTGGGAAACCAAGCAGGTTAATAAAAAATAAATTGCATGAATCCACTCACTTACCTATGTAGTAAACTGGTTGCTTGTAGTGAATATTCACTACAATACTGCCCTGACCATTAAAGGTATTTTTTTTGGGTTTGTTATGTACTAAATAGCAAAACATTTTTATTTGTTGTTTTTCCTGGGTGCTGGAAAGAATTCAGAAGATGCCAGGCAATATGTTTTTGTTAAAAATGATGGGGTGGCTATTTTCTTTGGTTGGGAAAATGCCATCAATTAGGCTTACTCCCCAAACGAGTTTATACATAGGATTGCACTGTTGTAAGTATTGAAATCAATGAGATAGTAATTTCAACAGGGCATATCTAGAATTATGAAAAATTGGGCAGGGAACTATGCTAGCTTTACTGTTGATATTCTTAATTTTTCAGCTTCATGACCATGTGGCCACTCAAGTTCCTACAAACAGAAATAATATTCTTGCAAATGTGATTGTTGCTTACAGAAGTCTCTTATCACAGCCTCCGAAAGGTAACTATTATTATATGACAATGATGCAATGCAGGGTCAATGTTGCATATTTTTGTTGAGGAATTGAGACTCCTCTTTGCCAAGGTGTTTTAGAACGAACTAACTTATTTAGTGCAAGAGGAAATGTAAAGCAATCTGTAGATTCATATTTAGTTTTACATATGCCATTAATTTTCACAAAGTGTTTATTCCCAGTGGGTGATTTGCATCTTGTCTGAAACTGCTCAAGACTTTTTAAACTATTAAAATAAATTGTTTTTTTAGAAAAAAATGGAAAAAATCCCAAAAATAAATTAATTACTGTTTTTCCTCGTTTTATTGTTGTGAACTTTTGAAAAACATAGAATTTTACTATACTGTACCTGCAACCAAATTTAAACTGGTAATGTGTAAGCTTCAGCTTATGTGTTTTCCATGCTTGAACTCCCTTGTTTGGGCTCTGCAATTTAAAAATCTGACATGTCTGTCCAGACCATTCTCTTTATAGCAATACCACAGAACTACTGTCACACCATTGTTTGTGATATTTTCCCTGGCCTGCTTTGGTTAGTTATGTGATTCTCTGTTCAGGTATTTCACTCTTATCCAAGCAATTAAGTCATTGTTTCTAAAGAAACCATGAACCATAGATCTTGCATATGAAAAACAGCCCAAGTTTTAAAAATAAACTTTTCTGATTTTTTTTCATAAGCATTTGAAATTTTCTTTTTTCTATACAGTCAAGCCTCGCATAAAGAGCGTCTTGCTTAAAGAGTAACTCACTTAAAGAGCAGAATTTTCTCTGAATGTTCGCTTCGCTTAACAAATAAAACCAACCAAAAACTCGCTTAACAAATAAATCGGGGTTCGCAATCCCCCCCCCCCACAATTAGTGACTTACAATGGCGTTTCACTTAAAGAGCAAACTCGTTTAAAGAGCAATCCTGTGGAACGCATTATGCTCTTTTAGCGAGGTACAACTGTACTAGGATTGGTTTCAAAAGTGTTCAAAGGAGGACATTTTTAAGCACAGGAAGAATTTCTTTGCTGTATTGTTGAATAGCTACAGGTTAATTATATTGCTGTTTCTGTATAATGCTTGAGCAGGGCTTATAAGATAATAACATCACTTAAACACAGGCCTGAGCTATGGCACAGATACGTTTAAAGATTAAGCTCCACTGTCCCTACGATATTTCTATAATAATGGCCAGAATGCTATTGGGATGTTATGTACGTACAATAGGAATCACATCGGTTTCTGCTATAACTTGATTATCTGCTGATGCATTCTGGTCATGGACACCATCAGTTAGCAACATTATATTGTGTACACATACTGGTAAAATCTCAGTAGGATTTTGTCTAATGTATAATTGGAAGATAATCTATCACCCAAATCCTTTCTTGGTCTAGAAAGGTTTTTGCTAAAGTATGCTATCCGTACAACCCTCAGCTTCATTTCCAAAAGGGCATGTCGTCCTGTCTTTGTCCCTGCCCCGTGATATTTTCCCACCTTGTTTACATTTGTGTTAGGATCTGGCCTGTATCCAATACCATTGCTGAGAGTACAATCCACAAATAGAGGGCCACTTCTGGTCTCCATCCTTCTGCACTCTCTTGCTTTCAGCAGCCATGTTTTTAAAGAAATAAAGAGTTATGAAGAAGGATAAGGTTATGTGGATAAGAACTCTAGTGGCTGTTACTGAAGTGGGGAGAAATTGAAATGGCACATGTACTCATCTATAAACTTCTGAGCATCGTCCTATTAATGTTATCAGTCAGATTTGTCTGTTTACCTCTCATTCCCCCTCCTCCTTTTTGCATGCATAGATTGTTTATTGTGAGGCTTCACTTCCTCAAGCACAGTGTAAGGGGATGTGTTTGTAATAATTAATTTAATTTAATTTAATTTTCAAATTTATACCCCCCCCCCCTGCTCAGGCGAACCTCACTCTAGGCGGCTTACAATTCATATAAAAAATAACAACATAACAATAATAAATTCCATAACACCACAATAACAATCATCACAGTATCAGTATCAGAAAATATATATATATCAATAACACAGTAACAGTAAAAAATATCAATATCACAATACAAAAAGTTTTACAAAAAAGTAAAGCAAAAACAGCAGCAAAAACAACATCACATTTACCGAGTCCTGCCATGATTATTAGCAGAATCCAACCAAAAGTAACCGGGAGAAGTTCAAAAAAGTCCACAAAAAAGGAATCCAGTCCCGGTGAGACCCGTACGCCGCGGCAGAGTCTTTTTAAACTGGCCCAGGGCGGGACAGGGTACTGGCAATGACATGGCCCACAGCCCTGGTGCTCACAGCTGGGGTAGCCTCTCTGCCCGGTCGAAAGTCTGAAGGTGAGGGCAGAGAGGTTCTGCCATCCATCTCGGCGTCTTTTTAAGCTGGCCGGAGAGGGGGAGGGGGACCGTCAGTGATGGAATGGCCCCGGCGCTCGCAGCTGTGGTGGTATCTTTCCTTTAATAGGGTTTAATAGGGTGTATCTTTCCTTTAATAGGGTTTGAAAAATATTTTCCAAAGGGGAAGAAAACTAATGAAACAAAAGGCTCAGATGGAGAAACCAAAGGTACCAAGAAGCTCTTCTTTTCAGGCCTATAGATAATAATTTGATGGCTACATATTTTGGATGCCTGTGAATAGAAGTTCTGATTAACTTGAGTAGGTCTGCTTCCTCAGTCCTAACTAAATACTTCAGCCAGAGAAACTGATAATAGAAATATGACCACTCATTGCCTATGCTTTATTTCTATCTTGTGGATTAGCCTATTTTACCTTTTAAATGTATATTTTATTCTCTCAAACTTGAAACCACCCATTCATCTTTAAAATTCTTTGCCAAATGTTTGGTAATATAACTTAAACATTCTTATGAAAGATTTCAATTGACTGTCCCTGTTTACATTCCTCGTCTTGTGTACCTTAATGGTACTCTGATGCTGAAGTATCATCAGAGCTAGAAAAGAACAGATTAATCTGTATCCCATTTTAAAAAGCGGTTAATTGATGGCAAGGCAGGTCATGAACAGAGAGGTTGCCAGTGGAAGCTGTAGGCTTCTTGATTTCTCTGCAGTGGCATGTTATTAGCATGTTAGTACACAGACCTATTTAACAGAGCTTAAAACCTAGATATAAATAGAAGAATTGAACACAGGGTACCTTTGGAGTGGAAGCTGGTTCAAGTGTAAGAAAAAAGTATGGAAATAGCTTTGCTGAGTTCTTTAGTTATAATTAGCTAGTATCAAATTATCTTTTGAACATCTTTCATTACTTGTGAATTCATTTATACAGCTATTATTTTCCTTTTATCTTAGTACTTATATAACATTATAGTACATTTCAACAGTAATAAATTTTTGATATCAGTACAGTATAGCACTTTTCCTCAATGCTGAAAAGCCCTCTTCATGGTGACCAGTAAAATTACCTCTTGTTGTGTTATAGTGACATTCTTTTCTTCTTCTTTGAAGCTTGGGAATATCCTGATCCCCTGTAATACAGATCTTTGTTCTTGCTATTTGCCATCAGTAGTCTGTAATGTAGGATGAGGAACCATTTTGGTCTGATGGCATGAGGGAATTTCTGATAGATATCATTGGGGCACAAAGTTATTCTTCCAGATGGACATACAGTAGAACATCGGATAACGTTATGACTTGGTTCCACAAGTCATGACGTTATCTGATTTTTAGGGTTGTCTGATGCATGCATCGAACAACGCTTAAAAAAAAGCCTTGATGTCAGGGACAAACTGCGCGGGTTTTCCCTGAAGTCAAACTGACCCTAGGCTAGCGATTGCTAGCCTAGGGTCAGCTTGACTTCGGGGGCAAACCTCTTGTCTTGCCACCCGGCACGACCCTTAGCACTTGCTAAGGGGCCATTAGGGTGGGGGGAACAGGCACCCGCTCGTGCGCTAAAAGGCGCGCCAGCAGGTGCCTCTCTCTTGCCACCCGACACGATCCTTAGCAAGCGCTAAGGATCCTGTCGGGTGGCAAGAGAAGGCGCCCGCCCGTGTGCCACAAGGTGTGCAAACGGACGCCTTCTCTTCCCCCCACCCTAATGGCCCCTTAGCGCTTGCTAAGGGGCCATTAGGGTGGGGGGAACAGGCACCCGCTTGTGCGCTAAAAGGCGCGCCAGCAGGTGCCTCTCTCTTGCCACCCGACACGATCCTTAGCGCTTGCTAAGGATCGTGTCGGGTGGCAAGAGAAGGCGCCCGCTCACGCGCCACAAGGTGCGCGAACGGGCGCCTTCTCTCCCCCCCCCCATGGCCCCTTAGCAAGCGCTAAGGGGCCAGTAGGGTGGTGGGAAGAGGTGCCCTCTCTGTGTCTGAAGCCCAGTGGCTTTCCAAAAATTTTGCATCGTTATCCGATTCTAGCGTTATCCGGTCCAAACGTTATCCGATGTTTTACTGTATTTATTATTATTATTATTATTCCCATTTATTATCCCGCCCCAATCGGGCATACCCGACTCTGGGCGGCTTACAAGATAAAAACACAATCATAAACCCTAACCCATCCAATAAAATACTAATAAATTAAAAAATTTAAAAACTCTGAAAGTTCATAAAAACATGAAATAAACCAGGAACAAGCAACTCCATGTTTTGTATATCACAAAACAAAACAAAATAAAAAACACTGCAGCACTTTAAATACTAATTGCTATATTTTTATTGTTAGCTTTCGTGGATCAAGTCCACTTCATTAGACAAAGAGTGAAATTTACAGGCATGTTCTTTATATACCAAATCCAGGGGCTCAAAGGGAGAAGGGGTGTGGTCAGGCAAGATGACAGACAAGCAAGCACAAGAATGCAGCTTCACACAGCCATTAGCAATAATAGATTATTCAGATAAACTCTAAATGACTCCCTTTCAATCTTAAGGTTGCTGAGAAAGCCCATTATGGTCTCTGATCAACTTGTGACCTGTATGTCATGGGGAAAACAAACAAACACCTGTACCTGGTTTCTTTCTGTTTTACTAAAGAGAACTGGCAGGAAAGTTGTAATATAAAATCATATAGCAATCTGTGTATCAAATTTGATAATGTCCCAGAAACCCTTCACTAATATTTAGCCCCCTATGATGGATATCTAACAGATGGATGTATTTGATTTCTGCTGTCTCCCTTTCAATCCTAGTTTTGTAATTTCTCTGTTCCAGAATTGCAACTTTCAGGTCTTGGATAGAGTGTCCAGTTAGATTGAAGTGGTTTGAGACAGGTTTTTCCGTGTTGCCATTCCGGATATCTGATTTGTGTCCATTAATTCTTTTGCGTAAAGATTGTCCTGTTTGTCCTACATAAAGCATGGATGGACATTTTTGGCAAGAGATGGCATAAATCACATTGGCAGAAGCACAAGTAAAACTGCCTTTAATGTTGTGTGTGGTGCAATTGGGTCCAGTAATACTGTTGACATCTGGATTTGCAGCAGGGTCTAGTTCCGATATCTGCTCCACTTCTGTGTTGTCTGTTGTGTGTCAATAGTTGTTTGAGATTGGGGGGTTGTCTACAAGCGAGTAGGGGTCTGTCACCAAGGGCTTTGGAAAGTGAAGCACTCTTGTCCAAGATGGGTTGGAGATCCTTCATTATGCGTGTGAGGGGTTTCAGTTGAGGGCTAAAGGTGACAACCAGTGGTGTGCGATTGGTGTCCCTTCTGGGCCTGTCTTGTAGTAGATCACTCCTGGGTATTGTTGTAATTTCTCTAGTTTACTTGTTACAGTGCTTGATTTTATTTAAACAATGTGTACCCTGAACTGATAAAGAATTCCAAGTCTTTGTGGAAACACCTATGTGTACTTTTTCTGTAGATATAAAGCAACCTAATTCTCAACGACCTTCTAGGACAGCCAGTGGAGGAACTCCTGGCGGAGGGAAAAAAGGTGGCAAGAAAGAAGATAGTTCCTGGCAGTCCAAATTACGGAAGGTCTCTGTTCAGTTACTGGCGTTTTATTGAGTTCCATCTTGATTTACTGTGAGGCTTTATTTTGTAAGGGTCCCAGTAAAGGATTTTACTCATTCATAATTCAGTAAATAGTATTCAGAAATAATATGTCTCTTGTAAGTTTTTTTAAAGTACTGTTACTGAAATCACACTTTAGTATGTGATTATATTTTAGCAGCTAAGCTCATAGTAGCCCTGATCCAGAAATCTGGATATTTTATTGTGTGCATGGTGAACTCTTGCAAGAGCCAGCATCCTTCTTCAGTTCAGTAAATATTGTTGCTGTTGCATCCAGGCCAGGTGTGAAGCTGCCAAAGTGAAGGCACCCTTTTGTGAATTCATTCTGTAGTTCCTTTTGCCTGACCTAATGTGAGAAAGATTAGGTGGCTGTTGCCTGGGGCACACCCGATTGTGGTTTAAAAATACCACCATCTTCGAGGATGCTCTTTCTGTGTATCCCAGCAAATACAGCTGAATATATGTATCTCTTTTCACATGAGTATTTCTTCTTTCCATTGATATCAATGAGAAAAGGTGTGCCTCTGGTTTTGTGAATGTAAATAAGAAAATCAATGAATTTGACATACAGTAATACCTCGGATAACGCTAAGACTTGGTTCCACAAGTCTTGGTGTTATCCGATTTTTAGTGTTATCCGATGCATGTTAAAATCCTATGGGATGGATCGGATAACATTAAAGCTCCATAGAGATACATTGTAACTGCACAGGCTTTAGCGGTTGTTATCCGATCCATCCCATAGGACCTTAACGTTATTCGATCCAATTCTCCCCAGATTACTTAACGTGATGCGATTTTAGCGTTATCCGAGGTAAACGTTATCCGAGGTATTACTGTACATGGTTTCAATATCTCTTCCATTTTCTTCTAGGGTGATATTCCCTGGGATGATAAAGACTTTCGCTTATATTTTATCAGTACTTCTCTTTTCTGGGCTGCTGTTGCATACTATTTTTTCTCCAAGAATTCTAAGAGAGAAATCACATGGAAAGACTTTGTCAACAACTATCTTTCAAAAGGAACGGTAGGTAGCACTGAAGTACTTCACTAAATAACTTCAGATTAGCCTTAACATAGCTTAAACACAAGCCAAGGTAGACTAATCCAGAAGAAATTGGAGTCTGGATTGTATTGCAAGAAGTCAGAATTTGTGTTCTGGGATGAAAAATTCCTGTTCAAACCCACATATAAAAAAGTGAAAAATGTCTGAAAGTACAGAAAAAGACTGACCTGTTGATTGAAGTTAGTCCATGGCATTTCACAACTTTTTAGTAGTTTGTTATAGTTTGTGTGAATCATATGTATTTCTCTTAAAAGTTCATTGTATGTGACAATGTGGGGTCAAAACAAATTATATTAGTTATTTCTAAAACCAGAGATTTAAAAAAACAGCCATTGGGACAGGCTGGAGTTCAACAGCAACCATGAAGTACAGTGTGTTAAATTTTAAAACACAGTTTCACTTTGCAACTCTTTCACAATCAGATGGGTTATCTTTCTGGAATTTGAAATCCTGTTATCTTAGGAAAGAGTTGTACAGTTTGGTGTGCCTGTAACAAGCATCCACAGTTCCACTGGCTTGCTTGTCAAGAGCAAGTACCCTTTGGCATGAGAGACTCCCAAAAGTTTGGGATAAAAAGGGAGCTGTTTTCTTTCCTCTTAATGAATTTGTGGGGCAAGATCCCAATTTCTCCATCGTGTAAGTACAGTACAGAGGATTGGAAGGAGAGGCCTTTCTTGTGTGTGTGTTTGTTTAAGACAGGAAACAGTAGCCATTTCAGCCACAGTAGCTTTCTTTACCCAGGTCTTTGGCATCAATGTGACATTAAGACTCTGCATAACCCTTTTGTCTTCTACACCAGGGTTCCCCAACCTTTGGGATTTGGATTTCAATTCCTAGAATACAAAGTCAGTACATTGGCTGATCAGTGCTCTGGAGAATTGACTTCGGCTTCTGGGAATTGAAGTCTAAAACTCAAAGGTTGGGGAACACTGCTTTACGACCACAGTGGAGCTCCAAGGAGAAACACCACTTCCTCACATTTACTGGAACATTGGATGAGGTGTTGCGGGAGCAGGAAATTTTTGTTTTCCTATTTATGCCCTTGAGTGCAAGTCAAAGGAAGACTCCAATCTCTCTCAAACTCTCATACTAAAGCTTTGAGAAATTTGTAAAAAGAAATTAAGGATTAGCTAGTAAATCAAGCTTGTATTTGTGAATGCCTCTTCTCGAGAGAAAAACTGAAGAGTTTTTGACAACTTGATTTAGAATTTTTTTAACGGTTCCCCAAACGCTGCTGTGTTCCTCCTCTTGTTTGTGGGAGTCATTCTCAGTGGATTAGGCAGAAGCTATTACATCTTAATGTTGGAGAGCAGCTGTGTTAAATGACCCAGAGCAGAAAGTAATGTAAGTATAGAGGGAACCACAAAAGCATCAGTTGCTCATTTAGTGGGTTCACTTCACCACTCTTTGAGGAGGACAGTTTGGTGTAGGCAGAAGGTCTTTTGCAACTGTAGATTTTCATTTTTATCCAGGTGAAAACATCTTTCCACATGAAATTGCCTAGGAACTGGGAAATCTTCATTTTTGGAATCACAGAAAGCAACCCAAATCCATAGGCAGGTAGCCATGCAGGGCTTCAGCCCAATGCATGCCTCCCTCTGTCCCCAGTAAGTGAAATTTGCAGGAGTCAATGGTGTGGAGGGGGGATTAGAAGCAATCTCTTGGGCATACCATCCCTTCCCTCTTTTGCTAGTTTATGTGGTGCTGTGTTGGCTATAGTAGCATCAGCACTTACTTCTGGAGTTGAGGCGGGGAAAGAATGAACATCGTTGTATATGTTGTTGATGAGGAGAGATAAAATGTTCAGTTTAATTTGGAAACTAATTTGTCTGAGCCTCAAAATGTAATTAAATTTGTATCCCTCTTTACACGGTGCAATATCTGGGATCCAAAGATCTGTAACATTTGCACAGTGACACACTCAGAAACTGAATAATCTTTCTGTTACTCAGTAGATACTTGGGTATTACTCCACCAGGAGACCACCTGGCCCTTTTTGCTTTTTCACAAAAGGTACATAGTCCCGTTGCATATGCTCAGAAGACACCATTTGGCACAGAAAATCACTTTAAATCAAGTGTTGACTACATAGGAAGTTGACAGGCTAAAGCTAAACTTTTGCAAACACTGTTCTCTTAGTGCCATTTACATAAAGCAGAAGGATAGTGGTGCCCATTGAATCATAGATGCAGCTCAAAGGAAGAGGGTGCTGGAATATAAATGCCTTTTAACAAACCATCTTGTCATCAGCAGTCTTTCTATCATTTGGGAATCTTCTGGTATCAGAGTCTCAGCAAAGGAAAACTGGCCTTTAAGGATGAGCTGCATCTAATTGAGGATTTAACATTTCTACCCTATTTTCACTCTACCAGTGTTTCTCAGCTTCAGTTCCCAGAAGCCTAAGTCAATTCCCCAAAGCACTGATCAGCTTCTGGGAATTGAAGTCCTCCTGTGGGGCACGGCTCCCATGTTGGGAACAACTGGTCTAAATCATTCTCTTTTCTACCCTTGCATGTGTGGAGACACTGGGATGATTTTAAATCTAAGGTGGAATAAATTGTCATTTAGTGTAGTTTTGCATTCCAGTCCTGAAGGCGTTTTGTGGTGTGATTAACCAGTGGTTGGTGATAAACGGGGCTTGTGCAGACAATTTAAGCCACAGTTTTGTACTTTGTAACTGGAAAAGGATGGTTCCAACATGAATATACTTCCATCATTAAACAAACTATAGTTGTAAATCACATCGCAGTTCTGTATTCTTTCTTTTTTATTTTTACAGGTGGATAAGCTACAAGTGGTGAACAAGCGCTATGTTCGAGTGGTCTTCAGCCCAGGGAAGGCTCCCACTGAAGGGGTAAATTGGATTTTTTCACTTAACTAAATGTATTGAGGGGAACAAACCTTTCATGTTTGTGAACATTTCTTTAAGCTAAACAGGCCATTATGGTTGGGGTCTTTCTTCTTGTAAGTAAATGACAATATGATTTTTGAGTGGAGTGGTCTATAAGCTTGTCTCTCACGCATTCCAAGAAGGTACAGGAAACTCAGCTTTTTAATTTGAGATTAATCATGGCAGGCAATTCAGTAAGTGTGCCAGCATGTAATTTTCATATGTTTGCATTTATTTCCTCATTTATATTTTAAAATGTTGGATTAAAGCAGGGGTGGCCAAACTGTGGCCCATGGCGCCAAATCATCCAGCCTGCACTGCCGGTGCCACAACCAGAAGCGGAAGTAAAATGTGCCTGGGCATGTGCAAGCACTGCTGTAAATGCACCCATGGCTGTCATAAATGCGTTTACGACAGCCATGGATGTGGTTTATGTTGAGATGAACCACGTAACCAGCCTGCACAACCATGACTGGCCCACAGTGTGAAAAGTTTGGGAACCCCTCGATTAAAGCAATAACTAATTTAAATCTAACTTGAGAGGAACTGAAGGGACTTCCATTTGCTTATGTATTCAAATTAAAAGTGGGCAGTAGGAGATTCTGCAAATTTAAACAGGCAACCATCAATCTCTTTTTGCTCATCTGATGTCCTCTCTAGTATAAACAGATTGACAAAAGATACTTTCTTTCAAATACTACTTGAGATACCAGTGTTAGGGACTTTGTCTCTGTAATTATCTCTGAGTATAAAATAGTTTGTGTTTTTCAAAGATATTCTTAAATATACTCAGGCATTTCAGGAAAAAAAATCCTCCAACGGTTGGTCTTTCTAGATCAAACTTTCACAATAAATACTGGAAAAACAGATATAAAAGACAGTCATTCTAGGAATGGATATGAGTTTCTGTCTAAAATGCGGGGATTGAGAAAACATATCACTTTTGTGTTGACAGCAGTATGTCTGGTTTAATATTGGAAGTGTGGACACATTTGAGCGGAACTTGGAAACGGCACAGCTTGAATTGGGGATTGAAGGAGAAAACAGGATACCTATAGTGTACACAGCAGAGAATGATGGGTAAGCAGTTGAATCACCAATGAGGATTTGGGTATTGACAATGGCAAAGTGAAGAAAGTGGCTTCATTTTGGCAGTCCAGGGTTTGATTGGGACATGAAAGAAGACGATTATAAGTGAGTACATTATATATCACCTTTGAAACAATGAAGTGGTAATGTTGCTAAAGAATTCTTTGAATTCTGTCTTTTGGGAGCTAGGCCTTTTAAATTAAACTAAATAAATATTCATTGTTGCTTTGAATAGTATTAAGTGACGACATTAACAGGTCCCATATAAGCCTTCTTACTGTCATAACTAAGAGAAGGATAAACCACAGCTACATATCTCCGGGCAGTTCTGCTGTTCTCATGAAGATGTTTGTACAGCAGTCCATGCTATAGTATGTGCTTTGTAATGTGTGCCTTTCTAGTTCTCTAGAATTCCTATTTCAACTATTTAATTATTCTAACTCAGATCAAGATCATTGTTGAAATTCACACATTTAATAAAGAAGTGATCAACAAAAGGCCTGAAGGCTACATGTGCCTATTCTGTGACTCTAGTGTGCTCCATTCATTTTTACGCTCACAACTTTTAATTAAAAAGAACTGGTTCACAAAGTCCTGCTTTGTTCTATAGAGATCAGTAGAGAATTTTTGCCATGTTTTTAGGGATCCCTAGCACCCCTTGTCCAAACCATATTTTTTAATTTTATTTGTGTACTAGAGAATAGAAGTGAGCCTTTTGTAAGATACATTTTGTATTCATCCTTTTATGAGTCAAATGTTCTTTCAACCACTTAATTGTTCATAGTAGCCCGCTTAACTACACTTCACTGAAGTTGCCCCCCCAAAAAGTGGTTGTCTTTGTGTGTCTGTTTTGTGTGTGTGTGTTATAAAACATCTAATAACCCCCCCCTTTATCCTTATTTTTAGATCATTTTTTCTAAATATGTTGCCAACTGTCCTTATAGTTGGCTTTTTACTGTACACATTAAGAAGAGGAGCAGCTGGAGTCGGGCGGACGGGACGAGGAATGGGTGGGCTCTTCAGTGTAGGTGAAACGACAGCCAAAGTCCTAAAAGATGAAATAGATGTGAAGTTCAAAGATGTAGCCGGTTGTGAGGAAGCTAAATTAGAGATAATGGAATTTGTGAATTTCCTGAAAAATCCAAAACAATATCAAGAACTTGGAGCAAAGATCCCAAAGGTAAGGGTTTTCAAATAGGAATTTATGGTAGTAAACGTATTTCGGTGAAACCCAGTCTTAAGGTTGCCCCAGCAGTAACATGGAGGTGTACAAAACCACAATAGTAAGAAAGTGAGAACATCATCCCATTTCTTCTGGATTGTACTGTTGTCCCCCCCCCCCCCCGAGGTCCATCATCAGATTGTGCCCTTAATTTTTCATTCACATTTGAAATGTGATGATTAAACTTTAAATTGCAGTTCAGCGTATTTGCACATTTCAGAATAAATTATCATAAAGGTTTTTCTGATTTTGTATTTTTAGTCAAATTTTGCAATTTTCTAAAATGCTTCTCTGTACACATAGTCCAAACAAGAGAGGACCACTGAATTCGCATGGCTGTTTGCTCAATTCTGGTTGGGCATAGTATAGTGGTACCTCACTTAAAGAGCATAATTCTTTCCACAGGATTGCTCTTTAAGCAAATTGCTCTTTAAGTGAAACACTTGGAAAAAGCACCATCGCTGCCATTGTAAGTGACCAATTGTGACTTCTGGTGGGAGGGATTGTGAACCCCGATTTAGTTAAGCAAGTTTTTGGTTGTTTTCAGTTGTTAAGCGAGGGTGACCATTCAGAGAAAATTCTGCTCTTTAAGCGAGTTAGTCTCTAAGCAAGGCGCTCTTTATGCGAGGTTTTACTGTAATTGGGTTTAGACCCGTGTTTCCCAACCTTTGGCTTTTGGACTTCAGTTCCCAGAAGCCTAAGTCAATTCCCTAAAGCACCGATCAGCCAATGTACTGACTTAGGCTTCTGGGAATTAAAGCCCACCCCTCCCCCGTGGGATGTGGGGCCCAAGTTGGGAACCACTGGTTTAGACCTTTAAAAATTCATATGCTAGAACGTCGTTAGTTTTATGAGATCAATGTGCGATGCTTCTGCATATCTATCTGTATTGCTTTCATTGTTGAGTAGTGTTTACACTTCCTCTTCCCTCCTTCCTAGGGAGCTATTCTGACCGGACCTCCAGGCACAGGAAAAACTCTTTTAGCAAAAGCAACAGCTGGAGAAGCCAATGTCCCTTTTATTACTGTCAATGGGTCTGAATTCTTAGAGATGTTTGTTGGAGTTGGTCCTGCGAGAGTAAGTCCGTGACATTGTTCTGTTATTGCTGTGTCAGTTCTTCGTGGTCCATCTTGGTAGGCCAACAATATAAATTCACTAAACTTCAGAGTAGCTAGAGTACAGTTCTCTCTCAGTAGATGATTGCATGTTCTCTTAATTAGGAACTGTAACTGATATTTTAATTAATTGCTAGAAGATCTTGCTGCTATGAACTGTGGCCTTTTTACTATGTTCTGGGTTACAATTTGTGTTTTTTTTTTTAACTGCTACTAGCTTAGAGCAGGGCTGTTGGTGTAAACCTGACGATTGCTATAAAAAGTCTAGCTATATTTTCTTTCTGCATATTAGCAACAGGAAAGTTGAGGCAAAAACAGCAGCAGTCATCTCATGAAAATCTCCAAAACACAGGCTTAGGAAAAACTATTGTCTAAAGTGTGATTTTAAAAATGAACTGGAGAATGTTTACTTGATCTTAATGGATAAATGTTCATACTTACTAAAAGTAAGTTAATAATTAGAAGTTGTAGTGATAATGTGATTGCAGACTTATTTTGAAAAGTTTAACCATTATTTGCACAATAACTACTTTCTTCATTAATTTTGTCATTGATTATTAAAATTGAATTCTTTGTACAGTTATAGAGTGTCTCAAGGCTATACTATGGAGGCTCCTTCACACATGACAAATTTTGCATGGTTAGACCTTGAATATATAAAATGTTACATTAACTATGTAACTATTGTATTCAAACACAGTTGCAACTTTCTATTGAGCAAATAGTTCAAGCCAAATAGATATATGCAACAGTCATACGTGGAGGCTGAACGCATTCTCCTCAGTGATGTTATAAAATGTTTGTCCTGTTTAAGGAGGTTATGACCCTGTGAGAGCAATGAAATGGGATGAGAGTCCTTAGCCTGATCCATCCTTTCTCCATCTTTTCCTGGTTGCTCCTTCTTGCAACCCTGTCTACACAAGAGGGAAGTGGGGCAGAAAACCAAGATCTCTCCAGTAAAGAATCTGGCTGTACTCTCTCTCTATGTTCATCTGACGGAAAATACAAATAGGAACTGATACGAATTTAGCCAACATTTCAGAAACTCTTCTGACATTAGTTTCATTCTCCTCTCACTTTTCCCATGCTGGGGATAGCAGTGGCACCTAATTCTTACTCCTGGTTAAGATCCAATTGTAAAATTCATGCTTTCCTAACATAAAACAGTTATTTCAGCTATTACAGAGATAAACAATCTTTGTCTGTTTGCTTTCCAGAGATGTTGGTGTGTGGTTGGGTTTTTTAAAAGCTTTTAAATGTCAATTTTTTTATTTGTTCCATAACTAGTATGTTGGCTACAGTTTAATCTGGCTGCTTTGTTTTTAAATGGCATATATATAAATATGTAGTATATTCAGCAGCATTGATAAGAGAACAATTTGTGTGGCATGATGTGATTGAAACTGTTTTTCTCTTCTAAAGGTCCGTGATTTATTTGTTCTGGCTCGTAAAAATGCCCCTTGCATTCTCTTCATTGATGAAATAGATGCAGTGGGAAGAAAAAGAGGACGGGGTAACTTTGGAGGGCAAAGTGAACAAGAAAACACACTCAATCAGCTGCTAGTAGAAATGGATGGTAATTATTCTAGTTCTTAAAATCTTTTCACACATCCCACCTCCTCTGTCTGTGAATATAAAGAACCAGTCATAAAAAGACTATCTGGAAGTATTCCTCTTGGTACCAAGTAAGTTGTTCTGAGAACACCAGCCAAAAGTTGTCATACAAAAAAAGAAATTGTTTGGACACAAGGTGAGATAGTTCAGCTATCGGTACTGTTTAATCTACTATGTTCTTCATTGTAATTTGGACAAATGAACACATCATAGAATCTTATCTAATTTCTTATAGCCACATGACAATTTTTAGTATTTTGTAAGTCTAATAGAACAGTTGTTCAAATATCTGTGCACTAATTGAAGAACTTTGTTTGTAATATCTAAGTTTATGCTGAGAAGCAGATCAAGATACTTTATTGGATATATTGGCTTCTTCAAATGTTCCACTAACATAACATTTTGTTGTTTCATTTTTTGAGCTTGCAAAAGAAAATGTTCAACACTAGACTGTGATTGTAAATCCATACCTGGTAGCAGGGACACTTTCTGGTTTGCACAACAACAAACCAGAGATTGTTAGAGCCCATGGGGCTGAACATTACACTCTTCACACAGTGAACAGAATTCTGGCTACTGGGTCTTGTGTCATCACATTTTAAAGTAATTGCAGTTAAAAATATCAGTGGGAAAATTACTGCTGCTGTTGTGTAGCAGGCAGAGTGTCAGACTAAGATTTAGGAAATTTGAGTTCTAATTGCCACTTGCTGTGGAAACTCATCGTAGTTGTGGCAGTACTAAACCACTTGTTGGACATTTCACATCGTAGGGTTGCCGTAAATCGAAAGCGACTTGATGGCATGGAACAAAAACAAGTATAAAGGTTTATTCTGAATAGAAATAGAAACTAACCCTTGATAGGGATGTGGATTTTACAGGACTCATATCTTACTTTCCCAGGGTAGAAATATTTTGCAAGAAGTAGTAACTTTGTTTCCATATTTTGAAAGTGTCTGATGATGCTTTGATAAATATGTGTACCTTGTAAATGCTTGGACTCTACAGCTATCATTTTAACACTTTCCAACCGCTTGTTCATACTTTTGTTGTTGTTCAGTCGCACAGTCGATTCCAACCCTTTCCGACCCCATGGACCATTGCCCTCCAGGCACCCCTGTCCTCCACCATCCTCCTCAACCCACTCAGCTCTGTGTCCAATGCATCTACAATACCATCTAGCCATTTCAGTTTTGGCAGTCCCCTTCTTCTTTTGCACTCCACCTTTCCCAGCATCAAGGCTTTCTCAAGTGAATCCTCTCTTAACACAGGCTATTTTATTTAGTCAGTGGATTGAGATTGGTTCACCCAAGTGTTTTTAGTGTGTACACAAAACACACTGAACTAACTCAGGAATGTTTTGCTAGAAATATAAGATAAAAAGAAAATGACCAATACACTAATTTTTAGAACATGTTCATTGTATTGTGCTTACAGTTCATCAGGGCTGTTTGGAAAATAAGTATATTTTTGAATATTTATGTTTTGATTGATGTTCTCTTCACAGGTTTTAATACCACATCGAACGTTGTTATTCTAGCAGGTACCAACAGACCAGATATTCTAGACCCTGCGCTTATGAGGCCAGGACGTTTTGATAGACAGATCTTTATTGGTAAGCTCTCTTCACCTTGGTAAATAAGTTTGACCTAATGGTATTTCAAACTAGAAGTATTGGGATGCATTAAACTGTTCAAAAAGGAAGTGAAGTAGATCCTTTATCTGTGAAGGATTTCAGCATTAAGGTCTTTTTATGCATGGGAAGCTAATGTATTAAAGCAGGAGTTCCCAACCTCTTGTAGGCTGGATCTGGTCTGCAGCACCATTTCATGTGGCCTCCCACACCTCCAAGGGTATTTGAGAAAAATTACCACCACTTTGAAGCTGTTGGAACAAAATGGCCACTGCCATCATGCAGGCAGGGCAAAATGGCCGTCCAGCCTTTGAAGCTGACTGAGAGAGTGTGACCTGGCCCCCGGCCTGAAAAGGTTGGGAACCCCTGAATTAGAGCATTCGCTGGGACTAGTATAGCCACAAGTATTTGAAAAAAATTCTGGAAACAAATTGCTCGCTTGAAAATTATTTGCTTTTTCTTTCAATTTGCTTTTGCTTTTTTTCTTCAAGGGCCACCGGATATAAAGGGCAGAGCATCTATTTTTAAAGTTCATCTTAGGCCCCTGAAGTTGGACACTAACTTGAATAGAGATAATTTAGCACGAAAGCTTGCCTCGCTTACTCCTGGATTTTCAGGTAGGTCATCATGCAGAAGAACGCTCATGATAGGTAAAAAGTGCCATTCACCAAGAGCCTCACCCCTATGTAGGAATTATTTCATCTGGTAGAGTAAAAATGGAAGGAGGATATGCACACTAGACCTGCCTCCATTCTGTTGCATTGTATTGTACTCTTAAATGCTCAAGTTTTGAAAAAAGGAGAGCCTCTTATTATTCATCAAGGCTCCTCTCATTACTTGAAAGGCTTCAAAGATAGAGGAGATTCTTTCTTTCAGAAAGTCAGCCTGCACATACAGAATGGAACAGAAATAGTGGCATGAGCACATTCATCCTTGCTCCCTCTCACATTTCCTCCACTTACCCATGTAGTACTGGAACTGGACTATAGCTCTTTTGGGGGAAATCTGCTACCAGTCATCTTTAAGTATTAGTGCAGGGATTCACAACCTACGGCCTGTGGGCCACCCCTTGATGACACATCATCCAGCCCGTGGCGACAATCCCGGAAGCAGAAGTGGACACATTTATGACAGCCATAACCGCGCATATGCAAATGTGCCCGTTGCAGTTTATGGCAGCAGTACAATGGGGGAAATCACGTGTCTGGTCCACTCAGCTATCTTAGGGGGGAGTGGTCCGACCTGTGGCACGTATTAGTGGTTGGGTGCTTGCCATCCTTTCCACCAAGCCAGTGAGGATCTTATTAGGCTTTCCCACCCAAATGTTACATGAGTAGAGGGTAAACATGAGTAGGTGGCCACTCAGATTATCTGAATGGCAGGTGGTTGCTTTTGATTTTCTGTGCAAGTAAGTATTGAGCAAGATTTGGACCCCTTTCTAGTGCTGCATGGCAATATGCTGTTGGAATCATTTATGGTATGTCATAAGAGTGTCAGTCTGTTGTACACAACAAGAAAAAAAACAAAGCCTAAGAACTGCTGGAAGTAGTTCCTCTGACTCTTGGCCAATGGTTTTTCCTTAAATTGAACTTTTCTAAAAGTTAAATTACATTGGATGATATTTTTAACAGTACGTTAACCAGATCTGTTGTTCTTAGAAAATTTTCAAATTGTCCTTTCACCAAAATTAAACAATTCAATCAGCCAGTAATATGTAGTTTTTGCTTTACATGAGCTTAATTTGTTTTCGATGAACTAATTTGATTTCCTCATTGTAAGAAGTGATTAAAAATATGTCTGGAAAGAGCTCAGATTATTAACAGCATATCCTCTCCTCTTCTTTTAGGTGCAGATATTGCTAATGTGTGCAATGAAGCCGCCTTAATTGCTGCCAGACATCTTTCAGATGCCATAAATGAAAAACACTTTGAGCAAGCCATTGAACGAGTGATAGGAGGTGAGAAAATAATATTGTCAGTAATAGTGTCAATTCATTCTTTTGTTCATTTTCTAAGACTGTTTGATTTAAAAGTGGTTTAATTATTGCTGTGCAAGAATGGAATTGCCTTCTGCTTCGAACTCCCAAGGTATGGTGAAGAAGAAGAATTAGGTGCAGTCAAATCAATTCTGTCTTTCCAGGGTTTTCTAGGTAGAGAATGCAAAGCAGTGGTTTACCATTCTTGTCTTCTGGGCACACTCTGGGATTCTGCAGCTTGCCTTTGATTATGCAGGCTGACTCTTCGCCCTGGAGGCACAGTAGGAAATTGAACTCCCAACTTCTGTGGCCAGATACTTAAACCACTGAGTTATCTATCCAGGATGATGAAAAATTGAGGATAATATTTGTTGCTGGTGCTCTGTTCTGCCTATACGTATCATTTTTCCCTTCTTGTCCTGTCTTCTGCATGGGGTCTGGGTGGGCTGGTGGAAGAAAAACTATCTAATCACCCCTTCTGCCTTGTTATAGATGACTCCAGGGCTCCACAGCTAAAAGCACGTGCACCACAACAGTAAAGGTTTTTTGTTGTTGCTTTTAATCAAAGGTTTGGAAAAGAAGACACAGGTATTACAGCCCGAGGAAAAAACCACAGTCGCATATCATGAAGCGGGTCATGCGGTTGCTGGTTGGTTTCTGGAACATGCGGATCCACTTCTGAAGGTATGTTGACTTAGTGTACAGTGTTCATATTTGGCGATCATACTTTGGCATCTTCATAACGTGAGATACAAATAAACCATTTGCCATGTACAGTAAAACACCAGATAACGATTGGATCGGATAAAGCTAAAATCGCATAACGTTAAGTAATCTGGGGAAGAGAACTGGATCGAATAACGTTAAGGTCGTATGGGATGGGTCGGATAATAACTGCTAAAGCCTGTGCGGTTACAATGTATCTCTATGAAGCTTTAACGTTATCCGATCCATCCCTTAGGATTTTAACATGGATCAGATAACACTAAAAACTGGACAACACCAAGACTTGTGGAACCAAGTTTTAGTGTTATCCGGGTGTTTTACTGTATCTGTCATTTGCTGCTCCCTTTGTGACACAAGCAATCAAGCAATGAAACTTCTTGGTAACTATAGTCCTGTTTTGTTTCATCGTTTCTAGTAAAGACTCTACTGTGCTTTATCAGCTGAACGCCCATAGGAAGCTATACAAGTATTCTGTAGGCATATAATAAGGATTCTGGGAATTATTTTATTCTCCTGTTCTCAAAAAAGGCTCTCCTCTGGATGTGTGTTACTAATGTGGAATGAGATACATCCCTGTTTTAATTAATATACTTGTTTCCTTCTTTCTCAATCCCTGATGCATTATTTAGACTTTGAATGTAGCACAAAATTACTTGGTATTGCATTCACAATGTTTGCTTCCAGAAAAGAGAGGGAATAAAGCAGCTAATATATCTCCACCGCAAAGGAAATTTAAAACAAGATACACTCTTTTTTCATTGCTTAGAAGGTGTTCTATTAATTAGCCAGTTGATGTTGGGAATCGTGTTAATGGTCTATGTAAACAGTATGTGAAAGGGAATTTATGCCAAAGGCCAATTGGTGAATTATTGTTACCTTCAGAGTGAGATGGGTTCTAAATCCATTATTTCAGCACCAGCAAAAACAAAAGCTTCATTATTCTTATTTTGTAGCCCTTGATCTGCTCAAAAACTTAACTTCAGAGGATTTCCTAGCTTTATGCAATATGTTTTTGAGGGACTAAAGAGGGAAGAAGAGATTATCCAATTCCATTCTCCTTCTTCCACCAGGGAAAGTCTAGCACTGGATCATTCCCAGCAGTTTAAAACAAATTCAAACTGAAGTGTCAGCTGTTTTCCAGCAATATAGAACATAGTCAACGTGCTTTCTTCCCCAGTTGAATCAAGGTTGTGACAATGACTGGACGTATTCTGTTTGCATAATTCCTAACAAAAACAACTATTGTGTGCAATACAGACGGCTAGTGCAATTAATTAACTGTGTACCATTAGTTGATTCTGGCAACTTGTCAGTTTTCTAGGTATAAAGGACTCAGGATTTATTTACTTGTCCTTTCTTTTGGGGCACTCGGGAACCATTTAATTTGCTGAGGATGGCTTTCTTTCCCGGAGGCATCTGGGGAAATCAAACCCCTGGCCTCTGGCTCTACAGCTAAGTAGCCAACTCACTGAAGATATCCAGCCAGCTTTATATGTTGTAAAATATCTCCATTTCTTCTCTTATAAAAGGTATCTATCATTCCTCGTGGCAAAGGACTGGGTTATGCTCAGTACTTGCCAAAAGAACAGTATCTGTACACCAAAGAGCAGCTGCTTGACAGAATGTGCATGACTCTGGGAGGACGGGTATCAGAACAAATCTTCTTTGGAAGAATTACAACTGGGGCCCAAGATGATCTGCGGAAGGTTACTCAGAGTGCATATGCCCAGGTTCGTATTTCCTTCCCAAGCCCTTCAGAAACCATGCCTTTCAAAAGGAGAAATTGCCATGAAATATTAAATTTCAATATATACTGTTTGTTTCTAACATACATTATTCCTGTCATTAAACACACTTTTATGTGCCGCATATGCCAATGTACATTTATACTAAAAATGTACTAAATGGTTTTTATGAAAATTGTTCTAAAATAAAGATTTGGATAGGGTCTTCATTTTCTTCCCATTTGGGAATGTTTTGTTTCATTACAAAGAAAATTAAAATTGGCAAGTATAAATTGTATCCATATCTTACCTTGTTTTGTTCATGGTGTTTTAAAGTCTTAACCAACTAAAGTTTCAGGAACATCTAAAGAACAGTATTATTGGAAAAAAATCCATTGTTGTTGGATGGCATCTTCAAGAATTCCCCACGCAGAATTCTATACATGCCTGTGTTTTGCTAACTTGGAACAGTGGCCTATCTTCTAGTTGTCTGAGGCCTGCTTCCTTTCCAAATGGAGACTGTTCCAGTGCTTCCTAAGAGGCCCAAGTCTTTTTGGCAGGTGTAGTTCTCTGGGGGTGCCCTGAATAGAGCATAATGAGCTATAAGACTATACCTCCCACAACCTAGAATTCCCAGAAGGGACTTTAAAAAAGTGTATTATTATTGCCCAAGGAACATCAAAAGCCAGTCATATCTGACTCTAGGGTTCAGTGCTCATCTTTATTTATAGCCAAAAAGCCAGCACTGTCTGCATCTGTAGATGTTTCCATGGATGTGTGGCAGGCATGGCTCAACACAGGAGTGCACAGAACACCTTCCCACCAAAGTGGTATCTATTTATATACTTGCAATTTCTTACTTTCGAACTGCTAGGTTGGCAAGAGCTAGGACAGAGACAAGAACTCATTCCGTCATGCAGTACTTGGGTTTTGAACTATCCTGCCGACCTTCCATTTGCCAAGTTCAGGATCTTAACAGATGATGTATTGGTAGGTTAATTGTGTCATTCATTCCTCAGATTGTTCAGTTTGGGATGAACGAAAAGGTTGGCCAAATTTCCTTTGATCTCCCCCGACAAGGAGACATGGTATTAGAAAAACCATACAGTGAGGCAACTGCAAGATTGATAGATGAAGAGGTGCGGATACTGATTAACACAGCTTATGAGCGGACACTGGCTCTCCTAAAGGAAAAGAAACCCGAGGTAGAAAAGGTATGTGTTCACTCGCTTACCCTATAGAAGTAGGATCAAAATCCATAGGTCAGTACATTATCAAACAAGAGTTAACTTTCTGCTACATGGTGCACATGAGATATTTTCGGACTATAAGTCCCATTAGGCCAGCCAAACATGCCTTATAATTCAAAACATTGGAAGGCTACTTGCTGAACCAGCTTTATGCATTAAATTTGGTCTAGAGGTGACCCTCTGAAAGACAAAGGTTCCTTCCATTAATGGAGGAGTTTAGGATCTAGAGGAGTCTCTCCTCTAAAGGAAAAGGATGGGAGACTGATTTTTGCTAATTCTTGCCCCATAGCCCCCGCTGCTAGTTCAAATGCTGTTCTAGAGCAGGAGTTCTCAACTTTTTAAAACCAGGGGCCGGGTCATGCTCCCTCAGACAGTTTTGGGGACCATACGGCCATTTTGCTCTTCCTCCACCACATGGCACTTCCAAGTGTGGTGGAGGTGATAGGGGGCTACATGGAATGACACCACGGGCCACAGGTTAAGAAACCCTGTCTTAGAGAGTTCCTCCCCACTCTTCAGATCTCATTTTCAAAGACAAAGAGAACTGTGTGGGTAGGGAAATTCCTCATCCCATCAAAAGTATACATCAGAAAAGTATACATCAGAATATATCTGGCCCCATAGATAAGTCATTGATGCGGTAACATAAGTACACAGAGGAATTTATGTATGGATGTTTTTTTAACTCTAGAAGAACAAATAGTGTAACTTCTGCTCATAAAGACCAAAACATATAGATCTTCTCTCCTAGGAAGCTTGAAAGCATGGATGGGTGCAGTAGTATAAGAAACATAATTCCCATGTAGACTGCATTGGAAGCTTCTTAATACTTGGAGTGCAAACCGTATTTGACCAGAGGTGAACATTTAAAAAATTAAGCATACAGTAGTAATTGTTAGCAGTAGACGGCTTCTGCTTTTCCTGGTACATCCTACTCTCGAGTAGGGCCTATCATTCTTCTGAGTTGCAGTTCCCTGGCTGGACAGCCCAGGCATCTAGATATGTGTAGATAAGGTAGAGTTGAGTCAAATAACCACTCCAGTTCTCTTCAGGTATTTTAAAAGTACAGTAATACCTCGGATAACATTTACCTCGGATAACGCTAAAATCGCAAAACATTAAGTAATCTGGGGAGGAGAATTGGATCGAATAACGTTAAGGTCCTATGGGATGGATCAGATAACAACCGCTAAAGCCTGTGCGGTTACAAAATCCCATAGGATTTTAACATGTATCGCATAACACTAAAAATCGGATAACACCAAGACTTGTGGAACCAAGTCTTAGCGTTATCCGAGGTATTACTGTACAGTCAAACCTCATTTAACGAGTGACTCTCTTGGTGAAAAACTCGCATAACGAGTGGGTTTTTCACTAACCAGTATGACTCACATAATGAAAATTTTCGCTATGCGAGTCAGACTTTCCCTATGGAAAATTCGCATAACGAGCATTTCTATGGGGAAAACTCGCATAACGAAAAAATTCGCTATGCGAGTTTTCCCCCTAAAAAAGCTCATTATGCGAGGTTTTCCATAGGAATTTTCACTATGCAAGTTTGTTTCGAATAGCAAAAAACTCGCATAGCGAACAGCCTTGCAGAACGAATTAAATTAAATTAAGCATCAGAAACTTGGAAAACATTTCAAACCAAAGAAATAAAGAAACTGGTTATTCAAGGGGTTGCCTGGGGGGGGGGGCTTTCTCTCAAGCCTCTACATCCCATAGCGATTTTTTCGTACAATGATGGACCCTGTAGAACCAATTAAAATTGTTATACATGGTATTACTGTATTCGGAATCGGATAAGGCATTTGAATAAGAGAAGATATGAAAATCATATAAATTTCTAGTGCATATATTTTCTAAAGTCCATGTTGTTTCAGGTTGCTTTACTGCTCCTGGAGAAGGAGGTCTTGGATAAAAGTGATATGATTAAAATGCTCGGCCCCCGACCCTTTGCTGAGAAGTCTACATATGAGGAATTTGTTGAAGGCACGGGCAGCTTAGACGAAGACACCTCCCTTCCGGAGGGCCTTAAAGACTGGAACAAAGATCGTGAGGAGACTGATGAGACAACAGACGAGCAGATTGCCAGACAGATTACAGGAGACATGCCTTTTTAGTGTTTAAAATATGGGGAAATATGATCTTGTATATAAGCTGGCATTGTGTTTGTGTTGCACAACAACAAAAAAATATTAGGGAGGCCTTCACAGGCCTGGTCTTAAAGAAAGCTCTACTCTACAGAAATAAGGAAACCTGCCACCGTGCTAGAGTCAAGCAAGGGAGGTGTCGTCTTTGTTTTACAAAGAAGTATTCAGATTCCCTTGGATCTTGGTTCCTAAAATTGGGAGGAGAAAAACCAGAAGATTTCGCAGTTACTAGGTCTACACTCAACCCCTTCTAACCCTGTAACTGCAGAGATGTGTGCGTCATCTGTTAGGGGATACTTTAAAGCCTGCATAGAATATTGATTTATCAGAGACAACCTGACAAATGCATCTGCTGTGTTATATCCCCTCCATCAGGTTGTTAGCATGCAGACAGTGCATTGCTGTCACATAGCAAGAATCCAATTAATTGGTGAAACAACTTCTCTTCTGTGAAACTTCCAATTTTCATTCACTTACTGAAATGTATCCTTTTGCTTTGCCATTTGTTAAGGAAAAGACCTGTATGGTTCTCAGACATGGAACTGGAAACTTATTAAAGAGTTTTTCTTTGGAACAGCGAGTCAGTGGCTACAATCAAGTGAAACTCTAAATTATATTACTGAAATTTTAATAAAGTTTTTTTATAGGCGGTTAGAAGATATGGAACATATAAGAATATTGTGTTTTGTAAATACACTTTGGAAACATTCAGTCAAATTCAGCTCACTTGGTGTTGTGCAGCTGGGAAATTCTCTTACAACCCTAACCCCTTTGGGAAAGGGTGCAAACAAGTGTGATCTGCAGTCATTCTGTGGAAAAGTAATGGCTGTGTCATTCCTTTCCAAAGATGGTGACAGATCTCTTTTATAGCTTGCTTAGTAATGACTACCAAAGCAAAGATGATTCAGTTACTCTAGCATAAAATGTTCATTGCTAGAGTTGTGAAAGCAAGACCAGGTATGGTGACAGATGGCCTGATCTCCATACCGTGGCAGCTGCTGTTATTAAGAAGATGAATCAAGTCCAAGCATTCCTTTCCACTGGCTATGCTGGTTAAGAAGTGGATATCTGACAACATCTGGAGAGTAACACTTTGCCTACATCTTCTATAAACTGTAAGCTTAGGTTACAGTTCTAAGTGTGCTTACCTTTGAATCTCTGGAATTTACTTTTGAGTAGGCCTTTATGCATTTATCCTTTAATAATGCGGACACTACAAAAATATTCTGTTTTCTTGTTGTTAAGTCGTACAGTCAATTCCAAACCCCTGTGACCCCATGGACCATTGCACACTCATTCTATAGAGAGGTAGATAAAATATTTTAACTGGAAAACATGCACAAACTCAACAAATATGGAGGGTGTTTGTTCAGTTACTCTAGCATGGACGATTCAGTTACTCTAGCATGAAACCTAAGATGGGAACATCCAACCATTCTGTAAAATCAGGTTGTTTGAATGCATTTGAATGACTTAAGACATTGACACCATTCTTCCTAACATAAAGGGTGGTATCCTATTGTATTTTTGTATGGCACAATACGGGGGGAGGGGGACTGCTCCATTTGAGTCCTGTTGATCTCCAAATTGGATTTATACAAGCCACAGACCACGCCATTTCTTTAAATAGGATTTTTACTTGCAGAAGGGGGTTACTAGATTTCACCTCTGAAAGGTGGCCAGGATGGAACTGTAGGCAAAACTGCCTTTTCTACAGCTTGTTCTGCCTTCTGAGGTTGGTAAAATGAGTACCCAGCATGTTGGGGACAAAATGCAAATTAACTTGTGAAACTCCCAGAGAGCGCACTAAGTGCTATGGGATGGTATATAAGCGTAATTGCTATTTGGCAATAGGATGCTAGCCAAGATTCGTTCAGGTCAGACCTATTGCATTAAAAGGCAGGGAAATAGGTTTTTAAATTATAGTAAGCCATGTGTTCAAACTTATTGAACAAAATTTGCCTGGTAAGATCCCCAGCTATTTCATAGTGCCTGCCAAGGCAAAAGGGGGGGGGGAGGCAACAGTGTCAAAATCTGAGTCCAGAACTTGTTTTGATAAGGAGGTGGCATGCGTGTCTTTTCTGAATTGAGAATATTCTTGCCTACACACATTTGTTCAGAGAGCACCTTGAGACAATGGAGAGCTTCACTCATTTACCTAAAGTAGGTGAGTGAATTAGTTACTGATTTATGCCTGGCTGGCTAAGGCAGGGGGTTAATATCTGGCATGTAGAATCAGAGGTCAAGAGGTCAACTTCCCATTGTGCCTCTGAAGGGAAGAATGAGCCGTGGGCAAGTTCTGCAGATCCCAGAAGTAATCCCAGAAGAAGGGAATATGGCTTCTTAGTCTATACATCAAAACCCTTTAGAGCAGGGGTTGCTAACTTTTTTGAGTTGGGGGCTGGGTCATGCTCCCTCAGACAGTTGAGGGGGCCAGACTTGTGGTCCCCCTGGCGTTTACAGTGGTCATAAACACGATCATGACAGCCGTAACCGGCTCTGCAGCCAGGGGTGGAGGCTGGATTATTTGGCACTACAGGCTGCATCTGGCCTGCAGGCCATAGGTTGCTTACCCCTCCTTTAGATGGCTACCATAAATTGGAATTGAGTTGAAATTAATCAGTTTTGAATATGACTCAGGAGAGGAATACATGTAGCCTTCCGTTGAACCACAATCAGCCGTACCTTGGTAACAGAAACCTTGTGTTTACACTAGGTCAGGGGAAAGGAACTGCAGAATGAACTCACCAAAAGGTGCCTTCAGTTTGGCAGAGTTCTCTGGCCTAGACATGGAAGAAAAGGCTGATCTGGAATAATTGACAATTTATTTCATGCCACTAGGTGGCTGTGAGCAGGTTTATCTGTTATCCTCAAGATTACAGGTACAGTAAAACCTCAGATAACACTAAAACCTGGTTCCACAAGTCTTGGTGTTATCCGATTTTTAGTGTTATCCGATGCATGTTAAAATCCTATGGGATCCATAGAGATACATTGTAACCACACAGGCTTTAGCGGTTGTTATCCGATGCATCCCATAGGATCTTAATGTTATCCAATGCAATTCTTCCCCCCCAGATTGCTTAATGTTATGCGATTTTAGTGTTATTCGATACTAATGTTATCTGAGGTATTACTGTACTTTATTGTTTCTGCCAGAGGTTGGAAAACTTACTGTTATGGACTTGCAACTCTCTGAGCCCAGCTAGCATGGTGGGCAGTTCCAGTCCAGAAAAAGAAAAGGTCAAAGTTTTGTGCTAGAGGATGGACTTGAAAATAGTATCCCAGACATTTCACGTCTCGCCTAGACACGGAAGAATAGTTGACTGTAAAGCTTAGGTAAAGGTCTCCCTTTCTTGAAAACCAATGATATCTGACTCTAGAGTGTGGTGCGCATCTCTCTGTTAACAGCCAAAGAGCCAATGCTGTCTGCAGCTGCAGACGTTTCCATTGTCATGTGGCAGGCATGACTAGACACTGGAGTGCACAGAACACTGTTTACCTTTCCACCGAAGAGGTACTATTTATCTACAGTTGTACCAAGCTTAAAGTGCATAATGCATTCCACAGGATTGCTCTTTCAGCGAATTTGCTTTTTAAGTGAAACAACATTGTAAGTGACCAACCGGGGGGGGGGGGGGTTGCGAACCCCGATTTATTAGTTAAGCGAGTTTTTGATTGGTTTTATTAAGCAAACATTCAAAGAAAATTCTGCTCTTTAAGCGAGTTACTCTTTAAGCGAGGCGCTCTTTATGCGCGGTTTGACTACTTGCAATTTCTTGCTTTCAAACGGTTAGGTTAGCAGGAAGTTAGACTCATGCACAGGTCTAAATTCTTTTATAGAATTGTTTTCTACATGTATTTTTTATATATGTATGGCTGTTTTAACGTTTTGTTCCAGTTTCAGTAATGAATGTTGCAATTGTGGGTGTTTAAGTGAAAGAGAATTTTTTTTTGAAACATTACAAAAGAGTTGCTCAAGGACATAGAAAAGAACGGTTTTCCTTATCTGCTTCACACATCTCCTGTGTTGCAGAGTGTAAAATCTGTACCTAATGAGGTAGCAACTGAGCATGCATTTTTTACTGATCCACTTTCTAATTTCAAGCATACCGGTTGGCTGAAAACCTTGAGCCACATCTTGCAAAAGCAATGAAGTAAACCCGGTTAAAAGTGTAAACCACAGGATAATAAAATAAAGTACACTTTATCCCATAAATGCTTTACACTAGTCCAAGTAAAAAGGTTTGAAAGCAGTGTATTAATATTAAATGGTTTAGACTTGGATGTGGCAAGCCAGGGGTATACAGCAAAGGTTTCAAATGTTAATATTCCCTCCTCTGTAATTACAGCAGCCATTGCTTTCTGATAGTACACAATCCCAAGGGCACTCACAGTAAATTGTAAAAGATTACAATGTGCAATGTGTGAGAAAATGGTAGTAAGATACATAGAAATATGTTATGTGAAGAGATCTTGACACTAAAAAATGATGAGCATATTTGAGACAGGTTGTTACTATGCTGTGAGATGGCCTTTTATGTGTCAGAACAGTGGATGCTACATGTGTCAAAATCTGAGTCCAGATCATGAATGAATGAACCCACTGTAGAAAGAACACAATGTACATTCGAGAAGCAATCCTCCTTAAATCTCTATGAAGGACACTCATTCCATCACAATGCTTTGTGTGATGGTTCCTCAGATTCCAGCCTATTCACTATTTCACAGCTGTTACTTTTTCATTTTTAGATGAGATGTCTAGTTAGAATGAGTGTGAACTTTTATTTGTAAACAGTTAAAATAGGAAAAACAAAATATATTTCTATTATTTTTTATTGACAGAGTTTGTTCCTGGTAGCTGAATACTGCAAACTTAGTACAGAATAGCACTCAAAAGACTCATTCATACTTAAGTCCAAAACACATTTACTTGAATGCAAGTCCCATTGGTAACAACATTTGCTTTCAAGTATCCAGGTATATGACTACAATTTAAGTTGTTGGTTTCTTAAATCCTGATTCATAGGTTGAAGAAAGCAATGGCCAGAGTCCTATTAGTCATACTTACCAGCATAAAACTATTGCTGTAAATCTGTGGTGAATTGCAGTAAAAAGTTACTGTAGGCATTTGCTATTGTGCCCAAGCCACGTAAGATAGTGTACAGCAGCAAATTCCTACTCTGACAATGCAGTCTGTTTGCTGCCCAAATTTACACTGTTATGCCAGCATAAAACATAATAGGATTCTGGCCAATATAGCCCTATTTTAACTACAACAAACCAAAAAACTTGCCCATTCCCCTCTCAAAAATGGGCAATTGTGTATTTGAATATGTCCAACAGTAGTGAGAATGTCTGGTGTGAAGCACGCACACCTTCCATTCCAAAGTCAGTAGTTGCTAAGAAGACCCAGCCCCTGAAATGAAGCTACAGGTATTCTTTCCTAGCCTGGGGAAAATAAGAGGAAGCCCTAACTATTCAGACTCTAGCATTTTTGTAATGGCATCAATGGTCATTATTCATTAATTTCTTCTTCCTCCTCTTCAAATGTCTCCTCGCCATCATTTGCTGTAGCTTCTTGGTACTGCTGGTACTCTGAGACAAGATCATTCATGTTGCTTTCTGCTTCTGTGAATTCCATTTCATCCATTCCTTCTCCTGTGAACCAGTGAAGAAATGCTTTTCTTCTGAACATAGCAGAGAATTGCTCTGAGATTCTTTTGAAGAGCTCTTGAATTGCCGTGCTGTTACCAATGAAAGTGGAGGCCATCTTGAGCCCACGGGGTGCTATATCACAAACGGCTACTTTGACATTATTTGGGATCCATTCCACAAAATAGCTGCTGTTCTTATTCTGGATGGCAAGCATCTGTTCGTCAACTTCTTTCATGGACATGGGACCACGGAAGACTGTGGCTACTGTCAGATACCGTCCATGTCTTGGGTCACAAGCTGCCATCATGTTTTTGGCATCAAACATCTGTTGAGTGAGCTCGGGAACTGTGAGGGCCCGGTATTGCTGGCTCCCTCGGGCCGTTAGCGGAGCAAACCCTGGCATAAAAAAATGTAAGCGTGGGAATGGAACCATATTTACAGCCAGCTTGCGTAGGTCTGCATTTAGTTGGCCTGGGAAACGCAACGATGTAGTCACCCCACTCATTGTAGCTGACACTAAATGGTTCAGATCGCCATACGTTGGAGTGGTGAGCTTCAGAGTGCGGAAACAGATGTCATACAGTGCCTCATTATCAATACAGTAGGTTTCATCTGTATTTTCAACCAGCTGATGAACTGAAAGTGTAGCATTATAGGGTTCCACCACAGTGTCGGAGACTTTGGGAGATGGCATAACACTGAAAGTATTCATTATCCTGTCAGGATACTCCTCTCGGATTTTGCTAATGAGCAGCGTTCCCATCCCAGAGCCTGTTCCTCCTCCTAAAGAATGGGTGAGCTGAAATCCCTGCAAGCAATCACAGTGTTCGCATTCTTTTCTTACTATATCAAGCACTGAATCTACAAGCTCTGCTCCTTCCGTATAATGTCCTTTGGCCCAATTATTTCCAGCGCCCGTTTGTCCTGAGATGGGACAACAAAAGAGAAGATGAGAATGAGTTTAGCAAGCCACAAAATAATCACGGGAGTAACACAGTTTCTTATCATTCAACATCTCTTAACATTTTGGCATTGTTTGTATGAACAAATACTTTTAAAATAAAACTTTAATAGAAGTGCACTGACAGCTAAATAGCATCTCAAACACTTTGGGAAGAGGGAACATGTATTTTAATGCTCAAGTTCATGACAGCATGAAGATGTCACAGATTCAACCAAGCACACTAAATGAGGACCACACTGAAGACGTCATAAAACCGTGATGGTGAACCTTGGCACTTCAGCTGTTCTGGAACTTCAATTCCCAGAAGCCCAAGTCCCTGTGAAGACACACAAATGGGTTTACTGCATGTGCTGGATTCACAGGGACTTCAGCTTCTGGGAATTGAAGCTCCAGAACAGCCGGAGTGCCAAGGTTCACCATCACTGTCCTAGGTCAGTGATGGCGAATCTTGACACTCCAGGTGTTCTTGGACTGCGGTTACCAGAATCCCAAATCAGCACTCTTTGCAGGGCTTCTGGGAATTGAAGTTCAAGAACATCAGGAGTGCCAAGGTTCGCCATCACTGTCATAAAGAAACCTGATTTCACATAATTCTTTTTCCTTATAGTCATTGCCTTTGCTGAATGGAATAGGAAGCTTGGGCATACAAAGAATTCTGTACCTGAAATGCTTCTGGGCATGTGTAAGACTAAACAGGGCCACTTTTCAGATTACAGTTACTTATCCAAACATGTTTTCATAGAATTAAGGTTGTCATTATTTTTAGCATGTTTAAAGTCACTCTATAAATCTGTAATACACAGCAGAGAAGGGGACTTCCTACCTTGAAGTACTTCCCCAAACAAAACAGGGAGCTGGGAAGCCACTTCTTTATTTGAGAATTAAAAGGGGAGGACTACTCTAAGTTACTAGAAGTGCAACTACACTAATATATTTCAACACAAATGTTCTTGTAGCAAACTGTTTTTAAGTAAAGACTTGACATGTCTATTATGACTTTGCTTTCATGGACTAGAGGCCATGCAAATAAATGTTACTGTAACCATATTGTAGGCATCTGAACTGTATGTCAATTTATGTTTTCAATATCAAAGAGAAAAGCACTCACCTAAACGGAATTTCAGCAGGTAATTTACACTTGGTAAGTTCAGTATTTTAGACAAAAAATTGTTAACATACCGAATATGAAGTTATCAGGCCGAAAGAGCTGTCCAAATGGCCCAGATCGGACACTATCCATGGTTCCAGGTTCCAAGTCAACCAAAATTGCTCTGGGCACGTACGTTTGGCCTATAAGAAGCATAAATGAATCTTCATCTTTTATTTTGTCGATATAGCGATGGATTTTGTCAAAATACACTAATATTATTTATCATTATGTTTCAAGCAGCATAATTTATGTTTGTAGCACCTCATTTTTATATAGCGTCAGTCAATAAGGAATAACTTGCCCACAGTTGTTCAGAAAAATGCCTCAGCTTTTTTTTTTACATTGACTTGTCCATTGCTTTATTATCAAAACTCCTTTTGATAAACCAAGTTTGCTTTCATTCATCAGAGAACTTTAATATCCGGCAGTTCATTAGATATACAATATAAAAGTTTTCAGAGACCTTTCAGGAACAGTACAGTACTTGGATATAATTTCACAAACTAGCACTGTTTTAACATTAGACATAAGAAATCCTGAACCCAGAAAACCAAAAAGAAGCAGACATGCACAGGAAATGTGCTGAGACACCTGATTGGAAAACAAATGTAAAATGAAATTTTAAAACCTTGTGAAAGATGTAAGACTGTCCTGATAATATAATCTAGTGGCCTTTCATCTGCAGTTGTACCTCTACCACTGGTCCAGTTCCGCGAGTCACTTTCTGGTCCTGAGCCTTTTTGGCACGCAAAGTCCTCCTCAGCCCCCAGCCAGGATTGATGAAGCTGCTGCCCTCCATCAAAATGTATTCAAGGGGGATTTAATCCACTTGGGGACCATCATCCTTCCCTGTGGACTTCAGCACCCAAGGCCGTTAGACCTCAAGGTTATCAGGTTACTTAACCACCGCCAGACACTCAGTGTTAAATCGCTGACAGCATGGTCTACTCTATTACCATAGCATGATAACCTGGTCAGACTGGCACTCTAATACTACAAAAATATTTTTTTATTTTCTCTGGCAGAACCCTACAATATTCCCAACAGAGACATAAAAATAACACCAACACCACCCACAAAATATTCTGAAGAATAGGGACACAGGGACATAATTAGTCCAAATCAAGTATTCAATTTGATTAGGTAATTACAGAGTTGAATTATGGTTTTGATATGCAGATTCTTTCCAGTAATTGACAAGCTGAGATAACATAACAGAACATAAAGCACTCTATTTCTGATATTCCTTTGTGTCCTTACATATATACTTGAGTATAAGCCAACCAAAATATAAACTGAGGTACCTAATTTTGATCTGAAAACCCAGGAAAATAGATTGACTCGAGTATAAGCCAAGAGTGGGAAATGCAGCAGCTGCTTGTGGGTTTCAATAATCAAAACACATGAAAATATGGTAAAATTAATTAAATTGTTGACACATCTCAATCTGGCATGGTCTTGAGACACTCATGGTCATTGACCCGAGTATAAGCCTTGGCCCCTTTTGGGGGGTCCTTTTTGGAGCAAAAAACTTGACTTATACTCGAGTATATACGGTACTCAGTAAAAGTTTTCAAGCCTCTGCAATGTTGTGACTTTGTCTTCTCACACCCCAGAATGCAAAAAGGGAAAAATAGAGACCATCATGACCTTGTTTCTTAGCAACAAGACTTTAGAAATGGCCAAAGGTTTTAAGCTGAACAACATAGTTTTTTTAAGTAAAGAGAATACTTTCATATATTGGGGGGGGGGGGGGGCCCGGCGGCAAAAGCTATTTTATTTTCTGTTGCTTATTTTCTTTCTCACTGTAGCTGGCCATTGTGTGAAAACATGCCCGACTAGCTAAAACTTTGGCCTAATCTAGCAGATCTCTTACTGTGTTCCTCTTGTCCAGCATTTTGGTGTGTTCTGGAACTCACTTTTGATTACTATTTGCAACCACCAATTTTCTAGAAGCATTAGGAAACATCATGCAACGGTTGCTAATGAATCAGGGATTCTTTTTTCTTCTCTTACCAAGAACAGACCCACAGTCAAAGATGATAAAAGTTATTTTCTGGACTACAACTCCCAGATTCCCAGCCAGCATGGGTAGTGGCCATGTTGATCAAGGGATCTTGGAGTTGTAATCCAAATACAGTAAAACCTCATATAACACGAAAACCTGGTTCCACAAGTCTTCGTGTTATATGATTTTTAATGTTATCTGATCCTCTATGGGATCCATAGAGATACATTGTAACCACACAGGCTTTCGCGGTTGTTATCTGAAGCATCCCATAGGATCTTAATGTTATCTGATGCAATTCTTCCCCCCAGATTCCTTGATGTTATGCGATTTTCGTGTTATTCGATACTAATGTTATATGAGGTATTACTGTACGTATATATATATTTCTTGTGCTGGAGAAAATATCAAAGAAATCATTAATCGCAAGCAGCGTAGGACAATGGCTGAAATCTTGTAAAGAATAATAAATTACACTAGACTAGAGTATGCTAACTGAATCAGTGGGGGGGGGGGGTGAATCAACTTCTCTGTAAATTCCATTCAACTTCTCTGGTTTCCTTTCAAATGGGCCTACCTAGTTGTGACTTACTTTAGTGTAATAAATTACAATTGAGAATAGGTCCACTTGAATCAACTGAAGTTAGAGGAGTTGACTCACCAAATCCACAATGGTTCAATTAGCCTAGTGTGACTTCTTATGCTAAGCAACAAGATTTCAGTCAATCTCCTAAATATTTATTTCAGTATCATACTTCCTCAAATATTCCCTATCTATGTTGTTTCCTGAAGTAACTCCAGCAAGTACAGCTCACAGTCTCAAAGCTGCTCTGGTTTTTGGAAACAATAGATAACCCAGAGAGGAGGAAGGGGTGGTGGGAATTGAGATTACCTTTTTCACCTGGCCTCACTGTGACTAATCAGTTTTGCCCTTCCTATCTGCTAACAACACTGCAGACTGCAGTGGGATTATTAGAACAAAAGGGGGGGGGATGCACAGTACCAGTGAAGAGGAAAGTGTGGAAGACCAGAGAGGGAGGGAGATCTGAGCCTGCTGAAAATGTTGAGAGCTTTTCCGAAAAAGAGGATGAACTACCCAACTTGGAATTCTTCCAGGCCCAAAGCTTAACATGCTCCCAGCTATAAAGAATGGCAGGATTTCATGCTATTGGGCTGGGACAATGATTCATGACATTCCGAGAGCAATTGTTATTGTTGAACCACGAGCAGCTACTGCTGAGGTACTGCAAAACATTGCCCTTGTGACTTTTGCCCTAAATCAAAAGAAACAGCACCTCTGAGACTCAATTACGACAGGCAATATTTCTATGTGCAGGCACATGCATGCTCATATCTTCAGACACTTGAGCCCTATTCAAGTGTTATACTAACTGGTGTTTTGAACATAATTTGATAGGAGTTCCTACTCTCCTGTTCTCATTTGAACTGTAATTTGCAAGAGTCAACACTGTACCTATTAACCAATATAATTTCAATCGATACAATATTTCTGATCTTCCATATACTGTACAGCTGCCACCGTATGTGTGTATGTACACATGTGTGTTCTTGTGCCTCTTTCTCAAGTGGTACTGCCAAGCCTAGTGTTGCTATCTAAGGCAGGGGTCCCCAACCACCAGGCTGTGGGGGTCGGTGCAGTGGTGGGCAGCAAAATAAATTGCTACCACAGTGTTGGTGGAGCCTATGTCATGGGCAGAGCCTATATCATGGGCTATCTAGTCATGCTTGCCATATGGCCATGTACAGTATACATTTGCAAACACAGGCACCACTGGCTCTTTGGCTGTAAATGGAGATGAGCACTGCATCCTAGAGTCAGATATGACTGGCTTTTGAGTAAGGGAGACCTTGAACGACTTGCAGTGACAAAACTTGATGGGGCAGGCCAGCCAAAAAATTTACTACCACACTGTGGGCGGAGCCAACACCATGACATCATGGGCGGAGCCAATGATGTGGGCGGAGCCAGCATAAAAACCCATAAAAATAAGTACACATAAAAACACATAAATACACATTAAAATAAATACACATTAAATAGACAAAACAGATAAAAATACAAATTAAATAGACATAAAACACATAAAAATACACATTAAAAATAAATACACATTAAATACACATTAAAATACACTCACCCACCCCACACCCAAAGGTGACTCACTTACCCTGGGTAGCAGGCTATTCAGGCTAGCAGCTTCTCTTCCTCCTCCCCACTTGGGAGGACAGCAAGGAGGACAAGCACTTGGTGTGCATGCGCAGTGGGGGAACCAGTGAAAAGGTAAGCTCCCGAGGTAGTTCCCCCCAAAAGCAGCTACCGGTTCTCCAGGACATCGGGAAAAGTTACTACTGGTTCTGGCAAGCTGGTGCAAATCTGTTGCTGCCCATCACTGGGTGTGGCCTCCCAATTTTGCTAGCCCCCTGCCCGAAGGCCACCCAGTTTTGCTTCTCCCCCTCCCGGGGGGTCCGAACCTATTACTGCCCATCACCGGGTGGGTGGCGCTGGGAGCCCCGATGGTAGGTAGCCTTCTGCCTTCAACGTGCTCCACCAGGTCTGTCTGGCGAATGGAGCAGGATCATGGGCTTCAGACACAGCAGATAGGCAGGTGGCTGGGTACCTCCTCCACATTGCTTAACTGCGTCGGAGCTCTGCACCCCATCTGCATGTAGTGTGATACCTCACTTTATCATATTTTATTATGCATTTGCACCATCCAATCCTACCTACGCCACTTACCAGTCCATGGAAAAATTGTTTAGCATGAAACCAGTCCATGGTGTGGGAAAGGTTGGGGACCCCCAATCTAAGGGACAGAATGGCAGCAGCTTACCCTTTATTACCCAGGCTTCACTAGGTCAGTGGGAGGGAGCCAGACCAGGATAGCCCTTCCTACTTTAAGATTCTCACTCACAAGGAAGGCCTGAATCAAACAAATAAATTCCAAGCAACCCACGACATTGTTTTAGGTTTTAGGTTTCCCTTGCTCGAAAGCCAGTCGTATCCGACTGTAGGGGTCAGTGCTCATCTCTGTTTTTAAGCCGAAGAGCCAGCGCTGTCTGCTTCTGCAGACATTTCTGTGGTCATGTGGCAGGCATGACTAGACACCGGAGCGCATGGAACGCTGTTACCTTCCCACCGAAGTGGTCCCTATTTATCTACTTGCAATTTCTTGCTTTCGAACTGCTAGGTTGGCAGGAGCTGGGACAGAGACGGGAGCTCATTCCATCCTGCAGTATTCAGGAATCGAACTGCTGACCTTCCGCCTCCCAGTCAGCGTCTTAGTGACTTGAGCCTAACAAAACAAAGCCAAATAGTACTTGCTTCAGAACAGTTCCACCTTGCCTTTTTCAAAGAACCTGGGGGAAGGAAGAGCTCTTACCAGCCTTGCCGCCCCAAACACATATGGAGGAAAGCCCCCTGCCTCAGCTTCCTGTGCCTTTCCAATGGCCAGCTTCATTCCCCACCTCATCTGCCCTCTCTTCCCTCCATCTGAAAGCCTCTTTAACAAAAAGACAGTTGATTCAGCACTGAATTGATATGATAGCTGGAAATGGATGAGAGCACGGTTTTTCTTTCCTTTCTCTTTATCTTTCTCCCCTTCTTTTCTTCTTTTCACCTTTTCCTTTTCTCCTTCCCCTTCTTGTTCTCTTTTAACTCCCTTTCATTAGAGTCTCACTTGTTTTGCTGATCTGAGGCATTGCAATATTCGGCAACAGAAACCATGGGTGTGTGTGTGTGGGGGGGGATCCTGATATAGACAATCACACATGACAGAAATTGAAGCTGGCGGAATCATGTCAAAAAAAAAAAGGAGCAGACCCTGTCAGTTGACCAAAAACATTGAATTCCCATGAGAGAAGACCAACATTTCACATGCTTAACTATGTATCATATAGTCAGTAGAAAATATATTGATTTTAACCTTGGTATTAAGAATGGTGGTGTAGTGGATAGAATAATAGACTGGGATTCAAAAAACCTGGGATCAGCTCTCTTGTTCAGCCATGGAAACTCAAGGTGGAGTAAGTGAATTTGATAAAAACACTCCTTAAGTACCTGTCTTACCTTGAAACCTGATTAGGTCTGATATCAGTTCTGATTTGATGGCACATAACAACAATTAAACATCACATTTTGCCATTATGGTTGAGCCCTGCATTGCGTTACGTTTTCTGCATTGTGCGATACATTCCTATGTACTGCAAGGCTATAGCAACGTTTCTTGTCCAAACAAATGTTTGTGTATGTGGAATCCATATGTTCACTCAAACAACACAGAACCAGAAAACAAACAAACAAAAAGGAATTAAAAAAAAGTTAAAATGAAACCAACAAAATACTGTATAGCCAAAGTATGTACAGCTGGAAAACAAACATACATTTCCCCCTGTGCAGACTGTGTTCATTTCCCTCTTCCTATGTTGCTTCTCAGTATGTTTTACATGGTCTGTTTCGCACAATACTGTATAGGAATGAAGGAAGTTGTCTCACACTGAGTCAGACCATTATTATTGTCCAATATTACCAGCTATTGTCTGACTCTCCAGTATTTCAAACAGCAGTTCCCCCCCCCCCCCCGCCTAATGTGAAGATGAAAGGAAATGAACGGAGGGCCTTCTGCAGGCAAAACAAATTATGTGCTGTATCACTGAGCACCTATGCTTCCTTGGGGGCATGGTCTATGTTCTCCCCACTCCCCTTCCATTTCTTTCAAAAAGTACAAAATGGCTCTCAGTCTTTTTCTCTCTCCTATCTTTCCTCTTGAAAGAACAGAACAACTGTGTAATGTCTGCAGGTATATTCTAAAGAAGTGTGATTTTGTTTACATTTTTTAAATTTCATTTCATTCCTGCTATTCTGTCTACTGTGTCTGGTGACAGCTAAAGGTTGACACCCCCTTGCTATTAGATTTTTCTAGCTAGTGCCAGTTTAGCAGCATATTTATTTATATCTTAAAATTTAATTCCCACATATATTCTTTCACTCAACCATTTAAAAATATTTAAGCACATCATGTTAAAAATGTACATTTGTACAAACATCCAACTAACAGGCTCCACACTGCAAACAAAATGCAGCCACATGTATAGATACATACAAGAACAGGACTATATCCCTGGATTGTGAAAACTAGCAATCCCATGTATATATATCAGCAGAAGTACAGGGGTACATAGAAAGAGCCTCCTTGAAGATTGTAGCATTTTTGAACCACAATCGGGCGTACCCTGGTAACAGAAACTTTGTGTTGGCAGCTAATCTTTTTCACACTGGGTCAGGTGGAAGGAACTGTGGAAATGAATTTACCAAAGGTGGCTTTGTTTTGGCAGTTTCACGTCTGGCCTAGAAATGGAAGAAGTAGTGCAATGATTTAGAGATACAGTAGTCTTAAATCAATACCAAACCGCCTGGAAGCACTAGGAGTAACAGGCTATATGCTAGATCAGGAGTTCTCAACCTTCTTAAGCCAGGGACTGGGTCATGCTTCCTCAGGCAGCTTTGGGGGCCAGATGGCCATTTTGCCTTTCCTCCACTACATAACACTTCCGGGTGTGGTGGAGGCGGGGGACGGGGGCAGCGGACATGAAATGGTGCCAGGAGACGCATTTAGCCCATGGGCCGCAGGTTGAGAATCCCTGTGCTAGATTAAGGCTAGACTGAAATCACAGAAAATCTTATCTGGAAAGGAGATACTGTACTGCTTTCTTGGGAGATTATATTTTGGTTCTTCTCTTTTAAGAAACTAATCACTCACTGATCCATGGCTTGGTCAAAACATTTGCTGTCTTGAGCAGGCTATGAGCTAGCATGGCAAATGGCATCTAGCGCCAACATTGACCAAGGTGGATAGTACCTCTCCAAAACAGCCCAGTAGAACAACTACCCTTTTCCATCTCTTGCAGGAATAAAAACAAACTGAATAATAATTTGCTGCCTTTTCATGAACAACAAATCTGATACTTGAGACAGCTGCCTCAATCAAATCAGGTGTTGATGCCAGCCCTACAAAGATGCCAGCTCTGAAGAATAGAGAGCTCAAGTCAGGTATAGCTCACCGCTTTCCAAAATACACATAAGCTTCCCCATGGATACGGATGGTTGAATCATGTGGAAATCAGAGGATTATAATGCTGATTCCAAGCACACTTGGACTCAAAGCAATTGGTCTTTTCTTTCCAGTGAGGTACACCTAGCAAGTGTAGGATGGGAGGGTTGGATAAAAGGAACATTGGGGCTCCTTCTGCTTCTTTAAGGAGGACTTCTACTCACTTTGATAAAGAAATAAAACCATATGCTCAACTTTGGCAAAATCAAACTCTATGAAAATGTGGAGAGGAGTTGGACCTATCTTACATGTTTTATTCCACACCAACTGAGGTAGGACAACAAACAGTATAGGACCCTAAGACTTTCTCCCCAAATCTGTATGTGTGTGCCTAGCTATGCTGTTTACCCCAAAATTAAATTAGAAAGTAAAAAAAAATGTTGGGCAAATTATGAACATCATGGAAGGGCTATCAAGATGCAGGGCATTGTTTTAATGAAAAGAAGCCATTTAAAGCAAACTATGTAATTCATTCCCTCCTTTCTTTCAAGTCACCTTTTAGAAATATACTCTGAGCTTAAAATTGCAATGGTTGGGTGTCTAGAGAGGACATAACACACACACACCAAGCTGTAACTGGAAGGAGCAGGACCCAAGACACCCAAATATGCAGAGTGCAAAAATTTGCTAGCTGAAAGAAGCAAATTCCTTCACTGACATTTATTGCTGGAAGGACACAACCCCTATCCCATCCCGATGATATATACAGTACTGCTTCCAAGCCACTCCTTCCAGGGCAGAAATTAAAACAAAACAGACTCAGTGCAAAACCAGTAAGTCTATCACACAAAAAACCAGGCATTTATCCCAGTTTCTCTCTACATGTCAGACTCATGTGATACAATGGGCCACCCATATACACACTTGTGCTCAAACACGTAGCTTGATCAAGGTGTCAGAGGAAATTATGAGCAATGTAGTTGCTTTCTCCATCATTCCTCCTGCTGCAGAAGAAATCATCGTATCACTACTCTTGGCCAATAGTTCTGAACTTACATGATGACTCATTGTAGTAGACATTGATCCTCTCCAACTGCAGCCGTGAATCACCCACATAGCCTCCGGCTGGGTCAATCCCGTGTTCATCACTGATCACTTCCCAAAACTTTGGTAGAGGGGAAAGAAAAGTGAGACAAGCTCTGTGAAACAACATGGCATCACAGCTGTTCCCCCTCCCCTCAAATCTCCACCTCATTCAGCATTTCTCCTTACTCATACATACACATCCACTCCCCTCCTCAACCAGTAATTACCAGTCATCCAAACCCACCCATCCTCAGCAGGACAGAGCAGGCCTTCGAGGCATGCGTTAAAGCAACAGCTGCCAAATGCCTGGCATGTCTGAGAGCTGCTTCTCTGGGCCCCTCCTTGCTTTTGGAGTGAATAGCAGATGAGATACAGGGTGGGGTTAGGGAAAGAGACAAAAAAACCCCTCTTCACAATTCATATGAGGATTTGAAAACCAAAGAGAAAACAGTTAAGATCCCTAGCAGCCTTTCAATTTTGGGTTGACCTTCTTTACTTTCTCTCCCCTCCTAATTTCCCATCTATTGCCTCAGTATTTTTCCTCTCCAGATTTCAGTTTTTTTCCAAAGCCTTTTATGGTCAACATGAAACAGTCAGCTATTTAGTTCCCATTTTGGTGGCTTTCCTGATCTCTTGCTTACAATGCACAAAAGTACAAAAGAAAAACTAAAGTCTCACTACAGTTTACTTTGGCAGGAAACACTTTATTTAACCCAAGTCTAGCTGTCAAGACAAAATGCATTTTAACGATTTCCTCTTTGAAGTACTAAAAATCTTTGAAGTACTAAATAACTAAATTTGCCTCTTCATATATGTATCTTCTTTTGCATTGGGAAAAAATGTTTAAAGAAGAGTCACTGTACCACAAATACAACATCCCAGATTGGTCATCTTATACAATGCAATGGGAGTTATTAGATACTATTATTACGACCACTCATAATTATAAGTTATACACAGTGAAGAATATTTTCCTCATACCTTGGTCCCAATTTGGTTTCCACACTGGCCAGCCTGAATATGAACTATTTCTCTCATGATGATATAAAAGTTCCCAAACTGTCTGCCTCGGCTTTCTCCCTCTCTTCCTGATCCCACTTTATAGAGTTCGGCTGAGCGCACGATGTGACTGCCTCGATGAACGTTTTATTGACTCTCAGCTATGATTCACCCTCCCTTCTCTTTTGCTCACTCTGCAACTTCACAGAAGAAGGGGAGGGGAATGGCCACAAGCAAGAACAGGCTCTGCCCCCTGGCCAGCCTTTCCTAGGACTGTCTCTCTGTGGACATGTCACTCATGTCATTATTGAAAAGCTCCGTTTTTAACATTTGGAGACTAGATGTCTCTGCATTTTTCATTGCCACTCAAATGCTCATTCCTGATCCAGCAGTACGCCAGTAAGTCTAGTTCAGAAGTCCATTCATTGATAACCAGACTGACAATAAATAACCAGACAATATAGTTTACCATTAGGCTCAGTCTGTGTAATCATTGGTTCTGAGGATCTAAACTTGGAGGAAAGTGTGCATTTGACAGCAGTTTTACTTCCAATAGGTTGTGATGATGTGCCACAGCCTTCTGTATTTCACCTCATAATTTTAAATATCCATGTACAGTTGCCGGAAAAGAGGGTTTAGAACAAGATGTCATCAGTATGCTAATGGCACCCTCTTATCCTCCAATTTAAGTAAGCTTGTGAAGGGGCTGAACACAATAATAAACTGGATGAGGGTGGGAATTTAAATTTAAATCCCACAAAAGTTGATGTATCATGAGTTCTTGTCTCCTCCCCCTTTTTTCTTTTCTTTTTCTTTTCAGATTTGTACTACCTCTCAAAAAGCAGGTTCATAGTAGAGGGTTTTGTGCTACTAGACTAGATGGGCTCAGAAGCATGGAGTAACTTTCATCAGCTGTAGCAGTTTCTCAGAAGCGACAATATTGCCACATTGAGCTATGCTCTTACCTTCCAGATTGATTTCTTTAGTACTGTATGTCATATGTGTGATTATCATATGTGTGATTATCCTTGAAGAAGCAGCGCCCCCGGTGGCTTGGTGGCTAAGATGCTGAGTTTGGAGACTGGAAGGTCAGGTTTCGATACCCGAGGGCTGCACTTACATGAAAGGAACCTCATTTGCCCATCCCCTGAGCGGAGTTTCTCCAGCAAAACTCCTTTCAATCCAGAGTAATATTTGAGATGAAATTATTATTATTATCCTTAAAGATATCTCAGAAACCTGAGTTTGTAAAGAATATGACTGCCATTGCTATTTGTGGTATAGGCAAGATTATGTACATTATGTAAATAATAAACTGCATTAGCTATATGTTTCATACCAGACACAATCCAAGATGGCACCTAACTTTAAAGATTAAGATGGTTTGGTGTGGAAAGTAGCATCACAATCTGCCCGTGTGTGAATATCAGAGTTCAATAACATTTTAAATAGATTTTAGCTCCCAAAATAAAGGAAATACAAAAAAATTCCAAGAAATATACAAAAAGAAGCAACATTTCCAGTCTCTGATTAATACCTTCTTTTGAGCACCTCCCCTAGTATGCATTTAGCCAATGAACCCTCAAATCTACTGCAAGTCCTGTTTGACTGACTCATCAGAAATGCTCACTTTGGGCTTTTTTGTCTTTTTGTAGAGGTGATTTAGTTGGTAATGGTTTTTTGGGCAAGCATTTTTAACAAGTATAACCTAGCTTATTACTATTTTATTCTGAATGTACAATTAGTTCTATGTGGATCCAGAGGTGAAAAAGCAGAATAATAAATCAAACTACCGGTATATAAATTAGAGTTAAAAGACAAATGACTAAAAGGCACATCAGGGAACTGATCTCTCAATCCCTGCTCCAGTTTGGTGGACTATCTAGCCAGCTATTAAAGACATGGGCGGAGAAGGAGGGAAATGGAGACATTTTCAGTGCACCACGAAGAGATTATTAATTATTCCAACTCTGGAGACCTGCCCTAACTACCTCATTTTCTTCCCAGCCTTATCTGTCTAACCCAACTAATTGAATTCAAGTGCCCATGTTGTTATTTTAATGAAGACACAGTATTCTTTGTTGTTACTTTCCTTATCTGTGAAATTGTTAACAAACAAGGTCAGCCAATGTCTCTTCTCTGAAATTCCAGTAAAATCCAGTAGCTTTTGCTGGGGAAAGTTTTTTTTGTTTTGCTAATAACCATAACCTTTCTCTTGAAAAGATGCTCAGATTTCAGTAGAATTACATTTAATGAGCTTACAAAGCAAGAGTTTTAAATAGGGAGCTATATATAGTCTAGATGTACAATACATAATTGGGGAGGGGGGAGAATTCAGTTTACTTTAAATTAAAATTTATCATCCAGTCAAACCATCATTAATTATAGCATCACAACTGTTTATATCACTCAGGGGTCATCTAGACAGAAGCACTTGTACCATTGCATGTATCTGACTGTGTGCTTACGATGCCTGGCTTAAACTGGTACATTGTCAATGAGTGACAAAATTCCTGGATTTGGAGGCTATTTTTTTTAAACAAGCACTGAAATTTGGTTTCACTTTGTACTGTGTGTGGAACTTCTGGCAAAATGATTCTTATTGGAAGCTTTCTGTTTAATGCCAATCAACTAAATAACAACAATGAACAAACAAAAGTTCTGAAAGGGTATCCTCAAATTTATTTGCAAATATTGTCAGTATTAGTTTACTAAACACACACCCAGAACAGCAACAACAACACAGAAGATCATTTTAAACCAAATGTTTTGAAATATTTTTGAGCCATTCAAAGATGCGGATTTCATAAAGAGAAGGAAAGTGAACTTTTCAGAATAAGTGTGGGCAGAAACCCCAGTAAACTGCACATTTACTGTCACTAAACAGCACCAGTCAACACAAGAGAGAGAGAGAGTAAATGCTCAATCTGGATGTACAATCCATATAGTAATGCAGAAGATTAAGCTCTAACAAGTGACTGAATGCCTTTTTCTCCAATCCAAAACTGAGTACTGTACAGTACTATCTGATGGGAAGATTTCAGGCTCATTAAGAAGTGTAAAAGAAATCAGACCAAAGACTAGTCTACAAGCAGGACAGAAGGAGACAGGATTCTACCTGCCCTTGTATTCCTGGTTGTGAAGAAATCAAGCAGAGTGGCCGGAAGAGAGGAAGGTGGAACAATGGTTAACTCTTGGTTAATTGCCAGGCTGTTTGTTCCTTTCAAACAAAACAATAAAAGCTAGTTTCGGGTTTGCCATTCTTCTTCTTATTATTGTATTTGTAGCTCACCCACCTACGGGATTTTCCTACTCTGGGCAGCTAACAGAACAAACTCACACATTAAAAACAGTCACACATTTAAGAAATACATATATATAAATGCCAGAGTAAAATAAAATAACTAAAATAAGTTTAAAAAAACACTAAAATAGCTAGCGTCTGAGGGCACAGAGGATCAACTAGCTGGCTAATGTATTGCTAATTTATTTCTTATTTATTTATTGCTCACATTTGGTATCCCGCCCCAATCGGGTAGAACCGACTCTGGGCAGCTTACAGTGTAAATTACCGTCATAGGTAATCTATAGTCATAATAATATCTAAAACCTTAAAAATTCATAAAAATTTAAAAACATTAAAACAGCAAAGCAGATAAAAACAGATACAGATACAAAGGGGGGGGGGATGGCTGCCATTAAATCAGCCATCCTAGATGGGAACCAGCATTCCTGGGTCCCCACACATGCCCCGCCAGCCAGGTCTTCAAACCCTTCCGATAGGGCAGGAGCTCCATCTGCAGGCGCAGCTCTGTCGGGAGAAGGTTCCACAGGGTCGGGGCAAACACAGAAAAGGCTCTCTTCCTGGTGCTCGTGAGGCGAGCCTCCCTAGCCGATGGAGTAACCAGAGAGCCCCTCCGATCCGCCCTGGTGGGACGGGCAGACATTCTTAGGGTGACGCGGTCTCTTAGGACTGGCCCACTACCATATAGGGCTTTAAAGGTAATGACCAGCACCTTGACTTGCACCCGGAGGCATACTGGCAACCAGTGCAGCTCCCGGAGCAGTGGTGAGGCCTGAGCATAACGCCCGCACCCCATCACTACCTGAGCTGCCGCATTCTGGACCAGCTGCAGCCTCCGAATGGTCACCAAGGGCAGCCCCATGTAGAGCGCATTACAGTAATCAAGTCTGGAGGTGACCAAAGCATATGTGACCATGAGCAAGGTGTCCCGGTCTAGGAGGGGGCGTAACTGGCGTATTACACGAAGTTGTGCAAAAGCCCTCCTGGCCACAGCTGCCACCTGCTCTTCGAACAGTAGCCGTGAGTCCAGGAGGACCCCCAGATTACGCACCGGGTCCATTTGGGGCAGAACTGCCCCATCTAGAACCAAAGCTGGTAGCTCCCGTGATAACACAGGGCCCCTCACCCATAGCCACTCAGTCTTGCCGGGATTCAGCTGTAGCCCGTTTTCCCCCATCCAGACCTTGACAGCCTCCAGGCACCTGGAGAGGACTTCCACTGCACCACTTGGGTCCCCATGGGCCGAGATGTACAACTGGGTATCATCTGCATATTGATGATACCTCACCCCGTGGGAATGGATGATCTCACCCAGTGGCTTCATGTAGATGTTAAATAGGAGAGGAGAAAGTACCGAGCCCTGAGGCACCCCATATTGAAGGGGCCTAGGGCTGGACTTCTCGTTCTCCAGCCACAGCGACTGGGTCCTGCCCCTCAGAAATGAGGAAAACCAGGACAACACAGGGCCTTGGATCCCTAACCCTTGGAGCCTCCCCAGAAGGATACCATGATCGACGGTATCGAAGGCCGCTGAGAGGTCGAGAAGAGCTAGAACAGACGGATGACCTCCATCCTGCTCTCTCCAGAGATCATCCACCAATGCGATTAGTGCAGTTTCTGTGCCATATCCGGGCCTGAATCCTGACTGAAAAGAGTCCAGATAATCCGCTTCATCCAGGACTTCCTGTAGCTGTTGCGCCACTGCCTTTTCCAAAACCTTACCCAGGAAGGGTAGGTTGGACACTGGGCGGTAGTTGGTAAGTGCCGTAGGGTCGAGGGATGGCTTTTTTAGGAGGGGGCGCACTAAGGCATGTTTAAAAGGCGCTGGAAAAGACCCCTCCTTTAATGATGAATTAATAATCGCCTCGACCCAACCACCTTCTTTTATTTTGACTAATTTATTTTGGCTAATTTATTTTAATTTATGTCTTTTCCTGAAAAGATTGTCATTGAGTTATATCCCACGCTCACCCTACAATCAATTATATCCTAATTGTGTGTTTGTGATTTTTACATTGGTGTAAAAACCTCCATCTACTTAGCTTTTTTGTATTAAAGCTGATAACTTGAGGATTTCTTCTTGTTATTACATGCCTTCAAATCATCCCTGACTTGTAAGTGACTCTATGAACAAGAGAAAGTATCCTGTCTTCAAAAGCTTTGCTCAGCTCTAGGAAACTCAAGCTTGTGGCTTCCCTTAGGTACTCTATCCATCTTACATTTGGTGCTCCTCTTTTTCTGCTGTCAACCTTTCCCAGCATTATTGTATTTTCTAAAGAAACCTGCCTTCTCATGATGTGTCTAAAGGAGAACAGACTCAGTTTTGCCATCATTGCCTCCAGAGATAATCAGGGCTGTAGCCAAGGGAGGGTAGGGTCCCCCCCAAACCCTCCTGAGCTAACAGCCCACCCACCCGCCAACCCATGCCGTGGTGCCAGTGTTATATATGTGAATGTGATATTGTTGTCCCTCCTGAAAATGTTTTGTCCATCCTGGACCCCACCCCCAATCTAGAATCCTGACTATGGCCCTGGAGATAGTTCAGGGTTGATATGTTCTAGGATCCACTTTAAGTTTTTCTTGGTTATCCACAGAGGGACTGCAGTGGCTCAGGTGGGTAAGACTCTGACTGGGTGGTGGAAGGTCAGCAGTTCGATTCCCGAGTATTGCAGGACGGAATGAGCTCCCGTCTTTGTCCCAGCTCCTGCCAACCTAGCAGTTTGAAAGCAAGAAATTGCAAGTAGATAAATAGGGACCACTTTGGTGGGAAGGTAACAGCGTTCCGGTGTCTAGTCATGCCTGCCACATGACAACGGAAACGTCTGCAGAAGCAGACAACACTGGCTCTTCGGCTTTGAAACAGAGATGAGTACTGACCCCTAGAGTTGGATACGACTGGCTTTTGAGCAAGGGAAACCTTTACCTTTAGGGTATCCACAAAGCTCTCCTCTAGCATCATATTTCAAGCAAATCATGTTTTCCCTGTCAGCTTTCTTTATGGTCCAGCTTTCACACCCATCTATGGTGACTGGGAATACAAGAATATGAATTATTTAGCCCTCCAGTGACACATCCTTGTACCGTACCTGATGATCTTTTCTAATTCCTTCATTGTTGCCCTTCCAACTCTCAGTCTTCTTCTGATTTCTTGACTGCAGTCCCCATTTGGATTGATAATTGAATCAAGATTTATACAATGTTTCACTACAGTATTTCAATGTTTTCATTGTCAGTGATAAAGTAGTGTAGTTCTTCTATAATCATGTTTTTTGTCTTCTTGATATAGAACTGCAGCCCTGTTATGGCACTTTCTTTTCCCTCTTTCAGAAAAAGTTGCCTCAAGTCATTGCTGCCTTCTGCCAGCAAAATGGTGTCATCGCTTAAATTTTTGGTGTTTCTACCACCAATTTTCTCTCTTCCTTCGTCTGAAGGCAAAATGCTAGTTAATTTGTGAACTATCCAGGCAGTGCACTAAACACTATGGGGCAGTATATAAGTCTAATTGCTATTGCCTTTGTAAGACCAAGAGCAGTCTATCCATAGTCCATTTCCATCCTTACTGAGATCAGGTGGACTTTAAAAGGATTGTGCCCTTACTATCCTGAATGTTCCTTTCTTTCAAGGAAATCCAGAACTTATGGAGGTTCACACAACTTTATCTGCACCATATATATGGAAGGGATGTGGAAAGCAGGCCAGACAGCCATGTGATCCACTATAGATGTTTTAAATTGTTTTTTAAATTTGTTTTTAATTTTCACCAATTTTAATTTTTTTAAAAAAGATATAGTTTTGTATAGTATTTTAACTTGTGGCTATTGTATGATTTTAATCGTTGCGAGTTGCCTTGAGTCCCCCATATGAATAAAGGTAGCATATGAACAAACAAAATGTGCTTATCCATACATCCCTTCCTTTATTGTTATTTGGTTCCAACCACATAAGCTTGTCTGCTGAAGTGGACTTGATCCACGAAAGTTAACAGTGAAAATATAGCAGTTAGTCTTTAAAGTGCTACTGTGTTTTTAATTTAATTTTATTTGTTTTGTTTTGTTTTCTGAGATGACTGGTTCCAACCAAGCCCTCTAGTGCTGATGGCCATCTCTTCCCCATGTGCACATTAAAGATACAGAACTTACATATTCTGAATATGTGGAGTGGAGATCAGAAAATGCTTCTGCCATAAGCATTAGTAGTACTGTAGTTATATGACATAATACACATCAACTCTGGAAGGAGATGTGGACCTATAAATAATAAAGCGGAAGGGAAAAACAAAAGGTCAATATTCTAAGCAGACAATAGGGACAATCATTGGCAGATCCTCCGTTGTTCAATCATTTATGCAGCCAGTTGTACCAATGACCTCATAAACAGTGCAAGGTCAGGTGTGCAAAAGCAAGTTTGCTGTAGAAGTTTCACTTATTTGAGCAAACTTCCAGAATCATGTGGCACAACAGGTTTTTGCCTATAGATTAATGGCTTATCATTAGATAGGAATATTAGATGGTCATATTCTGCCCTACCATTTCATATTTAAACAAAGCTGATTTTTGCAAGACACAGATTAAACCACAGACAAGCAGACCTCCCTCCCTCCTGCATTCTTGCAAGAGTAGAAGGGGGGACGGGACATTAATATCTTTCAGGTCAAGAAAGTAGGCACCCTATGTGTTAAGTATGCAGTGTTGAGTAGAGGGACATGAACATCAAGTAACATCATGTATTTTAAACATTGAAGAGTGTGTCTGTGTGGGATACATTATTAAGATAAAGTATGACAGTTTTGGCATAATGATGCAGCTCACAAGTAGCTGGTTGCCAAATCAATGCAGTTCCTATGACAATCACTTTATTTCAAGTATGTTATGTATGTATGGTATATACACAAAAATCCCCATGGAAAAGGGTTTAATTAATGTGCTGGAAAAACAGCATTACAGTTCTTCCTTCATGAGACCCAGCCCTTTCCTGCTTTTCTGGAAATGTGTTTCTATTCAGTGTGGTATTGTTCTCTGTCACATCTCTGTCTTCTGGTATACTTTACCAAAGTCAGTGAAGACAGCAGAATTTTACTTGGGAGATGGGACTGATATATACTCCTTAGCAAAATCCTCAATTAGTTTAGAAAGCAGTCATTTGTTTCCCATGAGGATTATGTAAAATACTGTTTCAGCAAAAATATATACATTTTTCTTCTTCTTTCTCTTATGATTAAATAAACATCCATTCATGTATGTTACTTTATTATAATAATTTCATGTCGGAAATTATTCTGGGTGCTAGGATTTTTGCTGGATTAACTCCTCTCAGGGGATGCCTGAATGAGGCACCTTTCATGTCCCCAAGATCTTTTCCCACCAAAATGATCACTCTTTATCCACTTGTAATTTCTTACTTTTGATTTGCTAGGTTAGCAGTAGCTGGGACAGAGATGGGCACTCATTCCATCATGCAGTACCTGGGTCTCGATCTGCCAACTTTCCAGCCTTCCAGTTAACTAGGTGAGCTTCTTAACACACTGAGTCACCTTTATTAAAGTGTTGATCTTAATGCAAGCAATTTATATACTATAGCAGAGAAGTTCAAGGACTGTTTTAATTCCGCCCCACCCCCTCCAGATTACTATGGCTTTCAATGTAGTATATTATTCCAGTGGTGGGCTTCAAAAAATTTTTACTAACACACTGTGGGCGTCGTAAGATGGGCGTGGCCAAGGGGAAAGGCCTATGTTGCACTTGAATTAGGACTACTTTATTTCAAAACTTGGGTGGGAGGGGGCAGCCAGAATGTCTGCTACTGATTCTAGGGAACTGGTGCGAACCTGCTGATGCCCACCACTGTATTATTCCTCTCAAATTCTGCAGTAAACAATGATTTCTAGCTCTGATGCATCAGACAATTCACCTCTGAGTCTTTTGACAATTTCTTTTTTGCTCAAATTACACCCACAGAGGGAACGGTGAGATTCTTAACAACTTGAGGTAGATTAAGGACAAGCACAACAACAGAAGCTTCATTTTCATATCTCCCAAAATTAAACAAATCTACTAAATGGATGTATAGAAACATCATGGTAATATGCTGGTCATCGCAGCCCTAGTCTCAAACAAGAAAGCTTTATGTGGCCAAGATGACAAAAACTGATCTTTCAGCAGAAGATTGAAAAAGCATAGTAAAGGTCCATGCCCAAAAGAATTGTCACATACTTGCATGTGATTTATTTTGGAAACAGTTCCTTCGGAGATGAAGCCAGCTGTTAACACACAGATGAGAACTGTTAGCAGTGTTACCATACCCATGATTTAAAGGCATATGAATGCTGAGAATGTAAAAAGGTCAGTGAGGCCTCTCTTTCTCCAGAGCCCATCCCACAGGCTGCCCACACTGAAAAAATCAATTTCAAGGTCCATTTGTTAAACAGTGTGCACAAAACATAGGGTGACATTGCATTTCACTTGCTCAACAGAATACAGCATATTGAGAAAGAAGAGCAAAGGCACAATTGCAATTCTCTCTGCTGGCAATGTTTAAAGGAGATGTTAACTTGTTTGGAAAACCATTGCTATGAGATTTAATGTGAAAAATTAAGTAGTAATCCTCTTTTCTTTATTGCTTGTTATAAAGCCCATATATAGACTACAGTAATACCTCTGATAATGTTTGCATCAGATAACGCTAAAACTGCATAACATTAAGCAATCTAGGGGGGAAATTGCATCGCATAACGTTAAATCCTATGGGATGCATTGGATAACGTTCACTAAAGTCTGTGCCGGTTACAATGTATCTCTATGGAGTTTTAATGTTATCCGATGCATCCCATAGGATTTTAACGTTATCCGATGCATGCATCAGATAACATTAAAAATCAGATAACAGTAAGACTTGTGGAACCAAGTTTTAGCGTTATCCGAGGGTTTACTGTACTTTGATTTACCTCAACATAAAAATAATTTGAAATACTTAAAATAATTTTGGCAATTCAGTCAAACCTTGCATAACGAATTTTTTTCGCTATGCGAGTTTTCCCCATAGAAACGCTCGTTATGCGAGTTTTTCCATAGGGAAAAGTTCGACTCGCAGAGCGAAAAATTCATTATGCGAGTCAGACTCGCATACCAAATTTTTCGCATAGCGAGCAACCTCACAGAACAAATTAAATTCGTTATGTGAAGTATGACTGTATTAAAAAAACACATGTTGTATCTCCAGAGCTTGTTTTAATGTTTAGTACAGCAATGTTGCTTGATAGCATTTGGTATCCACAGGGTTTCTATGAAGACTCAAAACTATCCACCTGTTGTTTCTCCACAGTGTGACAGCAAAGAAGTATTTCTGAAGGGACCTGGGGCCTCCTAGTTAAATGAGAGATTAAGCTTTGTCAACATCTGGGAAGAAGACTAGCAATCATGTTTTCTCATGGTTGATGACTTCTTCTGTGTCTAGGCCCAGCATAAAAATGCCAAATTGAAACCACCTTTTGGTGAGTTCATTCTGCTGTTCATTTCGTCTGACCTAGTGTGAGAAAGATTAGCTGGAAACACAAGGTTGCTGTTACCAGTGTACGCCCAATTGTGGTTCAAAAATATCACAATCTTAGAGGAAGCTCTTTCTGTGTACCCCATGAAGGTGACTTGAAAAGGTAGAAGTGGTGTAGGGATATGTTCCTTTACTCATGTTGTGGTTCAAATACAACACAGTACTATGAGGTCTAGTGAACTGGATGCCTGGCTGCAGAACCATAAGACAGGAATTTGATTCCCTACTGCACCCCCAACGACAGTGTAGCCTTGGGCCCCGACTCAGAGTGCTCCCTGAAGAAGAAAATGGCAAACTACTTCTGGGTACTCTACGTCTAGAAAGCACTCTAAAGAGTTGCCATAAATCTGAACCAACTTGATAATCTTTCATAATAATTATTAGACTCTGTTAAAGGGCCGCGTGCTGAGGGATGGCCCTGATGGTTTACTGCAGCAAACTCACAATTATTTGTTAATTAAGGCATAAGTCAACTTGATACAGTCTGAATTAACAAACAACCACTAGGCAAGACAATATTTGACCCAAAAGGCTTACTATGTAACAGATGTATAGGTAACATACAAAGGACATTTGTTAAATATTTGGTTTTCTTCAAGGAAGAACCAACATTTTCATCCTGAAATTTTGATCTAGGAAACACATTTTTGATACTTCTGTTTTCTTCCCTTCCTTGTAAACTGTAGTGTGTATATCAAGGGTAGGTAACCTACAGCCTTTGGGCCAGATCCGACCCACGGTGCCAAATAATCCAGCCCCCACCCTTGCTTCAGCTGCCGTCACCGGAATCAGCTGTGGACTCATTTACGGCTGTCATAAATTTGTTTATGACAGCCGTAAATGCATTTACGACAGCTGTGGTCACGTTTATGCCAGCTGTAAATGGCGGGGAGATCACCAGTCCAGCCCCCTCAACAGTCTGAGGAAGCGTGATGCAGCCCCCCGCTTAAAGAGGTTGCCAACCCCTGGTGTATATAACCAAAGACAGTAAACATAGAAACTTCAATTTAAAGTCAAGCAAAGATAGCAAACAAAACCTCTTTATGAAACAAATGGCTCTTTAATTAGCTTTTCATCAGGATGGAAGATGGTTTTGTAGCCGTAAACTTACTTGATGTGCGGTGCAGAAGAAAAAGAGAACTCTTTGGAAACACTACTATAGACCAATTTAGTAAGTAACTTGGCCAACCAAAGAGTCTCAACATAATAACCACCAAGCAGCCCATTTTAAACATAAGTGACTGCTAATAAAGCTGACGAGAAGCTCAATGTATCTAAAGCAGTATATTTTATTGAATCAAGGAGTCTACCAAGCTCCTCTTAAACCAAAAGGAAGAAATAGTAAGGGGGAAGGATTGTTTACAGTTTGTAAAAACCATACAAGATCATTAATAGTTCTCAGAATTTTTTATCAATAGGAGATAACAATAGCATATGCATATGTAATACAAAGGTTTGAGGGGACAGTTTTAAAAACTAAACATCCTCTTCATGTATTTCATTTCAAAATACTTTTTTTTGATATTGTTATTAGGTTGCCTTTCAGAAAATATTATAAACCAAAAGCATCTGAAATCCAGTAATAAGTCACAAGTAGAATAGATCCACTGAATCATTGGAACTTGCAGAAGAGTTTATTCACCAAGTCCTTGCTGATCCAGTGGGCCTTCTCTTAGTTGCAGCTTACTATTGGATTTCAGGTAGTGAGTAAGCATACTAGAGAAATAGTTGTTCACAAACAGAAACAATATAGGCTTTTAAGGATTAATCAACATAAATCATTTTTAGCTATTTAATATATGGTGTAATTAATAACTGGAGACTTGCACCAGCCTCAACATGAAATACTTAATTAGTTTAAAGATATGTGATTATATTATATATCTGACTGTTTAAGAGACTAACAAAATAAAATGAAAACTGAAGGGGGGGAGTGTGGCAGGTAGAGTCTATGGACACTACCGTCAGGGATTTAGTTTGTGAATTCGATTGTGTACTTTTGACGAGTTGCCACAATGAAACTAAAGCACTGATGAAAATAAGGATTATGCCGTATGAAAGATTGTCTCGGCGACTTTCAGGAAAGTTAGGACTCAATGGACGGGAATGCAAATTGATGACGTCATTACACTTGGAAGTTGCTCTGTAAAAATGACATTTTCGCTAGGGGCATCCAGCTGTCGGTGAGGCAGCAACCAAACCCTCAGCCGATCATAGTGATCCAAAGTGTGTTAGATAGAGAATAAAATAACCTATGTTCTGGCACTATTAGAATTTTGTTTGGGCTTTCCAAAAAGTTTTTATGACAATGTTTATTCAAAAATACTCAACCAGAATCCCAAAAAAACTCAGATAAAAGGGACAAATCTGTCTGAAGTTGACCAAAACCACTTTCTGTGGTTGATAGAGGTTGCTGATGAGGACGTTGGATGGTTTGGCTTGGTTTCCAACAGATTTGTCCCTTTCATTTGAGCACTTTGTGATGTCGTTCGAGGATTTTTTTAAAATCTTGTCATAAAAACTGTTTCTGAAGTCTGACCAAAATTCTAATAGTGTCATAACAAAGGTTATTTTATCCTCTATCTAACGCATTTTGGATCACCTCAATCAGTTGCATGGTTTGGTGGCTGGCTCACCAACAACGGGACGCCCTCAGCAAAAATGTCATTTTTCCAAGGCACCTTTCAAGTGTAAACATTATCATTTTGCATTCCGGTACTTTGGGTCCTAGCATTCCTGAAAGTCGCTGAAACGATCTTTCATACGGCATAATCCTTATTGTCGTCAGTGCTGTAGTTTCATTGTGGCAACTCATCAAAAGGACATAATTTTCATTATATGTCAAACGCAGTCAGACCACCCTACCAAAATGTAAGACTTTTCATCGAACTCACGTCAAAAAGATATTTTGCCTAAATGGTAGAAGGATGTACTAATCACACATGTTTGAAGCGTCTTTCTCTGTTTTAACTATCCACAAAAAGCAAGACAACTAGTTAGCCTCAAATATCTCCTTTCATCTGAGAGTTAAAAGAACTTCATAAAGTTTGCTAAGCTTCACCATAAAACCTTAGTAGCAGTTGCTGTGAAACTGAAGCCGATACTAAAAGCTTTAGCCAATCTGAAGGCCTTGTTATTAGCAAGGTGGTAAACTTATACAGCAGCTATGCTACTTCCTAGTAAATACAGCAAACACATAATAAAAACTTGATTTAAAAATAATAATAATAATTAAAATAGCTACTGCAGTTCTAGGGTACATCAAAGAAAGAATAATATCCTAATCAGGGAAAATAATGATATAATCTATTCCAATTAGACTAGTCTTCAGCTAGGGTAATGTTTCCAGTCTTACGCATCACAGTGTAAGAAAAACATCAACAAGTCGGAAAGTGGGGAGAATAACAAAAATGATAAAGGTGTAAAAACCAAATCCTGAAGACCAGTTGAGGACAATAATTTGTTTGCCTAGACTAGAAAAGACAACTGATTGATACAGTGGTGGGCTCCGAACAATTTTTACTACCACATTGTGGGCGTGGTATGGTGGGCGTGACCAGGGGGGAATTCCTGCATTGCACCCAAATTTGGACTATTTTATTTCAAAACTTGGATGGGTGGAGCCAGCCAGAATTTCTGCTACTGGTTCTGTCGAACTGGTGCAAACCTGCTGATGCCCACCACTGGATTGATAGCTATCTGCAAATAGTTGAAAGGCTATTGTTATATGAGAAATAGAACAAAGTATTTGTTTGTTTTTTGCTACTTGGTAGGGTTGGATCTAAATCAACCAATTCTTATTATAAGAAAAAAAAATCAACTAAACATTAGAAAGCTCTTCCTGGTGGTAAGAGTTCATAGTCAGTGGGAAGTTCTGCCTCACAAAGTGGTGGATTTTTCTTTGTTGGGGGTTTATAAAGAGAGCATCAGAGATGCTTCAGCTGAAATTTTCCTGCTTTGTCAGATGATTGGATTGCATGATCCTTGGATTTTCCCCCCAAATGTCTTCTTCTGTGCTTGGGCCAGACGGGGAAACTGTCAAAATGAAGCCATCTTTGAGGAGTTCATTCTGCATTTCCCTCACTTATCCTAGTGTGAGAAAGATTAGCTGGCAACACAAGGTTGCTGTTACCAGGCTACGCTCATTTGTGGTTCAAAAAATACCACAATCTTCAAGGAGGCTCTTTCTGTGTACCCCTTTCCAAACTTTCCAAGAATTTGGCTTCCATCTGTTATGCAATTTGCAAACTTTCAATTGCATAACAGATGGAAGCCATATTCTTGAAGTTCCTCTATGTAACAATATATAAAAATAGACTCCAAGACAGGCAGAGGAGTTCTAGTTTAGCATTATTCCTGTCGTGTTAGTTTTCTAATCCATAGAAAATTGCTGAAGCTTTATTAATTGTGCCATTAATTTTTAAAACTTCAGCACTGCAATGCATTGGCAAATAACAGCCATGGTATCAATTAACTATTCCTTGGTTGATGAGAATGAGTGGGAGATGAATACATTCACTTAAAAGTGTACCTTCGTTACACAGTGATTACATTTATGTAGGAGAAATACTGTGAGACCATTTTAGATTTCCAGAAATAGATAATTGTGTATTTTGAAATAAGTCTGTTTATTAAAACAGGTATGTTAACCTGGCACATCAGAATTCCTGAAGAAAATATTTATTCCTAAAGGAGATAATGGTGGGGTTTCTGCTCCTCCATTCAATGAGTTCTGACAATTTTTTGCAATTACAATAAAAGCAACTTAAAATTGAAATGGTTGAAAGCAACATGATTTTAAACAGCTTTTTATAAGTAACCAGTAAGGATATAGCAAGAGGTTGAGGTGGCTTAGTGGTTAAGACACTGAACATGACAACCAGAAGCTGGCAGGTCAGGAGTTCAAGACCTGACTACTGCATGACAGAGTGAACTTCTGTCATCCGTCCCAGGTCCTGCCAACGTAGCAGTTCAAAAGCAAGAAATTTCAAGTAGATAAATAGGTATGGCTTTGGAAGGAAAGATAACAGCGTCCTGTGCACTTTTGCCTCCTGACGCAGACAGCACTGGCTCTTTGGCTGTAAATGGAGATGAGTAGTACTCCCCTTAAAGTTGGACACAACTGACTTTCAGGCAAGAGAGACCTTTTCCTTTACCTTTAAAGATACAGCAAGTACGAAATTGAATGAAAGAAAGCAGAGATAACACGTCAGATAAGGCAGTTCTAAACTGGATGAAAAGATCTTTGTCTTTGCTCAGATGACATCAAAATAGGTGCCAGATTACCGTTCCTTGGGAAGCATGGCACATAATTACAAGGGCCACCACGAAGTCTTTCCTTGGTATTTGATGTACATCTGATGGCAGGCTGCTTGAAGAAGGGTTTATTGTCGCACATGTAGAGACAAAGGGCCCTTCAGTATCCTGAATGCAGGTTGTGGATGATAGGAGATGTAGTCTAAAGTATCTCCAGGTCAAGAGAGACACATGTCAGTACAAACAGCATTAGAGTCATGACAGAAGTCCTATTCAGGTATTGTTCATTCTATTAACATGCTTAAGGAGACCACTCAGCCCATCTCTATCTCCTGTTCTACCAAGTTTCAGTAATCATGTGCAAGTGCTACATGTGACCAAGAACCCTAGAAAATCTGTGTTTTTGTTCACCTATATAGCAGGGTGCAGTACTTCCCTCTACATGTTAACAGAATTAGTGGGGTACACAGAAAGAGCCTCTTTGAAGACTATAGTATTTTTGAACCATAATTGGGTGTACCCTGGTAACGGCTACCCTATGTTGCTGGCTAACCTTTCTCATGCTAGGTCAGGCAAAAGGAACTGCAGCATGAACTCACCAAAAGGTGTCTTCATTTTGGCAGTTTCACGTCTGGCCTAGATATGGAAGAAGAACAGATTTAGTCTTTGTGAAACAATGAGATGCCATAGATCAATGGATCTATGCTGAGTATATATTAAACTTTTCTCTCTTTGAAGGTAACACAGCAGACATCATTGGACCTAAAACTGTGGAAGATCTGAAGGAAAGCTTTCCCATTTAGCAGCGAATCTTGACAGCTCTTTATTTTTGAACTCCCAAGCAAGCAGGTAAAACAGGTGGCTTATCAAGCCCCTGACAAGCCAAGGTCCACAGCAAATAGACAATTGAATTGTTGTGTGTCACTAGCCATGGAACAGACATGCCGCTCACTGCCTTCCTTTCTTACATTCATGTCAGCGGTCACAGAACCACTCCTTCAATTCCACTCTTCCAGGGGTGGATTTTAAATAAATCCCTTTGAAGTTGTTTGCTGCTTTGCTTTTGAGAGATGGAACTTTTGAACCATTGTTACCAGTTGTGTATGTTTCTAACTTGTTAATCCAATAAATCCTGATAAAGCTGTTTGTCATTTGTCAGACAGATTCAACCAGGGCAAACAAACTATTGTGCTAGAAGTGATTCAAAAGATTAGTGTCTTCTGTTCTCTCCTCCCTCCTGGCTGTTGGAGAAAAACTATGATTGAAGGCCACAAACTAAGTTCTGCAGTTCTAAGCAAACACAATAAACTGTCTTAATATTACTACTTCTTGTCCACTGAAATTACAATATGCAAGTCAATTTTCATTTAACACAGGTTTGAATTACCGGTGGGGATAGGGTTGCCATATGTCTCGGAAAACCAGGATTGTCCCGGATTCAAGGTCCAAAAAATTGTCCTGACCAGTTCAATAAAATTAATGTTAAAGTCAGTGATAGTGTATTATAACACCCCATTAAAATAATGTTGTGCCACTTTAAAGACTTACTTATAGCAGTTAGTTTTTAACTTGTCCATCTACCACCCCCACTTCAGCCGGTGCTATCTCTGGCCCGTCCAAGAGTCCAATTAGGATGCCACTCCCACCCAATTCGCAGGGGAAGGCGCACCGAGCGGGGTGGACATGGGACCAGGTTCCCCCTCACAGACTGCATGCTTTTAGGGAGGCAGCACCTTCCTCCCAGTGCACACGCACACCCTTGCCTTATCCATCATCCTCTCCATTCCCTCACACTTCCTCTGGCAGTTTCGGAGTCACTAAAACTGGAGAACCAATACTTCTGAGTCTGAGGTAAATTCTTCTCTCTTTGACAGGTGTGGGAAGAAATGGGGTGGAGGGGGGCTTTTCCTCACCTTTACTCGTAAGGTGACCTGCCTGGGGAAACACACTCACCCATTTTTGTCAAGTACCGTATACTTTTGTCCTGGTTTTGTGGAACAGAATTATGGCAACTCTAGGGAGGGAGCACCTCAGAAGCAAGATAATTTAAGTTTTCAAACCAAATGCAGTCACAGAGGGTCAGGATCCACACCTGCCCTATCCCCCATGCCTTTTAATCCCTTAGGCCACATCTGTATTTCCCCCCAAAAAAAACAGGTGAAAAGATGGGAATGGTGTCAAAGTAGTCACTTTGGCCTTTGAAGGTATTGAGGGAGCAAAATAGCTACTTAGAGAATCATGCATTTTTCCTTTTTGGACAAAAATGGTTTAAATAAATATAAACACAATATTTATTCCTTGACTTAAATCACCACTTTGCATTCCCTAGATCAGCGCTTCTCAAACTATGTTCCACGAACACTGGTGGGCTTCAATTCCCAGAAGCCTAAGTCAGTACATTGTCTGATCAGTGCTTTGGGGAATTGACTTAGTCTTCTGGGAATTGAAGTCCAAAAATCAAAGATTGGGAAGCACTGCCCTAGATAAATTGCTTTGAGACTGGTCTTCAGCTGCTAGTTCACTTAATAAGCATTTTAATATGCCAGCTTGTTTTTAAAAGGATTGCTAAAGGACAAGACTGGCCGACAAGGCACCACCCTCACGCCTGACTTCGGGTGTATAATTTGTACAGCCACTGTACAGCTACTATTTATATGCCTTTTTAAAATTTCTGAATTAGGAAAAGAAGCATTGAAGACAGCTGTTTTGCCTCATAATTTTGCTTTGGATAGGCAGAAGCACTTACACTTGTACTACAAATATATTGCCGGACCCAAAAGTATATTTAAAAGTTCTTTGCTTAGCCAGAAAATGATCCAAAGGCAAATGGCACAGCAGACTTGCTAAAGTCAAATAGTTCTGCATGCAGAACAAGTTTTGAAGGCCACCTGATATGCCTATATTATGTATAGAACAGTCTGCTGTAAATAAAATTGACATATTAAAGTACATTACAACCCTGGTTTACGTTTGCTGTGGTTCATGATGGCAAATTCCTTGACAATAACATCCTGGTTAACAATTTTTCACCTTATGACTGGGAATTAGACCACCAGCTCCATTTTAGACTCTAAAATGGTGGCCATTCACCATTTTAGACTCTAAAATGGCACTCGCCCCCACTACCAGAAGCTGCAATTCATCACTTACTGTGGCAGTGGTGGTGACGTTTGTGTCGATGTTTCCACAGTGCCCGCTGCTTCTACCGGCAGCGGGAGACTGTGGGGACCATATCCATTTGGTTCCAGTATTTGTATGAGCTCCCTGCGCAATGCTACAGCCAGAAACTTATACCTTGGCACCCGACGTGTAACCGGGAAGTTCCAGAGAGGTTCATGTTCCCAGCTGTAGCACTACACAGGGAGTTCAGACAAAGAGAGGAACTGAGTGGGTATAGTCCCCACACTCTCCCACTGCTGGTAGCCGAACAAACTGCTCAGGAAGAAGCAGTGGCATGGAAAAGGTAGGGAAGATTGCTTTTGTGTCCCTTTCCCACAGAACCTTAATTGATCGATCCTGCACCTCAATCGATTGATCTCCACCGTTGGGGGGGGGCAGCTGGAAAGGGGAAAAGGAAGGGGTGTTCTTTGGGGCTTCCCCTTTCTTTCTCACACTTCAAGAACTACCCCTCTTCTTCACCCCAGCCACTAATCAGCTGGGGAGTTTGATTGATTGAGGTGTGGTGGTGCAGGATAAAAAAAGGGGCAAATCCTTTTAGAACACCCCCTTTTCTCCACCCCAGCCGCTCACCAGCTGATGGACAGATCGAGGGGAGGGGGGATGATCACGTCTGCCATTTTTTTAATTTGGGGGTGGGGGTGGTGTTTGTATTTTATTATTATTATTATTATTATTATTATTATTGGTCAGGTTGGGACTTTTTTTTATTTTTCAATGCATTCCTATGGGGAAATGTGCTTCAGTTTATGATTGATCCGGTTTCTGGTGAAAGCAGTTAGAATGGACCACAACTGTAAAACAGGGTTTTACTGTATAGTGATAGTCTGGGCTGAGGTTTCAAAAACTGGTCATTTTCCTTTTATTGCATCTCCATAGCTTTTGTCTTTCTCAGCTAAGGTTGCCTAACAGGCCCATTTTAAGCCGCCCAGAGTTGGGTCTACCTGATTGGGGCGGGGTAACAAATTGGAACAAATAAATAAATAAATAAATGTATTACTTGATTGACACATGATATCAGCCAGAAACTGTTTGCCCTGTTGGCTTCTTTTGCCCTTCCATATTCTCAGAAGGTACCAGTACTAGTCTTGTTTTTAAGGGCTGTTCTCTTGAACTAGTACAGAGAGAAAGAAGCCATAGATATTAGCACATTCTACTGGTCAGATGTGTTTCGACTCATCATGCAAGACACCCCCTCCTGCCTCATTCTCCAAGAATTCCCTAGACTTGGGCTCCAGGAAGATAGCTACCAAACTGTGAAGTGCATATAGAAATATGGCCACAATGGAGACAGGTGTTGTCCTTTGCACCCCCACGGACATTCTGGAATTAGATCTAAACTGAAGCTAGGAACTGAGTGAAAAAAGTTATCTCACTGAAGCATTGCTTTGTCTTGATCACAACCGTGTTTGGGGGCCCTTAGGAAGGGTAAAGATTTGTTTTGCTTACGGACGTTGGGGCCCCCCGTGGTCCGGGCCCCCCGTATAATTGATACGGCAGATACGGTGGTAGCTATGCCCCTGGTCTTGATAATTCTTTATACCAGCATTTCCCAAACTATGTTCTGCAAAATACTGGTTGTTCCAAAAAGGTCAATTAGTATTCTGTGAAAAAATATGAAATTCTGTTAAAACTCATTGGCAAATGTGTGATGCTACAAAGTTTGTTTTGCATCCATCCTTTTGATGGGATCCATCAGCTTGCAAGAGAAGCTTGGTTTGCAAATCAGTAGGGGCTGGTTTCGTAGCGATGTTATTTGTTATTGAAACCGAAAAATCCAAACCTATCTTTCTATTTAAAAAACCAAAGTGTTCTGTTACAATTTTAGGAGTTGTAAAGTGTTCCATGAAAGAATAAGTTTTGGGAACCCTGCTTTATACCAACAGTGAAGAGCACCTGTACTCCTCCAGTATTTTGGAGACTACAACTCCCATCTTTCATGACTTTTGGGCAGGATGGCATGGTGGGGGAAGTGAGAGGTTTCAAAAGGTACTTGTATGTAGTGTGAGGCTGCCACAAAAACTCACCATTTCCAGTCAGAATACACTAAATAACTGTTTGCACAGTTGTTAATGAAGAGAATCTTCTCAACTGATAAATGCTAGGAAACACCTGCTCCAACACATATGACTTTTATTTTGAAAGATTATGGCACAAAAATCCCTCTGCTGAAATACTTTTCATTTCACTAAATTTAAAAAAAAAGATTCCGCTCATATTTATGGCTATGACATCATTATCTCAAATAAAAACCCAAACAATAGAGAAGGCAGCTAGTTTAGTTACATTTTGATCATGCAGTGTTAAAATTGTCATATTTAACACATTAATTCATAAATACCCCCCTCCCACCAATGTTCAAGTGTGAACTGGAAAACTACAAGGCTCTGGTGTTGATCATTAGTGCGCTGCCTTTGCAAGTACATCTTCCTCATAGTCACCCATTATCTGGAGTACATATGTTCCTGTATATAGAAGGAGTTGTCCAGTTACTTGCGCAATATGTGACAAAAATCGAAGTATCCTCCTGCGGAGAGAAAGTAAACGCATTTAGACATTAAGCCTTCTTGCATACAATGACACATGCACATATACCCATGCCTGTTGGTGTATCATTTATACCAACCCCCACTTTATCAGCCACATCCCCCCCCCCCAATGCTCACTTGAAGTACTGAGCGAGGATAATGTGTTTACTCGATTGCTCATTGTTTTATTGTTTGGATTTATTTTTAGGATTTATTGTGCTTTTGATATTTTGTGATGTTAGCCGCCCTGAGTCGCTCTGTGAGTAGGGTGGCATACAAGTGTGAACAAATAAATAAATAAATAAATGTTGTGAGCATACAGCTATACTATTCTAAATGCATACACTTTGGTTTTCACTAATTAAATTGCTTACCATTAACTCAGAGGGGAAAGAGGGTACCTTCAACACTTGAATGCAGACTGTTTCCCAGATCTTACTTTACAATAAATAGCTCTTCTATATTTTATGCACAAGGATGATACAAGTGACTAGCTGTATTGAGATCTATGACAGAGACTGCTACATTCTTCTAAAAGCCAGTTATCATAGCAGCTCCTTCGGTGGCTTACAATCATGACAGGTATGCATTCATTACAGAATCATGATACCATCTTCTGTATACTAGCTGTCAAGGAACAGCAGATGAGAGGGCTTGTGCCCTGGCTATGGGCTTTCCATTGGCTACAGCAGCAAACAGGAGGATGGACTAAACAGATGTCTTATTTGACCCAACAAAGTTCTTGCAAATTCTATCTTGTGTAGTGTAGGTAGAAGATGGGGTATTATAATTTATTCCAGTATAATCTAGAAACATTGCCGTAGCCACCTCTAGAATTTGCAAGACTCTTGACTGAACAATAAAATAGAGTATTGATAATGCTTTCTGTTAGAACATCTTGATTTTGCCCAAAACAACCCATTCTGTATTAGAAATCTGTATTTACCTTAGTATGCTCTTTGCTCCCATACAATTGATGTCGTAGGACACGGAATAGATTTCATAGAAGGTAGCTTTGATATTTAGACAGCCTATGAAGTCCTTAGGATTCATTTTGTACAAGTCCAAGGTAATATTTGCTACTCCCATTTTCTTTGGTTGCTGTACTGTTGCAACTCTATAGATTGGCCCCTAGATCAGAAGAAAGTGGAAGGGAATCATCCATTAAGCTTATATTTTTGTCACATGTCCAATAACCCAGGATTCTGCTAATTCAGTTCAACATAAGTAATCCATAAGTATACTTGATATAATTTTATACTGAGCAGTTTACAAACAATTAAACCAATGGTTTAGAACAGTAAGGGATCTTTGTATCATGTACTCTGAAGTAAGTACCCAACTAAGCTTATGGGTTTTTCAGAAGTGTCATGATTCCCAATACAAATTATTCTGGAATGTATAGAATACTGTTCTCTCCAAACACTAAGCGAATTATGGCTTTTTAAAATATAAACTAAGCTAGAATTATCCCCAGACATTCTTCAAAGACAGCCCCATGTAAATTGTACTGTAGTAGTCAAAGCAAGATGCAACAAAGACATCTTGCTATAGTTAATTCAGAGACCAGACACCACACGCAAATCTCAAGGATACCAATGTTCTATGTGTTGAGCAGGCATCCCCCGGTATCATTTTTTAAGCTGCCCCTCTATGAAATACTAGAGCCACTGTAAATCAGTGCTTCTCAATCCCATCCCAGAGAAATCATCTAGAAATACACTAGCAACAAAAACAGCCATGTGATCCTTACACAATGCAAATTCGGGAGAAAGGTAATACATTTGTTGCATCACATGCACAAAACAAACAAACATTACCTAAGGTTTCATGATTTAACATCACTTCTTCAGACATGCACCAATTTCTTGTGGGTAGTTCAGGAAAATTATCAAGGAGAGTTTCCAAAGCTCATTCAATGATAATTTATGATTGATAATTGTCCTTCACTACCCAAAAGAAATTGGTGCACACCTGAAGAAGTAATCTTGACTCACAAAAGCTCACATAACTATCAGAAACAATAGTAACACACTTCCCTTGTCCAGTTCTTCATATAGGTTATGCAACAAGGCAACCAAAGTTTTCTCTACTCCACAACTAGGCCTGAAACCAAATTGAAATGGATCTAAATCAGTGTTTCCCAAATGCTGGTGTTTGGACTTCAATTCCCAGAAGCTTAAGTCAATTCCCCAAAGCACTGAACAGTCAATATACTTGCTTAGGCTTCTGGGAACTGAAGTCCAAACACCAGCATTTGGGAAACACTGATCTAAATAATCGACTTCCTTCCAGAATCCCTGGAGGCAACACATGCTTTAATATATCGGTGACAAACAGCATACTGGCTGATAATCACTTCTCATCCTTTTAGCGAAGATCAAGTGTAGTGTAGCATTGTAACTGCTCAGCACCGTGCGATTTAGGGAGGTCACCAGCTCTCCTTTAGGAATTCTGGAACCTGCCTACTGGAAGGAGTAATTCACCACTCCTTTTACTCACCTGGCCAACCGTCTCCAAACTGTTTTTATAAGTCAGGAAGAGCTCTTACCTCTCCAAGGATACTGTCCATGTCCTCAGGCTGTATGGATTGAAATGTACCCATTCTCATGAGACAAGAAAGGGTCAACATCACATTTACAAGATCCATGTCAACTACAACATCTAAGTCAGAGTGGACCTAAATGACTTTGTCTGCAAGTACCAGTTCTTCATAGCAGGGTGTTGAGTGATCAACACTCTGTTCTTATGGGCAGGTAAAGGTAAAGGTTTCCCTTGCTCGAAAGCCAGTTGTATCCGACTCTAGGGGTCAGTGCTCATCTCTGTTTCTAAGCCGAAGAGCCAGCGCTGTCTGCTTCTGCAGACATTTCTGTGGTCATGTGGCAGGCATGACTAGACACCGGAGCGGATGGAACGCTGTTACCTTCCCACCAAAGTGGTCCCTATTTATCTACTTGCAATTTCTTGCTTTCGAACTGCTAGGATGGCAGGAGTCTTATGGACAACCATATAATAAACCTTTGACCACTTGAAACAGTTCTGGTGGATGGCTTTGTAGAGATAACAATTTCTTCACTGCCATAGAGTTTCAGTGTGTTATAGTTCACATACAGCCAGGTCTACTTCAAGGTTTTCCACCATCATCACTTTAGCTTCCATCTGCTTCAATATATCATTGCAAGCTATTTTGACTACCCTCTGCTGGTGGGGATGTGCAGAAGAAATCACGTCTACAATGAGTACAAGTATTCTTGCAGTAGTACTCTGCACCTTTTAATGTCTGTTTAATCTATTTGGCTCTTAACATTTTTATTTTATCAGCTAAATATCATGGAAAAGCTTGTTGCTAGAAATTTCTGACATTTACTTTTAAGTAAATATCTGTGGAATAAGGGAGCAATTTCTCTTTTGCTCAATGGCACTTGGTCTTAAATGGGTTTGTACACCTTGCAGAGTCTGCTTTAAGCGAATGGCCCTTCTTGTCCTTCCATCTATACAGTGACCTAAAGAAGGTTCATATGCAAGCAGAAATCACAACAACTATATGGTTAGGAACAAAAAATAGTCTGCAAGGAAAAACTAAGTAAAAAGAAATATCTGGAAGTTTAAGAAACTGATCAGTTGTGAGTTAAGTCTGTGAACAAAGGGAGATACCATGTCTCACTATACTGGAAGCATTAAGGAAGTGGCTGTAGAAGGACTCAAGGTTCTAAATGCCCAATTTAAAGCTTGGTTTTATTTCAAAAGCAAATACTTCTTCTTGGCTTGCCATCATCTGATATATTACACTTTCAGAGAGCATCCACTTACCGGCTTCCACTGCTGTCCCTTCTCTAGAACCATGAAGTGTGTATTGTCTGCCAGCGACTGGAAGAAATCTTCAGTATCCACCACTGTGCCATCTTCCTCCAAAACCAGTGTTATCATTCCAGCACTAAGCAGTAAGGCATCCAAGGTCTAAAGGAGGGACAGAACAAAATCAAACACTTATAAAGCCAGTCCCACCTTGTTCTCCCCGCTCCCTAAACTAAGATCCATCGTACATGCATGATCATAACGCAGCAACTACTGCACGAAGTTATTTACATCTATCAGTCAGCAAAGATTAAATTGCTGTACAGTATCTTACCTGCCAACATGACTTCTACTGTTTGGAAATACAGCTGTGTTCCAAAGTCAGTTGTATGTAAAAAAAAGTAAAGATCATCCTTGTTCAAAAGCCAGTTGTGTCCGACTCTAGAGTTCAGTGCTCATCTCTGTTTACAGTCAAAGGGCAGACATGACTAGACACTGAAGCACATGGAACGCTGTTTACCTTTCCCGCCAAAACAGTACTTATTTATCTACTTGCAATTTCTTGCTTTCAAACTGCTAGGTTGGCAGGAACTGGTATACCTCACTCCATTGTGCAGCAATCGGGTCTCGAACTACTGGCTTGCCAACTTTCCAGTCATCAAGCTCAGTGTCTTAACCACTAAGCCACCGTAGTCCTCCGCTGTATGTAGGTTGGTCTAATTTGAGCAACCTAAAGGATAAGCCATTTTGACCATCTCCAAAACAATGCTACAGTATATCACTGTTGTCAATATTTAGTCCTAAGGATGTCACTTCAATCACTGAAATCCTGTTTCATAATATATTAAGTCACACTAGAGTAGGTCCATTGAATCAACATTGGGGATTTGTTGAATCAACTCCTTCATAATTTCTGTTGATTAAAATGGGTGTATTCTAGTTGCAGCTTACCTTAGTTTAGTATACTGTAACTAGAGTAGGCCCATTTGAATCAATTGAATTTATGGAGGAGTTGATTCACCAAATCCCAAATGATTCAATGGGCCTATTCTAATGGAAGTTACTGTGCTAAACAGCAGGATTTCAGATGAGTATGCCATTTTTCACTGGAGCAAAAGCACTTATTGCTGTCAATTGACATTTTCCTCCAGAAGCTCTGGGGCAGGAGAGGGTGATTTTGGAGAAAGGCTCATTGGTAGAGCATAGACCAGTGATGGCGAACCTTGGCACTCCAGATGTTCTTGGACTTCAATTACCAGAAGCCGAAGTCAGCACTCCTGCTGATCAAGGTTTCTGGGAACTGAAGTTCAAGAACACCTGGGGTGCCAAGGTTCACAATCATGGACACAGACTTTATAAATGAAGATCTCAGACATCTCCAGATACGACTCTGAAATACTCCTACATGAAATCCTAGAAAGCCATTATTAGCTAATACAGTCAGATCAGTTATTCCTAACCTTTGTTCCACCCCCATATTAGAATACAACCACCATAGTCCCCAACCACTGGTTATGCCTAATGATAATCATTATACAGGTAGTTTAGAATATCTGGAAGGAAGAAGGCTAGAAATGCCTATTTCGAGGTCTCAGAGCAAAGCTTTTCAACCATGTTTCTCAACCTAGAGATGACACTTCTCTACTGACAATGCCTGGACAAGAAGGTAGAAGCATTACCTTCATTTATACACTTTCAAACAGTGAACATACCTTGTTAATCAGCTCTTCTAGACTGCTTGCAACAATTCCCCTCCGACTGCTCCTGCTATTGTTACAAACACGGAAGGGCCGAGCTGCAGGTGGAAAGGGAGCAAACAATGTCTGTCTTGCTACTGACCCTACAGAAGCGCCCACAGACAGCAGCGATCTAGAACAGAAACAAAAATTCCATTGTTTAATACACCTGTTATATAGATTCTGAATGATGACACTCATGCCATTATACAGTGATGTCGTAAATATAATGTGAGTCTGCCCATTTTCCTCCCTCTTCCCAAATATGAATCTTTAGTCCAATATGCTCTCAAACCAACTTTTATTATAAACCAACACCAATGGGCAATTACGTACATGGGCTTCTTAAAGCAGTGGTGCTCAACCTTTTTTCACTTGTGCACCCCTTGGCTGCTTTTTCCCATACACTGTGCTTCATACTAGGAAAATGTTTGTAATTTATATGCTTGCTGTTATTTCAAATGTATGTTGTAACTGTAAATAAATAGCCCAATAATAAGATTAAAAAACAATAACATATATTTACACTCAAAGCCACATATCAATTTCTTATACCTTTCCTGCCTCTAGGCTTCCATTAAGACCTGGGACACCTTCCAATATGGCTACTGTCCCAAACGTCACCTTCTTTCCTTTCCCAATGTAATTGGCAACCCATGGAAGCCGCAAACTTGTCCCACAAGCCCCTCTTCCAGAGACAGAATGGACCTCATGGACAGTTGTAGATGGCTGTCAGGAAGCCTTCTCCCACTTTTTGTCTGGAATGTCAATCTGTAACATTACCTCTGTTACACCTCCCTCTGCTTCCCCATAGCGTTCTGCTGCCACGGGTTGAGCTCTCTTTTCTGCAAAGTTGTAAACATTTCCTCATAAATCCACATATGCCTATAGATTCTGTTGAATTACATGCATTTTCTCACCATTATAAATATATACATACACCTCATAATGCCTTCGTTTGAATCCTTGGAGGGTATCTATAACCCAGGTTGGGAATCACTGTCCTAGAGAATCAGGTTCCCTTAACAGACCCATCGAATGTCCATAATTATTAGAATTTGCTTCCCTTCACTGGCCCCAAAGGCCAGTATTCTACAGAAGGGTTATGTCTTGCTGACAAGCAGCCATAGAATGGGTGTTGCCAAGGTTGGCTCTTCTGGGGTCCTCCCCTGGGACAGAATTCCCCTTCCCCTCAGGATGACATTGGCCTTTCCCTTGCTGCGGCTTCCCCCCCCCCTCCAATACAACATCTTCACTGCCTTACATTCCCTTACCTGCTGAGCAGCTTCTCCCACAGTACCCTTAAATAGTCTGAGACCCCTCTCCAAGCTCTCCCTTATAAATATAGGTCCAACCCAGGAGCAATTGTGGATCCTCCTCTGGCTCTTCAGCAGTCTGGTGGAAACCTCCCCAGGGTACCTCCTTGGAGGTATCTTGCCCACCCTTGTTCTGTCCGTCTTTTCCATCTCTTCCCAAACTTCTGTTACTTGGACTTCTATCTCCTCAGTCCCTCCTTTATACCTTCTAATTCCCAAGGCCCTTCTGCCTTTGCCCCATCTACTGGTGCCTCTTCCTCCTTTACAGTATCTTCACCCTCCGTGGAGAAGGGTGCCGTCTCCTTTGTGAAGGGTGCCGTCTCCTTTGTGTCTTCAGATGACCTACAAGGGCCCATGTCTATGGGCAAACTAAAAGTTGGGGACTCTTGGAGGGGTTGTTGTTAATCTTTAAAACTTTCTATTATCCCTGCTACCAAGGCTCCTTAAGAAGACTTTTTGACCTGTGGCCCTGTTTCTTTGTTCTTCTTGGTGATGTTTCAAGAACCTATGCTTTGCTGAAAGCAAGTGAAAAATGTGAGTAATAGCCAGACTCTGTGTTTTCCCAAATGAAGACTGCCCATCGTTTCTTCATCCCAGTTTGTGCTGCTACGTGTAATCATACACTCATACACTTAACAGTGATGCATACACTCTGCAATCTAGGTACGAACATAACTCAATCCTCCTGGTCACAAAATTTATGCAATTCTTGGGCTTTCCCGTCTACCTACATCCTGTATTTTACAACAGCTAGTCTGATTGAGATTTCTAAAGCACTTACAAGCTGTTACTTTTCCTTCCCATTTTGCTTGGTTGTAATAAAGATATTCCCACCTGGATTGGATTTTTATTCCTCATGAAGCAGCAAAACATTTTGGATCCCTCTGGTTTTAAACTACTGTAATTTCTTCAGGAAACACCAGTGGGTTCTGCAAATCATCTCTGCTCTGAAACCTTGCTTTCAATTAATTTATGAGAATACTTGCTTTGCTCATTTATCTAGGATTTCTCACTAGGTACACACATGCATTCAAACACTTGCTTCAGGCAAAACAGATGAAAAAGACATCTGCAATAGGACTATTAGGATCAGATATACAACATTATTTACTCATATTTACTATCCCGCCCCAATCGGGTAGACCCGACTCTGGGTGGCTTACATCATAGATTAAAATCACAGGTTAAAACCTTAAAAATTCATAAGAAAAATTACAACAACGCAACAGATAAAAACAAGGGCAGAAAGGGGTGGCTGTCCCTTAAATCAGCCAACATCATTCTTCCAGCCACTATAACAAATAAAACCAAATATTTATGGTACCTGAGGAACTCAGGAGGTTAGTCTTTAACTTTTTTATTTTTAAGGTGTGACAATACTTTGGTTTTATTTCTGCCATATGTGCTGGAACATTAGCACAGCCTTCCCAGTCTGGCCAGGTTATCTTGCTATGGTAATAGAGTAGACCATACTGCCAGCAACTCAACACTGAGTGTCAGGCAGCACTTAACTAACCTGACAACCCCAAAGACTAATGGCCTTGGGTGCTGAAGTCCACAGGGAAGGGTGATGGTCCCCAAGTGGATTAAATCCCACTTGAATCCATCTTGATGGAGAGGGCAGCAGCTTCATCAACACTGGCCTGGGGCTGAGGAGGACTTTGCGTGCCAAAAGGGCTCAGGACCAGAAAGTGACACGTGGAACTGGATCAGTGGGATGGGGGTCATGCTGAGATATGGAAGGCAGATGAAGGGCCACTGCATTATATTCTCAAGACAGTCTTCATCGTTTGAGTACACAGAAAGAGCCTCCTTGAAGATTACTGGGGAGTTTTTAACCACAATCGGGCGTACCTTGGTAACAGTAGCCTTGTGTTGCCAGCTAATCTTTCTCACACTAGGTCAGGCCAAGGGAACTGCAGAATGGACTCACCAAAAGGTGGCTTCATTTTGCTAGTTTCACATCTGGCCTAGACACAGAAGGAAAAATAGGACAGACTTTTCTTTGAAAACTTAGGTTATGGACCATTTAGCCATTTTCCTAATACAGATTTGTGAGTCTCTAATTAAACTTGATGATCACCCAATATTTAAGACTACACATCCATTCCTCCCATTGCTTTCCTTTTTTGGTCAGATACCCCTCATTGACTATCTTAGCAGTACAACTTGCAGACATGCTTGTTTTACTTAGAAGAAGTCCTTTTGAGTTCTGCAGGACTTAACACTCTCATAAGCTTTTTTTTTTAAATCAACTTTTTTCTCCCCTTCAAGACCCATGCTAGTCTTAAACTGCCAACAAATAAAACATTTCACTCTTAAAATTCCATGTGCTGCAATGCAATTTCAGAAAAGTTTCACAATGTATGAGAATAGAATTCCACCAACTTTATTGTTTAACCAAGGGTTATGGTACAGAAGGTTACATAAATGTCAATACTGTATGGTTCAAATTGTAGCGGGGGGGGGGGGGAGTCGGTTCTGTTTCATTTTACCCTGGAACTAGTAGTTTATGTGACATTTGCCTCCAGAAAGCCTTTGCTTCTGTGAATGTTTACAGATTTGTGCAAAAGGTAATTTAAGAAGATTAACTGTGGCAATAGGTCTCAGTGGAATAAAGCCGGACAGATGTCAGACCACAGATCCGAGTCTCTATTATGACATTCAACTGTAGCCTGCAACTGAATAAGGCTCCAGGTCAGTTTTAAAGGCAGTCTTTTGAAATTGTCAAGATACCAATATTAAACCTATTGCTGCTTCTACATGCCATCAACTTGCTTCCAGCTTAGTATTTTTAGGCATAAAAGATATTCCAGGAATGGTCTGCTCAACCCTCCCAAGTCAGTTTCCTTGAGTGAACATCACACATATGGATCTCCACCATGGTCTCTTTCAGGCCCTCTTCTGAAGTGATCTCTTGGCAATCCGAATGTGTTTGAGAAAAGGGTATTGGAGGCCATCTTCAAAGAGACTAGGTTCTCTTGCTGTTTCTCCCTCTCAATAGCTAGTTATGAGGCAGAAATCAATGTCTCAGTTTTAATGATGTATTATTTAGAAGTTAAGCCCCATTTATTAGAATGGCTTCCCTTATAGGGTTGCTGTAAAGATAAACTAGGGGGGGGAGGGTCCTACATGTTACCTTCAGCTAACTGCAGCCTAGGATACAAATGCAAAAAGAAAGAAAAAGAATTATAATCCTTCCATGTTTCCCCATTGCTCTTTCTGTATTACTTTTTTATCTGAAGGGGGGGTGACAAAAAAAGAGGAAGAAATCACTAGACAGCTGCCCAATACATTTTGACTTTTTAGGATCCTCTTTCTGAAATCCTGACAATAGCTGGCCTAATAATAATAATAATTTAGTGTCAGAAATTATTCTGGGTTGAAAGAATTTTTTGCAGAAGAAACTCCACTCAGGGAACGCCCAAATGAGTCTCCTTTCATGTCCTCAAGAGCTGGAACAGAGATGGGTGCTCAATCCATCATGCAATACCCAGGTCTCTGGGAACTGCCGACTTGTCAGCCTTCCAAGGTAACAAGGCAAGTTTCTTGCCTTGTTGGCCGAATTGAAATTAATGGGATTTAAAGCCACCACTATTATCTTGTCCCATCAAAAGGGTGGTAAGGTAAAGGTTTCCCTTGCTCGAAAGCCAGTCATATCCGACTCTAGGGGTCAGTGCTCATCTCTGTTTCTAAGCCAGCGCTGTCTGCTTCTGCAGACGTTTCCATGGTCATGTGGCAGGCATGACTAGACAGCGCATGGAACGCTGTTACCTTCCCACCGAAGTGGTCCCTATTTATCTACTTGCAATGTCTTGCTTTCGAACTGCTAGGTTGGCAGGAGCTGGGACAGAGACGGGAGCTCATTCTGTCCTGCAGTACTTGGGAATCGAACTGCTGACCTTCCGCCTCCCAGTCAGCGTCTTAGTGACTTGAGCCACTGCAGTCCCATATCAAAAGGGTGGGGTATGAATAAATAATTCATCTACTCCAATCTGGATCCAAACACATGGCAATCAGAGAGCTGCACCAAATGTTATCCAAACAAGGCAGACCAGCCAAGGCTGCGCTAATAAATTCATGCTTGTTTCCAACCCCAACCTTGTAGCAACTTAGTTTATATTTCAAGTAGATAGAAGCATTTTGCAGTACAGTATGTGTTAGTTCCCCCACCATAAGACCTCCAGCCAGCCTCTGCCCCTTCCCTTCTTAACAGCTGACATCTTTAACCAAATTGCTAAGTCAAGCCCTATGTTACTTCAGGTGACAAAACAACAAGGACCCTTTGTCTGGAGCAGGGGTGCCCAAACTTTTCAGGCTGCGGGCCAGTCACGTGGTTCAGCGGGCCAGTCATGTGGTTTCTCCCACCAGTAGTCGAAGTGAAATACGCATTGCAATCTGTTTTGCAACAGGATGAGATAAATTTTAAAGCTGTCATTTTCCTGCTTAAACCAGGGGTTCCCAAACTATGTCCCGCGGGCCAGATCTGGCCCCAGACACCATTTCATCCAGCTCACACGTCCCTCAACGCTCCCAGAAGTAGAAGTAAAACGTGCCCATACGGGTGCATTTTACTTCTGCTCCTGGGAGCACTGTGGGTGCCATAAGCCAGATGAATTGGTGTTGGGGGGCCATATCTGGCCCAGGGGGCGTAGTCTGGGCACCCCTGGTCTGGAGGAAGACACGCCGCCAGCAGAGACCCAGAGCAAGGAGCCGATGCAGGCCTCGGCCCTCCCTCTCAAAAGGGGGGATACAAAGGGAACCCCATCCCCATGTAAGGAGGGTGGAAGCCAGGCAAGATTTCAGAGCAGGAGCTCAGGCGCAAGAGGAAGGAACCGAGAGGGGGAGGCGACACCATATGGCAGCCAGGGAAGACTTTTCTCTCTCTCTCTCTCTAGAAAACGATCCGAGACTTTGAGGCAGAGAGACTAATCCGGAGGGAGGGAGAAGGGGGAACAAGGGGACCTTTCCCAACCAACACATCCAGCCTGCAAATCCAACAAACACATCCAGCCTTTCGCATCGTCTATATTGGAACCCAATATAGGGTTCCGCCCTCCACAAACACAGCCTAGCGCTTGCACGGCATGGAGAGGAGGATGGTTGTGCCTCGGCATCGCTCTGAAGCGAAGCCAGAGGGAGGGAGGGAAGGAAGGAAGGAAGGAAGGAAGGAGTCCCCTTGGCCCAGTAGAAGTGGGAACCAGACTCCTCCTGTGGCAAGCTCCAAAATAATAGTTTAGGTTGGCAACGCCCCCGCCCCAGTTAAAAAAAAAAAAAAAAGCCCAGAGGCGCCTCTATAGGAGCAGCCCTCCTCGGGTCTCGAACTGCTGATCTTCCAGCGGTCAGGGCTGCCAAGACAGAGGCCACCCACCTGAACAGAACCACGGCGTAGTCGCGGGCGCTCTCGAGGGCCATCGTCCCCCCTCTGCGGCTGCCGCGCCTCGCTCTGTTCTAGACGAGAAGAAGCCCCGCGCGGACCAGAAAGACGACCCCCCCTCTGCCGCCTCCGCCCTCTTTCTTATGGGCCGAACCATCCCGCCGCCCCGCCTCCCCTGGACCGCCCGTCGTGCGGGGCCACCGGGAAGAGGATGGGGCGGAGGACGGTCCGCCGGATGCTCGCCCTAGAGGTGGCAGGAGGGGAGACTTTGGACTGGCCCGCTTTAGGGGGAAGGGCAGGGGCACCCCTGCCCCCCCCCCTCACTGTGTTTTTGCAAGGCTTTTGAGTGACACGGACCCGGTGCTAGAGGTGCCTGCTTATAAGGCAGTCCGACAACCCCTACTCCTCAGGTAGCGATGGTGGTGTTACTCTAAAGTAACTAAGCTGTGTAGGGACTGCGGTGCCTTAGTGGCTAATACACTGAGCTTGCCGACTTTAGCAGTTCGAGACTCTGGTGCAGGGGTGCCCAAACTATGGTCTGTGGGCCAGCTCCGGTCCTCGACACCAATTCATCCGGCCCACTCTGCCCTCGTCACTCCTGGAAGTAGAAGTAAAACGAGCCCATATGGGCTCGTTTTACTTCCGCTTCTGGGAGCAACAAGGACAGCATCAGAGGCGTAGCTACCGCCGTATCTGCTGTAACAATTATACGGGGCCACGGGGGCCCCCAACGTGCGTAAGCAAAACAAATATTTACCCTTCCTAAGGACCCCCAAACAAATTTTTATACGGGGCCCCGCCAAGGCACGCTACTCTTCTGGGCAGCATGGGCCAGATGAATTGGCATGGGTGCCGGATCCAGCCATAGTTTGGGCACCCCTGGTTTAAGGAGAGAAAATGGCAGTCTAAAATCTATCTCCTGCCCTCCTGTTGCAAAGCATCTCTATTGCAAAACAGACTGTAAGGCGTGTTTTATTTCTGCTTCTGGTGGGAGGAACCATGTGACTGGCCCACTGAACCATGTGATTGGCCTGCAGCTTGAAAGGTTTGGACACCCCTGCCCTTGTGCTGCATGATGGAGTGAGTGCTTGTCACCTGTCCCAGCTCCTGCCGTCCTAGCAGTTCGAAAGCAAACAATTACACGTAAATAGGTGCAGCTTCGGTGGGAAGGTAAACAGTGTTCTGTGCACTCCACTCAGTGGTGGGATGTCAAAAAATTTACTACCCCACTGTGACATCATCACAGTGTGGGCGGAGCTAATGTCATCACGTCATGACATCATGATGTCATGGGCGGGGCCAAATAAAATAATAAAATAAAATAAAAATAAGCGCGCGCACATGCGCACGCGCACGCACGCACGCACACACACACCCCTCAACCCACCCATAACACAAACCCGTAAATAAATAAATAAATTAAAAATTACACTAAAATACACCCAAACACCCACCCACCCATCCCAAACATAAATCAAACCACCCACCCCAAACACAAACCCGTCACTTACCTGTTAGTATAAGTGCCTGGGCAGCACCATGTTGTAAGTTGGATATGGTCATTGTACCAGTTCTCTAGGATAATATGCCTTAATATAAATGTAAAACAGCTGTACCTCCTTAAGGGTTCTCCAATTGGAACAGCAATTGGAACAGCACAGGTGTAGCTTATTGATGAGGTAACTCCAAGACTTTGCTTAAAAACCCCAAGCCAGGCCATCAGGCCTGCCAGCCGCCAGGCCTTTTTAGGAACTGTGGTAGTACGTCAATATAGGTAAAGGTATTAAATACACATTAAAATACATGCATCCAAAGGTGCGTCATTTACCCTGGGGAGCAGGCTATAGGGAGCTTCAGGCTAGCAGCTTCTCTTCCTCCTCCCCGCTTGGGAGGACAGCAAGGAGGCCGTAAACAGATATGAGCACTGACTCCTAGAGTCGGACATGACTGGCTTTTAAGCAAGGGAGACCTTTACCTAAGAAAGGTGGTCATTCTCTCAGACAACTCTATGTCTTTCCTGCTCACTCGGTTAAGGCTTGTCTCTGTTAATTGGCACTTCACTCCTCCAGAAATCCTTGGATCACAGACAATGGCTTAGGAATCACATCTCAAAAACTACTGTATCTCCTGTCACAAACCTAATCACTATAGTGTTTCCTTACATATGCCTGTGTACGTGTGTGTGAGCGCTTTTGGAAATATGCAATTTCTTCCACAAACATCCTTGTATAGTTCAGGAAAGGAGAATTTTTTTGTTTTAACTTGAAAGCATACATTCCACCCACCTTAATCCAGCACCTGATACATTTGCTATAGCTCGTCAATTCCATCCCCCCTTCTTTTTCATTATTTTTCTTTTAAGGAATTCTTAGTCCCACCATTTCCCAATGCTAAAAGGCACCCAAAGATTCGCACCTCGGAAATGCCAGGTTACAGAGTTGTAAACTGCCTACTTTGTGGCTCTCAATTGATATGAATTCTGTGGTAAAATTTGAATCTGGGGTAATAAAACAAACTATCCTGAGGTAAGGGTTAATATAGAGGCAAAAAGAGGCCAGGCAGAAATATAAGCAACTCAAGATACCTGTTTTGTTTATGGATTTTCTATATCAATTATTCAATATTTCTGAGTAATATCAATCAGAAAATTTAAAGTAAATGACTGAGATCCTTTTGCATATCTCTGTCATGAGTGGTGACAAATTGATGTGGATTAAAGGAGATTCTAGGGTACATGCAACTTATATGAAATATGACAAAGTGATGTACACCTTTGAATTGTGAAAGCATTTCATCAGTGATGATTTGACACTGCTGATGATATCACCCCCATTGCACATGTGGAACTGTGCAACAGGATTTCAGCTAATAAGTACAAAATACATTTACTGTACAGTACTAGTATCCATAACATATAACAAGAAATGCACACAAAACCAACACAGAAAAGTGTAAAATCAAGGTACAAATAGCACCAAAACCCAGTAGGGAGGTACACTATAATTTAAAGCATCTGAGAAAATAAAAAGGCTAATTGAAAAATCCTAGGAACTAGGCCCATGGAGAACTTCCCTGGAGAAGGCATTCCATAATAGGTTTGTCACCAAGGATTATGCACTGTTAGTCAGTCACCCACTCCTTTTGGAAACATGCACTGAAACCAGTGGTGGGCATTAGCAGGTTCGCACCAGTTCGCCAGAATAGGCAGCAGAAAATCTGGCTGGCCCGGCCCACCTAAGTTTTGAAATACAGTAGTCCTAATTCAGGTGAAATGCAGGGCTCCCCCCCAGCCATGCCCACCATACCACGCCCATAGTGTGGTAGTAATTTTTTTTTTAGCCCACCACCGACTGAAACCCAGTTAAAGGGAAATAGCAAATTTCAAGATCTTATAAAAATGGGTTTTATATGTTGGAAAATTTTCATTTCAGCATGCTTCTTTAACACTGAATGTCAGTGGTGGGCAAGGGGACCCCCCCCCCCGGCTCCCTGAAAAATGTGAGTACTGAACACATTTGGGTATTCCTTGGGCAACGACAGAACCTGGTTCATTCCAGAAGCGCATTGGATTGCTTCTTAGATAAAGAAGAAATGGAAAGCATGCCCTGTTCCTGTAACTGACTTAACAGGTTTTTTTCCACCCCTCAGAGAGCTTGGCACTAGTGAAAGATTATCTTGCCATATGACCAAAGGAGATGGCTTTAGAAAATAGGTAGTAATGATGAAAATGGAGGGCTTCTTTAATGTCTCTTTAGTGTTTTCATAGCAGAAAGGCCTAGATAGACTTCTACCAATAATTGTGTTTGTGACTCAGCTTCTAAATGATAATTAGAATTTTTTAAATTGAGGTTGTCACAAAGTGTGATATTTATTTAAACTACTTTAACAGAAGTTACGTGTTGCTCTAGTTTGATCTCAGTCTTTTTTAAACAAATGATATCTTGTTACATCTGAATTTGATCAAAAATGAAACTTGTAACTTGTTTCTGACCCTGATTCAGCTACAGATTTACACTTGCACAAATGAAATTGCATTAGCCACAGCATCAAATTGCTACTAATTAACATGCTGATTGTGTTCCTGGCCATTAGCCCAAAATACAACCAGCACTTCATTAATAAGTAGCAATTATCTGCCATGATGTCTGCTGTTTGATTTATGCCTGTGTAGACTGGTAATTGGATTCTGGCCTATGTATGTTCTCTTAGTTTCTTAATTGTTCTAACTATGAATGATAACTACCTTGGGCAATATTTTAACATTATTATTATAAATGTACAAGTTGTAGCTTTAAAGTAGTTGAACTTATGGCATTAAACTTTCCTTTGTACGTTGTCCTTTGTTAGCTTTATCAATTTCTATAAGAAGACCCTGGTCATAGAGTTTTTTATGAACACAACAAACGGTTTTAATTGAAAAGAAAGAGAAGACAACATCAGTTTATCAGCAATTTCATTTGATTGCTAGCAAAAATGCTGGTAACATGAGAGTGTTTAAAACAAAGCTGTTATGAACATGGCCACTTTAAACTGTTCTTCCCTCCCTTTCTGTAAAGAAGAACCTAATTTTCTCTGAAATAAACTTGATACAGAGTGTGAAATAAAATGTTTAATAGAAGTTTTATGAGTGACAGACTCATTAAAAAGGTTCACCAGAAAGACTGGGTACAGTCAAACAACTAACTTTCTCTTAAGCCCAACAGGTTGTACAAATGCTTTATCTACAATTAGGGATGTATCAAGGAAAGTTGAATTATTTAGCTGTCACTAAAGCTATAGTATATAGCACCAACTGTACAATTTTCTGATACTAGTACATAATCGAATTTATCTGTTTTAGCATTTCTCTTACATTGAGGAATAAAATAGCTGCTTCTTGTACAGGCTGGTTTGTAGGGTTTGTAAGCTGGTTTGTAGGGTTTTGTCAGATTATACAACCCCACCCCACAATATATATAAAATAAAAATAAATAAAACCCCCACAAGTATGCTTTTACAATAATTATACCTGACTTTGCTTACTGGGACACATGAAAAATGTCAGCCATCCAGACTTTTAATTACAAAATCCTCATTAAACACACTAGGATCAATACAGATACACATATAAGAGCAGGATTACAGTGACATTTTTAAAAACAGGTGCTCTCACCTCCAATATTACAATGCCTTTGAAAGACACACTGGCTGGCAAAGGGAATCACAATTCATTCCTTATCCCGTCTCTCTCCATATCTTTGCACTCTACGTTTGGCTTTCTACTTTTTCAAAAAGTGCTACACATTATAGATGTACATTCTCTCTCATTTCCTCATTTAAAAATATTTTTAGGCTGGACAGTTAATGATATAAACAGGTCTCCAAATGATCAGTGCTGTTGTGACTATGAAGAACTTGTTTTATCTTGTGCTTAACACAGCCAAGTGGAATTGGGTGGCTTCTTTGCTCAATGACACAGCGCTATAGCCATTGTAAGGCAGCGCTCCAGGTCCATGCCCACACTGTAGCTGGAGACTTCCCAGTTTTCTTTTCAACAGCAAATATCTGATAGAAGCTCCAGTATATAAAAGACTATGGATTGTCTTCCAAGGCTGAAACTTTGCATATGGATTCAGAAAGTAAATCCTGAAAGGAGGTGATCATGATAAATGAAGAACATGATGTAAACAATAACCCTACAAAAATAAGATATATTCATCTGCTCAGTTCTGTACCAAAGATGGTTTAGTGCTAACACTGAGAAGTGCATGTACCAGACATTTTGGACCAATCCTTAATTATTATTTTTTTTACAGAAGTATAGGATGTACTTTTGTCCATTTGCTAGAGCATTCTATCATAGGCTCTTCTCATGCAAATTCAGGATCCAAATCAATCTGTTCTGTGAGTGACAGCAGTAAGAATTTCCTTCCACATTGGCTAATCTTATGTATCAGTCTTCTTTTTTCGTGTCTAGGCCAGACGTGAAACTGCCAAAATGAGTTCATTCTGCAGTTCCTTTGCCAGAAATCCTGTTACTTATGCCCACCGACGTCACCAGCATAAGCTTCAGCAGTGATTTACTACCAGTTAGATAGTTGATACTTGTTTTTTCTTATTGTGTGCCATATCACATGACTTGCCAGGTGACAGAAATACAGGTGGCATCTTTTTTTTACTGGGGGAATTTCATTGATGTTAGGTTATGCTACTGAAGTTATGGAATGCTGAGCATTGGCATTTTGGCACGGCTTGCTAAGCAAGAGTAAATAGAAAGCAACTTATGAGGCAGCCTGTGGTCGAAGCTCAGAAAAAGCAAGAGAAACAGATTCCTGAGTCAAAAATATTTCTTATGGGAAGTAGCTTTCAGTAAAGCCAATCCATGAATTTGTCCAGTTGTTAAGATTTTTTGAGCTAACGGGCATAACTGCCATTATCTTGTAGATGGTTACTGATCTGACAAAGCAAAACTTTGTGAACTTTCTATCAGTCCATTTCACTGAAGAATACAATCTTACTAAAATTCATGAAATGCTCCTAAGTATTTTGAACACAATCTATTTCTTTAACCATAGTAAATAGCAGTCTGGCCAGATTATTCTGCTATGGTAATAGCGTAGACCATTCTGCCAACGACTCAACGCTGAGCATCAGGCGGCAGTTAACTAAACTGACAACCCTGAAGACTAGCAGCCTTGATGAAGGCCGCAGGGAAGGGTGATGGTCCCCAAGTGGATTAAATCCCACTTGAATCCATCTTGATGGAGGGCAGCAACTTCATCAATACTGGCCTTGGGCTGAGAAGGATTTTGTGTGCCAAAAAGGCTCAGGTCCAGAAAGTGACTCGCAGAGCTGGATCAGTGGTATGGGGGTCATGCTGCGATGCAGAAGGCAGATGAAAGGCCACGGCATTATATTCGCAGGACAATCTTCATGGCTGATCACCATGTTTATTGCCAATATTTGGAATCGGATATGGCACAAGAATAATAATAGTAAGTAGCTTTTATATTATATCAGTTCTTCCTTACAGCCCCTTATGAGGTAGAAGTGTTTGGATTCTCTTTTCTTAGCAGTGTTTTGCAGATCTGAGTAAGGGTGTGACCAGACAGCGATACAGGATCCTATTGAATCATTCTGCAAAGGGTTGCTTCACTAGGTATGATCTCCATTCAAGTGGGTCTTCTCTGTGTATGTAATTCAGGACTGTTCCGGTCAACTCTGAAAAAGTAATAGCCCTGAATAGTCCTCCAGACCAAAAATGTCTAGATTAGACAGAGTAGAGTCTGGCAGGTTGGCGATTTCCTACACATTATGTACTTGCCAGAAAATAGCAAAAATCAGATCAGGCCATAAACTTGGGGGTGGGGGATGGGGAGAGCTATGCTGCTGTCTGATCATACCCTCTGTTTAATAGCTGCTAGTTAATGGTAAACAAATTGTAGCTAAGTACTCACATAAAATGGGCAATTTCATACCTTTTATTTATGAACACTGGAAACTAAGATAACTGTTTAAAGGAAATCCTCATTCTTTTGAGACCTACAGAGTTCTTCAAAGTCACACACACCCCTTAGTTATCTTACAATATTTGAATATTTCATTCACACAAAATACTCAGTGTTGTAATAGTGCATTTCTTTGCTGACCGTTGCATTCTGGTGCACAAAATAGCTAAATTCCTCTGCTATATATTACTTTCTGGAGAAAACTTTCCTGCAAAGCTCTGTAGCTCTTTAAATGTCATAGACTCCAGAGAATAGCAATTGCCAGTGGGAAAGGGACAGTAAGGGTTGTAGCTCAGCATACTCAGAAGAGCCAGAGTTTGGCCAACAAAGCTGTAAAGAGTAAACAAGAAATCAGTAGCAACCTTAACGGATTTAAATTCCATGTTCTTACTAAAGACAGAGGGGGAGGCATTTTAAAAATACAAGTTCTCTTATTGGTATTTATAGAAGGTTTGATCAATTTGCTGTGAGATGGATCTTCCATCTCTCTCTGGTGGGCCACCTGCCTCAGATCCACAAACACACACCGATAGCAGGGCAGACTGAGGTCATAGAAGGCAGGAGCAATGCCCCAGGTGGAGGGTGGGGTGGAGCTGGGATAGAATAGCAGGAAACAGGTTTAAAAGAAGAGGCGGAGGACGTATCACCCTCCTCAATGGACAATGAACTGGAGGACTGGGATGAAACCTTTGAGGAGCTCCATTTTATAATCTGTGCTCCTGGTGAGGACTGGCCACTGGTGCTACAGGAGACTGGTCTGCTTCTCTGGGGATAAAGGGTGCCAGTTGTCACCCAACATGGCTGCCCACAAACATGACACAGACAAATGGCCCAGCCATGACTGACTAGCCCTATATGGCACAGAAATGGCGCTAGTGGTAGTAGTAATAGAATAAGCGACTGCAGTGGATCCTCTGGGAGCAGGACCAACTTCTGAGGGCCAGGGACCGTAATCAAACTAGCATTATTATTCCTCCCTAAAGAACATCCACTGGCTGAGGTTAGTGCTGAGAACTAGATTCCACCCAAGACATGTGGAACCCAGTGGATGGAACTAACCCCAAGTGAGGACAGAGAGCAACAGGAAGGCTAGTGAGAGTAACTGAGCCTTCGTGGACTGTTGGGACAGGTGGACCAAGCTGTCCAACTGAATTTTCTACCCTGTTCCCCTACCCTAATAAATATAAGGTGTATAACGACATGAGTTTGGAATGGGATGGTGACTGCTGCACTTGCCTCAGCGAACTGTGGGTAACTGATGAAGGGCACAGCACATCTCAGTTGTGTGCCTGGTCCTGATTCCTGAGCCTGACAACACAATAAAAATGTGCCCCAACAGCTCATCAGGTAGCTGTAGCAAGTAAATCAGACCTTACTCAAAACTGCATAGAATTCTGGCTATATGTTTACATTGCACCTGGCAGATATAAACTGCTTGGTTATCAAATACAGTAATACCTTGGATAATGTTTGCATAAGATAACGCTAAATCACGTAACATTAAGCAATCGGGGGAGGGGGGAATTGCATCGAATAACGTTAAGATCCTATGAGATGCATCGGATAACAATCGCTAACGCCTGTGCGGTTACAATGTATCTCTATGGAGCTTTGGCGTTATCCGATGCATCCCATAGGATTTTAACATGCATCAGATAACACTAAAAATCAGGTAACACCAAGACTTGTGGAACCAAGTTTTAGCATTATCTGAGGTTTTACTGTATCTTCAATGAAAAAAAGAAACATTCACAGATTAAAATTGGGAGTGGAATTCTGTTCTTGGTCAGGAAGCAGCTGTGGACCTCTACACTGATGAGAATGTAAAAGGATTAATCCTCTCCCTGGGTGCCATACTCTTTATTTTGATTGACACCCACACAACGCCTATTTTTAGAGAGAGATAGAAAGGTGGGAAATACATATGCAACTCAATCCTAGGTTGGTTTATTCAAAACTAAGTTCTGTTTTGAATTGGGGACAAAACAGGTGTTTAGAAACTAGCACGTACATACCTAATTTTTCCATACTTATTTACATGGGTGGAAATTTGATATAAAATAACTGCGAGGAGGAGGAAAAGATATATATCTTCACTTCCCAGTGAAAGAAGAAACTAATTTATCTCTACCCTGTACCCCCATATGCATAACTAGAATGCAGAGAAAAATAATTCCCTTTGGCGTCATGCTGGAATATACAGAATAGCTACTCGGGCCCTATTCCCAGGTAATGTATACAGGATTAAAGTCTTAATATGCAATTTGATCCTAAGGTACTGATTTACAAGTCAAGAAAATTTTGCCTCTGCCACAAGTTACTTGTCAGCCTGAGGCATGTCACACTCTTTCCTCATCAGCACCCCAATTTGATGGGGGTGTCTGCACTGTAATGCAATTATACTACTGACCTTACAGGGTTTTTAAAAAGTTTACAAATGTAGTATGGAAAGCACTTCGAACATTCTGAAATGCTATATAAATGCTCAGTATTCGATTAACAGTGCTCAAACGAACACAAAGTCTTAGTTTCAAATATTTGTGCACTGACTATATAGTGTGGTTTACACTTCTATTCGCATTGTTTACTGATACAATATCAGTTTGTTGTTTCAATTTTTCTAATGTTTTAAGCTGGCATGGTTGCCAGCATGTATGTCCGTAAAGTACAACTGTACTTAAATGACTTATAAAAAGGATCAAATTAAGCAGGAACAGAATTTCTCTTTGTCTCTGTAGCTTTTATAGGAAGGGCTATAATTTGTGGGGGTTTCATCCCAGTACTATATATAGCTAGGAAAGAAATAGAAGTACTGTACAGTATCTATCAGCAAAGCAAGGGGCAGTAAACTAGAAGGTGAGTTACTTGGATTGGTGTTCCAAGTAAATTTGCTATTAGCCCAATTAGGTTTTGAACCTTTCTCAACCCTACTTGTCAAGACAAAGAAGAATAAACTGAAATCAAAATATCTTACGACATTTTGAAATTAAACAAATGTTATCAACATACAAAACCGATTCCACTCCTGATTCTGCAGAATTTCTACACCTACACAACTGGTTTAATGTGCACATTCTTTATCTGTCTGTCTTCAAGATATCTCTGTTTCAAAGCACTCACATCAGAACACTTGAGAAAACAAGGAATTTCACACAGATAACACATTCATTCACTATTATTTTGTAACAGGATAGATGAAGAGACTCAGGCACATGGGTATTTCAGTCATGCACTTAGCAGTAAGTGTCAAAGACATCACCACAGGGCTTAATATTAGCCAAACATTTACAAATTAAAAAGTTGCTTTTGAAGAAGCTTAGCTTCACTTGTGAGAATCACTCATGTAGCAGCATATTTAAAGCATTGTCTGATATTACAGCAGCAATGCCCAATTTCTCTGCCAACTCTTTTAAAAAATATTTATAATATGGGCAGATCACTTTTTACCTCATACATGGGACTAACGAAAACAACATTGTAGATTACTATTGTATTCAACTCTGTTTTTCTGAATTCTGCCAGTTTAATGATCTATTTAAGAAAGGATGGGGTATATATTTTCTTCCAGAAACATCTAGTTCTAATTTACATATTGGGATAAATGGTAGTCTTAAAGCTGAATCCTAACAAAAATTTTTTACAGTACTTGTAGGGGGCACTATTTTTAATGGTTCTTATTTAAGAGTAGAGGATTTTACTGAGAGAAATCAACTATAGCAGGGCTAAGCTAGACAGAAACTCAGCAAAAGCATTTGATCCCTACTTAGACTGAAATACTTTGCTGCCTGAGGTGAACGGTAAGTTTTTCCTAACTTCATAATTAAGTTTTAGAAATAAGTGAGAGTCATATTGTTTCCTGTTCTCCTTCCTTTGCTTATGTAACAAATAAGCCCCATCACAGATGGTGAAGAAAATGTTATATTTACCTTGAATTATATTTAGAGCAATAGTTACTGTAAGCAGAAACTGCACACAGCATCTTTTTAACTCTTTTTCTGCTTGAACTTTGTGGCATTATTTATTTATTTATATTTACATGCTGCCCTCCTCACAAGAGACCTAGGGCGGCTAACACAATGTTAAAATAGCAATTAACACAATCCATCAATAAAAACCTATCAATATCATACAAATCAAAGTTAAGCCTGTGTATTTCTATTTTGCCTTGAGGAAATTATGGGTTTTTTCTGTTATTAACTCTATTTACAAAGCATATTACTATCTTGCCTCATATTCTGATCCCATAGAGATAGTGAATCATTTTATGAATTTAGTAACTGCACTGTAAGTCTATATATTTTTGTTATAATATACAAGTGCTAAGTTGCATATTTACTCTATTAGCAACCAATAAAAGTATTACATATTTTAATACTATTATGTCATCTAAATATTAGGTTAAGACATATATATTTATGTATACTTAAATTTACTCAGGTCAAATACATGTTAACAAGGAATCTTTCCTTGCTATGTATGTTGCTTTTCTATAATTTGTAAAAGGGGGTACTCAGTGGTGGGCAGCAAAAAAATTTGCTATCACACCGTGGGCAGAGCCTGTGTCATGGGCGGAGCCTACATCATGGGCGGAGCCTACATCGTGGGTGATCTAGTTATGCCTGCTATATGGCCATGTATAAATCTGTAAACACAGGCAGCACTGGCAATTTGGGTGTAAATGGAGATGATCACTGCACCCTAGAGTTGTATATGACTGGCTTTTGAGCAAGGGAGACCTTGAACCACTTGCAGGGACAAAACCTGATGGGGCAGGGCAGGGAGGTGGGTATGGCCACCCAATTTCAGTACCTCCCCTGGCCGAAGGCCACCCAATTTTGCTACCCCCCTCCCAGGGGGTGTGTGTGTGAACCTGTTGCTGCCCACCACTGGGTACACCTGACAGTAGATGCAATGACATCGAGAAAACCAAATTTTCTTGGGGAATTTTGTATTTTGGCAAAGAACCTAGAATCTGGGTTTTAAGGGTAGAGAGCAGGTATCTACTGTGCATTTTGCATAAGGGGTACTAATCCTGACCTTGGCAAAATCCTGCATCTCATAAAAGTGAACTAATAAATCTAACAGAGTTAAGGTTAGTCCCTTAAATTGCTGTTAGATTACAACTTAGATTAAAATAAGGTCACCAAAGAAATAGTAAAATACAGTACCATCTATAATTTAAAATTCCAAGATATTGTACACAGGCATTATTTGGGGTGTGGTTTTTGTTGTTGCTGCTGCTGAACGTGGATTTTCTTGTATACCAGAAGAGAGTGACAAAACTACATAATGATCTAAAATTCATCCTTACAGCAGAAAGTAATTTTAAAGGGAAATTCTTAAGTAAACCTTTCTACCATAAAATCAGTAGTTTGACAATTTAACACTTAGCATCACTCCTAAACCATGTTGACCACACACACGCACAAGACATACATCCCACAACTCAAGTGTGGAGTATTCTGAATTTTAATTAACAGTATTTTGGCCTTATTTGTGGAATTTTTAAGTGATTATCACTAATGCTGTTACGTACAATATAGTACCCACTATCCTTGGTGCAGAGCAAGGTGCCTTCTAAGCATATGCTCAGTTCAGGTATTTATTTTCCATCTCAGAACTGAGGCTTGAACATAAATCCTCTCACACATACAGTAAAACACTGGATAACGCTAAAACGTGGTTCTACAAGTCTTGGTATTATCCGATTTTTAGTGTTATCCGATCCATGTTAAAATCCTATGGGATGGATCGAATAACGTTAAAGCTCCATAGAGATACATTGTAACTGCACAGGCTTTAGCGGTTGTTATCCGATCCATCCCATAGGACCTTAATGTTATTCGATCCAATTCTCCTCCCCAGATTACTTAACGTTATGCGATTTTAGCATTATCCGATCCAATCGTTATCCGGTGTTTTACTGTCAATCTACTCCAATTTTTTGCTCAGCCTTTTATGGTTAAGAAACCTAATTCAGGAGTAAAAGAAGGCTGTTTTTGGAACTACCTGTACTCTTAACCCATTTTGAGTCAAAAATGTTTGTTGAACTATTCCTGTAAGTTACCTATAGATCCTAATCTATATTCTGTCCATTCCTGTCCTACTGAATCTTTTTCATTCTAAAGAAATGTAATAATTATGTTCTGCTAAATGAATCAAGCTAGAGAATTCTGATTGGTGTAAAAACACTGCTGATTTATCCCTTCACAAACACTAATGGTAATTATTTGCCTCATTCCTTCCGTAAGGATAATATACAGTTCAAAGATATGTGCAATTTCCATTCCTGTATGTACCATTTTAAATGAGTGTAAATATCTAAAAAGCTCTTCAATGCAGTTAACTTCTAATTTCAGAAAAGAACAGTAATTTTTCTCAAGTACAGTTAGATGAGAGTACTTTAGGCACACATTTAAAAAACACCTGTCACTTGCTGTGGAACAAAAAGCTAGTTTACCTGAGATTTGTTCCTAGTCACATATGTGTCATAAAAAATGAACAAATACAAATTCCCCCCACCCTTCCCTGTTTCATCTTGAAGAGATAAGAAACCAATTTAGTCTGGGATTTTGTAGTTGTTTCTTTAAAAGATGCAATAAATTCTCATTAAAAAGGAGTCAAGTAGTTACAAAAATTAACCATTTCCCTTCACCTTCCTATAATGCCAGTAAAACCTTTTTCATAATGCTTTTGCTCTATGGACAGTACAAGAATCATGCTGCTAAATCATTTATATCCATCTTGAAAGTAGCGACGATCACTCTAGAACAGCAGGCTTTTTTTTTGTTCTTGTTGCTCTCAGAAGTATTTAAGTCTGGTCAATTCTCATCATCTCGTCTGTAGTAAATTGGCTGTATTTCCTGAGCTATGAAAGTAGCCATCTCCTGAGTACCTGCTGCAATAACACGGCATGACATTAAGTCTAGAGGTCCTCCTGGTGAGAAGAAATTAGGATAAGAAAAAGGCATATAATTTGATTTCAGAAATAATGCCAAACCTTCTTATGAAATAATTACTCCAGCAAAATCAATCAGGTGCATGTGCTATGCTGGACTAACATCTAGAAAGCAGCAACATACAGTATACTGTACTATCATTTCCCTTTACAGTGATGAAGAATAGCCTGCCGCAAAATGAGACAGCATTGGTTGTATAGATCATCGTTGTTGGCTGCTCTTTGCATCCAAGCATACGTTTTCCCCTGAAAATCATTTTAGTGACAAACAGGAAAAATGCCATTGGTGTGAATTTAAGGTGGATCCCAGGTTACCATAAAATGACCCACACATGCAGGATTTAACACCGGGACTGCAATGGACTGCCGCAGCCTTGAGGATATTATCAAGGTGTGCTTTCACAGCCAGTCCATCTGGCATGGCCTCTTCCGCCTCCATGACAGTTGAGAATCAGAGTGGCTCCTCTGCTCATTTTGCCATTGGGCCCAATATGATGGTTTCCAGTGGCATTTCCTCCACTTAGGGAGACCATCACCCCACCTAAAGAGGATCATCTGCCCATAGCAGTTGGCCCCTTTAGTGAGTCAGGTTATTTACCACCATCCAGCACTCAGCATTGAGTCACTGGCGGTATGGTCTACTCCATTAATGTAGTAGTAAGCTTGAGTTTACTTTACACAGAATATTGCCTTCTAATTTGTGGAACAATTCACCATCGGCTTCTAGAAGTGTCACCTTGAATTATTATCAAGGTTAATAATCCCAATCCATAGAAATAAAAGGATAAATCTGCCTCTATCATAACCACAATCAAGTGTACAACTAAGGCATTCTTCATATAAAAAAATTGGAAGGTGGAATCTTGTTTTCTAAATACAAATTCCATAATTATTATTTAAAACACATTTGCTTACCTGAAGTATCCATCACCACACCACCTGCTTCTCTGATAATAACAGTAGCTGCAGCCAGATCCCAGCAGTGCAAGCCAAACTGATAATATGCATCTGCAGCACCAGATGCTAAGTGACAGAGTGCCAAGGTGGCACTTCCAATTACACGAACCCTGTAATAAATTGGGGAGGGGGGGAGAGAGAGAAGAGCCACAAAGCTAGTGAAAACTATAGTACTGTTGTTAAAAAGTTGAAGATTATCTAGACATGAGCAACATTTTTTAAATACGATATGTAGTTTTTCAACAGTACTGTATACAGTCATACCTTGTATAAGAAAAATGATTCATTCTGCAAGGCTGCTCGCTAAGTGACTTTTTCGCTATGTGAGGTTTCTTGCATAGCAAAAATTCCTATGGAAAAACTCGCATAGCAAAAAAATTTCGTTATGCAAGTTTTCCCCATAGGAATGCTCATTATGCGAGTTTTTCCATAGGGAAAGTCTAACTCCCATAGCGAAAATTTTCGTTATGCGAGTAGGATCGCTTTTTAAAAAACCTGCTTGTTATGTGAGTTTTTCACTAAGCGAAACGCTCGTTAAGCGAGGTTTGACTATATCTGTAAACGCAAACTAGTTACACAATTCTGTTGAAAAACAGCCAGATTTCCAGATACAGTACATGACTAAGTATCTTTTTCCTCTATATCATTTTATTACAGATGTTTAAGGCAACAATATGTTTATGTTCCATCTTCTAATTCACTTAATCCTATTGAGATAACTTATGCCTGTGGAAGGATAATGACATCATAATTAGTGGGTGATTTTCAGTAATTTACTAATTGCAGAAATCCCTTTCATCACCTGGAAGCTTAGAGAACCATGAGAAAAGAGTTTGATTATTGAAAATCAGTGCTGCCCAGTTGGGGGAGATTTCCCATAATTAAAGACTTCTTCTTCCTGTCCTCTCACTTCCATGGCTTTTGCTCAATGAAAGGGAATGCACAGGAATAAGTAAAGCTGCACACTACGTTTATAATTACCAGAAACTGCACTTACTAATGATATTCTACTGCAGGTGTAATTACACCAGCATGAATTCAGCCAAAGTAAGATTGCCTTCATAAACCTCATGGAAACAAGAAGAGAGGTTTCTCTGGAGACAACATCAAGGAATAACTATTTCTTTTTCTCTACAGTAATCAATGGCAAACCGGTATGTTACATTTTTGTTCTGACAAAACTCTTGACTGATGATTTGAACTGATTTGAAATGATGATTTTTTAAAAAAATTGCCATTTTTTTCTTTTCAAAGTTCTTACCCATGAGCTTGAGCCTTGAGCAGTCGCTCCATGTTACTAAGAAATACTTTTAAGGTGTCAGGATCTCGCTTTGGCCCAATCTCTGTTAAAATCAAGGCCTTTGAGATATCTGCAAGATAAAAGGTTGATGTATTATTACAACAGGTGTTCAAAACAGACCTTTTCTAATTTGTAGTGTATAACATTTTAAAGATTTTATAATAAAACTGAATGCATTTCTTTTATAGTTCTCTTTACAGACAGAGGCATTCCTTATTCCTAGTAGGTTCTGCACCAGCAATATTCTGTATCATAAATCTACATAGAAAATGTACATTTAACATTTTTACCACAATTATAAACACAAATATTTGGAAGAAATAAACACTTTACCTCGCTTTACGAATTTAATGTGTTCCACAGGACATTTTGTATTATGAAAAATTCATAAAGCAAAACACGGTTTCCCATAGGAATGCACTGAAAATTGTTCAAAATTTTTTGTAAAGTAAAACATGGTTTCTCATAGGAATGCACCGAAAACCAATTAATCTGTTCCAAAAAATTCTTAAAGCGAGGAATTTCAATGGATTTTCATTCATTAAGTGAAAATTACATTAACCGAAGTGTTCGTAAAGTGAGCTACCACTGTACATATAGAATTTGCAATGACATTCATTCAAAGGAATTCCACAATCTAAGACTTTGGCAAATTAACTTATAGTCTACATTAGAATTAAGTCAACAGTATTATCCTAGGCCAGTGATGGCGAACCTTTTAGAGATTGAGTGCCCAAACTGCAACCCACAAAACCACATACAGTAATACCTCGGATAACGCTAAGACGTGGTTCCACAAGTCTTGGTGTTATCAGATTTTTAGTGTTATCCAATGCATGTTAAAATCCTATGGGATGGATCAGATAACGTTAAAGCTCCATAGAGATACATTGTAACCGCACAGGCTTTAGCGGTTGTTATCCAATCCATCCCATAGGACTTTAACGTTATTCGATCCAATTCTCCTCCCCAGATTACTTAACGTTATGCAATTTTAGTGTTATCCGAGGTAAACGTTATCCGAGGTATTGCTGTATTTATCTGCTGGGCAGAGGGGCGGGGTAAACTCTGTGCTGTGAGGGAGGAAGCGCTCCCATTGGGCTGCTGGGCAGAGGGGCGGGGTAAACTCTGTGCTGTGAGGGAGGAAGCGCTCCCATTGGGCTCCTGGGCAGAGGGGCGGGGTAAACTCTGTGCTGGGGGGAGGAAGCGTTCCCATTGGGCTGCTGGGCAGAGCGAACTCTGTGCTGGGGTGACTGCACAGGTGACCACAGAGAAGGCTCTGAGTGCCACAACTGGTACGTGTGCCACAGGTTCGCCACCAGTGTCCTAGGCTGCTAAATACAGTGTTGAAAGCACGCTGTGAAAGGGACATTATTGCCTTTCACAATCTCTATGAAAACAATATTTTCAACTTTAAAGTTCTAGTACCTCTAATCCACTTTAATGTAAGCACTATTATGTACGTTACAGCCTCAATACAGTTTCCTTGCGAGAGTTATAATATCTGAACACCTCTTTTCAGGTAGTGTGACTTGACTGCTAGGAAGCTCATGCCAGCAATGAGTCATAACATTTAAATGGACCCCAAATGAACTATATTTTACTTGTTAGTTCTAGGTGTCTTCCAGCTAGAACCAACTTTTAGCAATTCTAACAGAGCATTTAAAGAAAGTATTTAGGGAGTTCCTTTCCCAGTTCCATATCCTGAGTGAGCTTTCAAGACTGAGCAAGGATTCAAACCCAGGTCTCTTGAATCCTAGTCTGTTCCTTTAGCTTTTATACCACACTGGATTATCATATCATATTTTACTTATCTGGTATTAAAAAGTTAGGCAGGTATCACCAAGTTCTGCTATAGCCAAATTGTAGAGGTTTATAAAAGTTTCATTGAAGTTATTAAATTTAAGCGGACAGTGAAAAAAAGTATGATTGTTACATTAATTTTATTATGAACTAGCATCAGCTCTCTACAATTATATTATTTAAAATATTTCTGTTAGAGTGCTTACAAAATCCAAACCAACCTTTCACTTTTGATACCTGCAGCCTTTTGTCATTACAATATGCCCCTTGACCTCTTCTACCAGTGTATAACCGTTCTTCAGTGCAGTGATAGATTACACCAAACTCAAGCTTTAGAGTGTTGAGAAAGGAAAAAGAACATGAATGCAGTTTGCCTTATATATATGTATAAACAGATTAGCACTATTTTAAATGAATATTATTGCATTATAGGCTACTTACAGTAACAAGTTTTGATTATTCCAGACTGAATAATTCATTCTCCTCACACAACCATGCGAGGGCTACTTTATTTGTTTATATTTATACCCCACCCTTTTGATGCAAACATCACTCAGGGCAGCTTACAATATATAAAACATGCAACATATCAGAATATATATTTTAAAAATCAGAATAATAAACATACAAAAATAACCTAAAGTAACCCAAAGAGGCAAAGCCAGATAGCATTAGATACCAAAACCATGACAATATTCATAGTAAACACTGATGATTCATAGTAAATCAGGAACAGTAGAAGAAGGGAATAACAGTAAGGGGGAAAATCCAGGGGCAACACTATATAGTTCTAATGACCTTATAGGCCTTGAAAGGCTTGCTGACATAGGTCTTTAGTGGCTTATGAAAATGTTAATAACGTAGGAGCAGTTCTAATCTCCACTGACAGTTTGGACTAGAGGGTGAGGGCTATGGCGGAGAAAGCTCTCAACGTGGTTATTGCTTTTATTTGCCTCTGGTTGGAGTTTACATGCTTGGGTGCTCTGAGTATAACTCCTGAGGAAGAGGCACTTCCTCAGATAGCTTGGTCCAAACCGTTCAAGGATTTATAGGTCAAGACCATCACCTTGAACCTGGCACAGGACACCATGGGCAACCAACACAGACTAGCCAGGACTGGCATGATATGGTCAAAACAACCAATATCCACTTTACACTTGCTGAAGTCTCCATACCAGCCTCAAGGGTAGCCCTACATAGAGGGCATTGCAATAGTTGATTCTGGTAATTACCAATGCATAGGTTAATGCTATCAGGGATTTCCTATCCAGGAAAGAATAGAGCTGGGCTATGCGCCACAGATAGAAAAATGCAGCTCTGACCACTGATGACACCAGAGTCAAAGACTAGTCAAATTGCATGTCCAGATTACGTATGGTCTCTTTCAAAGACAGAACAATGCAATCCTTTCTACCTGCAACCAGCTACCCCCTACTAGCATCACCTCCATCTTATCTGGGTTCAGCTTCAACCATCTACACCAGGCATTCTCAATTGCCAACCCATGGGTCAAACCTGGCCATTTCATCAGACCTACGATGCCCTCACCAAACCCGGAAGCGGAAAAATCTGCATACCGCGCATGTGCAGAACGCCACTAAATGCATTCTGTGCATGTGTGGCGCACATTTTACTTCCGTTTCCAGGTGGGCAGAACCACATGACCGGCCTGATCAGCTGCCCAGGAGGCATGGTCAGGCCCACGACCTGAAAGGGTAGAGAAAGCCTAATCTACACCATGACTGTCTCCAGGCACTCCTCCAGGCTCTGGATGGCATCCGCTGCTGAGGTGGAGAACGAAAGACAGAGCTGTGTATCATCAGTGTACTGATAAAAGCAGACTCCAAATCTCCTGATGACCTCTCCCAGTGGCCTCATATAGATGTTAAACAGCATCGGGGAGATCACCAACCCCTGAGGTACACCATACTGTTGCACCTAGGGGTTGGACAACTCCTTCCCGAGCTGTACTCTCTGGGCAAGGTCCTCCAGGAAAGCCTGACCCTCAATACCTATCCTGGTAAGCCTGTCCAGAAGAATACTGTGGTCAGTGGTATAAAAAACTGCTGAGAGGTCCGAAAGAACCAACAAGGATGATTTACCCCTGTTGGCTTCATTCAGAAGTTCATCCAGCAGGGAGACCAATACCTTCTCTGTGCCACGGTGCGGCCTGAACCCAGACTGGTGTGGATCAAGGCACTCAGTATCCTCCAGGAACATCTGAACCTGGTCTGCCACCACTCTTTCTATCAACTTGCCCATAAATGGGATGTTTCTCTACAGTGCTAACACCACAGGCAATAGCAGCTTATCAAATGATTCATACAACTGGCTAGGATCTCCAAGCCAGTATCAGTTCCTATGAAGAATATACAGTGATGGTACAGAAAGTCTTCACATGAGAGGACAATCTTCTTGTCAAGAACTACTGTATATTTAGCCTGTTTTGTTGTGTGGAGCTGCCATTATATGGAAATGTTTTCAGTGGCTTGCATGCAGCAGCAAATATGTAATAATTGGTCAGTAAACATTGTGGTTTTTAAGAACAAAAATGTACAACACTCCTTCCTTCAATTTCACAGAGGCATTCTGCTTAGCATACTGCTATGGCTGATTTGCTGTTGCATCAGTCCACCAGAGTAGCAGGAATGATAATACCAGCAGTGGCAGACTGCTGCACACTAAGAGATGAAGTTGTATTTGACCTAAAATTAAATCAGAACTTTTTAATTAACAGCAATCTGATGTCATTCCTGGTGCACCACCAGAATTGCACAACAGGATTTTGGCCAGTGTATTCTGTTCCACCATTTCTTGCAATCCCACAATAAGGACAGGATGTATATAATGACAGTAGATAAGAATTTTTAATCACAGGTTACAAATAAACCTTCCACTATAGCAGCATTTTCCAAAAACAGTAGTATGTTAAGACTACTCATAAAAATAGGTCTCAACAATAGTTTTCCACAAGACAGAAGGCCTGTTTAATTTAAAAGTTTATATATTCTTGTACCATTTGGGCTGTCCTTGGTGTACATATCCATCTATGGCAGAATATAATATAACTATTCACAACATAGAAGAGTTGGTTTGACTGTTAACTGAGTGTACTGAAACCTAGATTTCTGCAAGCAACCTGATCTTAAGATCACTAACTATTTGTTAGTGTCATTTATTCCTGGTAGCTGCAGCTGAAACCTATCTTACCCACTTATCGAAAATTAAATTATACCTCTTTATTAACAGCAAATCCAATGCTAACGGCCACAGTTGGAAACCTGCATAAATTAAATCAGTTGTTTAGATTACTGCAATTAATACACAACAATTTTCAAAAAAGGGATTTAAAAAGTGTTTTATGTCAACAATATGTTTTTTTAAAAACACATATGAATTATTCAGTACTAACTTTATGGAGTTTAGCAATTTACCAGTATGCAACTTACAACATGAATAGCTAACTCTGATTTGATTCTAAGAATACCTTCCCCTAAATATTAGGATGCTGTACAAATCATAGGAACGAAACGTAAGAGAGTTCTGTTAGTACAGGACTGAAAGCATTTTTTCCAGATGAACTACCATTGCCCCCTTCTATTTCCATTCCTGAAATCCAAAATAATGACAGAAATAAAGAGGAGACAAATGCTTCAAGTGACATCCAATGCTTTGGTAAAACACAGACCTTGTTCTTTTAAGTACCATCTTCACTTCCTTATTTAAAATACAGTTAATGGAAGACAAGTAAGGAGAATATGCACATTTTAAATAGGTGAATATCTTCTGGACTCTGAGAAATTTAATGCATATGCAAACAAGCCTTGTCTCGATAGTGAAGATACAAAAAGATATGTCTAAGTGAGAATAAAACAAGATAAGAGAAAAGAAGGAACAAGGCTCTCACCTTCGGTGTACTTACTTATGTACAAAATTGCATGTGCCATCAACAGGATCGATAATCCACGTAGGGCTGTCATTGAGTATGCACTTTGAGCCAGCAGCAGTAGCTTCTTCTGCAATAAACCTGTAATTAATGCACAGTAACATCATAGATGTGAAAACTCACTTTAAAATCTTACTAATACTGTACTTCTGCCTGTAAATTCCAAAGATAAGGATATTTATGCACAGCAACATATTGACCTTAAACAATCATTCAAGGGACAAACTTTTATCAGGCTACCCATTTCCCATGAAGTGAGATCAGGGAACACACACTGCTACATCAAGCAAAGCCTCAATGTTCAGTATAGATGTGATAAAAGGGATTCTTGTCTGAAACTAGGTTTTTGCCGTATTACATTTGTATCTCTACCTTCTAAACTTTTCAAATATTGTTTTGCATTGCAAGATACTGTATTGTAAAGAAATTAGTAAAGGGCTGGTCTGAGGGTGATCCGTTATTCTTTTTACATGACTCTGAAAGCCTGTTATCTTTCTAGGAATATTAAGAACAGTACAAAGAACAGTATTCTAGGAATATTAAAAACAGTACGAATAAGGGGCTGCAGTAGCTCAGTGGTTAAGAAGCTCATTTTGTTAGCTGGAAGGCTGGCAAGTCAGCAGTTTGAGACTCAGGTACTGCATGACGGATTGAGCGTCCATCTCTGTCCCAGCTCTTGGAGACATGGCAGGAGCCTCATTATGGCGTCCCCTGAGCCGAGTTTCTTCCGCAAAAATCCTTTCAACACAGAATTATTTCTGACACAAAATTATTATTATAGTACGAATAAGAATATATTATGACAATAATAAACATATTTTGGTGAGGCCCTTGTGACCTAAAGCATTTTTAATACATCATAAAACTATGTACGGTATCAATATACTGTATCAAGGGTTCTTACTAAATGTACTCTTGACAAAGAGCTGACACAATTTCACATAGTGTACCCATCCATACAAACAGCACCCCATGTTGACCAATCATCAGCGGTTGTTCTCAACCTCAGAAAATTATTATTTCCAAATGTAGAGCAAAACATACCATTCCTATAATAGCAGTATGGGCAAACATACCTGTGAGAGGGAAACTTCTCTTTCAGAGCAGAAACAATTACATTTTCCACAAAATGATCTGTTTCAGTCACAAGGTCTGTTGCAGTTGTTTTGGTAGACACCTGTTTTTCCTCAGTTAGGGCTTTCCTAATAATCTAGAAAGAGCATATCAGATATTTTTCATATTGGATTCCCATAAAACAAAAGCATACAAAATTTTCAATGAAACTGAACAACTGGCAACAAATATAAGAAAAGAAACTTGGGTCTAGAATCCAAAAGTCAGTCCCAGCTATAGTAGACCTACTGAATCAGCTGTTGAATAGTAAGTCAACATGTAAGTAAATCCTATTCATTCGGTGGGGTTTCTCTTGTGGGAACTAAATTCTGAGAGTTTAGTTATGCTTACTGGCAACTGCCTAGGTCAGGGGTTCTCAACCTACGGCCCATGGGCTGAATCCAGCCCACGGTGGCAAATAATCCAGCCCCTGCCCTTGCTCCAACCGTTGCTGGATTTGGTCACGGACTCATTTATGGCTTTCATAAACACGTTTTTACGACAGCCGTAAACAGTGGGGGGACCACCAATCCACCCCCCCCTCAGCAGTCTGAGAGAGCATGACCCAGCCCCCAACTAGAAAAGGTGATAACGTAGTGGTGGTGACTTGAAATGATACCTGAACTTCAGAAGGAACCTCCTGTGACAAAAAATAGGATTAGGATGGCAAAGTCTACAACAACTTTGCTCAACCTAATGTCTTCTAGATCTGCTGGACTACAATTTCCATCATCACCACACAAAAAGGAGAGCATCACCTTGGGAGATGGCTGCTTTACTTTCCACACTTAGTGCAGATGTTCATTTTCCACTGAGTTTCTCTTATGAAGACTTCTTTATGGTGGAGGCCATAATTTTTATTTTTAGAACCGATGCAGTGGCAATTTTCCCCTACAGTATTTCAAAATTAGGTAAATGTACAGTTAAAGATCAAGTAAGCACGTGACACATTTTACCACTAAAGCCACACTCATCCAGAGGTGAACAAAAACATGTCTAGAAATACTATACTCTGAACTGAGTTGACAAGACTGGCTACCACATAACTGCAAAATACAAATTAATTTGACCTTATCTGTGTAGCACACTTAGGTGAGCAGATAAGGTCAACAAAGATTCTTAATTTATGACAATATATTTAAAACTAGGCACCAATACTACAAAAATTACATTAAAATATTACTATAGATCAGCGTCTCAAAGCCAGCAGTTGTTCTATTATGTGTTATGTCAAATAATTTCCTATTAATTGGTGATCTTCTAAAAGTCCTGCCACTAAGACTGCAAGGAAAGTACAACCTGGAATATGAAAGTTTAAACAGCACTTGAAGCCCTGTGCTGTAGAAATCATTCATTGCATGGTTCCAAGAGTTCAACAAGAAAGTGATCATCACAAAGACCAGCTCTCTTGTGAAAGGCAAGGTCCCCCAGTTTTAACAAAATCAAAGACCTTCTCTTAAAAACAACACAGTCACTGTTCCACTGCACTGAACAAGCTAACCTCTCTCTCAACTGCAATTTTATTACCTAACTCTTAATATAGTGTTTGTGTATTCAATAGCAACGTTTTGTGTACATTGTAAATAGAAACATTTTGTGTAAACTTGAAAATAGAAACTCCACTGGTTGGGATTCAAACACAAAATTAGCAACTGATGAACAACTCCAGTTTCTGAGACGTAGTTTAAAGCAGGGGTTCTTAACCTTTTCAAGTCAGGAGCTGGGTCACACTCCCTCAAACAGTTGGTGGGCCAGACTGGTGGGCCAGCCGCCGCAGGAATCAGCCACAGACTCATTTACGTCTATTGTAAACACATTTACAACAGCTGTAAATGAGTCCGTGGCTGTCGTAAATGTGCTTATGATGGCTGTAAAAGAGTCTGCGTCGAATTCTGCTGGCGAGGGCTGGATTATTTGGTGCTGGATCTGGGCCATGGGTCATAGGTTGAGAATCCCTGGTTTAAAGAATAAAAGATTATCAATATGTAACCATTGTCAGATGTTATTTAAAGGCCAGGAAACCTCAGAATTTTATTTATTTATTTGCATTAATAGCCCATCCATCTGAGATTTTCTCCTACTCTCGGTGTTTTACAACACATTAAAAAAATCTTTAGAATAACAAGAGATTAAACACAAAGAATAAAGAAACCGAATAAACTTAAAGGATGAAATTGCAGTAATACCTCGGATAACGCTAAGACTTGGTTCCACAAGTCTTGGTGTTATCCGATTTTTAGTGTTATCCGATGCATGTTAAAATCCTATGGGATGGATCGGATAACGTTAAAGCTCCATAGAGATACACTGTAACCGCACAGGCTTTAGCGGTTGTTATCCGATCCATCCCATAGGACCTTAACGTTATTCGATCCAATTCTCCTCCCCAGATCACTTCATGTTATGCGATTTTAGCGTTATCGGAGGTAAACGTTATCCGAGGTATTACTGTACAGTAATACTTCATATAACATTAGTATCGAATAACACTAAAATCGCATAACATTAAGGAATCTGAGGGGAAGAATTGCATCAGATAACATTAAGATCCTATGGGATGCTTCAGATAACAACCGCTAAAGCCTGTGTGGTTACAATGTATCTCTATGGATCCCATAGAGGATCAGATAACACTAAAAATCATATAACACCAAGACTTGTGGAACCAGGTTTTAGTGTTATATGAGGTTTTACTGTATTAAAGAATCAGAATACAGTACTGTACAATAATACCTCAGATAACATTAGTATCGAATAACACTAAAATCGCATAACATTAAGCAATCTGGGGGGGAGAATTGCATCGGATAACATTAAGATCCTATGGGATGCATCGGATATCAACCGCTAAAGCCTGTGTGGTTACAATGTATCTCTATGGATCCCATAGGATTTTAACATGCATCGGATAACACTAAAAATCGTATAACACCAAGACTTGTGGAACCAGGTTTTAGTGTTATCTGTATTTTAAAAATAAAGATCAAGATTCACTGCTATACCGTATGACTCTATGGTACATACAGAAAGCGCTGATCAGACAACATGTGGCGGAGTACATTCCCTAAACCAGGTACAGTACAACTGTTGCCATACATGTATCGATACGACTCATCATGAGACAAACACTGCAATTCCTGAAGGCTTCCGGGGCTCGACGCTGGAGATCTGGGAACTGTCCGCCCAAACGAGAAGTTATGGCCTTTGGCGGTCAGACGGGAGGTGGGAGGATCTGCAAGCCTTCCCACAACACGAAACCCGACATGGCTGCTTAAGGGAGCCTGGAAAGGGGTGAAGAAGCCCCATTTTTGGAACCCCCTTCCCATTCAGGAGAGGGGGAGGAAGGACGGCTGGCTGGGGCGACCCTGGCTGGGGTCAAGGCAGGCGCCTTGTCCTCACCTCTCCTGCCTGGAGCGCCAACTGCACCGCCACCTCCAAGCACTCCTTCCAAGGGTCCGGGTCGCCGCCGTCCACCCCCGCTGCCTTCTTTCCCTCTTGCGCCCGGCTGGCGTTCATGGCCACCTTTTTTGCCCCTTCGCCTCCCTCCCTCTTCGCCTGTGTGCCGCCTCCTCTTCCTCCTCGGGGGCTGAGAAGGGGGAGCTGCCCGTGTGGGGAAGGCGGTGCTCTTGGCTCCCTTCCACTTTCTCCAGGGGGGCTCTTCCTCCTCCTCCGCCACCACCAGGCTTGTTTACTACACCCGCCCCCCCCCCCCGGCGCCTCTTCCCAATAATTCAGGAGCTCCCCCGGAGTCCGTCTCTCCTTCAACTGCCGCCTTTTTTCGTCCCCCGGGTCGCACAAGATGGGAAGCGGGGACAGCTCCGCACCTACAGACCCCGCCTCAGGGCCGCCTCCTTGGGTCAGAGTGGCGGCGCTCTCGGCCCATGCAGTGCGACGCCCAGGGCTCCCCACCCCCCGTCCTCCTCCTCCTCCTCCTTGGGCTGGCTGCTAATTTTAGGACGCTCTCCGGGCTGGTTGTAGTAACCTCCAAGGCCGGGCCCTGAAGCCGAGAGCGAATCACGGGCTGGGGGGGGGGGGCATGTGTGTGTCAAGGGAGGATGTGGTTCACAGGAAGTTCTTTGCTCACCCTGTTCTCCTTGCTCTCTCAGCCGCCCCCGAGTCGTTTCGTCTTTTTTTCATCCAGCCCCCAGTTCTAGCCATAGGTTTTTGCGCTTATCGTTGCCAATCAAACCTGAAAATAAACAATATGTACTGTACTGTATATAGTTTTTCCCCTCTGGGAGGAAACCAATTTTTTTAAAATTTATTTATAAATTTTCCAATAAAAAAACAGAAAAAAATAAAACATACAAAAAATTCCACAAGAGGATACACTTAGTATATAGAAAAAAGAACAATAATACATTATACAGCTTTTATATCACCACTCTTCAACCAATAATTCTAATACAACTATTACCTCTTCTACATATACAGTAATACCTCATATAACATTAGTATCGAATAACACTAAAATCGCATAACATTAAGCAATCTGGGGGGGAAGAATTGCATCGGATAACATTAAGATCCTATGGGATGCATCAGATAACAACCGCTAAAGCCTGTGTGGTTACAATGTATCTCTATGGATCCCATAGGATTTTAACATGCATCGGATAACACTAAAAATCGGATAACACCAAGACTTGTGGAACCAGGTTTTAACGTTATCCGAGGTTTTACTGTATTCTTCATTGCTTCTTTCACCTCTGTGCTATATACAATGTCCAGAGGGGTTATATCGATTTATACTTTCCAAAAATTAATTTGTTCCGGTACAGGATTGACACCTTTCTTTTTAACAATCACGTATTCCACAAATTTCCTCCAGATTCACCAGAATCTATTTGCTTGAACCAGAAGAGTAACGTGCCTTGGTGGGGCCCCGTATAAAAATTTGTTTGGGAGCCCTTAGGAACGGTAAAGATTTGTTTTGCTTACGCACATTGGTTGGGGGCCCCCGTGGCCCCCGTATAATTGATACGGCAGATACGCGGTAGCTACGCCTCTGGCTTGAACTATGCCTTTCCTGAAGTTTATTTCTCATGTCAGCTTGTCATTAAGAGCTAATTCCCACATTTCCTTATACCACTCTTGTATATCCAACAACACATTGTTTTTCCAATTTTTTGCAATACATTGTCTTGCCGCGGATAACATCACAGCCATCAGCTCTTTACAATCATTGCCCATTTTATATTTGTCCACTTCTGTTAGCAATGCAGTATCTGGTCCCAGCTCTATCCGCATATCCATTATATTTTTAATTTCTTTTTCAACTTTGCCCCAGAGTTCTCTCACCTCATTGCAACTCCACCACATATGTACATATGTCCCCATTGATTGCTTACACCTCCAACATTTATCGCTTATTTCCTTATTTATCTGATGCAGTCTAATTGGGGTCAGATACCATCGCCAGAGCATCTTGTAATTATGTTCTTTTACTCTTACAGACATAGTTCGCATAATTCTTTTTTTCTATTTTTTATACCAACTTTCTTCTGAGATTATCATGTTCAGATCTTGTTCCCAAGTGTTCTTCAAAACTTCCTGTATTTTTCCTCGTTTATTCATTATCTTATAAATCTTACTGACTATCCCTTTGATTCCTATACAGTACAGTATTTCCCTTTCTTATTTTAACCAGAAGCTCTTCAAAGATTGTGAGTTGCCTTTCTAAACCATTGTGAGATAGAAATCTCTTATTCCAATTATTTATCAGGAGAATCTTAAAGGAAACCAATTTCTGACGATTGTGTCCAAAGCTTCCCCTAAAAATTCTTTGTCATTCTCCCATACTGTACTTTAATATACTTGTTGGTCAATTCTACGTTTCTCTTTTAACCACCAGGTCTGCAATGTACTCTTTAAAAAACATTTTGTTTACTCTCTCTGTATTATTATTATTATTAATATTATTATTAATATTATTATTATTAATAATAATAATAATAATAATAATAATAATAATAATAATAATAATAATAATAATAATAATAATAATAATAATAATAATAATAATAATAATAATAATAATAATAATAATAATAATAATAATAATAATATGGACATTTCCAAAATTCTGAATAAAGTAATTTTATTTTCCAGATTCTGGAGATTCAATTCTGGCATTAGTGCACCAAGTACTGTATTGAACTCTCTTCATAAAATCTGGTAATTCTCTGTTCCTTTTTCTCCTGGTCTCAAAGCTGACCTAGCCAGAAGTGCTACTTCTTTTCAATAGAATTCTGCATGTCTTCAAAAGTAGATCTTAGTAACTGGCTTCTCCATTTCCAAATCAGGCATTCCTGAATTCTCAATTTGGATTTTATCCATCCGAAATTTCCAGAAGAACATTGTTCCCCCCCCCTCCATTTTGGTTTAATAATCACATCTCTAGGTATATATATAGAGTACCAGTTCTCTTTGAACATATCAAACACCACACATACGGTCAGACAGCATTTTGCTTCTTCTATAGAGCTGCAACAGTCCCATCATCCCCATAGTAACTCCTTTGCAGCTGATGGGGAGGAGGAGCCTTTCCTTCATCAAATGCAAAGAGACTATTCCCACCCCCACATTGATCAGACTCTGGTCAATAGTGGTGGAAGGCACACGGTAAAAGACACAACAACTGATCCCTGATCAGCTTTAATATGGTCCGTTCTGATTTATCCCATCCCCAGCACATACATACACTAGGGAAGGGATAAAATCAGTGGTGGGCATCAGCAGGTTCGCACCAGTTCACCAGAACTGGAAGCAGAAATTCTGGTTGGCCCCATCCATCCATCCAATTTTTGAAATAAAGTACTGTAGTCCTAATTCAGGTGTAACGCAGGGCTTTCCCCCTGGCCATGCCCACCACAGTGTGGTAGTAATTTTTTTTAGCCCATCACTGCTTATAATGGTACCTGTAATTGTTTGTGTATGCTTGTTAATAGAAAGCTGAAGCATAGATTAAAACTGATATATAAAATAAAGCAAATCTTGTACATGAAAGATGTATATAAATGTAATCCCCCCCCCAATTTAAAACCCAGCTTGTATTTTCAGTTTGATTATCAGTGAATTTAGCAAATATTTTCCATTACATTTCTGATAGTAATTTAGCATTGAACATTTCTGTTCCTGTTGCAGTCAACATGTTTATCCACCCCATTTGTTCATGTTGGAGCATGCTTTGTGGGTATCATATGTAAAGCCAGGTTTACGCATAATGAAATCTTACTCACTGGAATGTGAAGGCTGAATTTCTAGAAATCTGCTTTTGTTTTTCTCACAAGCTATAGGATCAGCGTGAAAAATAAAGCAAATATTGATCTATTATGCTATGTTGAATCACAGGCAATTTGGAAACTATTATTAGCAATTTTATCTTTCAGCATATACATATAAAGAAGGAAAAAACTGTTCTCTTTCCACAACTACTGTTCAGAGAGTGGATATAAAAGTTAGGAGCCATAAAGGTTGTTGCAAAGGTGCAGTTATGGCAATGCTATTTTTAAAAAAATCTTAATTTTACTTTTGTAAGAAGATTTGCCTTTCATTTATCTCCAGTACCTCATGCAGATGTATACAAACCCTGTACCTGTCACTCATTTGGATACTAAATTATATAGCAATTTCTTCATATTTTGATAGTTTTTTACATTTGCTTTCTTTTTACCCAGTTCTTTCTGCACTCCTTTAGCTGAATAACATACAGTATTAAGATGAAACTTAATGTAGAGAGAACCAGTTTTACTTAACTATGTATCACTGTTAAGGAAAGCAGAAAGTGTTTTCCCTGAAGATAGAATGTATGCTCCTAAATCTCATGAACATGGTTAAGAGATTTCCACACATTATAGCTGTAGTGTTCCTGAAAGCTTTCCACAGCATAACACTCTTTATAAACTGTAACATTTTTCTCCAGGAAGGAATTAGGGATACAAATTGTATAAATTCGTTTGTGAGGGCTTCAATGATTTTGAAACTAAATGGAACTACCAACCTCACACTCCTGAAAAAATCCTGTCATACCTGCTTTTATTGCTGGAGCTAGTTAGTACTTGGATGGGATAACATGATGGAATATCAGGCTATGGTTAAGATCCTGAACTTGATGACTGGAAGGTTGGCAGGTCAGCACTTCGAGTGCTACACGGCAGAGTGAGCTCCTGTCTGTTTCAGCTCCTGCCAACCTAGCAGTTCAAAAACAAGAAATTGCAAGTAGATAAATAGGTACCACTTCAGTGGGAAGGTAAACAGCGTTCCATGTCCTCTGGTGTTTAGTCATACCTGCAACATGTTCATGGAAACGTCTGCAGATGCAGACAGCACTGGCTCTTTGGCTATAAACAGATGAGCACTGAACCCTAGAGTCAGATATGACTGGCTTTCGAGCAAGGGCAACCTAACCATGAATAATCTCAGTCAGTCACAGCTGACTGCACTGGCTTGGATGGGCCAATGCTTGTTATCTGCTTCCCATGTCTGGATGCACATGGTGAAATGTTCTTCCAAAAATTCCCTGTAAATATTAATAACTTCCAAAGGATTTGAAAAAAAACCCATAGCTGAATCACTTATATCAGAGCAGCATTTTGATGTATTACCCCATTCTTTCTTACATGTCACTCTAGTTCACTGTGAAAGGCAGGTGTTTCCTCGTTCTTGAACTGTCCTCTAATCTGGATTTCATAAAATCTACCATAATTCAAGCTTTCATAACCACAGCATTTCATAACTTGACTTCTCAGACCTGTGCACATGTTCCTTATTTAAAATTGTTGATCAGATGTGGACTAAAATCTAGAATTGGTGTTGGCATTATCAGATGTCCCAATAGGGGAGGTCTCAGTGGATCTGATCCTCCATGCTGTTTTTGCTTGTTCATCTGTCTTCCAAGGACCAAATTTGATGATATTCTAATGTGCTGTCTGCTAACAGGAAGAAAAATCAGCACCTTCTCCTTCTGGGCAGTGGTGCATTTTGGACTCAGAGAGAAAAGGCCATGCAAAAAACAAAGGTGATTGTGGCAAATTGTGGTTCAACATTGGTAGCACTGGACTAAATCTTGCACAACTCCCTCCACTCCCAAATATGGAACTGATATTATTGAAATCCGTTTGCTCCTCAAATACATTGTTTTTTTTATGAACAGTCTTTTTAAAAGATACCCTTCATAAATTTCTCTGCAATTTATATATTCTGGAGAATACATGGTTAATATTTTGTTAATATTATTTATAATAATATAATTAATTTTATTATATTATATATTATTATACGTAATATAATTAATATTACCAACATTTTAATATTCTAAATTTACATAAAGATATCTTAAAAGAAAACAGCCTCTCTTCATCCAAATGATGAAATCATCCCCATTTTACACCTCATTTTAACTGACATGGTATTCACAGAGTTATACCACATCCCCTGTTTAAATACCATTTAAATTAAATGGATATAGAAGTTATTCTGAAAATTAAAGTAAAAAAAGGTAAAGGTAAAAAAGGACAAATCCACACTTGCTCATGGGTAGTAGTAAAAGATTTGGCTGTTTAAGGGTGCAGTCCTGTGCACATTTGCGTAGGAGAAAATTCTCACTGAATGCAATGGAATTTACATTTGAGCAGATATACACGATCTGTCATAGTCAACTTGATCCACTCCATGAAGATGCTTCTATGTGTAGTAATTTGATTGTTATATGCTATCAACTTGCTTCTGACCTGTGATGACCCTAATAGGATGTTTTTGTTGTTGTTCAGTCGCACAGTAGATTCCGACCCTCTGTGACCCCATGGACCACTGTCCGCCAGGCACTTCTGTCCTCCACCATCCTCCTCAACTCACTCAGCTCTGTGCCCATTGCATCCACAATACCATCTAGCCATCTCATTTTTGGCCGCCCCCTTCTTCTTTTGCCCTCCACCCTTCCCAGCATCAAGGCCTTCTCAAGTGAATCTTCTCATTTGATGTCCAAAGTACTTTAGCTTCATCTTTACAATTTGACCTTCTAAGGAGCAGTCAGGGTTGATTTCTTCTAAGATTCACCTATTTGTTCTCCTCGCTGTCCAGGGGACTCTCAAAACTCTCTTCCAACACCACATCTCAAAGGCATCTATTCTTCTGCTCTCAGCTTTCCTAATGGTCCAGCTCTCACAACCATACATTGCCACAGGGAATACCATTGCTTTGACTATACGAATTTTTGTTTGCAATGTGATGTCTCTACTTTTCACTATGCTCCCCAGGTTTCTCATCGCTTGCCTCCCAAGAATCAGTCGCCTTTTTATTTCATGGCTGCAATCACCATCTGCAGTGATCTTTGATCCTAGGAAAGTAAAATCTGTCACCGCTTCTACTTCTTCCCCATCTATTTTCCAGGGACTGATAGGGCCTGTTGCCATTATCTTGGTTTTCTTGATATTGAGTCTCAAGCCAGCTTTTTCACTCTCTTCTTTCAACCTAATCAGGAGCTTCTTTGGGTCCTCCTCACTTTCTGCCATTAGGGTGGTATCATCTGCATATCTCAAATTGTTAATGTTTCTCCCAGCAATTTTTCTCCCAAATTGTGATTCCTCCATCCCTGCATTGCGCATTATGTGCTCTGTGTATAAGTTGAATAAGCAGGGTGACAAAATGCAGCCTTTTCTTACTCCTTTTCCTATTCCAAACCACTCAGTCATTCCATATTCATTCCTAACTGTTGCTTCTTGATTCATGTACAGATTTCTCATGAGGCTTATCAGGTGTTCTGGTATCCCCATATATTTAATTACTTGCCACATTTTGTTGTGATCCACACAGTCAAACGCCTTAGTGTAATCAATGAAACAGAAGTATACTTGTTTCTGATATTCCTTTGTTTTTTCCATGATCCATCTTATGTTGGCGATGTGGTCTCTAATCCCCCTGCCTCTTCTGAACCCCGCCTGCACTTCTGGTAATTCTCTCTCCACATGCTGTTGCATTCTATCCTGTATTATCTTGAGCATCACCTTGCTAGCGTGTGGGATGAGCGCAATTGTTCAATAATTTGAACATTCTTTGGCATTTCCCTTTTTGGGGATTGGAACATATACTGATCTTTTCCAATCCTGTGGCCATCGTTGTGTTTTCCAAATCTGCTGGCATATAGAATGTAATAATTTGATTCCATCATCTTGCAGGGCTTTGAAAAGTTCAACCTGGATACCATCATCTCAGCTGGCTTTGTTGTTTGCAGTGCTTTTTAGGGCCTTTCTGACTTCACTCTCTAGGATGTCTGGCTCATGTTCAATGTTCTCATCACTGTGATTATCAGGGGTGTTGAGGTCCTTTTTGTAGAGTTCCTCTGTGTACTCTTTCCATCTTTTCTTAATCTCTTCTGCATCTGCTAACTCCTTGCCATCTTTATCTTTTATTTTGGTCATTTTTGCTTTAACGTTCCCTAGTTGATTTCCCCATTTTTTTTGAAAAGATCTCTAGTCCTACCCCTGATATTGTTTTGCTCTATTTCTTTGCACTGTTCATTCAGGTAGGTTTCCTTATCTCTCCTTGCTTTTCTTTGAAATTCTGTTTACCGGAGTGAATTTTTATGGAAAAAAATGAAGATTTGAATCCAGGTCTCACTGAGTCCCAGTGAGGTATTCTGTCCACTACACTACATTTGGTCTCACTAATATGACAACTTGTATTAAAACTTGACTATGACCAGTATGTAGATCATAGTCAATTCATTAACAACCATATCTGTGGATATGAACATGTGGATGGAGGTTTTGTGTCTACTAGCCTTTACTTCATGGGTTCACAACATCACCTACTCATGTGAAAGACCTTTTCATATGAGCAAAGATCCTGCATTGTGGAGCTTTCTTGATCACACAGAGCCTGTGTTACGGTAAAGGTTTCCCTTGCTCGAAAGCTAGTTGTATCCGACTCTAGGGGTCAGTGCTCATCTCTGTTTCTAAGCCGAAGAGCCAGCGCTGTCTGCTTCTGCAAACGTTTTCATGGTCATGTGGCAGGCATGACTAGACACCGGAGCGCATGGAACGCTGTTACCTTCCCACCAAAGTGGTCCCTATTTATCTCCTTGCAATTTCTTGCTTTCGAACTGCTAGGTTGGCAGGAGCTGGGACAGAGACGGGAGCTCATTCCGTCCTGCAGTACTCGGGAACCGAACTGCTGACCTCCCGCCTCCCAGTCAGCATCTTAGTGACTTGAGCCACTGCAGTCCTTATATCATTGTGGCATTTAATTCTATAACTATTAATATGGACATGAAATCTGGCATGGCATCAACGTTACTTGAAGACAAAAGATATTTAGTCTGAACTCAATTTACGTAACTCTTTGTTACGTTTACCCCGCGAGAGCACAACACAGGCCAAGCGTATCTAATAACGGCCTATTCACCATGGCAACCAAGCAGCAGGTGTTTGACGTAGGGGGCCTAAATCTGTAATCGCGTAGTGATGACCTCACTGAGTTCTTTCCATTCTCCTTTCTTTTTTTAAAAAAAAATCCTACTCTCCGTGTATAAGGAGCCTTGGACAGCGTACAGCTTCAAAATATTATTCGGTCATCACAGTCCGCGTGGTGACTCCCTTGCTGCCGTTAGGCCCGTCCTAAGGTTCAGACGAGTCGAGCAAAACCAAGGCAGGCAGTGCTTTAGACAGCTTGCGTCGGGGGGGGGCCTTTCCCCCCTTTCGCTGTCGACTTGTCTCAGGAAAAAGGGCTCGTGGGTTTTAGGCGTCCAAGCCTGCAGGCTGAGGAAAGTCGGTGATTTGGGTGGGCGGGCACTCAAGCCCCGCCCCCTCATCTTGATTGGTCGTGTTGCTCTGGGGTGTGTGTGTGGGCGAGGCGCTTAACCCTGCCCCCCCCCTCCGCATGTTTGGTATCTATTCTGTGTGGGAAGCGGTCAAAGGTGGGAAGATGGCTCTGCCCTCAGTGCACAGGTGCATCCAGGTGAGTGGCAGGGGGTGCTGGGCGGGGCCAGTGGCTTTTGTCTCCATTATAGATAGATTTCTCTGACTCACCTCAAGGCTGTGGCGCTCTTTAGTGACCCAAGTGCTGCATGATGGAATGAGTGCCTGTCATCTGCCCCAGCTCCTGCCAACCCAGCAGGTCAAAAGGAAGAAATTGCAAGTAGATAAATAGGTAGCCACCTCAGTGAGAAAGGTAACAGCATTCCGCGTTATGCCTGCCACATGACCATGGAAACGTCTGCAGACTCAGGCAGCACTATCTATTTGTATGTGAAAACGGAGATAACGGGTTTTTGAGCAATGGAGACATTTGCTTTTATCTGCTGCGCCATCAGGAACTGCAGAATCCTGTATTCCCAGCTTGGGTACCAGTTGCAAAAAGCAGAACCCACTGCATTATGCGGTCCGCATGGTAACATATCCATCAATCACAAGGGTCCCCTCTCCGACCATTGGAATTAGTTCCCCAAAGAAATTATGTTTTTAACCTGTTCGTGCCAGGCAAAAGTTTTGTTTTTTTGTTTAGAATATTTTTGATTGCTTAAATGTTGCTTGATTATATCTTTCAGTTTATTGTTTTCACTAAAGTGGTTGTGTATGTGTGTGGGCATAAGACTTTAGTGGGAACAAAAGGTTCTGCGCAGAATTCAGAACTGCACCCTTATTAATCTGATACTGAATCAAATACGGAATGTCTCATTTTTGCCTTTCAAGCATCTCAGTCAGAATTGTTAAGCTTTCTGAGAAGGCCAAATTCTCTGGGAATTTCTCTCCAAAAGCTTAGCTATTAGCAATAAAATATGTGGCTTCAGCTGACTTGGCTAACAATGGGTTTAGTAATGTTATGCTTTTTTTTTTTTGCCTTAGCCACCACTGGGATGGGGCCCCTAACCTTAAGGGCAGAAATAGCTTCCGTACCCTTGGTTTTATAGATACACAATAGGCTAACTGGATTCCCCAATAGGTTAGCCTCCTTCCATGGTTGGGAAAATCTTGAACGGTTACATCTGTATTAACAATACTTGAATCAGTAAGGAAGAAGATATACCGTCCTTGCACAGTATATTGTGTGCAAGAGCACTGGTAGCGCAGTGGTTGAACTACTGTACTGCAGCCAAAACATTGTGAGTTTGATCCTGTCAGGCATCAAGGTTGACTCAGCCTTCCATCCTTCCGAGGTTGTTAAATTAAATGCCCAGCATGTTGGGGGCAAAATGCTAATTACAGTAATACCTCATATAACATTAGTATCAAATAACACTAAAATTGCATAACATTAAGGAATCTGGGGGGAAGAATTGCATCAGATAACATTAAGATCCTATGGGATGCTTCAGATAACAACCGCTAAAGCCTGTGTGGTTACAATGTATCTCTATGGATCCCATAGAGGATCAGATAACACTAAAAATCATATAACACCAAGACTTGTGGAACCAGGTTTTAGTGTTATATGAGGTTTTACTGTACTTGAAACCTGCCCAAAGAATGCAGTAAGTTCTATGGGGTGGTATATACATGTAATTTCTATTCTTAATTTTTGTGTTTATATTTAAATCTTCCCATTTGTCCAGCTTAGAGGTGAAATGAAAGTAGGCAAGCTTTAAACAATTTTCCTGAAGCAGTCCATTAACAAAATGTTTTAGAATTATCCCATATCAGAAAACAAAGCAAAATTAACAAAACAAAAATAAAATAAAAAACACTGTAGCACTTTAAAGACTTACTGCTATACAGTCAAACCTCGCATAAAGAGCGTTTCGCTTAAAGAGTAACTCGCTTAAAGAGCAGAATTTTCTCTGAATGGTCGCTTCGCTTAACAAATAAAACCAATCAAAAACTTGCTTAACAAATAAATCGGGGTTTGCAATCCTCCCCCACAATTGGTCACTTTCAATGGTATTTCGCTTAAAGAACAAACTCGCTTAAAGAGCAATCCTGTGGAATGCATTATGGTCTTTAAGCGAGGTACAACTGTATTTTTATTGTTAGCTTTCCATAGAATTATCCCATGAGTCTTTCAGCAGTACAGTATTGTTGAGTAGAATACATGACAATAAGTGGTGATCGAGTTTCTGATTCTGTGTACATTGCTCTCCCATGGACAACACTTGAGTTAAATGGAGTTACACATTAAGCATCCTAACATCCTTCTGTCATGTGTTGTTACAAAATGATGATTAAAGATATTTTTTCACCAAGTAAAGAGAAAATCTGTGAAATACTATCCTTATATACGGTACATTTAATATTTGCAGGCTGGTGAATGTGTAGTGCAGGGGTTCCCAACTTAAGGCCTATGGGCCGGATTCAGCCCATGGCACCATTTCATGTGGTCTCCCAATTCTCCAAGGGCATTTGAGAAACAAAATGGCCACCCCTTTGACACTGTTGGGACAAAATGGCCACCCCCATCGTGTAGGCAGAGCAAAATAGCCATCCAGCCCTCGAAGCTGACTGAGAGAGCGTGACCTGGCCCCTGACTTGAAAAGGTTTGGAAACCACTGGTGTAGTGTGTGTATGTGGACATGATTAAGAAAAAGCAATCAATGGTTCAAGAGCAAGTTGGATATCTGTGTGTTTTTAAGATCTGATAAGGCTAAGAGAAATAGAAAGGGAAGATTTTTAAATCTTGAGAGATATGTTTATACGTATACTGTAATACTTGCATGTTATTGGTTTTGGCACTTGCATGTTATTGGTTTTGCAGGCTACTTTAAATGAGGTTTTGCAGACTATTTTAACAAGTTTTGCAGACTATTTTAAATGAGAAGATAGACTGAAGCTGGGGAATATTTTTTTTAAAAGTTAAAATAATGATATAATCTTCAAAGAGGTGTTGTGAAGGATGATTCTGTGCTCTAATATCTTGTGCATCAGGGTTGAAGTTACAGTGCAGTCTGCATTTAGTGAGAATAATTAGACAAAACTTTATACAGTAGTGATTTGAACTACAGTGCTAGTTTAGAATGCGGAAGGACAGAGTGGTTTGGAATAGGAAAAGGAGTAAGACGAGGCTGCATTTTGTCACCCTGCTTATTCAATTTATACACAGAGCACATAATGTGCAATGCAGGGATGGAGGAATCACAATTTGGGATCAAAATTGCTGGGAGAAACGTCAACAACTTGAGATATGCAGATGATACCACCCTAATGGCAGAAAGCGAGGAAGACCTAAAGAAACTCCTGATTAGGTTGAAAGAAGAAAGTGCAAAAGCTGGCTTGAGACTCAATATAAAGAAAACCAAGATAATGGCAACAGGCCCTATCAGTCCCTGGAAAATAGATGGGGAAGAAGTAGAAGCAGTGACAGATTGTACTTTCCTAGGATCAAAGCTCACTGCAGATGGGGATTGCAGCCATGAAATAAAAAGGCGACTGATTCTTGGGAGGCAAGCGATGAGAAACCTGGGAAACATAGTGAAAAGTAGAGACATCAAATTCCAAACAAAAATTCGTATAGTCAAAGCAATGGTACTCACTGTGGCAATGTATGGTTGTGAGAGCTGGACCATTAGGAAAGCTGAGCGCAGAAGAATAGATGCCTTTGAGATGTGGTGTTGGAGGAGAGTTTTGAGAGTCCCCTGGACAGCGAGGAGAACAAATAGGTCAATCTTAGAAGAAATCAACCCTGACTGCTCCCTTGAAGGTCAAATAGTAAAGATGAAGCTAAGAACTTTGGACATCAAATGAGAAGAGAGGATTCACTTGAGAAAGCCTTGATGCTGGGAAAGGTGGAGGGCAAAAGAAAAAGAGGGCGGCCAAAAATGAGATGGCTAGATGGTATTGTAGAGACAAATGGGCACAGAGCTGAGCGAGTTGAGGAAGATGGTGGGGGACAGAAGTGCCTGGCGGACAGTTGTCCATAGGGTCGCAAAGGGTCAGAATCGACTGTGCGACTGAACAACAAAAACTAGTTTAGAACATTAGAATCGATAGTGATTCTTCTTCTTGTTCTGCTGTATCTGACTCCAAATATTGGTGATCTTCATGGCCATGAAGACTGTTCTAAGAGTATATTGCAGTGGCCTTTCCTCTGCCTTCCACATCGCAGTATGATCCAGTTCTGCAAGTCACTTTCTGGTCCTGAGCCCTTTTGGCGCTCAAAGTTCTCATCAGCCCCAGACCAGTATTGATGAAGCTGCTGCCCTCAATCAAGATGGATTCAAGTGGGATTTAATCCACTTGGGGACCATCACCCTTCCCTGTGGACTTCAACACCCAAGCCGTTAGTCCTCAGGGTTGTCAGGCTAGTTAACTGCCGTCTGATATTCAGTGTTGAGTCACTGGCAGTATGGTCTGCTCTATTACCACAGCAGAATAACCTGACCATAGTGATTAGGGATTTAAAAGGAAAGAGTGAAAAGACTTGACAAGTGGAGAAGTAGGCAAAAACTGCTGGTGGCAGAGAATGTTCAGAGATCAGAATGGAGAATGAAAGAATCTTAGGAAATGATAAGGAAGGCCTTTCTGATGGACTAGATATTTTATAAAAATCCTGCATTCTTTTTTACTATATGAAATAGGAAAACTGCATGCAGGCTAGGTACTGTATTTTAAAGCTTGTTTAACCAGTGTTGACATACATGCTGAAATAGATTGCTCTTTGATTTAAGCCAATACATTTTTCTTATTTTACTACAGTACATTTGGAAATAAACATTCATGTGTCTAATCTTAGGCGGAAATTCTCTCATTTTTCCAGCTCAATCAAGAAAATCAGTTGCTGCTTAAAAAGCTGAGATATGCACGCTTAAAAAATAAGCAGCTGGAAGATGACTTCATAAAGTTGCAAGAACAGCTGCATGAACAAAAGAAGTTTATGGTCTCGCCTGTCACAAAACGAGAGTAAGAGTCAATTATATATTTTACAGATGTTCATAAATGTCCAAGATTCTAGTGGTCTGGTTTGTGTGCAGAACTGCCACCCTCTTATCCTTCATGTCATTCTACAGCCCCAGCGAGGTTTCCCTTGCTCGAAAGCCAGTCATATCCGACTCTAGGGGTTAGTGCTCATCTCTGTTTCAAAGCTGAAGAGCCAGCGCTGTCTGCTTCTGCAGACATTTCCATGGCCATGTGGCAGGCATGACTAGACACCGGAGTGCATGGAACGCTGTTACCTTCCCACCGAAGTGGTCCCTATTTATCTACTTGCAATTTCTTGCTTTCAAACTGCTAGGTTACCAGGAGCTGGGGCAAAGACGGGAGCTCATTCCGTCCTGCAGTAGTAACTCAGTTAAATAATAATAGGCTTGCATTAACTTAGGACCATTTGTGAGTCACCAGCTTAAACTGAAAGCTAACCTACATTTTAATAAATAGCTTTTCCAGTGTTGATTTGGGACAACACCGATGCCTGTATTCATTTCTAGCACAGCTTTTTTTTGATGATCAGTTTGATAGACTGCATGATTTTTTGTATATTCAACCAACTGTGTGAATGCTTAACCCTTGTAGGGCCCATTGGAGTTTTTTTTTATTTATTTCATTTATATCCCACCCATCTGGGATATTTTCCCAGTTGTTGAGGTTAAAAGAACTAGAGGGCCAAAGCTTCCCTACTTCTGGACTACTTCGTCTTCTTTAGAGTTGCTGCCCTAAATGGGAATATTCTAGTGTCTTTTGTACTGGGCTTGAAGTTAGGGTACAATCTGTATTCTGATAAAATAACTGGACAAATTTTCATAACAATTTACACAGTCTACAAAACATTTAAACTAGGTCCCAAAGAGAATTCATGCACAATTTATAATGGGGATAAGTCATCTTGTGAGGGATTTTCTTTCATGTTTTCCCATAGTGAACTTTGCAAAAGTACAGTTTAGTTGTATAGATGGATTTATAGTTAATTTAGTATTGAAAGATAAAATAGTGGAACTTTATTACTTTCTCATTTTTTTGAGATGATTAGACAAAGTATACTACTATGTTAGTAAAATCTTTCAAAAGATGGAGAAGGTTCTAAGTCACTGTATTTTTTTTAAATTTAGTGTGGTGGTTCAAACAGAAATCCCCCTATTCCATACAGGTGATGGGATTCAACAGAAGGAACATGAAGTAGTAAAGAAAAATGCTCGGTAAGCTTTGTATAGATAGCAAAATGATTTCCCTTCTTTCATCCTGTTCCTATTTATTTATTTATTTATTCATTCATCCATTCATTCATACAGACTGTGTTCATTCAGGTGTATTCATAGGTTAGAATGTGTACTGTCTGTCGAAGAATATCCGAGATACCAAAAGCAGTCTCTAGCTATTGTCTGAAATATAAATGTAGCATTTCTTATCAACTTTGATACTTGGGGCAATGGGTTTATTCAATTTACTGTTGGAAAGAACAACACAAATTCATTATGACCTGTACATCTTCTGGTTGTGGGGAAAAGGAGCAAATCAATTTATGCCCAGAGTGGACCAAACTGTGGGCGAAATTCCTGTTTGATTATATTCTTACTCTTTTGCTCTGTCTCTTCTTTGATCAAACTCAGATTATTCTCAGGCATTCTGCTTTCTAGATTTTCTCATTTGCATCCTGTAGTTTTTCTGAAATGGAAACAAGGGAAAAAACCCTTTAAGTGTAGTAATAATTTTGTGTCTGAAATTATTTTGGGTTAAAAGAATTTTTGCTGGAGAAACTGCTCAGGGGACACCTGAATGAAGCTCCTTTCATGTCTTCAAGATCTTTTCCTACTGAAGTGGTCCCTCCCTATTTGTCTACTTGCAGCTTAGCCACCGCGATGCCTTTAGGTATAACAAGTAGAATACATCAATATTACTGCTATATACCTCCCATAGTTTTCATGGGGTTGAACAAGCATTTATGTTAAGAAATCCACATTCTTTCTGATTCCTGCTTATTTTCTTCTCAGGGTGGTCCATATGTACAATAACTTGCAAAAAAGGTACAATAAAGAAGTAAAAATGAACCAAGGACAAAGTGAAACAATTGCAACACTTACTGTAAGTTTTGACATGTAATTTGACATAACAAGATGGATTGATTCAAAGGTAGCCAAGGTCTTAAGTTTGCAAAGACTGAGTTAGGCTGTTAATGACAGGACCTTGGGAAATTATTAATTCATAGGGCCATAGGAAATCAGGAAGTGACCGAATGGCACATAACAATAGCAATTATACAAACTATTTTAAAAAAGAAAATAAGAGAAAATAAGGTCTGTAATCCTAGGTGTTTGTGCAAAGTTCACATAATCTACTGCAGCTAAATGTAGCTAATTTATGCGTTGTTGGGTTCATGACCAGGTATATGATGAAGTTACACCCTGGCACTTTGTCAGTTAGTTGTGGTATATTACACAAACCTTATGAAAATACCAATAGGCTTCTGGCCTATATCTTTGAATAGTATGGAGTAGCTTTACATATTGCTTCTAAAGCAATTGCCACTTATTGTGTAGTATGATGGCTAGTCGAACGTACTGTATTTCAGTTAGCTGAAGTTCTGTAACAGTAGGTAATGTTTCTTGTGTTTTGTCACCGTCATTTTGATGCATAGTATTCTCCTATAATTCTTGTACCAAAGTTAAACAGTAGAAGAACATAAATTGGTCTTTTCGTCCCAGAATTTTATTCCCTGGCCATCTGTCAGAACCTAATCTTGCATATTTTCCAGAAGATGACTAAAACTTTCCTCTTCAGGCTGGCTTTTTAATGACCATTATTACTCAGATGGCTAATATAACTTTAATCAAATTGGGTAGTTTTATTTTTAACAACTTGTCCAGCTCAAGCATTTGGGAAGCATGGAGTATAAATTAATTTTCATCAACTGCTAGAGTAAACAGTTTTCTGCATGGAGAGCTCCTTATGTCCTTCTGTTTCAGTTTTTGAGTGTATAGAAATACGAGATTGGATCAAGATTTAGACAAAGCTCAGGCGGAGATATAGCTTGCATTTTGGATTGCTTGTGGCATAGTCTAGTTCAGGCTATTTTTTGACAATCAGACAAGATACTTACAGGAAATCAAGAATCCAGCCTACTCCTGCTCCGTGCACAATGTGGATGGTTTTGGTCCAGCTTAGGGGTGTTTAAAAAATTATGACGTGAGCAAAGAGTTTTTGAAATTAAATACATTTCTCATTTCTATACTAAACCTTTCATCTTTTAATTTTGTTGGGGCTCTGCTCTTTTTCTGTCACATTTTTTTTTTGTTGAATTGGGATGTAGTTAATAACTAATAACCTTGAACTGATGCACAAACTGTACTTCTAAGTATGTTTAGAATTGCAGGAAAACAATTTCTTGCCACAATTTTCTTTTTCTCTGTTCTGCCATAGGTTAAAATGAATGAACTAGAACATCAGCTTCAGTTGGCAAACCAAAAAGTGAAAGAATTGGAAAGTAAGAAGCTGCCAGCAAACAACAAGACAATTCAATTACAGAGAAAGTTATCATCTCACAAGTGCATGTGTAAAAAGAAAGGGGGCTGTTCCTGCAAATATTTAGGTAACTGGTTTTGCTCTGAACCTGATCAGAAGTTTCACCTTTGCCTCTCATATATTGGACCCCTCCCCTCCGTGTATGTTTTAGCAGTCATGGTTTCCTGATTCATTTCATCAAGTAATTATGTTGCAGAAGGGATTTTCAAGGGATTTGTAAAGGACGTAGACATGTTTTGTTTGAACACCATAGAATTCTGAAAGTTGAAGCTGCTTGATTTATGAAATTATGGCAGATCTCCAAATTATATGGAATAATCTTTGACCTATAATAATAATTTTGCATCAGAAATTATTCTGGGTTGAAAGGATTTTTGGTGGAGAAATTCTGCTCAGGGGATGCCTGAATGACACTCCTTTCGTGTCCCCAAGATTTTTTCCCACAAAGTGGTCCCTATTTATCTACTTGCAATTTCTTGCTTTCGAACTGCTAGGTTGACAGGAGCTGGGACAGAGATGGCAGTACATGGGTCTTTAACTGCCAAGTTGCCGGCCTTCCAGCTAACAAGGTGAGCTTAACTGCTGAACCACTGCAGCCCCTATTGACCTGTGAATAGTTTATTTTTGTTAATGTGCCTTGAAAAATATTGTAGTCTGAATTTGGGTTCTCACATTGGTGTGATGTGTGCAAACTAATATTTTTTTTTAATTGAAAGGTCGGCAATTAAGATTGTTAAGGACACAATTAGAGTCGCAACAAGAATTTGTTCTTCCAATTATTCCTTTATTTGAAACACCTAAATTATAGTTCTATAAAGGCTTATCATTTAAGCATCTGGTCGGCCAAGTCACTGCTGTTATATAGTGACTACTGTCACATTGGACTAGGGAGACATAGATACAAGTTCTCATTTTCCCTATGAGGCTAACAGAATGATTTTGGCTTGTCTGCATCTCTTACCCTAATCTACATCAAAGAGATATAATGAGGATAAATGGAGATGAGAAAGAAAGCTGGGAATTTCACATTCTCCTAAGAGGATGTGTTGAAAAAAATAACGAAAAAACAGTCCTGTGACTTTTGTCTAACTTTTTTGTTGTTCAGTCGCACAGTCAATTCTGACCCTCCGCAACCCCATGGACCACCACCCGCCAGACACGTCTGTCCTCCACCATCCCCCTCAGCCCACCCAGCTCTGTTCCCACTGCATCCACAATACCATCTAGCCACCCCCTTTTTCTTTTGCCCTCCACCTTTCCCGGCATCAAGGCCTTCTCAAGTGAATCCCCTCTTCTCATTTGATGTCCATAAATTAATTATATGTGGCTCTGTGTGCAGGATAAAGCCAGTATCAGAGTTGTCACTTTGTGGACCCACTTTCTTCTCTTCCCCTGACCCTTCTGCCTGTGCATCTTTTTACTACTTCTTTAGCTTCATGGGTTATATAAACCTGAAGATTGTATTTTACACCACATTAACTAAAGCTTGGTTCAGAACATCATGTCCTAGACCAGGGATTCCCAACCTACAGCCTATGGGCCTAATCTGGCCTGTGGAGCTCATTAATATGCCCTGCAGTGGCCATCCCGGCACATCTTGAAGATCCTACCACCACTGGAATTCCCAATATGTCACCGCAGTGGTGGTGGTGGTAATCGTGCTATTTTTGCGGCTTGCACAGCCTCTGCCGCTTCCCAGGGTGGCAGGGGGCATTTTGGAGCATTTTTGCTCTTTTTGGGATTTTTTCACCACTTCTCCACTGGGTTTTGGCAGCTAAACCATGGCAGTTGGGGACTTCCGGTGCCGGGAGGTGCTTACGTCAGTGCTTGGTCCTCAGCGTGGAACCAGGAAGTGCCCAACTGCTGCAGTTTAGCTGCCAAAAAGCAGTGAAGAAGTGGTGAAAAAAATCCCACAAAAGAGCGAAAATGCTCCAAAAAGCCTCCCACCGCCCTGGGAAGTGGCAGAGGCTGTGCAAGAAGCTACAAAAAAGGCATGATTCCCGCTGCTGCCATTGCCACCAAAAACTGAAGCAGTGGGAGCAACCATGTCTCCGCCCCCCACAGCTGAGTGTTGGGGTGGTCTTGTCTGTGGTGGGAAAACTTTAGGATCCCTTGTCCTAGACCTAGAGCATATACAGACAGAACATAAAGCCCACTTGTTGGAGTTCTTGCCTCCAACAGCCACTTGTCTCCAGCATCGACATGCCACTTTTTCGTGTGGTGGTTCCATCTGTACCATTTCCAGTGCCAATGAATGCTGAGAAAGGCATATATGGGAGCCTTGCAGATGTCAAATGCTGCTTGTGGTATCAACATTTGGTATGCTGGAAGAGCTAACACTTATATCCTTCAATATACAGTAAAACCTCACATAAAGAGCACCTCGCTTAGAGACTAACTTGCTTAAAGAGCAGAATTTTCTCTGAATGGTTGCCTTGCGTAACAACTAAAACCAACCAAAAACTCGCTTAACAACTAAATTGGGTTTGCAATCACAACTCACAATTGGTCACTTACAATGATGTTTCGCTTAAAGAGCAAACTCACTTAAACAGCAATCATGTGGAATGCATTATGCTCTCTAAGTGAGGTAAAACTGATATCAGATATTTATATTAAGTACTTCCCCTGCTCCTATGCAGAGAGGTAAGGAAAGTATATAATCTCAGCTGTTTGTTGTATTGTTACATTGGTTAGGAGAGTAAAAAAAGAATTTCTTCATTTTTTTCTAATAGTGCTGATCAAGAAACTGCTCAGGGCTGTGGTTTTGATGGTACAAGTGAGAAAAACTATTTCCCCCCACTCTCCGAACTGATCCGGTGAGGGGAAGGGACAATTGTTTCCCAGCACTATTACAGAGGAGCAAAGGAAAGCTGACATAGTGCTAATTGTCTGTTAGACAGGAAGGTTCTTCCTCTGTAGTAATTATTGGATATATATTCTTCTGTGGCACTCAGTTTGAAATTTGCTAATATAGGTTTAAGTTATATGGACAAAGGTTACTTGTGCTTTTTGGCTTAAAATCTCCTCAAATGATCTGAAAAACTAGTGATCCCAGACCACCCTCAAGGAGCAGTCTGGACATTCTGCTAGTTTCATTGACACAATCTTTTTTCCTCTCCAAAACTCTTTTACTTGAAAGCCTTATGTGTTTTGCTGTTATTTGCAGTTATTGGGCTTCCATGGCCTTTATGCTTCCATCCTGATTTGTACTTCCCCTGCTAGTTCCATTGGCCCATAAAAATAAATGATGAGGTGATTTTACAGCTTCAGTGGATAATGGAACTGTATTGTAAGTTATCAGTAAAATCATAACTGAGACATTTTCTGCAGTAGATGAGCAGGACTTCATATTCGCTGTGCTTTTTCAAAACAGGATGAATTTCTCCCCCTAAAGATATAATCACATTTTAAAAGGTATGACTACATAACAGGATTTTGTTGTTTAGCAAAAGTGGAAGGGAAGTTTTTCTTTCTTGTTCTATAGACCAGTTGCTTGTTGAGATTCAGCGTCTAAAGATGGAAAATGAAACAATATCGAAAGAAAGAAGAATGTTGAGAAATGAATTGGCTGCTTTAGACAAGGTAATTTCCTGTGAGGTAATGCAGAGAGATTCTGATTGCACACAGAATCTGCTTTGGGATTTAAATATTATTATTATTATTTGTTAGAAATTATTCTGGATTGAAAGAATTTTAGCAGAAGAAACTCCACTCAGGGAGCACCCGAATGAGGTTCCTCTCATGTCCCAAAGAGCTGGGACAGAGACGGGCGCTCTATCAGTCCTGCAGTATCTGGGTCTTAAACTGCTGACTTACTAGCCTTCCAGCTAACAAGACGAGCTTCTTAACCACTGAGCCACCACAGCCCCTACCAGCACAGTGAAACAAAGGGAATTTTAAAAATTTAAATGCTTGAAATGCAATTAAAATGTATTACCCACAAATACATCCATTTAAATTAAAAAATAAAGTAAAATCAGTTTTAAAGATTTGTGATACAATAACTGCTACTACATTTGAACCAGGTGATGCAGACAGTACTTCTTTGTATCCAGTAAGAACACACGGAACACATCTGTGCAATAAGGTCACATAGCATCTCTAATTTCTGACATAAGTTTAAAACTTCTTGTTGTAAACAAACAGATTTGTTTAAAGTACATAACCAAAACAACATGTACCAGTGTATAAATGCACGGAATGGATACTATGAATTCCAAGCCATATAAATCAGTAGAGTTTAAAATAAGATTAAAGTTGAGAGGTAAAATTTCTGTAGCACTTATTGTTTGAAATTTGCTAATTTCAGTTTAGTTTGTAATATAGGATGAAGAATATGCACTTGGTGATTCTGAAGTCTAAAAATAAGAGTTTAGACATTTAGATCTCCTACACATACACATTAGTCCAAGTTCTATGCTGAATTACAGTACAGCAATACCTCGGATAACGCTAAGGCTTGGTTCCACAAGTCTTGGTGTTATCCGATTTTTAGTGTTATCCGATGCATGTTAAAATCCTATGGGATGGATCAGATAACGTTAAAGCTCCATAGAGATACATTGTAACTGCACAGGCTTTAGCGGTTGTTATCTGATCCATCCCATAGGACCTTAACGTTATTCGATCCAATTCTCCTCCCCAGCTTACTTAACGTTATGCGATTTTAGCGTTATCCGAGGTAAACGTTATCCGAGGTATTACTTTATGTCACAAATAAAGTAGGCCCATTTAAATCAATGGAATTTTTAGAGGAGTTGATTTACTAAATTCCTATTGATTCAGTGGGCCTACTCTAGTGTGATTTACTACATAGAAACAGAACTTTGGATAGTGTATTTATGATATATACAGTATTTGTTTAGAGGAACACACATGCATTTAAAACTTACTGTTTTGTTTATGCAGGTTCTGTTTTCCTTATGTGAACATGTTAGAAAGGTGGGGTTTCATTGCTACATTGTAAATTTGACCAGAATAAAAGTAAATTGTTGTAGAAATAGAATTTGGTCAGCACAGAAATCAGTTCTTACAGAAATCGATTTTGATGTTTTTCTGCCTTTTCAAAATAAATCACAAACATGTACTGCAGATGACAAATGATTTTGATGATAAAGGTTAAAATTATTAACTTCCTAGAAATTAATATTAGATCTATATACAGTATTTTATACTTTCCTTTCTTTACAAACATTGGTTTTAAACTACCGGTAATTATTTTCACGGTCAATAAAAGAAGACATAAATTTTGAGATTCAAAAGTATGATATATTTAAAAGGTTTGTGCATAATTACTTTTCAGGACTTTTTTGATGAAATAGAAGATTTAAAATATGCTCTTCAAGAAGCCATAAAAAGGAATACTCAGTATGAAAAGTGTTTGAAACAACTAAGTTCAACTTATGGAGTCAGTCTTAAATCAACTATGACAGCTGGTAATCACCGTGTACCTTTGTAGAAATAAGAGTTCAGCCAAGATTGTTAATAAATTGATTGTAACTCTGTAAAATTACTTATTAGTGTAGCATTATTTTGCAATAAAATCATGTTTCTGACCAATTTTAATCATGTCTCTGACAAATTTTAAACTTTTATGTACTTTGTATGTGCAAAGACAGGCAGAAAGAAAGCGGGCAAAAAAAGAATTTGTTCCACGGGAAAAAGGGGGAGTGAGAAACCATAGAGAAATGAGTATTAAATATTTAAATCTTGTTTAAAAACCCACTCTGGTTTATGGATATTGTATATTTTGCTTCTGTATCCATGATTCAAAGTGCCAGGAAATGGCCTGATATTGATGCACAGTATTGTGCCTGCACTGTTCTGAATGTTGACAACACCAGTGGAAGCAATCATGCTAGAATGCCCTCTTGTGCTCAATACTGTTCACACTTGTCAAAAAACAGCCTTAACAATTGCTTTGTGTTTGGGCGGAGTGGTTAACTGATTAAAAAAGGAGTCAACTTCTGGGAATTTTACTTGTTTGGTGTCTGTGTGTAAATGGAAATTAGCACAATACTAGGAATTAGCAAAGGTCATCTCTGGGTCCCCACCTGGCATTCCTTGCTTTATCCATGGACCTGTCAGCACATGGCTTTTCAGTGGTACAAAAACATGGATCCAAGGCAAGGATCCTTATAAATGCACATGGATTTTACATAGAAACATTCCCAAACCACTGTCAAATCATAGGTCCCATCATTGCCCATAACCTTTTTTAATGCTATTCCGTGTCCAGTGAGCTCCCTCCATTTTAAAATTTGATTTTGCTCTTGAAAAAGAATGTTGAGGGTTATTCTCTTCCTTAGTTCTCACAGAGTCCACTGCTTGTTCTCTCCTTATTTTAGGTGGAGTGATACCAGCAAGAGGGTATATTTTCTCAACTGGTGTAGGTTTGAGGTATCCTGTCACTATATGCATTGCTTCATTAACAGTGATGTCAACTTGTTTCGTATGTGCAGATGTGCTCCATACTGGAGCAGCACACTCTGATGCAGAGACGCTCAGGGCCAATGATGATGTACACAATGTGGATTATTCAAGTGCTGTCTCCATTCCGGATATTGGCTATCATCATGGCAATAGTCTTCATGTTCTTAACTCCTTGGAACAGTTCTTCCTAGGACATTCCACACCATTCTCTCAGATTCTTTAGCCACAAAGTCCTGGGCCTGTCTTCCCAAGGATCCTCCCTTGCATAGTGAGATGGAGTATTCTATATTTCATGTTGTTCGTGATATACCCACTGTATTGGAGCTTTCTTTAACGGGCTTAAACTGTTCTTTATCTATACCTGGGATTCTCAACCTGCAGCTCATGGGCCGAATGCAGCCCGCAGCACCATTTCATGTGGCCTCCCCACTGCCCCCACCACACCTGGAAGTGCCATGTGGTGGAGGAAGGGCAAAATGGCTGTCTGAGGGAGCGTGACCTGGCCCCGGTTTAAAAAGTTTGAGAACTCTTGATCTATATGGCACAACATATCTACATTAATCAACCCATATCCTTCGGCAGCTGTCTGTAGAGTCAATTTCAAAAGCTTCAATTCTCTTTTCAGGTGCATTAGCACAGTTCTCAACCTTTTTAAGCTAAGGGCCGGGGTTATGCTCCCTCAGACAGCTTCGGAGGCCAGATGGCCACTTTGCCTTTCCTCCACCACATGGCACTTCCTGGTGTGATGGAGACAATGGGGGCGGGCATATGCAATGGTGCCACAGCCTGCATTCTGCCTGCGGGTTGAGAATCCCTGCTTTCATGAGTCAATGATTAAGCTTTGACCTCAGAAACACTGGAAATATTTGTCACACAGCTGGACTTTTGTTTAAGGGAATACATAGCATCTCTCTTTGTAGCAAGAATTAGACCTCTACTGCATAACAAAATGCTGCATTTTTTCCCATTTTTTAATTAAGTTTTTACAATATTAAAGCAAACTAACAAAACAATCTACAAAACATAAAAGAAACAATTACATACAAAAAAAGAAAAAAAAGTAGTTCCCACGTACAACCTACAGCGTTAAAAGATAAAGAGGAGGAAGAGAAAAAAAAAACATATCAATATACAGTAAAACCTCATATAACACTAAAACCTGGTTCCACAAGTCTTGGTGTTATATGATTTTTAGTGTTATCTGATCCTCTATGGGATCCATAGAGATACATTGTAACCACACAGGCTTTAGCGGTTGTTATCTGAAGCATCCCATAGGATCTTAATGTTATCTGATGCAATTCTTCCCCCCAGATTCCTTAATGTTATGCGATTTTAGTGTTATTCGATACTAATGTTATATGAGGTATTACTGTAATATAATGTAGTCGGACATTACTTTAGTTATTTTCTATACATTTACTATACTGTATAATTTCACCTTTATATCCACTCTCCTCTTTAACCACAATATTACAACTTTATTATTTTGTACATGGTACACAAAATGCTGCATTTTTATGAAGGGTGAATCTTGCATTTTCTATTCCTATTTTAATGTCTACTTCAGGATCCTACTTTTCATTTAACGTACTCCCCAAATAGAAATTTTTATCCACTCTTTCGATTTTTGTGTGTGGATGGATGATTATAAATCAGGGGTGCCCAAACTACAGCGTGGGGGCCGGATCCAAGCCTGATGACAATTCATCCGGCACACTATGCCCTCGTCACTCCCGGAAGTAAAATGCGCCCGTATGGTCTCCAGCCCGAAAACTTTGGGCATCCTTGGTATAAATAATAAACCACGGGGATCTGGGAGGTGGGCTACGTCAGGAAATCAACAGGGTCCGCTTTCGGTTTCCCGGATCCACCATTTCCTTTCCTGCAGCTCTACCTCAGCAGAGCCAATGAGAGGCGTCCCAAAGCGTTGTGGGTGGCACCCTTCTTGCCTCAGCTGGGCGGCCCCATGGCTTCCAGGTCTCGGCGGCGCGAAGCTTCCCCGGCGGCCTCCGTTGCAGAGGCGCGGTAGGAAACCTGCAGCGCGTCCCGGCATGGCGGGAGAGTTTCCGCGCCCTCCTGAAGTCTGCTTGGCCGGGGCTGGCGAGTTTGGCTTCCCCGCGGGGGGTGTGAGGAGGATCCAGCAGCCCCGGTGCAGAGTCCGGGGGGGCGGCGGGAGGGAGAGGGTTGCCTTCCGCGTCGTGGCTTTGAAACGCTTTTGCTTTCTTTTCTGCAGAGAAAAGGCTTTCCTTGCTCGTCAGACGCGTTGCTTTTCCGAGCTTGCAATGAGACGCTGCCTTGCTGTCTCCCCCGCCCCCTTCAAAAGCAAATAGCAATTAGCCACAGCAATTACACTTCTATACTGCCAACCTAGCAAGAAATTACAAGTGGACAAATAGGGACCACTTCGGTGGGGAGGTAAACAGCATTCAGGTGTCCAGTGGTGGGATGTCAAAAATTTTACTACCCCACCGTGATGTCATCACAGTGTGGGTGGAGCCAACATCATGATGTCATGACATTGTGGGTGGAGCCAAAGTAATATAATAATAATAATAATAATAATAATAATAATAATAATAATAAATCACACGCACACACACCTCAACCCACTCACCCACCTACAACACAAGGACAGCAAGGAGAACAGCAAGGCCATGCATAGGCGCCAAGCACTGTAGGTATGCATGCACACCAAGTGCTTGGCGCGCATGCACAGTGGGGGAATCAGTGAAAAGGTAAGCCCTGAAAGTGGTTCCCCCCAAAAGCTGCTACCGGTTCTCCGGGACACTGGGAAAAGTTACTACCGGTTCTGGAGAACTGGTGAGAACCTGTTACATCCCATCGCTGCAGGTGTCTAACCATGGCTGCCTCATGACCACGGAAACGTTTGCAGAAGCAGACAGCGCTGGCTCTTCATCTATGAAGCAGAGATGAGTACTGAGCCCTAGAGTCGGATACAACTGGCTTTCGAGCAAGGGTGACCTTTACCTTTCACTGCCTCGTAGCACTTAGTGCACTCTCTGGGCGGTTTAAATACCAATTAATTATAAGACTGCGGTGGCTCAGTGGTTAAGAAGCTTGCCTTGTTAGCTGGAAGGTCAACATGTCCGCAGTTCAAAACCCGGGTACTGCTTGACGAGGATTGAGCGCCCGTCTCTGTCCCAGCTCCTGCCAACCTAGCAATTGCTATTGTAGATATATGTGATATTTGTAACTTATCTGTAATTATTTTTATGCTATGGAATATGGTATGTAATTGTAACTGTTTCTTCTGTAAGCCGCCCAGAGTCGCTCTGCAAGTGGGGCGGCATATAAGTCGAAAATACAAATACAAATTCTAAAGAAATTGCAAGGAGTTAATAATTTAGTGTCGGAAATTATTCTGGGTTGAAAAGATTTTTGCGGAAGGACCTCCATTCAAAGAATGCCCAAATAAGGCTCCTTTCATGTGCTCAAGAGCCGGGGACAGAGATGGGCGCTCAATCCATCATGCAGTACCCAGGTCTCGAGCTGCTGATTTGCCAGCCTTCCAGCTAGCAAGGTGAGCTTCTTAACCATGGAAACACCACAGCTCTTTGCAGGGAGATAAAGAGGGACCACTTCAGTGGGAAAAGGTCTTGGGGACATGAAAGGCACTTTCAACTCAGAAAGTGCCTTTGTGTGCTTCTGACATAATTATTTTAAAGCATTTTGGCCTGAACATGCTGGGTACTCATTTTGTCCAGAACCTTGGAAAGATGGAAGGATGAGTCAACCTTGTTTCCTGGTCAGGCTCGAATCCACAACATTTTGGCTGGAGTACAGCAGTTTAACCACTGTGCCACCAGGGCGCTTGGAAAAGCTCTGAACCGGTGTTGGCAGTGCCATGCTGGCAATTTGGGACACAGGGACAAATCCCGATGTACCCCAGTCACTGGAGCCCCCCAGAAGTGGGCAGAAGTATGTCACCTGGTGGCTACAATCCACAACGTCATACAGTACTCCCCATAGCCCCCCCGTCCAGCGCCCTTTTAACATAGCCAGCATGCCCCTAATTCTGCAGTCACTCCCTAGTGACCCCTTCTTGATTACCTGAGGGACTGCAAATTTGAATGCTTTGGATGGAGCTTGCAAGAAGCAAATTAAGAAAGAGTCAAAAAGTCACAAAGAGCACCGGTGTCTTTGTGAAGCTTGTCAACAACACCCACGTACGAGTCAGCAAGCTTTTAAATAAGTATTTTTTGCCTTTTTTGTGCAAAAAAATTCTACTGGTTATCCAAATGAGGTTGGTGAAAGCAGAGTTGGTGAAAGCAGAGATGTTGCAGAGAACAGCAGTGGATTAAGAGTTGGAAGTATGTTTCTGTCAACAACATCTTGGTGGTCTCTGACTTGCTTCTGAGATGAAAGAGCAAAACTTCACCATCGACAAAATTCTTATGAAACGAATAACACCTCTCTGTGTTGTGATATAGTAGTTGAGCCTTGTTAAGATTATTGGCTTCTGTTGAGATAGAACAGTGTTGCCTTAGCTTAGAAGGTTCAAGGCACTTCACATTCTTTATTAATGTACAGGATTGTTTTTATGGTTAACCAGTTAATCACTGACTTAGTGGCAATATGACAAGAAATTGCAAGTAGATAAATAGGTACCACTTTGGCAGGGAAGGTAACTGTTTTGTGTACTTCTGCATCAAGTCATGCCTGCAACGTGACCGTGGAAACAGCTGCGGATGCCAACAGTCCTGGTTCTTTGGCTGTAAATGGAGATGAATGCCCTGTTACTGCAAAATGCTGAAGTAGCTCTGTTCAATTTCTTGAGTAGTATTTCTCCAATATTTTGATTGAAGAATACGATATACTGGATTGAATTGCTACTGAGTTCTTAAAACATATTTGAGTTTGAACAGAGGATTTACTGATAACATTGCTTGTGCTGCCTCTAGGGCCTGATCCAGTTGTCTATTCCAGGAAGCACATGGCTTGAATCATTTCTGGGGGCAGGAGGGATGAGCGACACATTAAGTGCTTTGAGATAGATCCTAAGCATTTTTAATAATATTCACTGTTTGTGGTTGTTAAAGACTGTACTTGGAGTGTAGGCCAAGACAAGAGTGTTTTATATCTTAATTAGGGTAGGAAATTGCTACAAAGCATTGTAAATCTGAAATTGTTTCTGACAGACACTTCCTTAAACATGTACTATGTTGAGTCAAGATGGATGCACAGTTATTTTCTTCAGTAACTCCCCTCTGCCCCCTGTATTTTTGCCCCTCTGTCTTTCTGTTGTTTCATTGCAGTGTGATAGTTGTTAACAAAAAGAGATACCTACACGACCCACAATGGGTAATTTATGGTCTGCCTTCAACATTGTACATCCTTTTCTGTGTCCCCCACAGAGTTTCTGGTTGATATGAAGAACGGTTTGAAACACATGTTCAACCTGACTGTCCTGGAGAAGTGGATCTTACTGCCATCTGTGCGGAATAAAAGCTGTCTTTAAGCTGAGATGGCAGTTGTACACCCAAGCATTGCAAACATTTTTTCTCAGAGGAGGAGGAGAAGCACTTTTATACTTATACTTTTTTCACTTATTGTTTCTGTGTTTGTCTTCTGTGAATTTTTAATTTATTACATTGTTATAATTCAATGTCACTGGCCACAGCTAGAAGGTCAGTCATCAACAGCAAGTAAACAGACATCAGATTCTATTTTGAAAGCAATGTTTTTATCAGATACTCATCTTCTTGGTCATGTCAATGGACACTGGTTAGACAAACTAAGGAGGTGAGCACTAAGTATGAGTAAAATGTTGTAACTTGTTCAGTTTATGTTTATAATCAGTCTGTTGTATGCTGGATGCTAGGTTTAAAAACTAATTCAAAGCCTGATAGTTGATTTTCTGGCATCTAGTTCCTTAATTAAAGTAAAATTGAATATTGCAAAAATGTTATCATGTACTGATGTAGGCTTCTGGGAATTGAGTTCCCCCTGTGGGGTGTGTGTCCCACATTGGGAACCACTGCATTAGATATAATCAAATGTGGCAGAGCATCGTGTAATATACTAATGTTTGCCCACTACAGGGCTTAACTTGAGACTGTTGTCTATCTCTGATTGTCCCTTACTATAATGACATAGTGACAGAACCCATCTGCTTTGTGTGCCACAACAATTTTGATCTAGTAGTTTGCAGCATGCACCATTGTGACAGTATGAAGGCATATCGCCCGTCAGAGTGATGGGCTCTTCGGTTGTACACTCAGAATTGTTACTCCTGGTACTACTCTCACAGTTGTGTCATGGTTGATCATCTATTGCCAGCCCTAACATTGATTGGCTGAAATCCAATAGTAAGTCAGAGTAGGCCATTGAATTAGTGGAGATTTGGTGACTCAACTGCTCTGAAAGTTCCACTGATCCGGTGGGCCTATACTAGTTGCAACTTGCTACTGGATTTCAGCCAGCGTTTGGACTTCCCTTTGAACTACTTATTTGCCGGTTTATATGGATCAAGAGCAGAACAGAGTTCAAGCTTTGGATACATTTACAATAAGAAAAGTCTTAAAATCAGATCAATTTTGCAGTCTGAACTGCATTGCTGAGGAAACATCTGTATTTTGGGGTACCAAATTTCTTCACAGTTCTGTTGATAGTTATTTTTCATGCAAGCCTGATTAAATTCCTGACTCTTTGGCTCTATGACAGTGATGGTGAACCTTTTAGAGACAGTGCCCAAACTGCAACCTAAAACCCATTTATTCATCCTGAAGTGCCAACATGGCAACGAGGGAGGGAGGAAGTGTTCCCATTGGGCTGCTGAGCAGAGGGGTGGGGCGAACTCTGTGCTGGGGGGAGGGAGGAAGCACTCCCATTGGGCTGCTGGGCAGAGAGGCGGGCAAACGCTGTGCTAGGGTGACGGGGCTCATGCCCACAGAGAGTGCTCTGCATGCCCTCTCTGGCATGCGTGTCACACATAGGTTCGCCACCACTGCTCTATGATATCTATTCCAGATTTTTTTTAAAATAATGTTGCCAGAGAGTGACAAAGAACCAGTTCTTTATTCACATGTCATTGCTTTCCACCAATACTTTGTGATATTTGTTGTAATATCTTGGTTCAATTTCTTGTTCTTCTATTATTAGAGAATGGCAAATGGAGAGAGCCTTCCAAACTGCTCTTTGGTTTCTGCAGCCAGAAATTGTTTTTATACTTGGCGATGTCTTTGATGAAGGAAAGTGGAGCACTTCCTTGGTTAGTTCTGTATAGAATGTTAAAGTGTTTGGGAAAACAAAATAGGATTGAAATAATAATGCACAAAGGAGTGAGAATAGGGAAGGAGTAAGTTTTTCTGAAGCTTGGTTTGTTAGCTAATCTGTAGGTAGAGTTACGTGTGTTTTTTGCTGGAACTCCAAGGTACACTTATCAGTGATAAATAAGCTTATGTTGAAAATCTAGGAATTCTGAGCCTGGGAGTTTTATGAGAACTCTTGACTTAAATAGACCTCACAGTACTTTTGCCCAAAACCTAATTCTTGTTATTTTCTATTTCTTTTTTTATTCTTAATTGCAACAGTATAATTCAGGGTAGATGACAATTATTTTATTGTTGCTTCTCTTAAAAATGCAGTGATCAGAATCCCTTGACTGTTTGCTGCATATTACACAGTGGTCCATCAGTGGATCTTAATCTTTTCCCTTGCCCTGGAGTGATAGTACTGTACTTTGAAATTTCTAAAGCCATGGGACCAAACTGGCCTTAATTACTAGCATTTTTTGTACCACCAGACTGCTTAATTGCTGTGGCAGGAGTTAAAACCCTGGAGATACAGTAATACCTCGGATAACGTTTACCCCAGATAACGCTAAAATCGCATAACGTTAAGTAATCTGGGGAAGAGAATTGCATCGAATAACGTTAAGGTCCTATGGGATGGATCGGATAACAACCGCTAAAGCCTGTGCGGTTACAATGTATCTCTATGGAGCTTTAACGTTATCCGATCCATCCCATAGGATTTTAACATGCATTGGATAACACCAAAAATCGGATAACACCAAGACTTGTGGAACCAGTCTTAACGTTATCCGAGGTATTACTGTACACTGTCCCCAGTTTCTTGAGCTAAGTTTAAGATGGTGGAAAATGTGTACCAGGCAGAGTTAATCAGTTGGCACTAGGCTGCCCATGTGTTATTTCTTGTCTATAAATAATATCATAGAATACACTGATGTGAATTGTTTTCTTCAGTTCCAGGTAATGGTGACCTTGTGTTGCCAGCTAATCTTTCTCACACTAGGTCATGCAAATGGAGCTGCAGAATGAACTCACCAAAAGGTGCCTTCATTTTTGCAGTTTCACATCTGGCCTAGACATGGAAGAAGTGTAAAACTTAATGACTCGAAGCATCCTCAAATATTGTGGTATTTTTGAACCACAATTGGGCATACCCTAGTAACGGCAGCCTTGTGTTCCTGGCTAATCTTTCTCACACTAGGTCAAGTGGAAGGAACTGCAGAATGAACTCACCAAAAGGTGACTTCATTTTGGCAGTTTCACATCTGGCCTAGACATGGAAGAAGGATGACTTAGAGTATTCTTTTTAAAATACAAATTATCTGAAATTAGAGGACTACTTCAACCCAGTTTTTAGAAAACAGAACTGGAATATGTAGTTTAGAAGAGTCTGGAGAGATTTACCAGTCACAATTAATTCAGTGTATGTACCAAACATTTGGAAATCCACTTGTGTTGACTTAAGTAATCATTGTTAATAGAGTCAATTCTTTGTGAATAGTAGTACTATACACTGGAACCTCATACAACAATTGCCTCATATAGCAACAAAATTGTATAACAATTGGGTTTTGGGGGGAAAATGGCATCCTGCACAAAAATTTTCTTATGGAAAAAATCGTACAACAATTTTTCAATGGAAAAAACCACAATTGTTGTACGATGCATTCCATAGGGAAAATTGCTATACAATGCATGCATTGTATAGCAATTGTTTCATACAATAACGAGTCCCGTGGAATGTATTAAAATCGTTATATGAGGTACCACTGTATCAGATTAGTTAACAGCCAAAAACAGGAAATAGTCACTTAATCCAGATTTTTGTATTAACAAAGAAAAATAATGCTGGATTAATAATATTGAGATACTGAGTATGTCTTGAAAATTTGTTCTAATAGTTCAGTTTACATGATTGTGTATGAGTTTAAATCATTGTTTCCCAACCTTTGGTTTTTGGACTTCAATTCCCAGAAGCTTAATTCAGTTCTCCAAAGCACTGATCAGCAGGTGTACTGATTTAGGCTTGTGGGAATTGAGTCCCTCTGTAGGGTGTGGGCCCCACATTGGGAACCACTGGTTTAAATGGACCCTTGCTAGCTTGTTGCCTCAAAGTTGTTATTGGAGTTCAGAGTTCTTAGTAGTGCCAGCCAGTCCAGCAGGCAGTGCAATGAGGGTTTTAATTCCAGAGCTCTTGGAGACCCACAGATTTCCCAAACTCATTCTCAAGCCTCTGTGTGAATTTAATTGCAGTAAGGATATTGTAGGTGTTCTTAACAAGTTTGAACTAATGGTGGTTGGCTTATGTATTATGCATTTTAAAAACCTTCACCCATTTTCTTACAGGCTTGGTCAGATGATGTGAGACGCTTTCAGAAAATGTTTAGGCATTCAGCACACACTGAGCTGTTTGTTATAGTTGGAAATCATGACATTGGCTTTCATTATGAGTGAGTATTTTTTAAAAACAACAACACATTTTTTTACTGAGAGGATTCATTGCCAAGGTTGGAATGACCATTGTAAACTTGTGTTTGAATATATGGAGCAGTGTGCAGTGAAGCTTCTCTTACAAAAGCAAAATCATATGTGCTATTTTCTCAGTTTTTCTGCTTGCTCCCAACACATTAAGAAGACAAAAGAAAATGCTTCAGCCAACTGGAAGAAATCATGTACTATTCTGTCCTGGTAAAGTGCATAAAGGCAAGCTGTTAAATATATACAGTAATACCTCGGATAAAGTTTACCTCGGATAACGCTAAAATCGCATAACGTTAAGTAATCTGGGGTGGAGAATTGCATCGAATAACGTTAAGGTCCTATGGAATGGATTGGATAATAACCGCTAAAGCCTGTGTGGTTGCAATGTATATCTATGGAGCTTTAATGTTATCCGATCCATACCATAGGATTTTAAGATGCATTGAATAACACTAAAAATTAGATAACACCAAGACTTGTGGAACCAAGTTTTAGCGTTATCCGAGGTTTTACTGTACCTCTGTATGAAGCCATAGCATTGAAGCTGTTTTCAGTTTAGTTTACTCTTGAAGATTATTGAGGCAAAACTGCTTTCTAGAGTTCCTTTAAACTAGGGATATACCTTCATACTGTATTCCGAAATATTTGAAATTCACCAAATAGTGCCATATTTGAATTTGTTGTTGTTCAGTCGCACAGTCGATTCCGACCCTCTGCAACCCCATGGACCACTGTCCACCAGGCACTCCTGTCCTCCACCATCCCCCTCAACTCGCTCAGCTCTGTGCCCATTGTCTCCACAATACCATCTAGCCATCTCATCTTGGGCCGTCCCCTTCCTCATTTGCCCTCGACCTTTCCAAGCATCAAGGCTTTCTGAAGTGAATCCTCTCTTCTCATCTGATGTCTAAAGTACTTTAGCTTCATCTTTATTATTTGACCTTCTAATGAGCAGTCAGGGTTGATTTCTTCTAAGATTGACCTATTTGTTCTCCTCGCTGTCCAGGGGACTCTCAAAACCCTTCTCCAACACCACATCTCAAAGGCGTCTATTCTTCTGTGCTCAGCTTTCCTAATGGTCCAGCTCTCACAACCATACATTGCCACAGGGAATACCACTGCTTTGACTATGCGAATTTTTGTTTGCAATGTGATGTCTCTACTTTTCACTATGCTCCCCAGGAATAGCTCCAGATATATTCAAATCTGATAGTTTTGAATATCTGCATAGTTTTGAATATCTGCAATAATAATTCATAACATCCGGTGTCCCATTTTCACCTGTACATCAGAAAGCAAAATGGTTGGTTTCTGCTTGTTAGTGGATGAGGCAAAAGTGAAACCTATTTCTCAGGCGTTCTGAAGTGATAGGTTGAAAAATAGTTCTTCAGCCACTCTGGTCCCAATTGTAGTGAAGAACTTACTTTCTCCTGATTGGGGTTGCTATGGGTTCCCCAACAGAAGGAGGGGGGGGGAGTTGAGTTAAAAACCTGTAAATGATGTCCATCCATCCAAATTTTATTCCCCTGCTTGATACACCCCAGATGGACTTTGCTTAATATAATAATTCCCTGTTGTTTCATAACACACTAATCAACAAATTTACGAATCCTAAATTTATTCCTAACTATATTAAATACACAAGGTATAATGAGATGTAGAGAATGTAAATATAAGTTGAGGGTTCAGAAAAGTACACATAAAAAGTGCAAAGCAGGCTTGCACTAGAACAGTGATGGTGAATTGTTTAGAGATTGTGTGCCCAAACTGCGACCCCAAACCTGCCCCTCCCTCCACCTGCTACCCGACTCACACCACATCTATTGTCCCCACCTTCCAGGTGTGATTTTTACCAATGAGGTGTGCAGTGAGTCTCCCCTCTTGCCTCCCTGTTGGCGGAGAAAGAGGTGGGTGGAGAAGAAGTGCTGCCATTGGCACTGGTGGGGCAGGGCAGAAGTTGCCCGGTGGTGCCCGCTGCTTGTAGCGGAGTTTCCTGTTCTGAGGCAATGGCGTGCGTGCCCACAGAGAGGGCTCAGAGTGCACCCTCTGGCACACATGCCATAGGTTCACCACCACCGCACTACAGCATATCCCAACAGCAAGAATTCAGGGGATTTAGAAGAAGCTATAACCACTTTTCAACTAGAAAGAACCAATGTGAACTTAATACTTTTTGGTGACTGTGCCTACTTCTAGATTTCACTGGTAGAGACAGATATCACCTCTCCAATAGTAGCATGCTCAGCACACTGCTGGCAGATAAAATGGGAACCGTGTCAGCGGCTTCCTTATGCGGGGTAAGAAACATCAGAGGGTAAAGGTTGAGTCATCAGCCAAGGAAGCAGGGAGGTAAAGATGGGTAAAGAGCAAGAAATGGGAAGCAGGAAATGTCAGATCCACATCTCAAGAATAAACTCCAGGATACTGTACTTTGGAGTTTGTTGATGGGGTGCAGGAAAGGCTTTCTGCAAAGATAAAAAAAATATGCCAGGATTACTTATCACTTGGAGATTATAGCCATTTTCACACATGGAAAACATTGGTGTCTATGTTTGTGAAAAACTGGAACCTGATTACCAATTTCTATCCTAAATAGCTCTTAGCTGTATGGTGCTGCCAAATTTATATTGGGGTGTCAGGCAACTGGTACAACATCAGCAGTTGGCCAGGGCACGAGTGGTATACCCGATTGGGGCGGGATAATAAATGTGAACAATAAATAAATAAATAAATAAATGTGTTTCCTACCCATTTTTTCCTCTTACAACAATACTGTGAGATAGATTTGACCCAAGGGAGAGTACTAGGCCCAAGTTACCTGATGAGATTCTTGCTCCAATGGAGATTGGAATGCGGGTGTCCCACGTCCCTGACTCACACTCTTACCACTGGTTCTTTGTTGCATGCTAGAACCTGTGCTAGAAGATGGTGCATACATTCTATATGACCTGCTGCAATATGGGATTCTTGTATTTTAACTGCTGTTTTGAACATAGACCACTAGATTTATCATTGTTTCAAGTTTTTACTGAAAGGTATGTATAATCAGTTCTAAATCAAGTAAATCAAATTTATTACTATTGTCCACAGAATGACCGCATTCAAATTGGAACGTTTTTTGAAAGTTTCCAATTTTACTTCTGAGAAGCTGATAACTCGGAAAGGAATAAAGTAAGTGCATTTTCTTTTGTTTATTTCCACCTTGTAAATGGGGGACTGCGGTGGCTTTGTGGTTAAGATGCTGAACTTGATGACTGGAAGGTCGGCAGTTTGAGGCCTGAATGCTGCATGATGGAGTGAACTCCCATTTCTGTCCCAATTCCTGCCAGCCTAGCAGCTCGAAAGCAAGAAATTGTAAGTAGATAAATAGGTACCACTTTGGTGGGAAGGTAGCAATGTTCCATGTGCTATGGCATCTAGTCAGACAATGCTGGCTCTTTCGCTGTAAACGGAGATGAGCACTGAACCCTAGAGCTGTACACTACTGGGTTTTGAGCACGGACAACCATTTGGGTGTCTTTCAAATACTAGGTGACCATTTGAGGGAGGAGGGGGTCGACCAAAAGTTACGGAAAGTCACAGGGGGGAAGGAAGGTTTGGTGTGAAGTCACGTGACTCCAAAATTTTAACCTCCTGGCCAGGTGGAAATCAGGGTTCGGGCGGTAGGCATCCTCAGGCTCTGTGCGGGACCATCCTCCGCTGCGCAAGCTGGCATGGCCTTTAACCCCCTGGCCAGGTGGGAGTCCGGGGGTGGGGTGGGAGGCGTCTTCAGGCTCTGGGTCGGCCATGCTTCTGCCGTTTCTCTTCAAATCAGGGAAAACAGAGAAACCACCTGATTTAGGGGTGGAGTGGAGGGGTTAGTCAAGGGTCATGGAAAGTCACAGGGGTGTGTGTCAAAAAGTGGCCTATTTTAGGTCACGTGGTATTTGAAAAACCCCTTACTTTAATATCTACAAGCATATACACATTGCAGTTACCTTAATTGTGGCTGGCACAGCGGTGTGGAGTGTTGCCGGTGGGGCAGCCCCCTCCCGCTGGCTTATTTAAAACTGGGTCTCTTAGTGTTTTTAGTTTGTTTTAACCATTGTATTGTCGGGAGGGTATTTTAAGGGCTTGTAATGGTTTTTAAGCTTAAGGGTTTTTATGATTTTATAACTATGATGTTTTATGCTTGAATCTTGTAATGGTTATTGTGAGCACCCAGAGTCGCTCCGGCAAGGGCGCGGAAATATAAATTCAATCAATCAATCAATCAGTCAATCAATGTTGCATCTGATTTATGAAAATCCTATGAGTTCCTATCAACCTCCAGAAGATGTGCCATTAGACCTGCTTATGTCTCACAAACTTAAGGTTGTGTTTTCCTTAGTGCAGGGATTCTCAACCTACAGCCCGTGGGCCGTCCTCAGCCTGCAGTATCATTTCATGTGGCCTTTGTCACTGCCACTGCCACTACTGGAAGCATTTATGATAGCTGTAAATGCACTTGTGGCTGTTGTAAATTTGTTTATGACAGCTGCAGGCTCATTGTTCAGCAGCATTTACAGCGGGGGAACCAGCAGTCCAGGGCGCTCAGCTGTATAAGAGGCCAAAGTCTGGCCCAAGGTTGAGAACCCCTGCCTTTGTGGATCAGTTCAATGTTAGATGATGGGTTTTCCCTGTTGCCTTTTTTCCAGCAGTGGTGTCTTTTGCATTAAGTCTTCTCATGATACAGCCATAATGCAGTAGCCTCATTTTGTCTCTGAGTAGGGGCTTGAATTGATCTAGAACCCACTTTTTGTCTTTCTGGGGGTCTGTAGCATCCTTAAAGCTCTCTTCCAAGATCACATTTCATTCCCCCCACCCCGGGGTCAGCTTCATTGTCCAGCTTTCATGTCCACACACTGCAATCAGAAATACGATAGTGTGGATGATTTGTGATGATAAATCCTCAGAGATGCATCCTTACACATGAAGAGTTAATGTAGTTGCTTTCTAGTTGCCCTTCTGATTCTCAGTCTTCTGTTTTTTTTAGTTCCATTTCCATATTGATTGTTAACCTAACAAAGGCATAGAAGTTCTTGAACAACTTCATTTCCCCACTAATATTATGTAATTTTTCTGCAAACGCTATTTTTGTCATCAATGTTCAGCTGTAATCCAGCTGTCACATTTTCTTTTTTAGTTGTTTTATATTTCTGCTAGTAATGAGTTATCATCTGCATTACCTTGATGTTTCTTCCACCGGTTTCCCTTCTTCATCTGAATATAATCTAGCTTTCCATATATTCTGCATATAGATTGAACAGATGGGGAGATAATGTACAGTACAGTCTTATCTGACATTGTTGACAAGTGGAAACTGTTTTGCCTCTCTCTATTCTATCCTAGCAACAGCTCCTTTTTGGGAGCGTAGGTTATGGAATTTGACAATCAGATGTTGTGGCACACCCATTTCTGTTACAATGATTCACAGCTTCTTATGCTTCACAGGGTGGATGATACGGTTGCAATATGTAAAGCACAAATTCATTTTCTTCTGGTATTCTTTCATACCTCCTAATAGCCAACGTATGCAATATAATTGTTAATTCTTCTTCCTTCCAGCTTGAACAGCTGGCATTTTTCACTCCATATACAATAGAAGTTTTTGTTGTAAAATTTTGAGCATCACTTTGATTGCTGTGGTGGTCACTGCAGTCTTTAGCTTTTCTTCGGGAGTAGAAGGTATATTGAATGTTTCTAGTTCGTTTACAGTTGTTTCGTTTTCCACATTTGTCTGCTTATTCTCTTTAGGATTTTGATAAGTTTTTTCCATAGTATGAAATAATTCTACTGGTTATATTTATAAATTAATGCTTAGTTTTATATAGTTTATATATAAAAAGTACAGTATTTTCTTTCTTGTTATTTGTTGACTCAACGTACAAGTGCCATACGTTAAATAAATAATTCTACTTGTATACTCCTGGTAATTTAGTACTTTCACTTCATTTTCCAAAATAGTAAGAAAGAATCTGTTATCCTTATATTTCTTATATTATTTTCTTCTTCTTTTACTTATCCTGATCAGATACTACATTCTGCTGCTGATCTTTCAGCATTTTTGATCTAGGATTAAAATTCTCTTTGATTACTTGAGTTATGGAACAAGTCTCATTTTCTTTAGTTGTTCTTTTACTTTTTGTACTCCTCCTCCTCCTCCTACTACTACTACTACAACATTCCTACAGGTAAACCTCAGAAGGCTCGATTTAGTATTCTGACCTGATTTCTGTCATCTTTTACTTTTTCTTTGTCATTAATATTTTTAAGAGTTTCATCAGTGATCTATCAAGCTTTTTCTTTTCTTTTTACTACAAAATACCTTTTGAAGATGTGCATAACAACTTTCTTTTCTTTGGCATCTGTAATTGGAGCATAGGCTTGAATGGTGGCTATATTGCTAAGGGTTTTTATTGAAGTCTGAGCCATTCTACTTGTAGCGATTTTTGGAAACTAGATACAGTAATACCTCGGATAACGCTAAGGCTTGGTTCCACAAGTCTTGGTGTTATCCGATTTTTAGTGTTATCCGATGCATGTTAAAATCCTATGGGATGTATCGGATAACGTTAAAGCTCCATAGAGATACATTGTAACCGCACAGGCTTTAGTGGTTGTTATCCGATCCATCCCATAGGACCTTAACGTTATTCGATCCAGTTCTCCTCGCCAGATTACTTAACGTTATGCGATTTTAGCGTTATCCTAGGTAAACGTTATCCGAGGTATTACTGTACTCTTCCCCAGTTCCCACTGCCTCCAACAGCTTACCCAGGATGAAAGGGATTTCAGGGAATCCTTGAAACTTTGCAGGGGAAAGAATTGGAGACTTCCAGTTCCCCAAAACTGGCTGCAACTGATAATGTCACCAGTGGATTCAAGCTACTGGACAGAACTTCTAAAGATGTGTTGGACTAAATAAGAGGATGTTGTGTGCAGACACACCCCTGACAATGATACCCAAGAATAAAGTGCAGTATGATTAACAATTGCAATTCAATTTTTGTTTTAAAATACAACTCAGGAAATCCAGGCAGTCAAAGAGATTGACATTAAAATACCCAGGGATGGGGGTGGGGAATCATGTGATGGACTCCCCCCCCTCCTGATCAGAGTCATGTTTATTAACAAATGTGTAAATTAGATTACAAAAGTCATAGTGTTGTATTGATGCTGGTCCCATTATTAGATGTGTACCATGTAATCCACACCTCTTTAATCAGTGCGAATTGACTGCCATGCATTTTACTGTATAACCTAGGCACACACAAGTCATCAAGAGGCAGTGGCGTAGCGTGGGGGGGGCGGGGGGGGGGCGGATGCCCCGGGCAGCGGCTTTCAGGGGGCGGCAAAATGTCCCCTCCCCACCCTTTTTCTGGCGAGCGCCCCGCGTGCGCTTCGCCGCTTGCAGGCGAGGAGGAGAAAAAGTTTTTTTTTTTAGGCGGACAATTCAAGGAGGGGGGCCGGCTAGCCGTCGGGGGCTCTCCTGGAGGGCGGCCCGCGCGCGCGCACACGCTGCTCGTCTCCGCCAGCCCAGCCACCCACCCAACTTGCCATGAGACGGGGCACTCGTCTGGGGTGGGTGGTGCCGTGGCGGGGAGCCCCTGGTGGCTGGCTGGGCAGGAGGAAGTGGGCAGCGGCGCGCGCACGCGGGCCGCCCTCCAGGAGAGCCCCCGACGGCCAGCCGGGCGGGGTGGGGGGCAGGCCCCTCCTTGAATTGTCTGTCTTTTTAAAAAACCCTTTTTCTCCTCCTCGCCTGCAAGCGGCGAAGCGCACGCAGGACGCTCGCCAGTAAAAGGGTGGGGAGGGGACATTATTTGCCGCCCCCTGAAAGCCGCTGCCAGCGGCAGGCGGCGCGCGGAGAGCCCCCGACGGCCAGCCGGGCGAGCGATCTGCCGGAGCGAGGTGCGCTCGTCGGGGGTGGGTGGCGGACCGGACGGCCTCTGGCGGGCGAGTGGACGGAGGTGTGTGTGGTGTGCGCGCGATCGCGCGCGCGCCGCTAGTCAGCAGGGGGGCGCCTTCTGCCTTGGGAGGGGGAGGGGTGGCGGCAGCGGCGAGCTGGGGGGGGCGGCAAGTTTGCTTTTCGCCCCAGGCGGCTGAAGACTGCGCGACGCCACTGTCAAGAGGATCAATGGTAGGCCCATTGATGACTAAGTTAATTACCCAAACCAGAAGCCTATTTATTTATAAAATTGTGAGAGGGTGACCATGTAAGAGTTTTCCCACCCAGTGAATTCTTCTTGCAGCCGCTTGTGCATTGGTTGTAAAATAGAGCATGCAGTCAGTTGCTCTACCAGTAACACAAAGGATAGCCTACTGGAAGAAGAAAATTGCTATGCAATTTATCTTGCGTGCATAATTTTTCTCAGGATTTTGGCCTTAGTGTGCTTATTACATTGTTTCTCTTATACTCTCAGTTTTGTTACAGTAAACAGTATTGCTCTGGAGGGTGATGGTTGTATGATCTGTAAAGAGGCAGAAGCAAAACTAGCTGGACTCTCTCACAGACTCAACTGTTCATTGCAGGTAAGGCTCATGATAGGTCCTGTAGTGCAAGAAGTGGTCTGTTGAGATTTTCTGTTGAGGTTCCAGTTTATGGCTCTCTTAACAAGTGCCTCTTGTTTTCCAAGATAACACTGTTAAGCAGAGTGGATAAAATTAGATTATTGTGTGAGAGCTCCCAGAATTTCCAGCTATCAAGACCAGCTGAGATTCTGAAAATTGTAGTCCAAATAGTAACTTTTTGAAAAGGAATGCTACAGTGGTACAATGAGGGATTGGTAAACCACTTTTCAGTGCTTTATAAAAATAAAGCCCTGGAAGGATTGCCCTAAGTCAGAATCAACTTGGTGGTATACAGTTTCATTTCCACACAACATCTACAAAATTTAATTGCTCTGGCATGCACAGAGCAATTTTGTCTTTTATACTGCTGCTTTTTGTGTGAAAATGTACTACAATAGTTGGAAAAATTCTCCCTCTGTTGAAATGTACAGGTCACCCTCTGTATCAGCAGGGGTTATGGTCCAAGACCTTTTGCAGATACTTACCTGAAACCATGGAAAACTGAACCCATTTAAGAATAAATAGAAGCAGGGTGTGTGTGCAAATGCATCGTCATTCTACTTCGGAGGGGGGGGGGCAAGGAAGGTGGCTGGGTAACATCAGTTCCTTCACATATTGTAGACAATGGCCTCTAGGGGCTTGCTCTGGTAATACATGATAGAAATAATATACAACATATTATGACGGATGACAGAGGAGCCTGGCCATGCTGTGGTCCATGGGGTTGCAAAGGGTCAGACTTGACTGTGCAACTGAACAACAATGCATGTAAGGGATTTTTATTGAATGTTATAAGACTTGCACATAACTGAAGCTGCAGAAATGGGACCTGTGGATATGGAGAGGTAACCTGTGCTATTTTAGGCAGTGTCGGTGTTACAGGAACTAACAAAAGATAACCGAATTGGGTTATGTCTATCATGGATTCCAGCTGAGCATAAACAGCTCTGTCTTGCCACATCTTTAGGTACTTGAAGCCATAGCCAGGTTTTGAATCTGATGAATTCTGAAGGTTACTCCATACAAGATATTGTTAGAAGGCAGTTTATCTGACTTTTGCAGGGTGTCACCAGTTTTATTTTCAGCATACTGTTGATTCACATTGATGTCAAGCTCAAGTGGCCTCTGCTACACAGTGCTTTTCCAGGGTATCATGATAATGCACTGGATAGGTACTACCTTTAGCAGAAGCAACTTTGGAAGGCCTGTCTGTTTCTTAGGAATGCCAGTCCAGATCTTACAGGTGCAATATACTATGTATGAGGAACAGCTTTCAAACTTTGATGATCTGTGATTTCTCTTTGGGAGTGAATTCCTCTGTCAGTACTGATGACAACTATTCTATGCCACCGGTGCATTCAGAATGGCTGTGGTCAGTTCAACTTCTAAAAACTAGTGCAGATGCTGAATCTCTTTGGCCTTAGTTAGGTTTATCCTCTCATGGTAGACATGGAGTGACACTGGAGTTGTCAAATCCCTACCAACTTGTTAGAGCCTTCCAAAGATTGTACTCCACTGGAATGATCTTCCAGAGCCAAGCCATGACTTGATTGCAGAGGGCTTTATGGAAGTTTAGAGAACATCATTAGCACTAGACAGTGATGCTTCTGAATTGTCAACTCTGACCAGGCTTAACAATATTCTGCCCATGCTTAAATGGCAAAAGTGGCCATATTTTATTTCTGGGCACAATTCGAGATGGTTATTCATAAAACAGTAGTGTGAACCCTGTGTTCTACTGCTCAAATCTTTTGGTCTTCATCAGAAACATTCCTCTTTTCCTGACCCAGGTAAGTATATGGTGATGGGACAAAAGGCTTACTTACTTATATATCCCATTTGTGGATTTCCTTGGAGATATCTGCATACAAGATTGGATGTCCCTTCATAGAATCACAAGAGTTGGAAGAGGCCTATAAGGCCATTGACTCCAATCTTCCTGTTCAGTACAGGAATCTAAGTTAGAGTATATCTGACAGACTACAGTACAGTAATACCCCGGATAACGCGAGTACCGTATAGCGTGAAAACCGCATAACGTTACAAGATTTTCGGAAAAATCTTGTATAGAATAACGCGATTTTTAACGTTATCCAATACAGTCGTTCTTAGCAGCAGGGTGGCTGGAAAGCTGAACGGGGTTCTCCGTTCAGCTTCCCAGCCACCCTGCAGCTACGGAAGCAGGGGTGGGGAGGCTGGAAAGCTGATGGGGGGCTCCCCCGTCGGCTTCCCCAGCTACCCCACAGCTGCGGAGGCAAGGGGTGGTGGCTAGGGAAGCCGACAGGGAGTCCCCGTCAGCTTCCCCAGCCACTCTGCAGCTGTAGATCGGGTCCTCTGAACTCTCTGGAGCAGGCAGGGGACATGATCTACAGCTGTTACTGGGCTTCCTCGACGTCCTCAGCCAGTGGAGCAAGTCAGAACGTCAGGGTTCGAATCCTGACATTCTGGCTTGCTGCACTGGCTGAGGACGTCGGGGAAGCCCAGAAACAGCTTGGATCGGGTCTCCACACCTCCCTGGACCCGGCCGGGGGGGGGGGCAGATACCCCAAAATTGGTAAAAAAAGGACTTTTTTTAAAACCAATTTTGGAGTCTCTGACCCTCCCCTGCCGGGTCCAGGGAGGTGGGGAGACCCGATCCAAGCTGTTTCCAAAGTTCCCCCACCTCCCTGGAGGCTGCAGCAAGTCAAAATGTCAGGATTCAAATCCCGACATTCTGGCTTGCTGCAGCCTCCAGGGAAACAGGGCTTTTTTTAACATTGTGTGATCAATGTATCGCACGACGTTAAAAACCGGATAACGACAAGACTTGTGGAACCAAGTCATAAAGTTATCCGGGGTACCAATGTATATCTAATTTTCTGTTGAATACCCACAGCATTAGATAACTTGCTATACCCAGAGGTATTGGGTCTATTTGTTGTACTGCTGCAACAGCTAGGAAGTTTGTTCAAATAGTATGACAATGGAATCAATTACTTCTGAAGATGGTGAACTCTTCAGTATTTCATTACAAGCATAGACATTATTTTGTATGGCTTATACAGTACTTTGTTGCCTGAATCACGTATTTTGTTCCTGCTTTTTAATTTATTAGTGTGTGTGTGTGTGCTGCTACTTTTTTGTAAGCTAGTCTAGAAGTTTTATAGAAAGGTGTTACCAAAAAAGTTCAAATAAATGAAGTTTCTGCATCTTAAGAGTTTTTACAGGCAGACATTTTCTACCCATACATAACGTATCTGCCACCTGAACCTGAGTTCTTTTTACATGGCAAGTGCATTTTCTTTCAGAATTTACTAGCTGGAGGCTAGGCCAGCGCCTTAACTGTGTCATTTTCTGGATTGGATATTGTTGTCTCTGGTGTTTTTTCTTGAAAACCATGGAAACAGGCCTTTTTGCTCTTCTATAATCTAGAACATATACAACATGTGTACGAAGCTTGTCTTTTTTGTTGACAGGAAAGGCAATACAAAAAAAGGTGCGGTGGTGTAGAGATCCCTCCAGCTTCAGCTCCAATTCTATTACAGGTTTGTTGGGAGACCATGGTAGATTTGGAATACAGTATGTTTACACTTTAGGTAGCATATGTGCATTAACGGTACCCTCATTATGCATTTGGTTTTTGTCTGGATTTATTTCAGCATTATCCTCTTTATCGGGAAAGTGACTCCAAATGTACAGGAGATGATTCTGCTCCTCCAGATAAAAAGAATGATCTGTTCAGAGAGAAGTATGATGTCCTTTCACAGGAAGCTTCCCAGAAGGTACTTGCTTTGTGTGTGTGTGTAATCAGATGCTTTATTTTTTGTGCTTTTTATCCTTATCCTTGAAGATGTGTAGACCTTCTTATAAACAGCTAGTATGATTGCATAGACAGACAAGTCATTTGTAAAGCCAGAGTCAGGTGCTTTGGGGCTCGTTGTTGCAACAAAGATGGGATAATCCATGAAATAATCATTGTGGTGCGTATCACATCTGTATGACTGCATCAGCAAAGTGGGGAAAACACCTCAGGGTGGCATGGTTTTCAATGGGTCCTTCTTCCCCCCTACACATTCCTTCATGCAACTGAGGGTAACAGTAGCCTGTGGGTGTGGTATACTCCCCCCTTTTCTGGACCCACATTTATTTATTTATTTATTCAAATTTCTACACCGCCCTCCTCACCGAGGTGACTCTGGGCAGTTTGACATCACATAAAAACAATTCAGGTTAAAAAATTTAAAAGATTTTAAAAGATAAAAAAAATTAATACCAAATTAAAACTAAAAATGCAGCTCCCCCCTCCTCCTAGAATTCTTTTTCTTTTCAAAATAGCTTAACAGTCTCTTTGTATGCTCTAAAGCAGTGGCTCTTAATTCCCAGAAGCCTAAGTCAGTACATTGGCTGATCAGTGCTTTGGGGAATTGACTTAGGCTCCTGGGAATTGAAGTCCAAAAACCAAAGGTTGGGAAACAATGCTCTAGAGGTTTTAGGGGTGTTGCCATATTTGTGGCGGCCTCAGCTGACACCATTTAAAAAATAATATAGTGGAACCCCATATAACGAACACCTTGTACAACGAAAAATCCCTACAATGAAGAGGATTTGCGCTAACCGCTATACCCTGCATAACGGGTTTTTTTTGGGTTACACGAAGCAATGCATCTCTATGGGAAAACCATACAACGAAAATCCCTATGGGATGAAAAAATTTCATTGTACAATTTTCCCCAGATTTACGTTGTACAATGCATTCCATAGGGATGCGAGGCATGCTTTGTATAATGAAAAAATTCATATAACAAAGTGCCTCGCAGAACGGACTTTTTCTATTATGCGGGGTTCTACTGTATATAATTAATTTTTAGTCACTAGAGAGCACAAGATGGCTTTGTTAACACCCCACATTTTAAAAGGAAAAAATTTCTAGTGTGTAGGTTGAGGGAATGGATGTTGCTCTCCAATAACTGGATGAGATAACACGTGTGTGTGTGTGTGCGCGCATTTACACGTAAATTTTGTTTGGCACACTAGTGTTGGGGGAATTCTTGCAGAATTTTGGAAATTGGAGTCCAGTCCAAACAACGCACATGGAACACTCAGACTCTAACAAAATGCCATGCTGACCGTTAGGATCAACTTTGCCAGGGGACCAAAGTTGGGCTGTCCTGTGTTATTTGTTAGCACTGAATATGTTTGTATGGATAAAAGCTGTAATAAATAGCACTGCCTTAAAATAACTGAAGTGGAAGCTTGAATGATAAGTTAAAATGTCAGATATTTCCTTCAGACTCTTCATTGTCTGCACGTGTTCTACTTTCCATTATAGCTGTTATGGTGGTTTCAGCCTCGATTGATTCTGAGTGGCCATACCCACAGTGCCTGTGAAGTGTTGCATAATGCAAGAACTCCCGAAATCAGCATTCCATCATTCAGCTGGAGGAACAGAAACAACCCTAGTTTTATCATGGTAAATTTAAATATTTTTTTATTTTGTCAGATAATTTTTCATAATATAAATCAGCATAGCAATCAGCTATTTTCTCACACTGTTGCTACCTATAAAAAAGCAAAACAAAACAGCTCCTCCCATTCTGTCCACAAGTACACTTAAGTTGAGTACAAAGCACCCACTTTATAAAGCACATAGACGGGGAGCCATCTAGCTTGTATAATGCAAAGAATTGTAGGTTTTTACAGCAGTTTCTGAATACAAGCACCTTTAGTATGTTTCTATAAAGAGGATGCAGTGTAAACAATTTGCAACAATCATCGGTAATCCGTAACATACAATATTAAGACTTGTTTTTGCTTGGCTGATTTATTCACAAGACCATTTCTTTCAACAGGATACTTTCATCTTTCAAAAGTGCAAACTATTACATATTTTATAGGGCAGCAGATTCTATTCACATGAGCCTAATTGAGTTTGGTTACTGTATCTCTATTTACTTGATCATTATTCACAGTCGACTAACCTGAGTTTCCTACCTTTAAAGCAAGTTTCAGTATTTGTATTCTGCAACCAATGCTGTACTAGCTTTCCTTTTTAGCCTCTTGTGCATTGGAAAAAGGCAAAGCAATAAGTTTCTTTAGTGATATTTTTAGCTTGCAGTTCCTTCTGTCTTAGCAAGTTACAGTATTAAATAGTTCTGCTTCGAAAGCACGTTCCCCCCCTTTTTTGCTTGTTTCAAGCAACTAACCAAATAATCCAACATATTTCAGAATGTTGTATTTCTAGCATTCTGAAGCATAGATGGTGGTCAGATCTTGGTCTAGATTGGAATTCCTTTCACTAATATAACCAATTTGTCTCATTTCATGCTGTTGCAAAAGTTTGGTTCCCTCAGGTATAAAGTAGTTGTTATCTAACATAATTAAATCCCTTTAATCTCATTAATTTCTGTGGGCTTAAAGGTATTTAATTTTGTGTTGGTCAGCAACTACTATGTGACCAGAGGCTGTTGGGCATTTTATTATTACACTAAATACTTGGGAACTAATTATTTCACATGACACAAAGTCATCCCAGGGCAGCTTAGTGTTTTAACACTGGAGTATCTAATATAAGTAGTATAAGTAAGTTGCAAAGCTACAGTAGACTTACACTCAAACCCATTGAAAGCATGGATTCCATAAGAACTGAGCATTTCTACCATCAGTACAATATGCACCAAGTTGCCCCCATGTTTTCTAAAATGTTGTTTCCATTTCTCAGGGCAGCATAACATCAACAGACTTCTCTCTCTACAAGTGTTTTCTTCCACTTGAGAACACGGTTATTACTGTCTACTGCACAGCAGGAGTTGTGCTTGTGGTCCTCATACTAGTCCGCTTTCAGCCTCACATTCCCGCTATGCATTTTTTCCAGCGTTTAATCACAAAGTATAAAGCACTATGAAAAGTCAGACACCTGTAAATCAGTTACTGGCACACCAAAGCTAAAGAACAGTCCATCAGATTACATTCATGCCAGCAAATGTGTATGTGAATTGCTAGCCCAAAGGCAGGTTGCCTTTACATACAGAAAGTTCTAGACAGTTGATATGAGTTTTACTACAGGATAATTAACTGAAGGCTTCATGCTGTACAAAAATATTGTAGTCTACACTCAAATGAATCATTTTCTTGCTAAAGTTTTTGTATCAAATATGTATATTAAAAGTTTGTAACTGTACACTATGTTAAGTCCTATAAGCCTCCTCTTGTGTCTGAACGAGTGTTCTATGCTGATAGAGGCTCAGTCTTTCTACCTGGAAACAAGTTTAAAGTGTTATTGCTGCGTGACCATCTGGTGTGGTATGTCTGTTCCTTGATGTCAGCAATATTAGATGTAGAGTTATTTTACACAATATATCCCTCACCCACCCCTCCCTTGCTCAGGTTCTTGGGAAAAATAGCTTACTAACCTTAGATGAATCAGTTTTAACTTAGGTATAAATAGTTTAAGTTGATAGTCATGTGACAATATTATTTTAAAAAACTTGCTAACAGGCTTTTGTAGAATATTGGCAAACTTTGCAGAAAACTGAGGTAATGTTTTTTGAACTGTTGAAATAGTGTATGCAATGGATATATCCCATGGATGTACACCAAGAAGTCTGGCTGAAACTCTGCTTTGGAATAAAATGTCACCTAATGGTCTCTCCTCCCCCACGTGATTTATGTAGGGTTAACATTGGTATGCTGATAACTGTATTATGCTCTTGTGAGAAATTATCCTGGCCTGAGAACTTGGACTTTTGACCCATCAAAGTCATTTATATATAAGGTACTTGGGAATGAAACTTAGAGGCATACTGAGCTAAGCCACTGGAAGTCCTCATGCTGAATTTCTCAACCTACTTATTTTTCTACAAAATTAAGTCTTAGGATATAGGTGAACCAATGTGAACACTGCACAACCACCCAAGATAGTTGATGTTGGAACCTGGACTATGACTTGACATGATATAGCCCATGTTGCATTGCTTGGCTTGTAAGAACATGGAATATTATCACACCTACCCTTTCTCAGATAGTCTCCCATATTTGAGTAGTCCACAGTCCTTTATTTATGGGAAGTAAGAAATCTTCCTTGTTTTTAACTTTGTGTGAACATGCATTGTTTCTGTTAATAAGCTTCTAAAATATATCTTAAGAATATATATGTGACCCCTCTGCAAAGTTGCACCCTGGGCATATATTAGCAAACATGCTGCTCTTATTTGGAAATTGATTCACACTTTGTAGCTGAAAACAAATTGAGAAATCCTTCAGATTTAAAGTAAAATAAATAAATAAATAAATAACACAACCCAGGTTATTGGTAATCTATAAAATTATGAAATGTAACACCTCTAAATTTGTTATTGCAACAACAAATTTGAAACTGTACAGGTTATTTTGGACACAGGAAACTATGTACTATGACATTAAACCTATGTATAAAATCTAAAGACATCTTATAGTTATGGGGAAGGGCATGCCTTATTGCTCCAGCAATTTTTGCTTTTACATTGTACTGTACTACAAGTCATTTTTGAATGTCATTTGCATAAATTATTCAAGTTTGAGAAAATACTCAACACATTATGATTCTACAATATTTAAAATGCAACCATTTTCTAATGTCTCTTTATTAAGAGAATAAATGTGTCATTTTGTAATTTTCTTAGGCCAGACACAAGGATTATACCCTTTTCTTCTTGCAGTTTTGCACAATGAAAGCAGCTGTTGCAACAATGAGGAGCCTTGATTTAATGGTGCTTTTATACATTTCATAATCTGAATCGCTGTGAAAGGTCTATGAATGACCAAAGAATTACCAAACATACTTAAAAATGAAAATAAAACAGTATATCCTTCATTCCTATGAAAACAACACCAGGTTGCAATTTGGATAACTTGAATCAATTTCAGTGTTTTAAAGCTGAGACTAGAGAGAAAGGCATGTTGCTGCAATGACTAGTGGCAGCAAGAGTTTACTTGGAAAGGTAAATGTCTGACTTTGCATAATTTATAATTTCCTTATACTAAAGAGCATTTATTTTTATATAAACCAGAAAAAAACCCTAAACTCTACAGAGAATTTTTTTAACCTCCAGTCACAGCTGTAGGTAAAGTTGACATCAAGCTGTACAGCGCAATCAAAAACATACTTACATCTTAGCTCATTTTACAGGTACAGCCATAATCAAGGCACAAAGATCTTCTACAAGTATTTTTTCCAATAAAATTGTACAAAATAATATTACACTTTACAGTCTGTACAATATAATAATAAACCATCAGTAAAACAAATATATATATTATATACTGGGAGAAGACTGTTGTCCAAAAATGATCTGAATTAGTTCAGTCATTTCTGGGCAGAAGAAACTTAAGTGAGGGTGGATTTTCTGCCTGTGTGCAATAGGCTGAAAAAGTAGCTCTAAATTAAAATGCCTGAGGTGTGTAGAGACTCCTAGTTTCAGACCTCCAGTAAAATTGCTTCTCTTCCCCTATGCCTCGTTATCTATTTCCTATGCCAACAATGGCTTAGAAGAGGAGGTCACTCCAGTAGTTGACCTGCAACTCAATTATGTTAAAATTCTTGATAGTGTAATAAATATTGTGATGCTGCTACATCTTGCATGTATACATCCTCAACAGTATTCCATAAACCTGAAACAAAGTGCATTAAACCTTTTCCCCATCTAGTAAGTACTCTTCAGTGTTTTGGTAGAAAAGGAACTCCCACACATTATAGGTATGACAAAGTGTCACCCAACTAGCAGATACCATCCTGAACTAGCAAACCTGCTGGGGAAAAAAATTAGCAGGCTGTGCCTGATTAAAAATAAAATAAATAAAAATGCAGTCAAATGTAAGGAAACAAGAGGTAGCCAAAGGCCTCAGTGGAATGACAAAGAAGTGGCATTAAAAATGAGTACACATATTGTCTCCTAAAGTATGAACTGGGTTGAAATACTAATCAAAGTCAAGAAACTGAGGAGGCAGATGTATCTGTACAGTATCTTCCCCCGTTTTATGTGAGGAAGTCTAGAAAGAAAAAGATATTTGAAACCACGGGCTCTAAGGTATTTTCAATCACAATAGTTCATATTGGCGAAGATGCATTCGCTGAATAATGTCTCTACAGTCATTGAATACTCTGCGGATGTTTTCTGTGTCAACTGCACAGGTAAAATGGGGGTAGCAGTAATGTTTTCCATCTCCAGTTGCTGTGCTTATTCTCTGCAGAAAATTAAAATATATACAGAATTACTTTTACTTGGATGGCAATAATGGCAGATTCTAGTATCTAGCTCTGCAGCCAGATACCTAAACCACTCAGCTATTTAGCCAACTATTTTGATCACTTAAAAAAGATACGGACTATCACAGCTTTACTCCAAAGGGCAGGAATAATTTCAGTTCTTCAACTAAAAACAAAGTTCTCAATGGAAGGAAGCCCACCATTCTCAATTAGATTTTAACACACAGGAGGGATAGAATTAAGGAGCTGAAACTTAAGTTTCAGCCTGTACAGAACAAACATTCGTCAAAAATTACAATTTACCATTCTGGGATAGTGAAAGATGGTTCAGTATTATGGAAAGAGAACCTTGAAAAATACAGAAAAATGACCATCAAGGTTGAATGGAAGCTTTGCATCTGCAGCTTTCAAAGACAACTGATATAACAAGGACAATAGTGGTTAATTGTTTAATAATGTGGCTTTGATTTATATTCCATCTATCAACCTGCTTCTCTCTTAATAAAGAGATTCAAAGCAGCCTTATTTAAGACAAATGCAACTAAAAATACAATAAGTTACAGTATTTAAAAGGGCAATTGAAACATTTCACATTAAAATACTGGTATAAAAATAATTTAGAACTATTTTAAAATATACTTTAAATCAGAAAAAAAATACACCAGCCTCTTAAACTTTTATCTCTGCAACCACTCACTTGCCAAAAGCATTCTTAAATGTAAAGATCTTCGTGAGTGACCAGGATAGTAAAAAAAAAGTGCCAACTGGCTCCCTTGACGAACCATAGCTTGAGAACAACCACTGAAAAGGCGCACTCTGGTATCCTCACCAGGCATGCCCGGACGGGCAATGAGATCTAGGATCTTTAAAAAGATGTTGAAATTTTTGAAGTGGTAGCTGTAGTAGTCTGTGTAAGCATATCGGAGAGTTAAAAACAACAAAGACAAAAAATGTGGCACCTTAAAGACTAACTCGACAGATTTAAATGTTCTGTTGCACATTTAAATACAGGGGTTAGTCTTTCAGGTGCCATAATTTTTTTTGTCTTTTGTTGTTTTGTTTACTCTCTGATATGAAAAGATGTTAAATCCCTTTGAGAAGGTTTTCATAGGGAGACTGATGCTCCAGATAGCTGGGGTCCAAATAGTTTAGGGTAGGCATTCTCAACCTACGGCTTGTGGGCCAAACTCGGCCCTTAAAGACTTTTCATCCAGCCCCCAATGTCTTCCTTGCTCCCACCGCTGCCACCTGGAAGCACCAAAAACCAGCAAAAATGAGCGTTTTTGGCAAGTTCCTGAGATCTTGCATGAAAACACATGACCGGCCGCACAGCCATTCTGAGGGGAGTGATCCGCCCTCTGCCCGGAAAAGGTTGAGAAAACCTGGTTTAGGGCTTTAGATTGAAAAACTAGCACTTTGAATGGTGCGCATAAACAGACCAGTAGCCAGTGAAGTTGCAATACAGAATTTTGTTTGTTTCTGTAATCAGCAGTCTGGCTGAAACATCTTGTACTAAGTAAAGTTTATGAAAACTAAGGCATGTGTCATGATGGCCCTATAATCTGGAATTGACACATCTAGTGCTCTATTTTCAACTGAACAAATGCATTTCCCACTGTGGCTGGAATTTGGGCCTCCAGGCTCCAAGATGAAGCCAGGAATACATTCAAGTTCTGAACCTTAGTTTTCAGAGAGAGGATTGGCACAAGATGAACTCCTATTACCCAACCTGCCTTTTTTCTGATCAGCAGCACATCTGTCTGACATCAGACACTGGTTTAGCACTGAAACAACATCCTCAGATTTGAATAGGTGGATATAGACCTGGGTGTCAACCACATACAAAAGTGGAGAATGTCTCTTAATGGTTTGATGTGTTCCACATGTGTGGAACAGAAGTTTTCTGGGCTTGTCCCTCCAGAAAGGACTTTAGGCACTGTAAGACTCTAGGGCTCTAGAAAGATGGCCCAGAAAGATACCATGGTTGGTGCCACTTTTACCTGCCAAGAGGTCCAGTGGAACCAAAAGGTGTGGGCGTGTCTTGTTCGGTTTCCAAACCAAATGGATCACCCAATACAGTGACCAAAGATTACTTTTTTCTGTAATTGTTGCATTTGATAATTATGGCAGAAATCTTTTGTAGTAAAAATACATTATATACCTCATGAGAAATCTGTACATGAATCAAGAAGCAACAGTTAGGACAGAATATGGAAGGACAGAGTGGTTTGGAATAGGAAAAGGAGTAAGACAAGGCTGCATTTTGTCACCCTGCTTATTCAACTTATACACAGAGCACATAATGCGCAATGCAGGGATGGAGGAATCACAAGTTGGGATCAAAATTGCTGGGAGAAACATCAACAATTTGAGATATGCAGATGATACCACCCTAATGGCAGAGAGGAGGACTTAATAAAGCTCCTGATTAGGTTGAAAGAAGAAAGTGCAAAAGCTGGCTTGAAACTCAATATAAAGAAAACCAAGATAATGGCAACAGGCCCTCTCAGTCCCTGGAAAATAGACGGGGAAGAAGTAGAAGCAGTGATAGATTTTACTTTCCTAGGATCAAAGATCACTGCAGATGGTGATTGCAGCCATGAAATAAAAAGGCGACTGATTCTTGGGAGGCAAGCGATAAGAAACCTGGGGAACATAGAGAAAAATAGAGACATCACATTGCAAACAAAAATTCGTATAGTCAAAGCAATGGTATTCCTGGTGGCAATGTATAGTTGTGAGAGCTGGACCATTAGGAAAGCTGAGCGCAGAAGAACAGATGCCTTTGAGATGTGGTGTTGGAGGAGAGTTTTGAGAGTCTCCTGGACAGCGAGGAGAACAAATAGGTCAATCTTAGAAGAAATCAACCCTGACTGCTCCTTAGAAGGTCAAATTGTGAAGATGAAGCTAAAGTACTTTGGACATCAAATGAGAAGAGAAGATTCGCTTGAGAAAGCCTTGATGCTGAGAAGGGTAGACGGCAAAAGAAGAAAGGGGCGGCCAAAAATGAGATGACTAGATGGTATTGTAGACACAGTGGGCACAGAGCTGAGCGAGTTGAGGATGATGGTGGAGGACAGAAGTGCCTGGCGGACAGCAGTCCATGGGGTCGCAAAGGGTCGGAATTGACTGTGCGACTGAACAACAACAAAAATACATTTGGGACTATCTCAAAAATGTGAAAATATTACTTACTAAAAATTCATCCCGGATAAAAAACTTTGCTCTTGTAACTCTGGGATCTTCTCCTGCATCTGGTGTTGCTGTTATGAAAAAAGAAGTAATTTGTGATAAGAAAACCATGATTCATTTTTCTACAAGAGCAAGGGGTGCATAAGGAGGTGGGTAAGCTCAAACTATTTGTTTGTATTATTTATTTTAAACTATATTTCTTCTATTTACAGTTGTAACAGATGGCATGTGATGGTAAAACTACAGCATAATGTACATATATTACATATGCATTGCTGTTCAAACAAAACACAAAGGGGGATTTCGGAGACTGAGCACTGCCATAAAAAAGACTCACTTTCTCCTAGATCTTTGTGATAATCTATGGAGCTATAGGGCAGATCTATCTGGATAAAGATGTCTTCTCAGCTAGCCAAGACACAAGTTGTTCAGAATTTTATAAGTTAATTAAAAAGAAAGTTAAACCTGCCTCACTGGCAATAAATCAACCAATGCAGATCCTTTAACAGTGTTGTACAGCAGTGGTTCAATGCATCCGCTAAAAAACTTACTGCTACATTTGAAGCTTTGAGAATACCAATAATGCAGTGCAGAATATATTTATTCAAGACATGAAGCTATTCTATAAATGTACAGAAATACATTCAAATCCTACATTGTAGGCAAATACTCATTCATATTCAATTTAAAATAAAAGTAGAGCAAAAACTAGCTGTTTCCCCTGAAGTGACCTCTAACTGACATTCAGTACATTGCTGTTCACATCTCCATTTTATGATCACATCTCACTCAGGAATGTTGGAGATGGAGCAGCAGCTGGTAAAAAGCAATCCTTGTCACTATAGATACTTGGGTCTCTAGTGACAGTGATAGCTTCCATTTATCTGTGGCACTTTTGTAGCATATTTATGGCTGATACTGCCAAAAAGGTAAGGTCATTTATTTATTCATTAACACTCTAATTTCACACGCACACACTGCCTAGAGGTCCATAATTAACACCCATCAGAAGTGAGAAGAGAGCAATTGTAGAAGGGAGTCTGAAGGATTAACCCTGATATGTTATCAGAAAGCAGAGACTGGCCTGGCATCCTGGCTCTCACAGTGTGTTGAGCTAAATACGAAAAGAGGAGTGGAGGATGCATATGAAAGTGAGTATGTGAATAGTTCCACTGTTCTTTTCAGAGGATGTGAATAGTTCTGCTGTTCTTTTCAGTGCTCCAATTGTGTGGAAAACTCCACAGGTAGAAACCATTCTTTTTTTCAGATTCAGGTCGCCATATGTGAAAGCAAGTACAGTAATACCCCGGATAACGCGAGTACCGTATAGCGTGAAAACTGCATAACGTTACAAGATTTTTGGAAAAATCTTGTATCGAATAACACGATTTTTAACGTTATCCGATACAGTCAATCTTAGCAGCAGGGTGGCTGGAAAGCTGAATGGGGTTCTCCGTTCAGCTTCCCAGCCACACTGCAGCTACGGAGGCAGAGGTGGGTGGCTAGGGAAGCCGACAGGGAGTCCCCGTCAGCTTCCCCAGCCACCCTGCAGCTGTAGATCGGGTCCTCTGATCTCTCTGGAGCAGGCAGGGGACACGATCCAAGCTGTTTCTGGGGTTCCCCGACGTCCTCAGCCAGTGCAGCAAGCCAAAACGTCAGGGTTCGAATCCCGACATTCTGGCTTGCTGCAGCCTCAAAGAGGGTGGAGGAACTTCAAAAATAGCGCACATCGGCTCTAGGGAGGTCGGGAGACCCGATGCTCACTAATTTTGAAGTTCCCCCACCCTCTTTGAGGCTGCAGCAAGCCAGAATGTAGGGATTTGAACCCTAATGTTTTGGCTTGCCGCACTGGCTGAGGATGTTGGGGAAGCCCAGAAACAGCTTGGATTGGGTCTCCCCACCTCCCTGGACCCCGGGGGGGGGGGTCAGACCCCAAAATTGGTAAAAAAAAGTCTGTTTTGGTAAAAAAAAACAGCCGTTTCCCTGGAGGCTGCAGCAAGCCAGAATGTTGGGATTTGAATCCTGACATTTTGGCTTGCTGCAGCCTCCAGGGAAACGGCTGTTTTTAACATTGTGATCAATGTATCGCACAACGTTAAAAACCGGATAACGACAAGATTTGTGGAACCAAGTCATAACGTTATCGGGGGTACTAGTGTATAGAGGAAAAGAGCTAGCTTGCTTTCTCTGTTCATGCTTTAGGATGTACCTTTTTAGTGAATACCTGTGACCAATTCCTGCTGCTGGTTAGTTGAGTTGCATTATTTGTCATTTTTATTATTGAATGTAACCAATAGGAACGTGGTCAACTATGATTTCTATTGCCATTTCGACATTGTTTCCTGGCAAACTACCAACCCACCCCAACCCTAAACTAAAGAGTTTGGGCTAAATGTTGCATATTGAACTAATTGTCCAATCACCCAGTGACAAGTTTTAGCATGGCTTATAATAAAATAAAATGAAGAAAAACTAATTTCTGTTACTTGTTTTTATTCTTGGGTGAGAATTTTTTTAAAAAATTTAAGGGATCTGTGTATGGCATATTGGCATTAAAAGACAGCAGAAATGATTTCAGTTGCGTAACTGAACAACAACAAAACTATGTGGTTAAGAAACTCACCATCTTCAGGTACAGTGTAACGTGCAAATTCAGGAAAATAGTCTTCGATTTTAGACTTCCCTGCCAAAACTTTTTCAGCCAGCATATCTTGTTTGTTCAAGAACAAAATAATAGAAATTGTCCGTAACCACCTGCAAAGACCCAAATGTTAGTACAGACTCATACACTGTCTAACACTATGATCTTCTATGGCAATCAGTTAGGTTTTTTTCTGGAAGCTCAAAGAACAGACAAGAAAGTGATATCTGTCCCTTTTCACTAGCATCACATTTTATATTACAGCACCAAGAATCATTTAGCTATCATGCAGTCCTAAAATAAAATTTCTAAAATCTGTCACAGGACTTACTGCTTCTTTTGTGAGTTGAAGGATTGAGGGAACTTTAGTTGACTTTAGGTATCCTGGACACATCACTTGCAAATCAATTAATATTTTAAACACCATTTTTGGAATGGTGTTTCTGTGTCTGAAATTTCTTTGTACCAAATGTGAATTAGAAAAACCATGCTATTTCCTATTTGTGAAAAATTGTTAGTTCTAGAACTATTTTTGTGACATTATGGTGTCTGATTGTCCCACATGTAACAATGGAATGCCCCAATTATGCATGTTGTTTGGTGTACTAACTTGAAAATATTTTATGTAACTCCCATTTATGTTAGAAGATAACTTTATAAAGCAGCACTTTATACAGAAGCCAAATCAATATATGTTTTTCCATAGCTATGGCTTTAAGATACAAGACCTAACAGCTCTAATCCAGCTCAAAGATTATCACAAATTGTATAGAAAGGTTTTCACATCCTGGTCAGATGTGGGGGGAAAACATATCCCTGGTTTTGCTGAGAATTTTGCTTCTCGCAGCAGATAGCAAAATGATCTATCATCTTCCTCATATTTGCATACTGTTGCTTCTGCACTTAGGCTTGTCCTCTCCACCAAACTCCCTCCAAAGCTTCCGGAACAAACTGATAAGTCAGTAAGTGAAGGTTTGGATGCAAAACTATTTCTTGCATGTCTAGTAAGGGCACTTTCTGAACTGTGCACAGCCTGTAGTATCAACTCCCTCTGCTCTGTGGCTGAGAAAGTTGTCATGTAGGTAAGAATTGGTGTAAAAGCTTGCTTTTGTTAATTTTTGTTCCCAATTTTTCTTCTACCGTGTCTAGGTCAAGCGTTAAACTGCCAAAATGAAACCACCTTTTGGTGAATTCATTCCCTTGTTCCTTCTGCCTGACCTAGTGTGAAAAAGATTAGCTAGCACAGCAAGGTTGCTGTTGCCCAGGATATGCCTCACTGCGTTTCAAAAATACCACAATCTTTCAGGAAACTCTATGTACCCAATAAATTTGCTTTTGTGCGTGTCTCCTAGATTATAAGAAAGCAAAGATTCTCTTAATATTGACCTGTGGTAGGCTATTTTGGGGAGTGTCTAGGTTGAAGTAAGGGGTAAAATACTTCAAATAAAGTAACAACAAAAATCCAATTAGTCCATTACAAAGAATCCTGATGAGCTTATTTGCTCTTTTCATATTTTGCTTAGTCTTAATACATGTATCCGTTGTTACATTTTTTCTTCCTTATGGACGGATAAGGTTAACTATAATTTTTGCCATTTAATCTATGGGGTGAAAAGTAAGCACTGGCATACATGGATGAAAGTTAGTAAGTATCTCATCCTAGATTGTAATGGGTTGGCAGACTAGGCAAGAGGGCCCTAGAGACTTTGCCAGTGCTGATTCTGTGATTATACTTCCTTTCAATGAAGCTGTACTAAATAATAATTTCTAATTTAGAAGAATGGCATAAAACAACATCAGTAGATGGGATGCCATCCTGAATGTGTACTGCCAAAACAGGTGGTAGGGATTCCTAGTTCTAACAGTAGTGATCCCTTACAAGGAGTGGGGAGAGAAATACTTCAAACAACTTATCTTCAATGTGTCACCCCTCCAAAATGAACCAGCATTAATCCTTTGCTTGGTGAGAGGTTCCAACACTTAGTTGTTTCACCTGGGCAATTCAGCCCAATGCTGTGCATGAGCATCTCTGAACTGAGAAGATACTGTTTATAACAATGTATCTGTATATTACAGCATGTAACTACTTTTTCTCCCATGAGGTAAAGACAATGTGCATGGTTCTTTTCCTCCCACACTATGCCTAACAACTGAGAGAAAAATCAGGCTGAAACAGCATGAGTGTCCCAAGGTCATGAAGGAAGCTTTATGGTAGAGCAGGGACTAGAATCTTGATTTTTCAAGTTGCAGATCAATATTTCAATCAGTATCCACAATGGATCTTTAATACCAGACATTATTTTGAAGAATACAAAACAATTTCCCACAAAATTCAGATATGTTTAATTAATTTTTCCACAATTTTTGACATGTTTAATGCCATTTGTTATTTTATTCAAATGAATATAATTTTTTTCTTCATGGAAATCTTACCTGTTGTTCCAGATACTTTTAAAAAGGTCCAGGGACTCTCGTAATCTGTTGGTGTTGTTATCTTCCCTTATGACCATGTTGTAGCTGCTACAGGCCACAACAAAAATAATGGCAGTCACATCTGTGGGAGATTATACCATGGGCAAAATAAACATAAATATTTTAACAAAAGAAATATACAGTATGTTACAAATTATTACTATGAATGCTTGAACATGTTTTACAATGGTATATATAATATACCCTGAGAATGCACTACATATCATTAGGAGGACACCAAAATACTCACCCAAGATAAAAAAAATGCTGGAAAACTCTTGCTGCCAGATATGCCATGTAGTATGGGAGGTTCTATATGTGTATGACAAAAGATTCCCTAAAGCTAAGAAATTCAGCTATTTCTTGCTGTTGTCTGTTACTTGTACGTTATCCAATAATACATTTTTTCCTGAAGCAGGAAAAATGCCCACGGTATGAATTTGTTTAAGGTGGATCCCAGCTTGCCATGAAGTGACCCATACACTATGATCACGGAGTCATCTCCTTTGGCACATATGAAATGAGACATGCAGGATTTAACACTGGGACTGCAGTGGCTCCTCCGCTCATTTTGCCATTGGCTTCAATATGATGGTTTCCAGTGGCATTTCCTCCACTGAGAAGACCATCACCCTACCTAAAAGGGCTCATCTGCCTGTCTCTGTTGGCCCCTTTAGGGAGCCAGGTTATTTACTGCCGCCCAACACTTGGAATTGGGTCGTTGGCTGTATAGTCCACTCCATTACTGTAGCAGGATGTCCAGCCAGACATAAAGCTATTTCTATATAAGGCAATATAATGCAAGAGGACAAAAGCAGCTTTGGAAGAAACTTGTAATATGAACATGTAACTTACCATTGAAACACTGGATCCATTTTCGTCTTTCATCTCTTTGACCACCTACATCAAACATGCTGTTAAAAAATGAGAGTTTCCTAAGTACAAGACAAGTCACACTCTACATATTATACAATACTTTTACAATTTCAAATGAAATTGCAGTAAATACCACATGAAAGGTAAGTGAAACATTCTCTTAGGTTTTTGGAAACAACCACATTTCTGTGTTTGCTGCAAAAGTTTGCTAAATCCTATTACTAATGCTGCATTTCTGACCACACTAGGAAAGGTCACATCAGCAGTGGGTGGCTCAGGTCAGCTGGGTACAGAGTGCTCATTTGTAAAAAGGAGAAAAAAATTGGATCACACTGCAAACTTACAAGTATGCCTCAATCACAAGATTTAAATTTTAACAAGAAAGTTGCCAAAACATTATGCAAAGGATAGTGACCCATTTCTGTAGCAGTTAACAGAAAGGATGTTTGAAACCTTCCAACGCTTCTCCAAAGCTGAGTTTTTAGGATTTCTACAACTGTAATAGTTGGAGCACGAGAGCACTACAAAATATACAAAAACCTCAAATAGACGAAAAGTTCAACATTATTAGCATTACCACAAAGAGCTTTGCAGCCAGGTTGTAACACTAGATGCAACTATAACCTAATGCTGATGATGATTCTGCAGGTAGGACCTTGGGGGGGGGGGCACACAACGGGCAAAATCTGAATTCCCTATTTGGCTGTGTCAATATATCCAATAAAATAACACACTTTCAGTCTTTAGCAAATTAATCACGATTTTTCTTAAGCAACAGAAGTACAGTAATATCTCGGATAACGTTTACCTCAGATAACGCTAAAATCGCATAACGTTAAGTAATCTGGGGAGGAGAATTGGATCGAATAACGTTAAGGTCCTATGGGATGTATCTGATAACAACCGCTAAAGCCTGTGCGGTTACAATGTATCTCTATGGACCTTTAATGTTATCCGATACATCCCATAGGATTTTAACATGCATTGGATAACACTAAAAATCGGATAACACCAAGACTTGTGGAACCAAGTCTTAGCGTTATCCGAGGTATTACTGTATGTAGATTTATGATTTTTGACTATATTCCCTGGGGAATTCTAGAACCTGTGGCCCAGAACCACCAATGTTCACCTTTGGTAAGCAATAATTTAGAAATACAGGATCAGCAATGGTCATGCTAGCCTACATATTTTCACTTTCTTTGAGTCCTAAAAAAGCCCTTTAAAAACATAGTTATAAAAACGTTTATTTCTGCTTTTCTACTGATTACAAAATTTACCAAAAAAGATTATGGTTAGAGTACTTACTGAAAGTTTACTTTATCTACTTGGAATCTTGTCTCAAAAATTCCAGATGTTAAAACTCTGCATCTTAAGAGATCCTGGAAAGAAGGAACAATCAGTATATGACATTTCTCACTTTTAAAAGGTATGTAGTTATAAAATTGAATTAAACTGCTACATGTGAAATACCAATATTTCAGTAATCCATGCAAAATGTGGATCATTCTATGTGCTTAGATTAGAGGCATACCTTTGAAGATGTCCTGATTACTGAGGAACTATTCAATTCAATTTTGAAAGCTGTCCCTCTCTCTTCAATCACTTTGAGAAATGCTCAATTCTTATGTCATCACTCTTCCACACCATAAAGTGTTTTGAATCCCCCCCCCCAGATGTTACTGTCTCAGTAATGGGAGACTGGGAGGTCCACAACGTTCACAAATCTTTGGGTTGCCAGGCACAGCACATTTCAAAAAACCTGATCCACGTGGTGCTCTCTATGACTGCAGTTTGCAATTTATAGTAGAAGACTGGTTGAATTCATCCAATGCTTATTTTAATACACCCCTCCCCCAATAAACTGTTTGACATTAAATAATGTATAACACTGGCTCTGAATTTTTTAAAAGTTGGTTCAGATTTTACTTACCTGATCTGTGGGTGTGTAGTCAGGCATACTGACACTGTCTATTCTTTCTAAAAAACTGGGGAGGAGGGAAGAATAACAGTTATGAACAGAAGTTCTAATATTAAAAGTATATTGACCTGACCCCTCTGATATTTGTTATGTTACCCTCAATCAAACATAGGATTGAGATTATTTTTGGAATAGGCAAGCATCATAATCTATAAACAAATACTGTAACCTTCTGTCTGACACAAGATACAGGATAAATGACAAGCATTGTATTATCTCTCCTTGCAACCAACCTGTCAAAATGTTCAAATAAACCAAGATTTTCTTGAAGAAGCCTTTCAACCAAAATGGTGAGACTAACCATCCTCCTTCTGACGTGTTTCCTACCTTATTTCCAGATTACAGAGTTGCATATTCACTGAGAGTTGTATTTTAACAGGCAAGGCAAGAGATACAGGATATGGTACAAAGCTAAGGCAGGGGAGCAGAACTAAGGCAGATCTGCAAGGAGAGATGTCAGTGCTAGCAGGATTAGCCGTGAATCTGATTACCTGAGTTCGAAAGGCAATTGCTATGGCAACTAGCCAGGCTCTTTGCCTGGGAATAACTGTTTAGTGAAAGGCTTAAAGAGCACGTCCAAATGGGGAAGAAAGCTGGGAAGTTCTCCCAGCTGTTGCTCAGCTACAGTAACTAGGTATCTCCCCTTAAGGAACTGCTTCCATTTTGAATGTGTACTGTGATTTTACAGAGAAAACATAGTTAAGAACATGATTTGGAGTACTGGGTAGATACATAAGGTTTTCAGTTTTCTGTGCACATATCAAAAAACTGTGACAAGAACAATAATGATATGTTGCCTGTTCACTATTCTCCATGCTGAATTCTGATACAATTGACGTGAAAGAATCAAATCACACAGCAGCTTGACCTGCCAAGATTTTTCATATTTAATAATAACAGCTGCAGAGGCTCCAGATTTAGATCTGGGTTATAATAATGCAAAAGGAATTTTTAAAACATTCCTAGCTGCACATTTGCCTGACATTAATCACCCTCACCTGCTACTATCTGCAATAAAGAAGCAAGGCAGCTATTCACACTGGATTCAGAGAAAAAAATGACTTTCCCACCCCTACAACATAAACCTGATTCAAAGGATTGCTGATATCCCCAATCACAAATCATGTGACAAAACCCAATGAAACAACAAGGTGAAGATTGAAGATTAATATTAATTAAATACAAATATTTGGTTTGTATAGATGTATATTTATACAGAAACGTCTACAGTTGCAGACAGCGCTGGCTCTTCGGCTATAAACAGAGATGAGCACTGAACCCTAGAGTTGGACATGACTGGCTTTTGAACAAGGGTGACCTTTACCTTTATTGATGTATATGACTTTCATTTATTTATTTAATCAAATTTCTATAAACTTGATAATGACTGGGTGGCTAACAACAAGTAAGAGCAATATCAAAACTAACTAAAATCTTTTTTTTTAAAAAACCCTTAAAATTCAAAATAATTTACCCACACACCCCATATGACATACTGTATATAGATATCTTCTTGGCATATACTGTATATACTTGAGTATAAGCTGATTTTTTTTCAGCACAAAAATGTGCCAAAAAATGGACTCAGCTTATACTCAAGTCATCTCCTGACAGGCAATGCACTGGGGCTGGGCCAGGAGAGAGAACTCCTTTTGGTGCAATCTTCCTCACCCACTCCTTTCCCCATCGTCTCCTAGCAGCAGGTGGTGAGGGGGGGCGGCGGCGGCGGCGGCGGCGGCAAAAGAGCTCCTTTTGGTGCGATCTTCCTCGCCCATTCCTTCCCCCATCGCCTCCTGATACAGTAGGACTTGTGGCGGATTTCTCTCCCTTTCCTTCTTTCGTTCCTCCATATCTTATTTCATTCCTTCCTCCACATCTTCTTTCCTTCCTCCATATCTTATTTCCTCCCTCCCTCCCTTCTGCACAAAGAGGGCAGGCTCAGCAGTGGATTTCTCAAGTCAATCAGATTTCCTGGTTTCTCAGGTAAAAATTAGGTACCTTGGCTTATATTCGGGTTGGCTTATACTTGAGTACATACAGTATGTATATGGCACTCTTATACATATGTTTACGCTTAAACAAAATACTGTACTTATACAAAAGAGATTAAAAGATGACAGATTCCTTTAAAGAAGATTCCCTTGATGAAGAAACTAGTGAAGTAAAAGTTGCTTTGAAAGTACTGTACTAGGAAGAAATAAATCCCCAAGGCAGATGGAGTGTCAATAGGATGGTTTCAAGCCAGAGACTTAATCTGTCAAAATCCTAACAAGAATATGCCAACACATCTGGAAAACAAAACAATGGCCCACAGACTGGTAACACTCAATATATATTCCAATTCCACAAGAAAGGAACTATAGGACAATTGCCCTAATCTCCCATGTAACAAAAATGCTGCAACAAAGGCTTTCACCTTATATGGAGCAAGAAATCCCTGATTCAAGCTGGATTCTGAAAAGCAAGTGGCGCCCTAGATCATATTGAAAATATCTGTTGGATACTGGAGTAAACCAAAGAATTTCAGAATATCACCTATGCTTTATAGACTACAGCAAAGACTTTGGATCAAGAAAAAACTATCTGTGCTTCTGAAAGAAATGGGTGTGCACCAATACTTGATTGTCTTGATGATTAGCCTATACTCTGTACAAGAAACTACTGTTGGGACAGAACATGGAGAGACAGAATGGTTTTCTATAGGCAAAAGTACCAGAAAAGAGTACTTTATCCACTTACATATTCAATCTGTATGCAGAACATATATGAAAACCATACTGGATTCAGATGAGGGAAGAATGAAAATTGGTAGAGGAAACATCAATACAGTAAAACCCCGATTTACAAATACCTCGAGTTACAAAAGAGTTTTTTGGGTAAACCGGTGTCCCGATTTATGCAAAAAAAAAAAAAAAAAAAAAACCCAAAAAACCAAAACCCCGACTTATGAAAGGGGTTTACTGTACTGTACTTGGTGCAACCATTTTGCGCACTAAAAATCACCCCCATCCACCCACCCCACTGCCAGAAGTGTAAATAAATCATTTACCTTGGCGGCAGTGGAAGCCTTTGCTGCGACTGCAAAAGTGTGTGTGTGTGGAACTTTTGCAGTTGTAGCAAAGTCTCTGGACTTTGGAGAATGGTGGGGACTGAAGGGATCCCTTTGTCAGAACCTTCCAGAGGCAGCAGGGGTGGCAGATTGGCCAGCGGCAGAAAAAGCTACAGGGACATCATTAAAAATTTCCCTATGGTTGCTTCTGCCGCTGTGTCCGGCATGTCTGCCACCCCTGCTGCCTCTGGGGGGGATCTGGCAAAGGGATCCCTTTTGTCCCCACCATCCTCCAAAGCCCAGAGGCTTTGCTGCAAACACAAAAGTGGGGGTGAGACTTTTTCGCATATTAAACAATATGCCTGAGAAATACTATTGTCAAAAAAAGAGAAGTATCTTCCCATATGCATTCTGAATTGTTTTTCTCGACATCTTTGCCCTAACATAAACAAGCTTTGTAAGTACAGTAACTGCCAAAATTAAGCAACCCCCCCCCCCCCGGTAGAGCAGAGCTAGAGTAGGAATACCTGGCTTTTGAACCTGTCTTTAATATTTCACAGTGGATATGGATGGAGAAGCTAAAATGAAAACTATTCTTTAGTTACTTACATTATCACATCTATCTTTAGATTTGCAAGTATCTTTAGCAAGTTACCAAGGAAACCAGCTGACACTATCTTTGACAAGCAGTCACTAAATTTTGTCTCATGTAGGCAGAGAACTCAAAAAGTGCAGATTTCAATCTTTGCCTTCATTTTTTAAAACTACAAAACGATTTGGAATTGAGCTCTCATAAATAAACAAATGGAAAATTAATGTTTACATTGTATATGAGAAACCCCTTCTTTAAAAAATGTAAAAGGGAAACTCAGTCATGTGTGATTTTATAGACCTAAAAAACCTGGAACATGTGCTTAATACTCCTGCTAAAATGAAAATACCTTTGAAGGTGTTTATTTGGATTTCGCTCTTATATTTATGCCAATGGATAGTTTATATTCAAAGATGTTTGGGGAGAATTATTAGTTATTAGTGATACATACATCGTTCAAAATGCTACTTAATATGCATGAAGATTCTTCATATGCACAGTGATCTCTTAAGACATTTTTAAAAGGTATCCCTAGAAAAGTATAAACGCCTCCATAATTTGTCCTATACTACTTGTCTTGCTGTTGCTTCAAAATACTGTACTGTGCTCTATGCATGAAGACACTCCATATTACTGGGAAAACTGCTTCTGGTGTTCCAAATTAGATGAAGATTGTCCACTGATAATGGGGATTCTTCTTTCCATATAGTTGTCCTATGAATGTGAAGGGATCCAGAAATTATGAGGGAGTAGAGTTAGGATGCCCCCAACTTCATTTATTCTTAATCGAAGCAACATTTTTGCTTCTCTGTTTAGGGCACTATTTTCAGATACAGTAATACCTCAGATAACATTAGTATCGAATAACACTAAAATCGCATAACATTAAGCAATCCGGGGGGGGGGGAGGGGAGAACTGCATCGGATAACATTAAGATCCTACGGGATGCATCAGATAACAACCGCTAAAGCCTGTGTGGTTTCAATGTATCTCTATAGATCCCATAGGATTTTAACATGCATCGGATAACACTAAAAATCGTATAACACCAAGACTTGTGGAACCAGGTTTTAGTGTTATCTGAGGTTTTACTGTATTCAGGAAACTCTCAACAAATGATCTTAAGGCAGTCCATGCCAATATGTTGTTAAATGTGTGACATGCTACATTACGTTTTTGTTTCCAATCACATCTACTTAACAATGTTACAGTCAAAAACAATAACATGGATTGCCATAAATCTTTTTGGTATCATAGGTTAACAATTCAATCAGCAAGAAATTGCTTATTTAAAAAACAACTCCACCTCCCCATGCATTTAAGCATACTGTACTTTCAATATGCTCTACATGTACTATAGGGGGCAGCAGTAACTAAACAAAATGCACTAGCACACTTTCCATTGGGGCAAAATAAATAAATAAATAAAATAACCCAAATAAATCTGTTCTTCTGGTTTCAGTCTGATGTGGTTCACAAAGACCTTGAAGATTTCACATTCTAATATTTGTATCAAACAGGTGGACAACTTGTGATTCTGCAGACATTCTGAATTGCACATTGACTACACTAGCCACAACTCATGGGTTTTACAGTGCAATTTCTGCAGGGCCATACTTTCCACAACCTGTTTTAAAATTAATCCCATCCCTGCTCTAATCTATTTACCTATACATTAAAATGTTGTATATCATGTTATACATAAGGGAAACTCAGAGGGTGATATACCAGGTCAGAGTTTTGTTTTACGTATTAATCGAGTTAGTATATTTACTGTATCACAAAAGCCTCCGAAATTAGGATAATTGCACTGAGTGGCTGCATAATCAGACATGCAAACAGGAACAACATCAATATAGAGCAACTGCTTTTTTGCAGCATTAGCTGTACACATAGAAACTCTTGACAGGAAAACCCCAGCTGGTCATACACAAAGAAAAAAAGCCATTAAATGTTTTTTGATTTTTGTTTTAAATCTGTACAAATTTAGAATATCTGTAAGTATAAGTGTTATCATTAAAGAGTCAATGCCACAAAAATAAATTGGTAATTTTAAAAAGAATAAATAAGCCAGGTTTACTTTTTAGGGCTTAATTTGTGGAAGGCACATTTTAAAGTTTGTGTATATAGCCTAGTAGTCAGGGGCAAGCTGCAGAATGCCAAGAGAAGAAAGGAATGGTAAACCATTTCTGAAAACACTATATTGAGAAAACCCTGGAAATGGTTGCTGTAACTCATAACTGACTTGATAGTACAGTACATAATAAACTCATTCATTAATAAACGATAGCTTATTGTACATTACTTTGGATTTTGCAGTGGGCAGAAAAACAATGATTTAAACCTATAAATAAGTGGCCCAGGCCCTGTTGCTTAGTATATGCAAAATCATAACTCCTTTTCTTCCTGGTCAACAAACATTCCCTAATATAGTTCTTGGAAGCATGTGGCTATGTGCATATGTGTCTGCCCTGGCAATCTTGCAGCAGGAAAATTTTGTATACTCAGAGGAATGGATGAGAGGTTATGACAGGGGTGCCCAAACTTTTTGGGCTGTGGGCCGATCATGTAGTTCAGGAAGCTGGTCATTAAGGCCCGGGGGCCAGGAGCGGCCCCCGAGGCCAATTCATCCGGCCCGCGAAGCCCTCATTGCTCCTGGAAGCGGAAGTAAAATGTGCCTGTATAGGCGCGTTTTACTTCCGCTTCCAGGAGCGAGTGAACTGGCCTCGGGGGCTGCACCCGGCCTCCAGTTTAGGCACCACTGGGTTATGATCTGGCTTATACAAAGCAATAGGATTTGGAGCAGTAAATGGTAGAAGGCTTTTTGTTCCAAAGTAAGGAAGTTCAGATAAACAAAAACAACTAATACAAACCCAGAAAAAATGACACAAGGGGATAGAAGATAGATAAACAAGCAGATAGTATTAGGCTTTATATTTGTATGTATGTATTTACAATAAATTATAGCCCACTAAGATGGTTTCTACCTGTATTTTCTTTCTTTCCCTTCTCTTGCTGCAGGCCTGATATACTGATCCACAAATTGCTAAAAATGGAATGCACAAAAGTCATGAACATACTATACTGTGTGATCTATGTGGAAAACAGATAGTTGCTCTTTATGTGTGTTATGACAGTTTCATACATTTACTTCCTATACCTCTGCGTGTCTATCATATCCGTCTCTATAATTTTTTTACTGACCTGGTTAAGAGAGAAACTGCTGGAAAGCTAAGATGGAGTGGCAGAAAATATACAAGTGTTACCTCATAGAGAGAGTCTCTCAGATAATCAATTTCTGTATGAATTACATAGGTAGGATAATATACTTTCCACCATTTTAGGAAAAAATCTCTCGTGTGATATAAGCAGACATACCTTGAGATTCTATTTTGATTTCAATTTATTTACAAAGGACAACGCTTCAGGCAAACTGGAAAGAATATTGCCATGCTTAATATACTTCAAAGCAAGGTTCAAAAATGAATAAAACCACATAGGAAGAAAGGTCACCTACACAGCAGGTAGATTGTACAATAAAGATTGTAGCCAAATTGTTATCCTTGACAAGCATTATTTTTCAAATACAATAATTGCTGACAATGTTATGAATTTGGGTAAAATTCTATTTTCCTGCTAACTTTAGTGTGTGAAATCATTTTTAACTCAAAAGATATTTTTTGCTTTTGAGTCAAATCATTAACCCCATCTTAATACAAACAATATTAAGATTTAAGTCAAGAAAACTGTCATTTACACAGAGAGCATGACAGTCTCTTGCAACATTAAGATTAATTTATGTATCCCCAGCCATAGCATTCTCATGGAATACATGGCTTTCTGCTGTTGTTAGCACAATATTTCTAGGCAAAAGAAAAGGAAGACAATTTTGCATAATCAGTGGTTTAATTCGTTATAGTTGCTGCAATGTGGCTGAGCAAAGCATAAAAGCAAGAGCTATTTAAAGATATTATCGGTGCAAATTTAGCCAGATTCCCCTCACTTCACTGAAGTTTGATTCATAACTGCTATAAATTATTCATACTGTACAGTATATGGAAATAGAACCAATATTATTTTTATTGCTATCATCTAAAGGCTACAACGGACTTCTACAAATAAAAACACCTGGAGATTCCATCCAAGTGTTTCTGGGAACAGTTGCAGCACACACAGAACTACGAAATATACAGCTCAAAAGAACCCTGTTTTCTCAGTGCTCTCTCCATTACATAGTACACCACAGACTGAATGGGGAGCCATCCAAGGGAATGATTGCTACATGTTTAATATACTGTGGTACCTCATACAATGATTTTAATTCATTCCATGGGGCTCATTGTTGTATGAAACAATTGCCATATGATGCATGCATTGTATAGCGAATTTCCCTATGGGATACATTGTACAATGATTTTTTTTTTGCTAAGTGGTTTTTCCCACTGAAAAATTGTTGTATGATTTTTTTCCATAGGGAAAATTGTTATGCAGGACACCATTTCCCCCCAAAACCTAACTGTTATGCAATTCTGTTGCTATACGGGGCGATTGTTGTATGAGGTTCCACTGCACTACCATCTTGCTCTTTCCCCTCCCCAAAGATTGTTGCCTTACCTTGGCAAGGGGGATTAGGTGGGTCAATGAGGCTATGGGCTATGTTGTATGAGGGCACCCAAGATGAACAGCCAATAGTGGAGAACTCAGACTAAATGTGATCCACTGGAGAAGGAAATGGCAAGAAACCCCCACAAACAGTATTTAAAAGGCTAAAAGATATAACACCAAAAGATGAGCCCATCAGGTTGAAGGGTGTCTGATATGCTACAGGGAAAAGGGGAGGGCAAGTACCAGTAGCCTAGAATGAGTGAAGTGGCTAGGCCAAACCTGAAAGGATGCTCAGTTGTGGAGATGTCGAATGGAGAAAGGAAAATCCAATACTGTAAAGAACAATATTGAATAGGAACCATAAAATCTATGAATCAAGGTAAACTGGAGAGGATCAAACATGAGATGACAAGACTGAACATTGACATTTTGAGAATCAGTGAACTAAAGTGGATGGGAATGGGCAATTAAACCTAGGGGACCATAATATCTACTGCTGGGGGCAATAATCCCTTTGAAGAAATGGAGTGGCCCTTATAGTCAATAAAAGAGTGAGGAGAGCAAAAATGACAGAATGGTCTCAGTCCAAATCCAAGGCAAACTATTCAACATCACTGTAATCCAAGTCTTTACCCCAATCACTGATGCAGAAGAGGCTGAAGTCAACTGTTTCTGTGAAAACCTACTGCATATTCTAGAACTGACACAAAAAATAGACGTCCTTATCATCATAGGAGACTGAAATGTCAAAAAAGGAAGTCAAAAGGTAACTGGGATAATGGGCAAGTTTGGTCTTGGAATAAAAAAATGAGGCAAGCAAGCAAGGCAATGTTTGAGGTGTTGCAACAAAGACTTTTGCTTTATGTGGAGTGAGAAACGTCTGATGCTCAAGCTGGATTCCAGCTTGTGTGTGTGTGTGTGTGTGCGTGTGCGCGCGCGCGCGTGTGCGTCTCAACACTTGATTGTCCTGATGCTTAAACTATATCATGTACAAGAATGTATGATTAGGACAGAATATGGAAGGGCAGAAGGTTATCATTTTATCCCCTTAACCATTCAATTTGTATGCAGAATTTATAATACGGAATGCCATACTAGATTCAAATGAAAGAGAAGTGAAAATTGGTGGTAGAAACATCAGGTGACATCATCTTGTTGGCAGAGAGCAGCAGTGTCCTGAAACAACTTTGAATGAATATGAAAGATGACAGTGCCAAAGCAGCTGAATATCAAGAAGACAGTAGTCTTGACTACAGAAGATCTATATGTAAATGTTGACAATGAAGAAATTGAAATAGTAAAATAATTTGCACACTCAATCATCAATCCAAATGGGGACTGCAGTCAAGAAATCAGAAAATTCAGACTTGGAAAAGCAGCAATGAAGAAATTTGAAAAGATCATCATGCTCTTGTATTCCTGATTACTATGTACAAGTATGAAAGTTTGACGGTAAAGATAGCTGGAAGGAAAAAACTCATTTAAAATAAGGTGCTGGTGGAGAGCCATACAGATATCCCGGATTGCCAGAAATGGTCTCTACAGCAAATCAAGCTTGAACTGTCTCTGGAGTCAAAAAGGATGAAGCTGAGACTATACTACTGAGAAAACAAGATTCTCAGGAAAAGACAATAATGTTTGGAAAGGATGGCAACAGGAAAAGAGGAAGACCAAATGTAAGATGCATTGACTCTCTAAAGCAGCAGTCCCTAAACTATGTTATGCGGAACACTGGTGGACTTCAATTCCCAGAAGCCTTAGTCAGTACAACGGCTGATCAGTGCTTTGGGGAATTGATCAGTGCTTTGGAGGACAGGACATTTTGGAGATCTGTCATTCATAGGGTTGCCATATGTTGGAGATAACTTGATGACATGTAACAACAACAAACTTATTTTTTATAATTATTTATGTTCAAAAGATAGTTTACTAGTATAACGTTGCTATCATTTGGAGAAACAAATCTATGGGTTCTCAGGAGCTCCTTTATATAAATGGTTAAAAGGTTAGTTAAGACACAATGATTTATTGTCTTTTGTTTGGCAAGATACTGAGTTTTCATAATTCACAGTGGTACCTTGAATTGCAAATTTAATGTGTTCCAAGGCATTTTTTATGTTATGAAAATTTGTAACTCAAATTTCCCATAGGAATGCATTGAAAACCAAAATTCATAACTTGAAACATGGTTTTCCATAGGAATGCATTGAAAACCAATTAATCTGTTCTGGAAAAATTTGTAACTTGAGCCATTATTTTCAACCAATTTTCATTCGTATTGTGAAAATTTTGTAACTCGAACCATTTGTAACTTGAGGTACCACTGTACATATACGAAGCTTCTAATTTTAACTGAAAAAAGTACGCAGACATTCTTAAATGTTTCTCATCAACTTTTCAACATTTTCCTTTGTGATCAAACCAATTATGTTTCCTGTTTTGTTTCAGTGAACTATCATTTATAGCACGAGTTCTCAACCTTTTAAAGCCGGGGCCCAGGTCAAACTTCCTCAGACAGCTTCGGGGGCCAGATGACTATTTGCCCTTCCTACACCACATGGCACTTCCTGGTGTGGTGGAGGTGGTGGGCCCCCCACATGAAATGGTGCTATGGATTCCATTTGCCCCACAGCTCGCAGATTGAGAATCCCTGGTTTATGGTGAATAGATTCTCGTCTTCAAAGAAAGATGAGTTGCTGCAGGTACAGGGTGGCTGGGAAGCTGACCGGGGACTCCCTGGTCAGCGCTCCAGCCACCCTGCTCCTGCGCTGCCATCGGTGCTTGGGTTGGAAGCAGGAAAGGGTGCGCTTGCCGGTTCTCCCCAACCAAAGCACCCGCTTGATCAGCGCTTGGGTTTGGGGTAGGAACGGGGGGGGGGCGCCGTTTACCCCCCAACCCAAGCACCGATCATGCACTGCGATTGGTGTTTGGGTTGGGGGGCCCCTGTGTGTGCGCCTGTTCCTCCCCACAACCCAAGCACCGATCGCAGTGTGCGATCACTGGCTGTGTTGGGGAGAGAACCTTTCTCTCCCCAACCCAGCCAGCACTTGACTTGATCTGCCTGCCTCTTTGGAAAGGGCAACGGGGAACCAAGTTTCATCGTTATCTGAGGTACTAGTGTACATGATTCTCAGCACTATTCCAAAAATTACATTATTATTATTTCTTATACTTATGCCCTAAGGAACTCAGAGCAGCATGCAAATTTCCCATGCTTATGCAAAGCAACTTGTTAAAATACACTGCAAAAAATATTTTGCACTTAAAAATCACCTTATAAACAAAAAATAGTATGATATTTTACAATACATCAGAATGATCATGACCCAACAAGGTTGTTCCACTGACGGAATGACTTTTCAGAGATATCCTTAAAACCTTATCTGGATGGCTGGAAAATCCTACAGAACAGATTTCTGAATGTTAGGGAGGTGTTGTTTTTACTTATATGAATATAAATGTCATACACTGAGTTCAAAGGGGACCCAGAGGCCTCACAGCCTAATGGTTCACTGAGGGATTAAATCACAATCCCACAGTTGCAACCGAGATAAAGCAACAGATCCAAATGCCTGAAACTATGTAAAACAAAAGAAGGGAGTTTGCTAACTAAGAACTCTCAAGAAGAAGAAATGGATTTTGTTCTCTCTACAAACTTTCTAGGGTTGGAGCTAGAATGGATACCTCTGCAGGATCTGAGAATCTTATGTCCATCTCCCATCAAAGAAGATACGTATGCTGGATAGCTCAGTGGTTTAGATATATGGTTGCGGAGCTAGGGCTTTAGGACTGTGGTTTACAACTATGTTTCCTTGCCAGGAGCTGGTCTTGATAATCTGCAGGGTTCCTTTTGGCTCTGCAGTTCTAAGATGATGATGAAACCTCTTTACCAGAGTTATTAAAAGCAATATGGTTGGAGATTAGGATGAGTAAACAAGACAGCAGTATTGGAAAGAACAACAGTGGTGAGAGGGAGGATAGAGAAATAAAGGAAAATAAAAGATAAGACACAGTGGAGACACAGCACAACAATTTGTTGCCAAGTGTGCTTGGCAGTGTCAAAATACAGGCAGATAACTAGCAGATTGGCGTTATAAAGAAAAATGCCCTTTATTATTATTTCTGGATGAAGAAAAGATTGACACATGTTCCTGATAACTATGTTTGCCGACATTTTAACTTTTTCCAATAATAGTAATAATAATAATTTTGTGTCAGAAATTACTCTGGGTTGAAAGGATTTTTGTGGAAGAAACTCCGCTCAGGGAACGCCCAAATGAGGCTCCTTTCATGTCCCCAAGAGCTGGGACAGAGACAGGTGTTCAATCCATCATGCAGTACCCAGGTCTCGAACTGCCGACTTGCCAGCCTTCCAGCTAATAAAATAACATGTCATAATTAAACAAATAACGAACAACTTGAAATTGTAACGAAATAAATTCTCACTCCATCTGACTCCAACTTGTTTACATGTGTGGATTTCAGTTTGTTTTATCCTCAGCTCAAATTTCATCTGTCACTTCTGGGTAAGATCATTAATAAAGTACAATGAATACAAAAAATAGATCACTTGGGGCCAGAAAAAGGGAAGTCTCAAAATTTTCCCTGTGTTTCTGTTTAATATTCTCCCCCTGAAAACATTATTTACTGGCATATAAAATAGGCAGCTTTTAAAGCTGATGAATAGTAGCCAGATAGTAAAAGCCAACTATGATCTTATTTGCAGTCTGTTTATTTCACTAAAACAATCACTAGAATTAACACATACTGAAAGCAACAATATATACATGACCTCATCATCACCTCACTGCTGTCACTTCCAGTAAGCAATTTCCAGGGGTTGTGAAATGCAGCATGTGTGGGTGTGACGTTAGCTGTCCTGCAAACCCCATCTAAATCCAGGGATCAAGTGGAAAGATTTCAAGTTACATTTTATATGGCATTTTTAAATCTGAACTTTTCTTCTTTCCAATGAAGAGACCCAATGGGAAGGTTCAGCTTCTACCTGCCCTTGCTGTATTTTAGTCTGCCCTCCTGCCCTTTATAGGTAACCATGAGAAAACAGACTGAATTCTGTCCTCCCTCACATCTACTGTAGTTATACCCTTATCAACAGAAAAATGTAAGTAGACCGTTAATGTTTTGTATGTGGTGGTCACAAAAAGACATTCTCTTGAGTATGCAGACTCATGGCCAAACATCTTTAAAGGTTGCAATTAGAATGCTGAAACAGACAGAGCTGTTCGCTTACAGGAAATCCAACCACAAAATGGGCTAGAAATGCACCTTTTTTTCTCTGTTCCCCAGAAGAAAGCAACATCATTTGCACTTTCTTCATAACAGCTGCATATACAATTCACAACAATAATTAAGGTTATGAAACATCAACAATTGTGATCAGGTCCTGATCTTTTAAGGATTTAATATGTGCTGACTATTAAAGCAAAACCACTGCTGAATTCAAAGAAACCTCTTGCATTGATTACAAGGGAATAAGCCCCATTCAGTGACAGTCTTCTCTGAGGACAATGCATTCTTGGATTCCTTCTTCAGACAGACCAGCAATCTCAACTAAAGATACAACACATAGCTTTGCTTTATATAATAACAATCTCAGACATGCACAGAATATAGCAATATATTTGTACAGTAGTATGATCTAACAATGAAATTCACTCATTATGAATCATACTATAGCATATAATATGAAATGAATACTAATCCTAAGTGTGGATTTTACATACTACATTATTAGATTTTTAACTACTCATGCCTTCTTCACTGATGCTCTTCCCTACTGACACATGACTGAGACAGTGCTTCTGTTTCCACAGCAACCCTCGCTGTATAGCAGGGGTGACCAAACTATGGCCCGGGGGCTGGATCCAGCCCCTGACACCAATTCATCCAGCTTGCAACACCCTTGTTGTTCCCAGAAGCGGAAGTAAAACACACCCATCTCACGCTCTGACACTGCAGTTTGGCAGCTAGAGTGGGACCGTGAGCTACTTCCTGGTTCCATGCTGGGAATCCAGAGGCCTATGTAAGCTCCGCCCAGCATCGGAAGTCGCTCTAGCTGCTGAAGCACAGTGCAGGAGCATCAGGAAATTACCAAACTGGAGCGAACATGCTCTGAAAAGCCTCCAACTGTCCTGAGAAGCAGTGGAGGCTGTGCACAAAGCAGCAAAAGCCATACAATTCCCTCCACCACCACCATGGTAAGTGATCTTTTTCAACTTTCGGTGGTGGGGGCAGGTCTAGGGGTGCCTGGGTGGCCACCATAGGCTGCACTAATGATATGCGTGGTCTGGATTAGGCTCATGGTCTGGAGGTTGGCCACCCCTGGGCTAAGGCAAGAACACACTATCTGCACCAACACTGTATAAGCAAGATCTTCATGAAGAGAACCCATCTCTTTTTTTATTATTAAGTTTTTATGATTTTCAAACATACATAAGAACAAAAAAAAGAGAGAGAAACAATTCTACAGTACCATATTACTAATACAATATTCACTTCTTAGATAACTTTTCAATTCTTATTACAATCTTCTAATATGATATTTGTTAAGTCAAAATAAAAACAAAACAAAAAACAAAATATATTCATACAGGTATCTTTGAAAAGAGAAAAAATGCAATTTAATTTATCTTTTTTACCTCCATTTATAACCCTTTTTCATTACTTTTTTACCCCTTTCAATTTAATAATCATTCATGTAAAATTTCACCCTTGTGCTATATACATTGTCCAGGAAATATCAGTTTATTTTTCCCAAAAGTAGGCTTGATCTGGTACAGGTTTAATCCCTTTATCCTTTACTACCACATATTCAACAAATTTTTTCCATACTCTCCAGAATCCATTTTCACGAACTGTACCTTTTCTAACATTCATCTCCCATGTCAGTTTATCATTTAATGCCAATTGCCACATTTCTTTGTACCAATCTTCTATTTTTATAGTTGACTCATTTATCCATTTTTTTGCTATACATTGTCGAGCTGTAGACATCATTATTAACATTAATTCTTTGTCCTCTTTACACATCGAAGGTTTTTCAAAAACTGTCAATAGGGCTGGCTCTGGTCCCAATTCAAGTTTTTGTCCCAGTATGCAATTGATTTCTTTTTCAATTTTAACCCAAAATTCTTTTACCACATTACAATTCTACCACATATGTACATATGTTCCCATTGATTGCTTACATCTCCAGCAAACATTATTTTTCTTGTTATCTATTTGATGTAACTTGACTGGGGTCAGATACCAGCCCCATAACAGTTTGTAATTATGTTCCTTAACCCGCACAGACATGGGAGAACCCATCTCTTGATGGGCAATGGCAACACATGCACAAGCAGCACAATGAAAGCTTGAGCAGACAATCTCTACTGTTATTATTGGCAATCAAAATCACCCAGGACTATTTTTGTTGTTTGAAAACGGAAGTTACAAGATTCTGAAAAATTGTATTCCTTGTTTGGTGGCTTATAAACAGATGTGACTGTGCAAGATTGAACTTTGATAGTCAGAATTTCAATATCACCTATATTGGTCATATCTGCAGACAATATGCTGATGTTCAATTAAGTAAAGACTGTACTCCTATATTGTTCATTTGGTCTTTCTAAAACATGTTTAATTCCATTCACCTTTGGTCATTGATCATTTGGTCCTCTTTGGGTTTCCTGAGCAAGAAGTATATCGTAATTATGTTGCACACAAATGTCAGATAATAGTGCTTCCTTCTCTGCTCAATATTAATAGAGATTACCACTAGGGCTGGGACTGAAAAATGACATTTTGAATGAGTCATTATGCCAAATATATATTTGCCATATAGGACCAATTACAATATATAGTGGTGGGAAGAGGTTAAAAAAGCAGTAAAGCTGAAAAAAGAGTTACATAAATGATGGATAAAATCAGAGTGAGAAGAAGACTATATAAACTATTGATTGCAAAGTAGAGATACCAACAGGATAATCAAAAAAGCAAAACAAAAATCCTGGGAATGTTTCAGAAAATTGTTATTAGATAATAAGAGAACAGCCTCACAGACATTTTTCAAAGTACAGTAATACCTCGGATAACGCTAAGACTTGGTTCCACAAGTCTTGGTGTTATCCGATTTTTAGTGTTATCTGATCCATGTTAAAATCCTATGGGATGGATCGGATAACGTTAAAGCTCCAGAGAGATACATTGTAACCGCATAGGCTTTAGCGGTTGTTATCCGATCCATCCCATAGGACCTTAACGTAATTCAATCCAATTCTCCTCCCCAGATTACTTAATGTTATGCGATTTTAGCGTTATCCGAGATAAACGTTATCCGAGATATTACTGTAGTTAAAAGTATACAGAAAAGAGAGAAGTATAATCCAACTAAAATAATTAATGACAAGAATGGAAGACCACTAACAGATCCATCAGAAGTTATGAAAAGATGGAGAGAACACTTTAAGGAACTCTTCAAACATCTAGGAAAGTATCACAATGAAAAAATGCAAGACTACAAAACAATAGTACTAGAACTGGAAAAATGAATTGAAGAAGTAGCAAGTACATATTAGTTAAACAATTACCTAAACATTGTCAGCTGCAACTCAAATCCAAGAATGATTTCTCCCCTGAAGTAAGAAAAATGCCGTTGGTGTGAATTTGTTTAAGGTGGATCCCAGCTTGCCATGAATTGACCCCCACAATATAAAGCACGAGGAATAGATGGATTACCAACAGAAATAATTCAAGCAGCAGGGAAAAGCAATACAGAAAAATATAGAACACAATAGGAATCTCTTTGTTTCATTTGTAGATCAAGAGAAGGCATTTGATAAAGTCGACAGGAAACTGCTATGGCAAACATTGGGTCAATATGGAGTAAGCGAACATTTTATCAGATTATGTATAAGTTTATATAGCGAATGCAGAAGTGTAGTTAGAACAATCAAAGAATATTGGAACCTTTCGCAGTAACATCTGGAATATTATTATTTATCACCTACATAGATAGCATAAGCAAAAAAGCTATACCCATGAATGGAAACAATTTCAATGAATTACTTTTTGCAGGTGATCAGGCACTGATAGCAAGTACAGCTAAGGAATTACAGCAACAACTTATGTCCACGAACTAAGAATGCAAGATAAATAATACAAGAATTAGTAAAGAGAAGACTAAGCAGTGGTGGGCAGCCAAAATTTTCGCTACCACACCATGGGTAGAGTCTACATCATGCCTGCCCTATGGCCATGAATACATCTGCAAACACAGGCAGCACTGGCTCTTTGGCTGTAAATGGAGATGAGCACTGCAGTCCTAGAGTCGGATATGATTGGCTTTTGAGCAAGGGCGACCTTTAACTTTACTAACCACTTACAACTAACCACAGCCAAAACCTTAAAGCTAAATGTTGCCCTTGCTTGAAAGTCAGTCGTTACCAACTCTAGGGTTCAGTGTTCATCTCTGTTTATAACCAAAGTGCCAGTGGACTTGATCCACAAAAGTTCACATTAAAATACAGCAGTTAGTCTTTAAGGTACCACATTTGTCTTTTTGTTTTGTTTACTCTCTGATATGCTTGCACAGAATAAAACTTTTTAAATGGTAGCTGTGTTAGTCTGTTTCAAGCGTATCAGAAAGTTAAAAAACAAACAAAAAGAAACCCCCTTAGCCTGCTCCAGACCCTCTCCCCTTTCTCTCTCTCTCTCTGACACACAGAGGCAAATCATTTACTGTGTCGTTGTCATCATCTCCTCTTCTTCTTCCTCCTCCTCCAGCATGCTGCTCGGATGGTGGTGGAGGCATGTGCAGCTGGGGGAAGGGGAGGGGTCTCCCCCCTAGACCAGGTCCTGCAGCAACAGAACTCTAGCGATGTTTGGGTATCATGAGAGTTCCTCTACTCTCACGATGCCCGAACATTTCGAGAATCGGTGAGTGGGCATGGCCCACCAAGTGGGCATGGCCCATCAAGTGGACGTGGCCTGGGGAAATTTCCGCTACTGGTACGGCCGGACCCATCCGCACCGGCAGCAGGTCACCACTGAGACTGAGGTAATGGCATTTGGAAAGAAACAGCATACAGTACCTTAAATATCGTAATAGAGGGAACAAGCTTAAAACAAGTGGCAGAGTTCAAATACCTAGGAACAGTGGTAAATGGGCCAAGAGATTAACATACGACACAGTAAGGCAAACTAAATATTGGGACAGTTAGCTCCACTCTTACAATGTAAGACAGTAACCATCCAACACAAATAGACATCTTGTAGAAAGTATATTCATTTACACCTTGTGTTATCAATGCCAAAGATGGATGCTTACAATAAAACAAACAAAAGTTGGTCACCATGGAAATGAGATGTTTGACAAAGGCTGCTAGAGTGACTAGAATGGATAAAATCAGGGATGGGATTAGAAGGGAAAGAATTGGAATAGAACCAATTTTAAACTATATACAGAGACAGCAAGTAAAATTTCCCAGAGTGGAAAAATATCCCAGATGGGTGAGATATAAATGTAATAAATAAAAGAAATAAATAATTTGGAGATTGCCTTGGGATTCCATACTGCCCAAGGCATATATGAAGAGAAGAACAAAGATTGTGAGGCAGATTCAGAAGAAGATGAAGAGATAGCATCAAAGACATATTATAACAACACCAAATAACACTGGTTGAGGCTGCTAAAAGTGCAAGAACAAGAACCTTGCATCTCCCTCAACACTCTAATTGGTAAAAGAGGAAGTAAAGAAAGAAGAATATTTATTCAAAATAGTTATCCACCTGATATTTCTGAAGTCTCAATTCACATGTAAATAAAACAATTTAAAATTTGGTGTACTCCCCTGGACCAATATACTGTACCTCTTATAATCAGACTAAAAGTTGTCTCAGGAGGACACATACACCAACACAATGACCATGTAGCATTAAATCTACTTCAAACATCCAAAAACAGCTTCTGATTTATTTTAGCAGTACTGTACTGTATAATCTCTTCCTCTGTCTGTTGCCTCAGCTATGAGCTTTCCTCCTTGTGTATTCTGATAGATGTCCAGGCTCATAATGGAATCTAGCCTCCTAATAGCATTGCCCTTGGCTTCTCTGAGACACTCAAACTCCATTACCATATTTAAAGGGCACCAGCAGGTTCGCACCAGCTCGCCAGAACCGGTAGCAGAAATTCTGGCTGGCCTTGCCCATCCAAGTTTTGAAATAAAATACTGTAGTCCTAAATTGGGTGCAACACAGGGCTTTTCCCCTGGCCATGCCCACCATATCATGTCCACAGTGTGGTAGTATTTTTTTTGAGCTCACCACTGATTATATTGTTCTTATAAGTGTCACCAAGCAGCAGTTTGGCATCTGCATTATGAATAAACGGAAGTTTCCAAACCATTTCCAAGAGGTAGTCCCATTGTAATCCAACTAGAATACAATTTAAACATGTGTCATTGTTGCACAATCAGACATCTAAGGGAAAGAACGTAGCTGGTGCATTAGTTTTAACTGTGCAAATGCACCCCTGGCCATCAATGACGCCTAGACATCCAGGCTCACAGATGAATCCAAGAGTATACCCAAGCTGCAGACCTAAGTTTTAATTAGATGCATAGCCCCAAATACTAAAGGTTGCACAATTAGACAAATACAGGGTGCGGCAGCATAACTCCCTTTTTTAAAATGTTCGCAATTCAGTCGGTTGATGTCATAGCAGAGCACTAGTGGTCTTGTTCAAGAGGTGGAACTATAAAGTTTTGTCCTGACACAGTTCAGTCACCATCATGCATTGGAATAGTGTAGAGCGTGCATTTGCCATTGAGGCCTACTTTTCGAGTGGTTGTTCAGTGATCGCAATCGAGCATACAGCCTGCTATGCTAGAAAGAGTCATGACAAACGCCAGAAATCGGTTTACTCAGTGTATGGAGAATGGGGGACGTCACCTACCTGATTTGATCTTCAATACTGTGTAAAACAAAACTTTAGGTATGCGCCTACATTATAAAAAACAAATAAAAATTTTCTGATTCATACAATGGGTTTTATTAAGTTTTGAAAACAGGAAGTTATGCTGCCGCACCCTGTATATATATTTGAAACAAAGGCATTTTACTGAGATGTATTCGTCAATATAATGATATAGCAACTCTCATCCATAATTATTCAGAAGGCTTTCATTTATGATTTCTTTTTTTTATTATTCATTTTTATTAGGTATATAACAAAAAAAAGACAAATACAAATATACATAAAATCATAAAAATCATATAGTAAAACTCCGAAAGTAATTTTATGCTACATGAAGATTGTTATAGTTGTATTGTTACTTTCATTTATGATTTCTGTATAAATTCCACTGATATTGATGGTATTTTGTTTACATGTAGCAAAGAGATACACCCCATGATATTATCACATGATAAGTGCTCAGTTTTTCGTTCTTTCACAACACCACTGAGTCTAAAAATAGTCACTGCTTGTTATGACTACATTTCTAAATTTGCAGCAAATGAGAGATTAAATGTTTCCTTTGTAACAAATCAGGATTGAATGGGTATAGTGAAAGAGATTCACTTTTCAGTGAATCATAGATATGAAGAAAGATTTGATGTAAATAGGTTTTAATGAGAGCACACTCAATGTTAACCTTTTAAAGAACTAGGACTACCACCAATTTAAAGAAGCTTAAAGGACTGTTAAAATCATATTTAAGTCAGGAAAGAAATTATTATCACCATAAATTCCAAGTCTTTTAAAAAAGGAAAGTTTCTAATTGAGTGGGGCAGTGTGAATGTAGGAGAAACAACCTGGTCAGTAGTCTAAGAATAAATAAGCAGCTTTTATTATTGGTTTTGAGCTTTGATGACTTAATAATTTTCATAAAAGTTGAGCCACAGAAAGGAAGTAGGTGGACTAATACAGGAGACACCATAGACAGCATGGTCTTGGGAGATATATACTGAACATATCTTTTGTATCAGGTTCATATATGGATGTGGGGGTGCCTCATCAGTTTTCTTTTGTTTTCATATTTTCTGCATATTAATCCTTTGCTTTTCCACAAAAGGGAAAAGCCTCTTTTAGGTGATCCATTTCATGTTTTCTGGTACTAGTCTAAAACCCCTAAAAAACCTGTAAAAACTACTGCCCCCCCCCAAAAAAAAGGGGGGGGGCAAGAAAACAGAGAACCAATCTTCTTCAAAATCAGACAATAGCAGATGAGAAAAAAATCATTCTCAAACCTGTGGAGAAAATAGTTTATATATTACATTCAACACAACAGTACATGTTTGGATGTCACCTACACAGCATAACCGATCCTTTCAGTCTGAGCCACACACTAGGAAAAAGGCAAAGAAGTTGCCAGCTAAGGAGGCACTGGCTGCCTGGGATGGAAACCCAACCACTCACAAGAGCAACCAACAACAACATTACAGTGAGAACAAACAGAGAGTAATAATCCAGCTGTGCACAAATGACTTCAACAACCACTCACACAACCCAATGGCACAGTGGCATAGCACAATTCATCCACCTGACTCAATTCCTTTCACAGAAGCAAACAAAACATCCCCCCCCCCATGATTATTGCACATAATGGGGAAAAGACAGAAAAACAAAACATACTCATAGTCTCTTCTCACCAAAACCAAGAAAAGCAAACAAGCAAATGAAGGCAAATGCAATAAAAAAGTCCCCACAAACCAAAATTACTAGAATATGGGGGAGATTTCTCTACTTTTTACCACCTAATGCCTCCTCCTCATTTTTGAGACTGGGTGGTAGCAGCGGGTAGGTCAGGCTCAAGGAGAAGAAAGGGAACGGGGAAATAAAAATAGTAAAGAAAGGGTAAAATATTCTCATGGAAGCACACTGGCATAAATAGTTTACCTGGCAGCAGCAAAAATAATCCAAAGAAATGGAGAATAATCCCCTCAAAACTAAAAAAAATTGGCAAAAAAGAAAAGGATCTATGAGGAAGGGACAGGCAAGCAGGTAGCAAAAGCAATCCAAGATGGAGGGCACCAGGACCTCAGCACACAATAATTTCACCCAGAAGAAATGACTGAAACTACATGGAGAATAATTTCTCAGGCAAATTGACAAACAAAGAAAGGTAACACAAAGAAAGGATAAACAAATAGAGAACCATGGAGAAAGCCACTTTTGTGTACTCTTTTGTAAACACAAATCACTAAAATTTAAGAAGCTCTCTTTTGGCAATCAACAGAAAAATATGAAAGACATGAAAGGGAGACCATTTCATGTTTAGATCTTTCATTAAAACACAAAAGGTTAAATTAATTTTTTTTATTCTTTACCAATTCAACTTAAAGAAATAGGTGAATTTCAAAATCTGTTAAATAAATACTGTTAACGGAGGGAAAAGACCAAGGATAGCGAAGAAGTTATGGTATGTCTCTCAAAAGGATGGTGAATTAGGATTACCAAATGTGAGGAATTACTATAAGGCATTTCAATTAAAAATACTGCAAAGATACTAATGAGGGAAGAGGTAACTTGGGAGGAGGAGATGAAAGAAGTAAAACAATTGGTAAAGCAATATTTGTAGATAAAAATGAAAGTTAAAAATAAGATGATGAATGCAATGATGGGAATTTGGAAAAATTTGAAGAAAGAATTGGCTCCAGACGTATCCCCAATTATAGAAATAGAAGATATAAGGACGTTTCCGGTGAGGGTAGATGAAAAAGTAAAGGAGATACTTTTTAGAAAGGATGTGTACCTGTTGAAAGATTGCATAAAGTTGTGGGATAACAATGAACAAAAAATGGAAATATACAGACAGTTGAATTTAAATTGGTTTCAGATTATTTCACTAAATAGATGGATTGCTAGATACAAATGGGAAACAAGTCTAGAAAGGGAAAGGACGGAATTTGAAGAATTAATTTGGAAAATAAGAAGGGGTGGAATGAGAATAAAAGGTTTGGCAAGTAAAATCTATAAAATATTAAACAAAGAAGGAAAGTCACAGGAGACATTGCAAAAAATGTGGGAACAAGATTTGAATATAATTTTTTTAGAAACAAATTGGAACATGAAATGGAAAAGAAGAATTATGGAAGGATTGTCAGTTAGAGTAAAAAAATATAATTATAAAATGTTGTGGAGGTGGTACCTGACCCCGGTTCGGGTACATCAAATGGATAATACTAAAACTAAAAAATGTTGGTGATGTAATGATAACATGGGGACAAATGAACACATGTGGTGGAGTTGTAAAGTGATTAAAGTTTTTTTTGGAAAAAAATAGGAGAAATATCAGAAATTTTAAAGTTGAACTTAAATCTGGGGCCGGGTGCTACCTTGTTAACAGAAATAGGTATTATGAATTTGGATATGAACAAAAAAGATTTATTGTCTATAATGTTGACTGTGTCAAGACAATGTATTGCAAGGAATTGGAAATGTGATTTGGTATTAAGGTTGGAAGAATGGTATAAGAAATGTGGGAAATTACTTTAAATAAACTTTCATGGGAAATAAAAAGAAAGAAAGGTGTAATTGCGGAAAATAAGTTCTGGGAGATATGGAGATCCTTTGTAGAATATACTTTGATAAAATTTAAAGGCGTCAAACCAGTATCAGATTATATGGGGTTTTGGAAACGATAAGAGAAGTTGTGACAAAATTGCCGTTTCCAGGACTTTGTATATATCACAGGGTGTTGTCAATTGTTTTGAGGATATAGGTAAGAAGATGTAATGGGGAATAATAATAATACTTTTGTATTCTTTCTTGTTATTGTTTTATTTTATATTGTATTGCATTGCATTGTTAGTTTGGGTTTTTTTTTGTATGTTTGTTTTAAAGATCAATAAAAACATTTTAAAAAAACACAAAATGTCCATCCCTACCATTTGCTCTATGGCTAAGTAGTCATTTTGCTCTTTCAACAAACTTTGCTCTATCATGCCATCCCTAGTACAGGATACTGTATCTCAGATTAGCTTTAATCTCCATCTGAAAACTAGAGATGTTGAAACACAATGAATTCTTTAGTATATTCATGCCCTTTTTGGGGGTGATGATTTTCATGGATTCTACCTCCCATGTTTCAGTAGACAGAAGGCCAGAGAGAATGGAGAAAAGTTATTCCTTCTAAGCCATTGTAACACTCTAAAACAGGAGTTCTCAACCTTTCTAAACCGGGATCATGCTCCCTCAGACAGCTTTGGGGGCCAGATGGCCATTTTGCTCTCCCTCCACCACATGGCACTTCCGGGTGTGATGGAGGCAGTGGGGGCCACATGAAATGGTGCCACGAGCCACATCCGGTCCAAGGGCTGATGGTTAAGAATTCCTGCTCTAAAAAGTGTATTCCATAAACACTCCAAGGACAGTAAAAGAAGGGGTGGAGAATTAGCAAGGAAAAATATAGTGGGGAAGTATTCCAACATTTCTCAAATTACAGATTAATTAACTCTGCTTCTAGGGGCCCAATCCAGCACTAGCCATCTGTTTCAAAGTTTAACATCTAGAAATGTCATTGCCCCCTATCCCTAAATGCAAGCATCAATGGACCAGGATACTATTTAGTTGGCGGAACTAGACAAGATGCATTCCTGCCTTCCTACAATGCAAAGTTCATAAAATTACCAAGGAAATGCCTAGTAGTCATTTTTAGAAATAAAATATGAATGGTGTGTGGTTGCCTCTCAGCTGTAGAGATCCTACATCCATTTTAAACTGGCTTCAGGACATAGGATGAAAGCAATTATGGTCACTGTTTGGATAACATATGCCAGGAAATGGATAGGGGGTCTATGTCTCTGCTGGATCTTTCAGTGACTTTCTATGAATTGATATTATCCTTCTGGATCATGTCTCTATGATGGTACTTGGTACATACAGTGGTGTCGGTATTTCCCAGAGCGCTAATTTCTGACAGTGGTATTGAACGCTCCTTTTTGATATGGTAGATGTTGGCTCATAGTGTCCCTCAAGGCTTTGTCTTGTCTCTACCTATGCGATTTAATGCATACACAAAACTAGTAGGAGGGGTTATCCAGAGTTTCCTACAACAGCTTCACCGACTACCAGCTTATGTCTGAGTACAATTTAAAGTGCTGGTCATGTTGTATGAAGCCCTATATGAAAGTCCATACTCTCCCAGCTGAAAGTTCATATTCTCCAATCTGAAAGTCCATATTCTCTCATATAAGCCTACCTGGGCATCTACTGAAGGAGCCTTTCTCATGGTCCTACTACTTTCAGTCTTCTTTGGTGCAAATTCAAAAGACAGCCTTCTCTATGGCTGTTCCTGCGTTCTGCAGCTCTTTTCAAAGAGTGGGTAGGTTTGCCCCCTTGCTGCAGTCCTTCCAATAGGAACTTAGCAAATTACAGTAATACCTCGGATAACGCTAAGACTTGGTTCCACAAGTCTTGGTGTTATCCGATTTTTAGTGTTATCCGATGCATATTAAAATCCTATGGGATGTATCGGATAAGGTTAAAGCTCCATAGAGATACATTGTAACCGCACAGGCTTTAGCCGTTGTTATCCAATACATCCCATAGGACCTTAACGTTATTCGATCCAATTCGCCTCCCCAGATTACTTAACGTTATGCAATTTTAGCGTTATCCGAGGTAAACGTTATCCAAGGTATTACTGTATGCTTTCCTTTCTACCATACACAACAAAATAATGTACCTGAGACATGCCTCTCCATGAGTATAACTTATAGGGAAAAAAATGTAGGAGAAACTCTGCTGCCCAAAAGATAAATCCCAAAATCCACATTATAGTCATACTTATTGCATAATTGCATGCCATCAAGTCAATTCTGATTTATGGCAACTATTTCCAGAGTTTTCTAGGTACAGGGTACACAGAAATGGTTTACTGTTCCCATCATCTGGAGGTGCCCTGGGACTGGCAAGCTTGCCTACGATTACATAGGTTGGCTCTTCTTCCAGGAGTCACAGTGAAGAACCATATTCTCAGTCTCTGGCTCTGCAGCCAGAAACTTAAAGCACTCCAACTTAAACACGTATAAAAATCTCTTTCAGGATAACAAATGCCTTCAGCAAACATATTACAAACGGGAGGGAGTGAGGGAATTCACTGCTAGAATAATGAAGTCTTCATGCTGTCTTATGACATAAAGATGAATTTACACATCTATCAGAGGGAGCACCCAGTGTTAGATTTCACGCTGAATGGCTTCACATTTTGCTATGAACAAGGCAGGTCTGCATACTAATCAATTTTGAATTTCTAGCATACCAAATTCATTTCTCTGCAGTTTTACAACCACAGCTCCTTCATATACAGTAATACCCCGGATAACGTGAGTACCGTATAGCGTGAAAACCGCATAACGTTACAAGATTTTCGGAAAAATCTTGTATCAAATAACGCGATTTTTAACGTTATCCGATACAGTCGTTCTTAGCAGCAGGGTGGCTGAAAAGCTGAACGGGGTTCTCCGTTCAGCTTCCCAGCCACCCTGCAGCTACGGAGGCAGGGGTGGGGAGGCTAGAAAGCTGACGTGGGCCTCCCCCGTCGGCTTCCCCAGCCACCCCACAGCTGCGGAGGCAAGGGCGGGTGACTAGGGAAGCCGACAGGGAGTCCCCGTCAGCTTCTCCAGCCACCCTGCAGCTGTAGATCGGGTCCTCTGATCTCTCTGGAGCAGGCAGGGGACACGATCCAAGCTGTTTCTGGGCTTCCCCGACGTCCTCAGCCAGTGCAGCAAGCCAGAATGTCGGGATTCGAACCCTGACGTTCTGGCTTGCTGCACTGGCTGAGGACGTCGGGGAAGCCCAGAAACAGCTTGGATCAGGTCTCCCCACCTCCCTAGACCCGGGGGGGGGGGAGGTCAGAGACCCCAAAATTGGTAAAAAAAGGTCCGGTTTTTTTACCAATTTTGGGGTCTCTGCCCCCCCGGGTCCAGGGAGGTGTGGGGGGTCAGAGACCCTGGGAGAGGGGGTCAGAGACCCCAAAATTGGTAAAAAAAGAGCGGACATTTTTTTTACCAATTTTGGGGTCTCTGACCCCCCCCGGCCGGGTCCAGGGAGGTGGGGAGACCTGATCCAAGCTGTTTCTGAGCTTCCCCGACGTCCTCAGCCAGTGCAACAAGCCAAAATGTCAGGGTTCGAATCCCGACATTCTGGCTTGCTGCACTGGCTAAGGACATCGGGGAAGCCCAGAAACAGCTTGGATCTGGTCTCCCCACCTCCCTGGACCCGGCAGGGGGGGTCAGAGACCCCAAAATTGGTAAAAAAAATGGACTTTTTTTTACCAACTTTGGGGTCTCTGACCCCCCCGCCGGGTCCAGGGAGGTGGGGAGACCAGATCCAAGCTGTTTCCAAAGTTCCCCCACCTCCCTGGAGGCTGCAGCAAGCCAAAATGTCAGGATTCAAATCCCGACGTTTTGGCTTGCTGCAGCCTCCAGGGAAACAGGGCTTTTTTTAACATTGTGTGATCAATGTATCGCACAACGTTAAAAACTGGATAACAACAGGACTTGTGGAACCAAGTCATAATGTTATCCAGGGTACTAGTGTACCTGGAAACTAGGGGCCTTGAACTGAACAGAAACAATTTTAGGCTTCTGGGCCTTACTGTATGTCCAAAATCGTTTATTGCTTTCAATGGTCTTTCTAGTTCTCTACAAAACTAGGGCTAAATGCAATTCTATTTATTTATTTAAAGCAATAATTTTTAGCCCTCTCCATGACTGGTGTTGCTAAGGATGACTGTATCTTAAAAATTTAAGAAGGGGGTAATTTTGAGAAAATAAATTATTCATTTGCAGAGTTATTCTTAATTTGCAAAACAATGCATCAGTTCACACATACTAAAATTGTACAACTTCTACTACTGCTATTATATGCAGCTCTGTGTCCAAACATCCCCAGACTTTTCATCAAAAAGCAAATCATGTTACACTTGTTTAGTGAACAATGTTTTACATAAATTCTTTCTGGCATAATTTTTTGCAATGTTCAATATAAGCATGTCTGCTTTAGTAAATGTGTCAAGTTTTGTCAGAGAAATATCAAAAGCACATATAATTAATTAAGAGATTCTGCTTAGTCACAGCTTTTTTCCGTGTATCATAAATCATCTACTATATACTGAAATGACTCTTGTTTATACAAAATTCAGATGAGACGTACAATACTGGACCAAGAATGCATTCAGAGATTCATTATTATTTAAATTAAAAATAAGTGCTTTGCTGAAAAAGAAAGCATATCACAAGCTAAAATAACCACCTATGTATGTGTAAAATAACCACAATGCATATAAAATAAATTTAATTATCATTAGCAGTGGAATGAGCATGTAAGCAGAGTGACAGACCAGATTAAACTGCTATAAACATTTTATTGAAAAACGTCTTCCTGAAGTAAAAACAAACAGATAATTTTTTGCATTTCTCTGCCATTTTCTAATTAGAGGTATTTTTATGTAAGCAATACTTACTATTGTGCACAATCAATCAGCTGGTATTCATTTGATCTCTCAAAACAGGCCTTTACTCCTTCATCGTCCCAGAGCTTTTTTGCATGTTCAAAGAATTCCTGAAAATTAGAAGTATAATAACATTAACTATGGTGAAGTATTTAAACAATTATTCAGAATTTAGAGATTTAAAATTGATAAACAGAATTTTAGGAGGCATGCGGCCCACTGAAGTTGCACCACAAACATTCAGGGACAGCTGCCAAATATACAGCTTTCTTCCAAATGTTCTTTTAACATTCTTTTTAAAATGAAAGATTTGCTTCACTTTAACAGTGATGAGAGATGCAACAATTCTGCTAGTTTTAAAGTGTTAAGGGATACTTTTAACTGCAAATAATGTTAATTTGCTTCACACACACTTAAGAATCCTCAAATCATTGTTATTACTCGTTTAGGACAGGATATTTAGCTCTAAAGGTTCAGCAATTACATTATATAGTCAAACCTCGCATAAAGAGTGCCTCGCTTAAAGAGCAGAATTTTCTCTGAATGTTCACTTGCTTAACAAATAAAACCAACCAAAAACTCGCTTAACAAATAAATCAGATTTCACAATCCCCCCACCAGAAGTCACAATTGGTCACTTACAATGGTGTTTCGCTTAAAGAGCAATCCTGTGGAACACATTATGCTCTTTAAACGAGGTACAACTGTAATTGAAAACTGGCCTCCTTTAAAAAGTCACATATTTTGACGGGGATTATGATATAAAAACTTCCAAAACTCCTGTTGAATTTCTCCCCCTCAAAAAAAAAAAAAAAAAAAATCATTTGCATATGTGACAATATATGTGGAACATATGTGTACATTCTAAAAAACTAATTCACAAAAAATGGATGAGATAGAACTTATCAAGGGAACAGCTTACCAGTGTTAATGGATATTATATTTCCATGATTAGTCAACTTAATTCAGTATAAATTTTATGACATTTAGGTCATGAAATTAAACTACCAGAAACAATTGTGTAGGAAATATGGTCATGTGAATCTACTAAAAAAAGTATGAAATTAAGAATACATTGCCTCATTTATCATCTCCTTAAATGTTTTGGAAATGTTTCTGAATTGCATATTTCACATTTAAATAGAGAGGCAAGTGAGAGATTAATTTCGTGTAGTATAAACCTTCTGCACAGTTTTTAGTACTTGATGCAATCAATGATTAGCTTGACAGTTCAAAGAGCCAGATGAAAATTGCTATAATTATAGATGCTGCCTATCACACTCATTTAAAATGTAACTTCGCCCTGAGTCATACTGGTCTTAGTTGAAGGTAGGATGTTGCTTCAAAGTTAACAGGTTCTAGGAAAAGAAGTGGGGAGAAATAAAGAGGATTTTTTTTAAAAAAAATTAAGAATAGTTATTTTGCAAAAGGAAAAAGATTTATACAATCTGAAGAGAAGCCAGCCTAAAATCGAAACATTTTGGAAAGGTTTCTACAAAATATTTATGTCTTTTTTTCCTCTCCTCTTTAACTCTGTAAAATTCATCTAGCTTTCGTCTTCTTCTTGCTTACATTTGTACCACTAAAACATGTCTATGAACAACCAACAAACTCACAAAATAGCAAATATTCATAGACAAATATAATCTAGCAAGTAATTTACTTTCACAATTTCTTATAAAACTTTCGAGAAAAGATGATCAAAAATCAGACTAAATATTTAGAAGGGACACGTTCTTCCCCCTTCTGACACCAGTGTATCATACAAAACTTGCACAATTGCAAGTTCACTCTGAAGTAAGTCACATTCCACCTTTCAAACAAAATATATTTAACTACCTCTTTTTAAAGAGTTCAGTGGCTCAAGGGGCTAAGATGCTGACTGGAAGGCAAGAGGTCAGCAGTTTGATTCCCGAGTACTGCAGGATGGAATGAGCTCCCGTCTTTGTCCCAGCTCCTGCCAACCTAGCAGTTTGAAAGCAAGAAATTGCACATAGATAAATAGGGACCACTTTGGTGGGAAGGTAAACAGCGTTCCATGCACCCCGGTGTCTAGTCATGCCTGCCACATGGCCACGGAAACGTCTGTAGAAGCAGACCATGCTGGCTCTTTGACTTTGAAACAGAGATGAGCACTGAACCCTAGAGTTGGATACAACTGGCTTTCGAGCAAGGGAAACCTTTACCATTAAAGAGTCTGATATCTGTTTTAAGGCTTCCTTGACCTGGCTTCTGATGAAATAATTTCTCAAGACCATTAACAGGCTCGTCTCTACCTAAACTGCTTAATAATTTTGAGAAATAGGAATCTTTCCTTTTAAAGGGAGAAAAGTCTTGTTCATGTTAAACAGAGCGGCTTGAGGTATGGCCAAACTTGGATAGAGGGATCACCTCACATGACAGACTACACTTCAAAACAACTCTGTTTAGTACTGAGTTACCCAGCAGTGGCTTAGTGAGTAACTCAGCTGAACTTGATGACTGGAAGATTGGCAGGTCAGCAGTTTGAGACTCGAGTGCTGCATGACAGAGTGAGATTCCGTCTGTCCCAGCTTCGGCCAACCTAGCAAAAAATTGCAAGTAGATAAATAGGCACCACTTTGGTGCGAAGGTAAACGGCATTCCATGTCAAACATCCACGGAAAAATAGGCAGACACAGACAGCACTGGCTCTTTGGCTATAAACAGAGATGAGCACTGAACCCTAGAGTCAGATACAACTTTTTTTTTCGAGCAAGGGCAACCTTTGCCTTGACCTACCCAGCAGTTCTATGAACTAGACCAAACTATGCCAGGATAATTTTGCCACCTAGTCATATTTTAAGATGCTAAAGGATTTGAGAATAATTTTTTTAAGGAAGCCACATCTTGCTGTTTCTACAAGATGTTTTTGTTTGTAGGTGTCTCAGCAATGATTAAGCTGCAGTACTATAGTTAAAATACTGCTCGTGATCTGAGTTTGATCCTTACAGACACAAGGCTTGTTCAACCTTCTGTCCTGTGCTGTGATAAAATGAGTACCTAGCTTGTTGGGGGCAAATTGTAGTCTGCACTTTTACCTTGTAAACCAGGGCTGCTCAAACTTTTCAGTCACATGGTTGAGTGTGCTGGTCACATGGTTCCTCCCACCCTAAAGTTGAACTAAAACATGCATGCATGTGTGCAAAATGCACCCATGCATGCACATAACGCTGACGTAAATGACCCGCGGCTGCTATGAACATGTTTATGGCAGCCATGGGTCATTTACAGCAGCATTATGTGCTTGCATTGGCACGTTATGCACCTCTGAATGCACATTTTGCTTCTGGGAGTGGCGAGGGCAGCATGGTCTGGATTAATTGGTGTTGCAGGCCATATCTGGCCCACGGGCTGTAGCTTGGGCACCCCTGTTGTAAACCATCTAGGGAGTACTCTAGCACATAAGCAGCTGCATTTGCATTTAATGTCTGTAAATGTCCTGTACACAATGTTTCAGGACTCTATTATTCTTGAGGCTCCCTCTATGATAGCATTATGCAGCCATACGGCTTGTTGAAAAAAAAAAGTGAAATTCTATGTGTTTGGTTTTTCTCCAACTGGTGACATAAAGTCTCTTCAAGGAAAATGTTTCATAGACCTTTAGCTCTCCCTAATCTTTTTTTTTTTTAATGAAACCCACTGGTTTCAGCCTAGGGGGGAAATAAACAATTTTGTTTCATCTTTTATTTGACAGCCTTTCAAAAATTTGAAAATAGCTACCATATAGCTTTTTCTAAGTTTCAGATTCCATATCTAAACGTTTAACTTTTTTTCTGAACCATCCACCACTTTGGGGTGCAAACTGTTGAAGACCATCCCTGCCTTTGGATTGTGTACATAGATCACACAGCTTTCCCCCTTCTTATAAGCGTGTCTACGTTTATTTCAACCTTCAGCAACAAACCACCTCATATCACATGGGCTGTGTCACCCTCTGCTTATATGTTAGTCATAACTTTGAAAACTTGTGGACTTGGCAAAAACAGTGTGGAGGAAACATTTATATTTTCTAGTTTAGACTTTCTGTGGTTTAAAGCAGATGCTGCACTCCAGCCTGCAAATATCTTCAGTGAGCAACAAGAATCCATAGCAATCATGTCTTGTGCAATATATAGTTCTTGGGATTTCAGTTAACACACTTCACAGTTTATCTTGTTAGCATATTTAATCTTTCCCTTCCCATAACTGTAGACAAGTTTATTCAAAATTCAAAAACCTCACAGAAAGCACAGTCTGTCTTAAAAACAAAGATTATACTGTGATGCATGTCATTCCTTTTCTGTTTATTAATTCTTGAACAAGCACATGATCTTGCTGTACTGATCTTAATGAGGCTCCCAGTTGCATATGTGCATGATGCAGGTGGTTTTATTTAAAGTTCAAGCTTAGATGTGTTTAAAACAGAAAGGTGTCAGCAGATAAATACAATATGGCACATAGCTGATAAAAGTGGTATCGAAAGGAGCCTCATTCGGGCATTCCCTAAAAATCTCTGACATGAAATTATTATTATTACTTCACAGAAAACGAGCATCTGATATGGAATGTTTTGTGGATTCTTCCTTTATATTTCACTTGGAGAACAGATCATAGCTTAATATAAGCATCATGTAATTCCTTCTTAGCTATTCTAATACATCAAAATATTAATGCAAAATACATAGTTCAAAGTTCAATTGGTAGATCCCGTCTCATACCTAGTTTGGATGCCTTGATCTTTCAAAACAGTTTATACAGCTGAATTTAATCTAAAATAAATATTCACTCACTTCTATTTCAGACAAACAACACTAATCCCATGATACTCATGCTTCTGTTTAGGAAGGGCAGGGTATGTTCCTTATGACCCTAGCATCAACAACTTTCAATTATGTATGTACAGATTTATTCAAAGAAACCATTTATTTTGCTATAAGGATATAGCAGCTTATTGTCCAACCTACCATCCTAGCAATAAAGACAAAGAGGGTTATTATATACAAAATAATTACTTACAGGATGCAGTTTCTTTCTCACTCTCACTCTCTTTCCACACAACTTACAGCATAAGCTTCATTAGCACAAAATCTAAAGCATAACACTCATTAAAATCCATTTAGGAATAGCCACGGTTGCAGTCAAGGGATCTGCTTAATGTTCAAAGTTTCCTTGTACAACTGCATTGTTGTATGCTTGATTAAGATGGCATCTCATGGGAAAAGATAACCTGCAGCCCCAGTAGGGCACTGTTTCTACTATAACTTCTAAAAATTATGCAATTACCTTACTAATTAGTGAAAGCTATCATTTCTGACAGATGTAGCCCCTTCACCATCACTTTCTTAAAAAAAAAAGATACTTCTCCAAATGTGCTTTTCTCTTGGCCATTCTGATTCTATCTTGTTCCACCTTAAAAATAACTTACACTTTAGTACAAAACTATAAGAACTACTTTATTTTCTCCAGTCAAACATTATCATAGGAATCAGTAAATAACCTTTGGTCAGATCTGGTGTTAGAAGGATTCGCCGACAAGGCTGCCACCCATGGTATGCCCAACTGTAATCATAATCTTTGTGGAGGCTCCTTCTGTGCACCGTAAAATAAATAAGCTTACCAAAGATAACAAGCTTACTAGGGTCATTGGCAGCTTCCTCCAAAACTGGAGAGTCTATGTGACGATGAATTGAAAGAATAGCAGATGGATGTTACAGAAGAATGGACTGCCCCAAGGAAGTGTATTGTCTCCAACACTGTATAATAGATATACAAATGATCAGCTAGTTCCTGACAATACAAAACTGTCCATCTATGCCCACACTACAGCCCATGGCGCCAATTCATCTGGCCCATGAGGGTGGACAGTCACCACAAGTGCCCTGCTGCCGTCAGAAGTGCAAAAATCGCACTGAAACCACATCAAAAATTCAAAAAAATGGTGCAAAAATGTTCCACCCTCACTCCCTCCTCCATTGGAAGCAGCAGGGGTGGCAAAAAAAGCCCCAAACCCCACACTGAATTTACATGCCTCTGCCAGGAAGAATCGTGTGACCATCCTGCTCAGCTGTCTGAGGGGGTGTGGTTAGGCCCCTGGCGGGAAAAGTTTGGGCACCCCTGATCTATGGGGACAACACAGCAATGGCCACTCAAGGGTCAAGCTTTGATGAGGTAGCTGGAAAACTTACTGGAGCACTTGAAGAATTACGACAGTATTACAACATCAACCATTTGAAGCCTAATCCAAGCAAGACTCAAGTATGTGCTTTCCACTTTTTAATCCAAGAGGCAAGGGTTAACTTGAATGTTACATGGCAAGGGAATCGATTACAGCAATGTTCAACACCAAAATACAGTAACACCTCGGGTTACGACATAGGTCCGTTCCAACAGCCGGAAAAAAAATGTAAACCAAAGCACATTTTCCCATAGGAATGCATTGAAAACAAACAAACAAAAAAGTTCCCGACCAAACCAATAATAATAATAATTTAAAAATACAAAAAAATTTGGTAAAAAACCACCCAAAAACAATGAAACTGATTTAAAGATGGCACAACACTCCCTGCCTTTCCCACTGCTTGACTTTCTTGGGCTCCGGAGCTTTTTTCTGGTGGTTGCCATTGGGGGTTCCTCCCTCACTGATGTTGGCTGGCCTGGGTGAGTAGACTTGTGGCTGTCTGGACTTCCCCAGACGTTCAGACATTAGAGCTACCAGCAGAAGAGTTAAGTCTTCAGCCTGCCCAGGGTTCTTCTGCCGGCAGCTTTTTTTTTTTTTTTGTCTGAAGGCCCTGGGAAGTCCAGGCGGTCACAATTCCACATGCCTTGATGGTGCCTCCCTCCTTCGCGAAAGTTTGACCAAGACCAAAGCAGCTGCTGGAAGGAGAACGCTGGACTGGGCAGGCCGAGGCTGCTTTGGTCAGACTTCAGCAAGGACTTCACCTTTCTCCCTTCTGTGCCCTGATCAGTGCAGCAAAGGGGGAGGAAGAGCCAAATACAGTGGGGACTTTGCCTTGTGTGTTCTCGCTAAGGCGTGAGATTTAAATGACCCGGTGCTTTAGCGAAGGCTCCAGGAGAGGCAACATGAACCCACAAGCAAAGACCCTCAAGCAAAGTCCCCACCGTGATTGGCTCTTCCCCGTTTGCCACACTGACCCGGGCACAGAAGGAGGGAGAGCTGATTGCAGTGGGGACTTTGTCTTGCACATTCACGGTAACTCTCCCGGAGCCTCTGTTAAAGCGGCTGTGCCACACACATTTCCCAGCTCAGGCCTCCCTCTTCCATACTATAGTGATGCCGTGGGGGTGGGGGATGTGGTGGGCCCATTTTAGAGCGCCCGGGTGGCAGCAGCTCCTTCGCTGCTACCACCCAGGTGCTTCCAAAAAGGCTTTAGCGACGGCTCCAGGAGACCCCAACAGTTCTTCAAGGGAGGGAGGGAGGGAGGGAAATCAATGAAAAGACCTGTGTGTGCAACTCAGAGTCGGGCGGTGAGGACTGTGCGCAGGGCCCTGGTGGGAGAAAAGCACACAGCCCCATTCATCCGCACCTTCTAAAAAGGCTCCGCTGGCCTTTCCTGGGGTGAGAGAATGTGGAGCAGCTACCTCAGGCTTCCCTGTCACATAAAACAGCTTGCTGAAAGGGGGGAGGAAGGGAATGGGAGCCCCGGGAGGCTGCAGCACCTTTTTTTGTTACAACCTGGGGCTTCCTACAATGCCCGCCGCCACACACATACACAGCTCTGCCCTCCCTCTTCCTTGTTTGAACTCAGGATGGAAATGTTCTGCCTTAAATCACTGAGCTGGGGGGGGAGAAGGAGGGGCGGTCGAGTCGCACAGGATGCCGGGAGTTGTAGTTTTTCACCGGTGTGCACAAGAAGAGAACTATGTTCTCCCACCAGGGGCCCAGCACAGACTCTGAGTTGCACACACAGGTCTTTTCATTCATTTCCTTCCTTCCCTCCCTTACTGGAAAGAACCGTTGGAGTCTCCTGGAGCCATCACTAAAGCCTTTTTGGAAACAGCTGGGCGGTAGCAGCAAAGGGGCTGCTACTGCCTGGGCATTCTAAAAAGAGCCTGCTGCATCCCTCACCCCCAAGGCATTGCTATGGTATGAAAAATGTGATAAGAAATTAAACATATAGACAAATGGACCATTTAGCCTAGGAGACTGACAAAAGCTCTCCACAATGTATAGGATAGACAATTCCAGCTCCTTTCAATTTCTGACTTAAATTTGGGCTGTGTCTCTTCCTCTAACAACAGCTTTAGAGAAGGCTCCACCTTCTTTAAATAACTATTTTTGTTCAGTCGCTCAGTCGATTCCGACCCTTTGTGACCCCATGGACCACTGTCCGCCAGGAACTTCTGTCCTCCACTATCCTCCTCAACTCGCTCAGTTTTGTGCCCATACCATCTAGCCATCTCAGTTTTGGCCGCCCCCTTCTTCTTTTGCCCTCCACCCTTCCCAGAATCAAGGCTTTCTCAAGCGAATCCTCTCTTCTCATTTGATGTCCAAACTACTTTAGCTTCATTTTTACTATTTGACCTTCTAAGGAGTAGTCAGAGTTAATTTCTTCTAAGATTGACCTATTTGTTCTCCTTGCTGTCCAGGGGACTCTCAAAACTCTCCTCCAACACCACATCTCAAAGGCATCTATTCTTCTGCGCTCAGCTTTCCTAATGGTCCAGCTCTCACAACCATACATTGCCACCAGAAATACCATTGCTTTGACTATACGAATTTTTGTTTACAATGTGATGTCTCTACTTTTCACTATGTTCCCCAGGTTTCTCATGGCTTGCCTCCCAAAAATCAGTTGCCTTTTTATTTCATGGCTGGAATCACCATCTCCAGTGAGCTTTGATCTTAAGAAAGTAAAATCTGTCACTGCTGCTACTTCTTCCCCATCTATTTTCCACAGACTGGTAGGGCCTGTTGCCATGATCTTGGTTTTCTTTATATTGAGTCTCAAGCCAGCTTTTGCACTTTATTCTTTCAACCTAATCAGGAGCTTTTTAAAGTCATCCTCACTTTCTGCTATAGAAACCACAATGTTCTATGAATGGAGGCAAAGAGTTCTGGGGAATGTCAAGAGAGAACTGGTACCTAGGGCAACATTTATTTTGTGCTCAGATGTGGAAAATTTTTCAGAATGCTAAGTAAAGATTTTGCTCAATGTTTTACTCTGTGATGTTTCAGAAAATATGCAGCTTCAGATACTATACCTTCCTTTCACAGGGCCAGAAAATACAAGTATTCTGGCCTTATCATAATTCATGCATTATTCTACTGACAAAATTATTTCTAAAGGTGTTGCTGGAGAGTGGGAACCCACCTATTAGCCTTCCACGTGATCTTGAAACCTCCACTAGAAGGCTTGTAAATACTCTGGTGGAGATTTTTGGGCATGGCAAGGGAGAGGAAAGGGGAAGAAAATCCAATTATAATAACAGACATTTACTAGCACAATAGTGAATTTATATTAATAGACCGAATCTGCTACATTAAGATTCATAGACTTGTATTAATCCATATTTTTGTACAACACAAACAAAGCCATCTTACAAAAAACAGTAACTTCTTATACTAGTGTACTCTGATACTTAAAGAAGATGCCTGTTCCATATAATGTTCACACCTGCACAAACTTACATATTAATAGAACCATACTTACTCTTCTTGCACTTCTCTGAATTTGTTCAAAATAACTACTCCATGGATTCAAAAAAAAAAAAAATCTAAGCAAGCATTCTGTTTCTAAGACTAATCAGCTGCATATTTTGGGAAAGCATGAAATAATGAAAGTTCCAGTGTCATGTCTTTAAAGACAAACTGTTTCTGAATATGGAGATTCAAATAGCATTACTGTACTTATGGTCATAGAATGCAGGGGTCCTCAAACTTTTAAAGCTGGGGCCCGGTTCACACCCCCTCAGACTGTTGAGGAGTCAGACTGGTGGCAGCACCAGGACCATTGCCACCTCCGCTAACCACCATGACCCCCCCCCCCACATTCCCCCACCATGAGCCCCAACACTCCCACCCCACAAGAGTCCCACCCACACTCTCACCCACTGCTTCCCTTCTTACCAGCCTGAAGGAGCTGCATGGCTTGAGTGAAGGAGGCTGTCCTTCTTGCCTGCAGCCCCCAGCTAAACCACAGGAGGCCTCCTCGGCCCCCAGGAAAGCTGTACATGTGTGCACACCAAAGCTGCAGCCTGCCCTGCCCCCAAGAAAATCTTCAGGAGGCCTCCCCGGCCCCTGGGAAAACTGAGTGTGCCAGCCTCGGCCACCAGGAAAGCAGCACGTGTCCACCCTGGCCCCTGGAAAAGCCACGAAAGGCCTCCCTGGTCCCCATCCACTAGAGCAAGGGCCATAATTTGAGGACCCCTGATACAATGGCTCTGAATCTTAGTTAAGGCTCTTTAGTTAATGGCTATCACCATATCTTGTGGGTACAAAGCCCACAGTGCAAATTGTACTGCTACTATTTATTTGTTTACTACAATGATGTATGTTGCTAAATGTAAGTACAGTAAAACCCCTACTTACATAAAAAGTCTGTTCCATAGGTTTTTATGTAAATCAGTTTTTACTTAACTTGAAGCTAACCTATAGGAAAAATGAATTTTTACATAACTCAAAGCAACCTGATAGGAAAATGATATTTATGTAAATCGAACCAACCCCATAGGAAAAAGGATTTTTTTACATAACTTGAAGTAAACCCATAGGAAATTGTGTTATGTAAATTGGGACATTTATGTAAATCAGGACATAGTTTTAGTACAAAAATCATTATGTAAGTTGAATTTTATGTAACTCAAGACATATGTAAGTTGGGGTTTTATTGTACTGTAAACATTTATAGAAATATTGCTCATACAAATGACAGTACTGTACAGTGGAACCTCAAATTATGAACGGTTCAAGATATGAATTCATTGAGTTATGAATGAAAATCCATACAAAAAATCACCCGTTATGATTTTTTTCAGAATGGATTAATTGGTTTTCAATGCATTCCTATGGGAGTTATGAATTTTGATTTCCAATGCATTCCTATGAGAAATTGCATTCATTGCATTCCTATGGGAAATCTGAGTGATGAATTTTTCATAACATGAAATGTCCCAGGGAACGCATTAAATTTGTAACTCAAGGTTCCACTGTAATTAATTTTTACTATTATAGGTGGCGAACTTTGTCTTTTCTCCCCTTCATGAGGGATATTTATTTATTTTTTCAAACTTGTATGCTGCCCTACTTGCAGAGTGACCCAGGGTAACACCATATCACAGAACAAAATAACAAATAATCCAATATTAAAATTTACAACAAAACCAAGAGCAATCACATACAAATTTAAAAGGTTACAATATTTAAAATAATTAGGAGAGAGAGGGTGGGGGTAATTATTGGATCAACCAGCAGGTCGGGGTCACCATGTTGCCAGTGCCCCAGACCAGCCCTGCCAGCCAGGTCTTTACGCCCTTCCTAAAGGGCAGCAGCTCTGTCTGGAGACACAACTCAATTGGCAGGAGGTTCCATGGGGCTGGAGCAGACGCAGAGAAGGCCCTCCTTCTTGTGTCAGAGAGGTGCGCCTATCTAGCTGATGGAACAATTAGAAAGCCTTTTCAATCCGCTCTGGTGGGACAGAGAGATGTTTTTGGGGTGATGCGCTCTCTTAAGTATCCTGGCCCACTACCATGTAGGGCTTTAAAGGTAATAACCAGCACCTTGAATTGCACCCGGAGGCATAGTGGCAACCAGAGCAGCTCCTGAAGCAGTGGCGAGGCACGTGCATAACGCCCGCATCCCATCACCACCTGGCCAGCTGCATTCTGGACCAGATGCAGCCTCTGAATGGTCATCAAGGGCAGTACCATGTAGAGCGCATTACAATAATCAAGTCTGGAGGTAACCATGTATAATTGCATTAAAAGTGAATTTTTTTGTTAACTAGTACAATATAAAAATAAATTCTAATCTGCATGACTTCCCTGATAACATACAAAAGCCAGGCAGGTTGGCCAGCTAGTCAAACTTAACAAATCAAAGCTAAATATAATACTAGAAATTCTGCAGTTACCAAGAAATACCTACAGGATTGCCAGGTTGAAAGCTTTGGCTGTGAAACTCAGGATTTTAGGATCCTTCTCCAAGGCTCAAGTTTTGGATCTGAAATATCAGACAATGGAATAACGCAAAGAAGTCCATTTAGAATAGAAAATAGAGAAATGAAGAAAATGGAGGGAATAGAAGTACAGTGGGCCCATGATTTACAGACAGTCTGCCTACCAGAAAACTTGCTTCAAGGAAAGAAATCCATAGGAAATCCATAGGAAATGATGGTCCGCTTCATGGACATTTTTCGGAACGGTTGGGTCCCCCCCCCCTTTCAATGCATTTCTACGAGAAACCGCAGTTCGCTTTACAGACTTTGTTTTCAATGCATTCCTACGGGAAACTGTGCAATGCATTCCTATGGGCAGTTCACTTTAAGGACAAATCACTTTAAGGACAAACCTACAGAATGGATTAATTCTGTAAAGCGGGGATTCACTGTACAGTATAAAGAAATAACCGAAGGCAACTCTCTGTTCATGATATTACTACTGTGGCAGTGAAAAAGAAACTGAGCTAAAATGGCCTGGAGCATGCACATGCAAACAAGGGACTCCTAGCCTAACAATTTTGCTGTTTTAAGCTCTGGAAGGTTTGAATGTGTCTCACAATGTATCACTTTTTCTGGGACCAAAAAGGAGAAGCTACCAATCTGGCAACACTAGATTTGGGGATTCACTCTCATGGCTCCAAGCCATACCACATTTTAACAGCAGCCCAATGGGAGCACTTCCTCCCTCTCCTGTCTGGAATAAGGCAGGCAGCTCACATGTGGTGTGATGGTGCAGCACGGATGGCAGCCTGTTGAGTCTGTGGCAAAGGTGAGTTTCGGCATTTGGTCTCCAGAAGGTTTGCCATCACTGTACTAGGGAACGGATTAGAAAGTATGTACAGTACAGTATTGCAAAATCCTAAAGCTTAAAACCAAACAAAGATTTCTTATTGACTTTGGAACAAACCAGTCTATTACACCACTGAATAAAATGTTGAACAAACAGTCAAACAAAGCTGTATTGCTTAAAACCAAAGATCACCATAATAAACGAACAGTAGCATAATGTCTAACACGGGCACTGCATTTTTACATATAAACACAAACATGATTGGGTGCATAGTGACAGAACTGCAGTCTTAAGTCTTTTGATACTTGACACATATCTTCTTTGCTGCCAAAGGAAATTTTGCTACTTAATATCGGTAGTGGCTATATCACTACACAAAAGTAACATAACTGAGTCAAGGGAATCTCTCACACAGAGTGGCAGCAATAAATTAACTTCTGGGGTACTCATATAAAGGGCAACTAAATAAATAATGAACAATATCCTCAACCTCTGCAGATACAGAGTCTTTGATGGAAAGGGATGTTTATTATATCTCCTTTCCAAAATGGCTGATGGCATATTTAAAATGCAGAGCTGTGGATTACTTTCTTAAAGGGTACAGTATGATTGAAAAAATAATTTTCCAAACCAAATTATGTCTCCTTTGATACCCAATGGGATAAAAGAGGAAGCAAAGAAGTAGTAGTAGTGGTGATTACCACCAAGAACAGGACATTTGTGAAACGGTACAGATTCAGTCAATTAGGAAAAAAGACAGATTTCTTTTATTTGATCACCTGCTTATCTTTATTAGAGACAAAGGTGGGCAAGGACTGTATCAAATCCTATAGCTGTATAAAATGGGCCTGAATTAATCTGAACTCTTGGAATACACTCTGAAGTTGGTCTTTAAAGTACTTTTCTTGAAGGCAAGAATTACTCACACAGACCAATTTCAGGAAGTATAGTACTTGGCAAGTGCAATGTGAGAATGTGTTTCCATATAGATTACTCCTGCTTCACCAGTGAATTGTGCAGCAAGTGTGCCATGGCAGCAGTGAGAAAAGATCTTATAAAAATGTTTTGGAACAGTCTTGAGCAGAAACTTCTGTGTATTCCATATTTCCATCCCATATGTTAACTGAAGGACTACACCACAATTGCAAGGGCAACAAAGCCTGACTGACAGACTCTGCAGAAGAGAATGAGCAAAGTAAAACAGTTTCAAGTAAGATGTATCCATGTGTTGTATCCATGAAAGCTTGGCATTAAAGCAGAGACCAAGATATCCAAATTTTTGTTAGCAGTGTACTGTACTCATTAGATTATTGAACTTCCTCATGAGAGTTTTCTCTTCTTTTCAAAGTCTGCTATTTTGATCTTTGTATAATTAATAATCCAATGTTCTCTTACACAGAATTTACTCAGCTTAGCCAAAAGAATTCACACGACGACTAACATAGTAGAGATCATTGCAATAGCATCTATGGCTAGAAGGACCGAAAGCTTGACATTCCAGCCTGAAAGTGGAAAGACTCCTAGGCTACTCAATTCTTCATAATGTTATTAATACAGACATTGAAAATAAAGAAGACCAATAAACATCTTTATCAGACTCTTCCATCTGTCAGTATTGTTTCTAATAATGAAAGCAGCATTCTATTAATATTTGTGGTGGAAAGTTTTCATCACAGGTGATCTCTGCCTATAAGATTAAAAGCTAAATTTGAAATGTATAAAGAGAACATAAAACTCCTTCTTAACAGATTGATAATAATTTTGTATCAAGTGATGAAGCACAACATTTATCTATTACAGATTTACCCTTTTGGAGCCCTGCCTGATTTTTTTTCATATCACTGAGTTTTCAGCAGCTCAACACTCAAATTTACCCAATAGTTGCTTAGAATACAATTTGACGATACTGTACATTGAGAACACTGGTAGGCCTGATATTATTTGGATTTGCTTTAGAATCTCTTTTGTGAATGAGAACAATAATGCTTACTTCCTGGTTGGTTTATGCAGGTGAACATTATAGAAAACTTTACATCACCAAGCAGGCCTTGATTTAAAAAGTTCTCCTGAGAGCTACCCAGGGGCCTTATTAATAGGCAAAGAGGCAATCAGATTATTTGTTTCAGCAGGAGTGACTATGTCCCTGCCAAGAAAGGATGAGAGCAGAGAAGAGTCCATGCTATAAAGTGGTTCTAGTTTAGTCCCAACGATAGTTTGTCTAAAAAGGTTTGGAAAATGGGCTTGCCATTTTGTGGAAGTCATTTAGTTGTCTAGAACAGTGTTTCCCAAATGTTGGGGTTGGGACTTCAATTCCCAGAAGCCTAAGTCAATTCCCCAAAGCACTGACCAGCCAATGTACTAACTTAGGCTTCTGGGAATTGAAGTCCCAACCCCAACATTTGGGAAACACTGGTCTAGAACATCAGAAGAACCTCTCACATTCCTTGATGCCAATGACAGAAATCTAGCTGTATCTCTTTCTATGGCAGCCAAGTTTTGATCTAATCAAGATGTCTTTACATGTTCTCCCCTATGTAAAAAAAATTCTCTTCAACTGTTTCTATCACCACCCAACTACGTATTATATAAAATTGAGGGTGATGCTAATGGTACAGTATAATTTCAACAGTATAATTGGTTCTCTAGAGACCCAATCACGTCTCTCTCTCCCCCCCTTCCTGTAGTTTAAATATAGGGAAGGAAAGAGACACAAGCAGTCTCTGCGACTGCAGTAGGGTCGGGGGAAAGTCGCGCCTTTCCCTCGACCCTACTGCAGTTGCAGAGACTGCTTGTGTCTCTTTCCTTCCCTGTATTTCCCCCCGACCCTACTGCAGTCGCAGAGAGTGCTTGTGTCTCTTTCCTTCCCTGTATTTAAACTACAGGAAGGGGGAAAGAGAGAGACGTGATTGGGTCTCTAGAGAACCAATCACATCTCTCTCTTCCCCCCTCCCTGTAGTTTAAATACAGGGAGGGAAAGAGACACAAGCACTCTCTGCGACTGCAGTAGGGTCGGGGGAAAGACGCGTGCTTTTCCCCGACCCTACTGCAGTCGCAGAGACCGCTGCGGGTGGGGGGTGGTTTGGGTAGTTCTACCCAAACCACCCCACACCCGCAGACCATTGCCTCGGATAACGCTAAGAATCATTATCCAGAATCGTTATCCGATGCAAGTTTTTTTCCAAAAAACTTGTATCGTTATCCGATTTTAGCGTTATCCGATGCAATCGTTATCCGGGGTATTACTGTACTTATTTTCAGCATTTAAGTTAAAGTGAGACAATTTTATATATAATTTTTATTTTTAAAACATCATACATTATATTTACACAGACAAGGTGGTCTCTAAGTTGGTTTAATCAACAAGACATTATAGTCACTCCAAGATGCCACTATTTAAAGTCACTTAAATATATTTAACTATGACTAAATGTTCACATTGTCATTCCTTCTATTAAAACACTTTCTGATCAAAATGTGGCTATGCATGAAAAAGACAGTAGTTTTTGAACACACACAAAAGACTTGAGTGGATAAAGAAGGTACAGCTTGGAAATACAATAACAGTAGGTAAAATAATCTGGATTCTACATGAAAACATTTCAATTTAAATGACCACTTAAACCAGCAGTTGTCAACTAGTGGGACAGATAACATTGGTGAGACACAAGTGGTTTAGATGAACTCTTGTTTCCAAAAAGTTACTATCAATTCACAATCCATATCTCCACACTGCCCCTCAATTTACTGTAAATATAGTTATAGGATGGCTATAAATATGTAGACGTGGGCCTTTTGTTTCTATCAAGCTGGTATTTGAGTTCTTTGACAGAGTGATTTGTGAGATATAAGACACCAAGACTAAGAACTGTTATTCTAAATCAAGGATTCTCAACCTGCGGCCCATGGCACCATTTCAAGTGCCCCCTCCCCACTGCCTCCACCACACCAGGAAGTGCCATGTGGTGGAGGAAGGGCAAAATGACTGTCCAGCCCTCAAAGGTGTCTGAAGGAGCATGACCTGATGCCCGGCTTTAAAAGGTTGAGAACTCCTGCTCTAAACCACTGAAAGGTATTCCAGACAACAAGGGTATGTACCGCAGAACTAAGAAGGAACAAATACGTATTTTGAATAATTACAGCTGTACTGTCGCATATTTTAAATAGTTATTACCACACAATTTTGGTTTTCAATAGAAAGTTATAACAAGAGATATTTTATATTACTGTATTGTTATTTGTATGCAAATTACAAATGTAATGGTGAAAGATTCAGTACAAATGAAAGTACATCTTCAAATACTGCATGTTAAACTGTATTATTCTGATTCTTGTTGTGACAACCAACCAACCTAGATGACTTTTAAAAAGGATTAGATAAATGAAATAAGTGTACAGCTATCAATAGTTGGTAGTCATAATGGCAATTTGAAAGCTCCAAGATCAAAGGCAGCACACATCTAAATATCATTTGGATAAAATAATACAAGAGAAGGATCTTGCCATCACATTCTATTTTGGGACTTCTTATAGGGATTGCTGGAAACAGGATGCTGAACTATATAGAGCTCTGGTCTAATTAAGCATGGCTCTCCTTCTGTGATTTTGTACCATCCTTCACTCCACAAACTGGAAGCTTTGTCCTGCTAAATGTAAGAGTGAGACTTATCTGTGTTGAATTCCAACTAAAATATTCTGATTATAAGGAGGATACAGTAATACCTCGGATAACGCTAAGACTTGGTTCCACAAGTCTTGGTGTTATCCGATTTTTAATGTTAAAATCCTATGGGATGGATCGGATAAAGTTAAAGCTCCATAGAGATACATTGTAACTGCACAGGCTTTAGCGGTTGTTATCCGATCCATCCCATAGGACCTTAACGTTATTCGATCCAATTCTCCTCCCCAGATTACTGAACGTTATGCGATTTTAGCATTATCCAAGGTAAACGTTATCCGAGGTATTACTGTATTATGTAATCTGGGCCAACTCAAGATAATACTGTACAATAAATAACATGAAGGGGAAGAGAAAGGATGCGAAACAACGAAAAACAAACTTTTAAAAATACCCTAACAGGTTTGCCTAATAAAGATATTACAACAAAAGGATATTAAAATCTGATTGCCCCTGCATTTATCTTAAAACTGACTCCCAGATACATCATGTACAACATTTGCACTAATGGTGGGCATGCAGGTTTCAAATTATTTTAGGATTGCAAGGATTTGAGTACCATTCTGTGTGACCTATTCTTAGAAAGAACAGTGTCTCCTAGGCAACAACTTTTGATCGTGTCTTAAAAGAATAAAAAAGTGTCAAATGATTTAAACAGGTGAAGACAAGAGCTGATTTACAACTACTAACACTTTCCTGACATCATCATCCTTTCAAAAGATTGATTAGATCCAGATTATCAGCCCTAATGATTTGTTCAGCTCACAAGACTCTTTGATAAAATAATTGGTCACCTTCCGGTACAGTACTTGCAAAAATTCCTGGAACCAATCAGGAAATTTTTGGGTTTTTTCCCTTCTGGGAGCTTCCAGCATTTTTTAAAAAAGTATTCCTCAATCAATATTACAAAACAATTTAAGACAACTTTCCAGAGATTGGAGAATATTTTCCTCTTTCATTCAGTTACATATTTTACTGGAGATCCATTCTTCTAAAGCTTCAGCTTAGCTTCTAAAATGCTAAGCATTTCTAATGTTTTTTGCGATATTATAAACTTCACCATTAAAATAGGTTTTTCTTGTTTTTCTTAAAATCTACTTACAACAATTACATATTAATCAGTATTCTACTTGTCTTATTATAAGTTTTGCATAACTTGCTGTGGCTAATTCATAGGTGCCAAAATGTTTCTCAATTCATGTACTTGATTACTTGCCCAATTATGTAGTTGAGATATGCCCCTGTACCTTAGCATAGCAAATTATTACCCTGCAGCAAATTATATACAGTCAAACCTCGCATAAAGAGCACCTCGCTTAAAGAGTAACTTGCTTAAAGAGCAGAATTTTCTCTGAATGTTCGCTTAACAAATAAAACCAACAAAAATTCGCTTAACAAATAAATTGGGGTTTGCAATCCCCCCCCCCCCCACAATTGGTCATTTACAATGGTGTTTTGCTTAAAGAGCAAATTCGCTTAAAGAGCAATCCTGTGGAACGCATTATGCTCTTTAAGCGAGGTACCAGTATATCTTAACATGAACATCAGTAGAATTCTAGCCAAAGTCCATTATTTAAGTACCTACTCCCTTGAGCTGCAGAAAACAAGTTTCTGTCTATGATCAGAAACTCAACGAAAAACTCATTAACAAGTTTGTCACAAGGATATCAGCAGTTTTCCCTATGCAAGCATAAGCCAACAAAAGGATTGTAGCCAATGATTCTTAATTGTCCATTCAAGACCAAAACACCTTCAAATGCTTTGTCTCACAAAAAGTTTAATACAGGAGTTCTCGACCTTTTAAAGCCAGGGGCTGGGTCAAGCTCCCTTAGATAACTTCTGGGGCTGGACAGCCATATTGCCCTTCCTCCACCACATGGTACTTCCTGGTGTGGTGGAGGCGGTGGGCCCCCCACATGAAATAGTGTTGTGGGCTGCATTCAGCCTGTGGGTTGAGAATCCCTGGTTTAACACAATACAATGTTCCTGGAAAAATACATATCTTTCCCAAGTACTATGAGGACTGCCTGAGGGAAAGGGTGAATGAAGTCATATGGATGTTGCAAGCTCTGGCTACACTATATTATTGTTCACCCCAACTCCAGCAAAAAAAACACATATGCAGCAGCACCATGAAGCTTCTGAATATAGAAACCTTGCTTTCAGGGCAAATATTTTTGGAAGGATCATATATAGTGCACAAACCTCTACTTTGCCAATGATGTCACATTGTTGAAAGAAACTAGTGCCTCCCTACAGGATATGGCCTCCAAACTGAACACTAAAGCTAGAAAAGTGGGACTACAAATTAGTGTGGATAAGACCAAAGCCATGTTGCTCAGGAGCCACTCTCCTAACACATTGATTGTAATTGGTCAACAGCCAATCAAACATGTTCAACAGTTTGGTGGCATCTTATCGCAAGATGGCAGTGTAGATACAGACATTAAGCACTGAACAGGTAAAGCCTCAGGTTGGCTTCAACAGTCAATGAGAATATCAAATTACAGCTTTATAAGACAACTGTTGTACCACCAGCGATCTACGCCAGCGAAACATGGGCAATAATGGCACAAAAAGTACAAAGGCTCAAATGTGTTTCCTCAACATTGTTTATGGAGAATTCTGGGTGTCTCCTGGTGCGGTCAAGTCACCAATGAGGAAATTCTGTGGTGAAGTGGATCCAGAAAATTGCAGACTATTGTGATAGAATGTCAAATGGACCTTGCCAGTCATATTCTTTACTTGCCAGATCACTGATATCTGAAAAATGCTGTGCAATGGGAGCCACCGGAGGGGAAGCAGGGATGACGCAAACTATCCAAAACTTGGCATTTGATATTGAAAGAGAACTTATAGAAAGTTAACATTAGATGGGAAGATGCTGAAGACACTGCCATGGACAGGATCCTTTGGCAAAAGCTTGCTGTCTTTCCTTGTACAAAAATAATCGATGATGATGATGACGACCCAGAAACAGTGGCTAAATTCCTGTTGTTCTGCTATACAAAAGGTGTAACGTTTTGAGACAAACTGTCTTAATCTCCACAGACAGTATATTTTGTATTGCATGATTCGTTATGCAAAAAATAGTATCTACAAGGATTTCTTAATTTGAAGCAATTAGCCTCTAAAAGTTATTCCTTTTGCATAGTAGTGCAACTGAAAATCAGCCAGTATGTCGGAAAAGGTAGGTGGGGAGAATATATGTTAAAGAGACTCAATCTCTTTACACAGTATAAAAATGTTTACCTTATACAAGGGCTAAGTGCGCCTTATACCAAGGTTTCCCAACCTATAGCCTGTGGGCCTGACCTGGCCCATGACATCATCTGGCCCATCACTGCCTCTACCACACCCGGAAGTGGAAGTGGACTCATTTATGTCATCCGTAAAATATGCCCATGAATGCAGAAACTTGCCCACGACTGTCATAAACATGGAAGTGGGCACATTTACGTCAGCCGTAAATGCACCTGTTTCCACCTTTGGGGGCACAGTCCGGCCCACTCAGCTGACCATGCAACATGGTCAGACCTATGGTGAAAAAAGGTTGGTCACTCCTGCCTTATATCTTTTAATCACATGGGATTGTATTCTGTCACATAAGTCTGTAATTTTCTGGATCCACTACACCACAGAATTTCCTCATTGGTGACACGATCGCACTAGGAGACACCCAGAATTCTCCATAAACAATGTTGAGAAAACACATTGAGTTTTTGTGCTGTGTGTGCCATTATTGCCCATGTTTTGCTGGCGTAGATTGCTGATGGGATTGTGTTGACCCATCTTAGTACAGCAGCAGAAATGACTAGCAACACCAGTATCACAATAAAGCTCCAAAATTAAATGTTGCACAAAACATACTGTAACAGTACAATCAAAACTGCAAAGAGTGCTTAGTAGGGTACCTGCAAAGAATGTAGGCTCACATCCATCTGAAAGTGAACAGAACCATTTCCATGACAAGAAACCTCAAAGAAACAGTACTAATCCAGAGACATGAAGGCTTCTACTCATTTTTAAGTAAATATGCAAAGAAGGACCCTCATTGCATCTTTGGTCAGCAGGAGGAGGAAAAGTTATACTGTACCAGGAACAGAATTGCCATTCACAGCCATGACACCTTTAAACATATCAGTGTACAGTACATTATTTTAGTATAATGCCTGAACAGGGGTTGTTTGATTCTAAGATTCAGTCATACAGTCCAACCTTGCATAAAGAGCGTTTCGCTTAAAGAGTAACTCGCTTAAAGAGCAGAATTTTCTCTGAATGTTTGCTTCGCGTAACAAATAAAACCAACCAAAAACTCAGTTAACAAATAAATTGGGGTTTGCAGTACTCCCCACAATTGGTCATTTACAATGGTGTTTTGCTTAAAGAGCAAACTCACTTAAAGAGCAATCCTGTGGAATGCATTATGCTCTTTAAGTGAGGTACCACTGTATCTAGGTTTATGTAATACATTTATTATAAAAAAATTCAAAGTTTGTTTCAAAGATGAATGGTGTCCATGTAGTGGTCAGCATCGGGACGCAGAAGAGATCATACTATGACGTAGGTGAAAACAGCAAAATACTTTCATTTTCTGCTAGCAGAGGCTTCAGTTGAATAACTTCCAAACGTCTGAGCCCCTATCATACTGTGAAGCACACTTTTATAACTTCTTGTAGGATCAGAAATATACAGTTTCATTGGTTACAAAAGACACATTTTCATTGGTTACAGAGAATAAATAAGCACCAATCAAATATTTCATTCCTTATATGGTGATCAGACTGTGTATTACATAACAGGTTCACGCCTAATGCTGATTGGCTAACTTTTATTATACAGTCAAACCTCGCATAAAGAGTGCCTCGCTTAAAGAGTAACTTGTTTAAAGAACAGAATTTTCTCTGAATGTTCGCTTTACTTAACAAATAAAACCAACCAAAAACTCACTTAACAAATAAATTGGGGTTCGCAATCCCCCCCCCCCCACAATTGGTAAATTACAATGGTGTTTTGCTTAAAGAGCAAACTTGCTTAAAGAGCAATCCTGTGGAACGCATTATGCTCTTTAAGCGAGGTACAACTGTATCAGAAATTATTATCCATTTTTCTGATAAACAACTATTTTCAACCAGAACAACTATTTTCTGTCATTTTAATTCCTTATGGCTACCTCATCCAAACTGCAGGAAATCAGTATTCAGATAAAAAACTGATAAAACAGATCAAAGCACATCTATTAGCAGGTATGGTATCAAATTGCATTTGTTGTTGACAGCACTGATAGTCCAACCAAACTTGACAAATGCTTGTTACAATCAAAGTTTCTAAACAGGTTATAGTGTCATGTACAGTGTGTTGTGTAAAGTTCTCTTGGTATCCACAGGAACAGTTTCCAACTAAAGTGTACTTATTTCCCTGGAGAGCTTGTTCTGAATAACAAACCATTCTATGGGGAAATTAATCTTCTCTAACAACTTTTGAAAACAATGTTTGTCTCTTTCCCAGACCTTGCAACACCACATAGAAATGCATGGGATGCTGCATTTCATTAAGATATGCGAACAAAAACCTTAAGATGGGGTGCACAAACTTTTTGGGCCGTGGACCAGTCATGTAGTTCAGGGGTTGATCACTATGGCTCACGAAGCCCTCGTTGCTCCCAGAAACGGAAGTAAAATGTGCCAATATGGGGCTTCATGGGCCGGATGAATTGGCGTTGGAGGCCAGATCCAGCCCCAGACCATAGTTTGGGCACCCCTGCCTTAAGAACATGAAGAGACTGCATGTACACAATCTCTTGCTTGCATTTCAAATAAATTAATCCAAATCATATTTATCTTCAAGTATTTGTTCAAAACAGGACTTGACTTATCTTCCAAAATAGGAAATAACTTTAGCAATTTAAAAAATGTTCAATGTTTTTTTTCTCTGCATTCTGTGCAAGCAGGGACTGCAGTGGCTTAGTAGTTAAGATGCTGAATTTGATGACTGGAAGGTTGGCAGGTCAGGAGTTCAAGACCCGAGTGCTGTACAACTGAGTGAGTTACCATCTCTGTCCCAGCTCCTGTTGACCTAGCAGCTGAAAAACAAGAAATTGCAAGTACAGTAATACCCCGTATAACGCGAGTACCGTATATCGTTAAAACCGCATAACGTTACAAGATTTTCGGAAAAATCTTGTATCGAGTAACGCGATTTTAACGTTACACGATACAGTCGTTCTTAGCAGCAGGGTGGGTGGAAAGCTGAACGGGGTTCTCCGTTCAGCTTCCCAGCCACCCTGCAGCTACGGAGGCAGGGGTGGGGAGGCTGGAAAGCTGACGGGGGGCTCCCCCATCGGCTTACCCAGCCACCCCACAGCTGCGGAGGCATGGGCGGGTGGCTAGGGAAGCCGACAGGGAGTCCCCGTCAGCTTCCCCAGCCACCCTGCAGCTGTAGATCGGGTCCTCTGATCTCTCTGGAGGTGTTTCTGGGCTTCCCCGACGTCCTGAGCCAGTGCAGCAAGCCAGAATGTCAGATTTCGAATCCCGATGTTCTGGCTTCCTGCACTGGCTCAGGACGTCGGGGAAGCCCAGAAACACCTTGGATCGGGTCCCCACACCTCCCTGGACCCGGCGGGGGGGTCAGAGCCCCAAAAATTGGTAAAAAAAAGTCCGTTTTTTTTTACCAATTTTGGGGTTTCTGACCCCCCCGCCGGGTCCAGGGAGGTGGGCAGACCTGATCCAAGGTGTTTCTGGGCTTCCCCGACGTCCTGAGCCAGTGCAGCAAGCCAGAATGTCAGATTTCGAATCCCGATGTTCTGGCTTCCTGCAGCATAAAAGAGGGTGGGGGAAGTTCAAAATTAGCGCGCATCGGGTCTCCCGACCTCCCTAGAGCTGATGTGCGCTAATTTTGAACTTCCCCCACCCTCTTTTATGCTGCAGGAAGCGAGAACGTCGGGATTCGAAATCTGACATTCTGGCTTGCTGCACTGGCTCAGGACGTAGGGGAAGCCCAGAAACACCTTGGATCAGGTCTGCCCACCTCCCTGGACCCGGCGGGGGGGTCAGAAACCCCAAAATTGGTAAAAAAAACGGACTTTTTTTTACCAATTTTGGGGGCTCTGACCCCCCCGCCGGGTCCAGGGAGGTGTGGGGACCCGATCCAAGGTGTTTCTGGGCTTCCCCGACGTCCTGAGCCAGTGCAGGAAGCCAGAACATCGGGATTCGAAATCTGACATTCTGGCTTGCTGCACTGGCTCAGGACGTCGGGGAAGCCCAGAAACACCTTGGATCGGGTCCCCACACCTCCCTGGACCCGGCGGGGGGGTCAGAAACCCCAAAATTGGTAAAAAAAACGGACGTTTTTTTTACCAATTTTGGGGGCTCTGACCCCCCGCCGGGTCCAGGGAGGTGGGGAAACCCGCTCCAAGCTGTTTCCAAAGTTCTCCCACCTCCCTGGAGGCAGCAGCAAGCCAAAATGTCAGGATTCAAATCCCGATGTTCTCGCTTCCTGCAGCCTCCAGGGAAACAGGGCTTTTTTTAACATTGTGTGTTCAATGTATCGCACAACGTTAAAAACCGAATAACGACGGGACTTGTGGAACCAAGTCATAACGTTATTCGGGGTACTAGTGTAGATAAATAGAGACCACTTCGGTGGGAAGATAAACACCGTTCATTGTCTAGTCATGCCTGTCACATGTCCACAGAAATGTCTGTAGACACAGACAGCACTGGCTCTTTGGCTGTAAATGGAGATGAGCACCGAACCGTATAGTTGGATACAACTGGCTTTCGAGCAAGGCTGAGCTTTACCTTTTATTCTGTGCAGTGGTTTAACTATCATGTTCATAAAATAGTCAATAGGTAAAAAAGAATATGTAATACAAAAAATATCAAATATTGTTATGCCTATTCACATTGTTATAGGTAGCAAAATAGAAGCCTCTTCTACTTTTTAATTACTGTTCCATTAACAACTGCATCAAGTAATCAACCACACTGGAGTAGCACCCAATGATATGGTTTTTTAAAATCACTTGATCATCTCTTTCCTAGGTGATGGACAAATTTAAAAAAACCCTAAATTATTTCTGGCATGCATACAAAGATAAGGAAAATGAAATTTTAAAAATGGGGTTTTACATTTTGTCAGACGTACCAGACTACTTCTAACAAAAAGGTATTTTTGGTATGTCTGTAGCCCATAAACAAATGACAAAAAAACCCAATCACTTGATTTTAGCTAAAAAACACAAATGAGTAAACAACTGAGTTCTTGAAAAACTGCTGTTGATATTCTATATGATTAATATTAAGCACTAATTTGATTACTGCATTCTATACAGTATTTTGATCCAGGAGCATTTTCAATTTGAGAACTTTGCTGTGAGAGGGGATAGCATGGAAATCTCATTAAGAATATCATATAACTTCCTTGGCTGCTTAAAAATATTATTGCTGTTTTTGATCTGTAGTGGGAATGGGACTTGAAGGGGAGGGGAGTTCCATTGCATAATTCTATATGGAGGCAGTCTCTGTCATGAGAGAAAGCATATTGCAAAGCATGTTATGGTGACCCAGTCCAGATGTAACTTGCACGTGTATCTCTTGCAACAATTTCTGGATGTCTATGAATGCCAGGCTAATGCTTCACTAAAAGGCCATATCAACTTCTCTGAGAAGCACAAAACAATAAAGGAGGAGGTTTAAGGCAGGCTCTTAACCAGGGACTAACTACAATGGAACCTCAAATAACAAGCGGCTCAGTTAACATAAGAATCACATAACAGAAATAAATCCATAGAAAATAGTGGCTCGGTTTATGGCAATTTTTTTGGAATTGATTAATCGATTTTCAATGCATTCCTATGGGAACCCGTGTTTTAGCTAAAGTATTTTGGTTATCAATGCATCCTATGGGAAATTGCATTTAATGCAATCCTATGAGAAATTTGGTTAAAGTAAAGCATTAATTACGTTAACTGAAGTTCCACTGTATTTTGAGGCCGTATCAGCTTTATCATATAAAAACATCATGTACCTTCAAATCTCTATGTACGTGTACTATCAGCTAATGCTGTTCTTCATGGAGGACCATTTGTCAGGGAATGATAGTCCCCAGCTGTTCTGTTAGGATTAAGGTGAAAGAGTCCTAGTAATGTTACTGCGGCAGAGGGCCAAGGGAATTTGATGAAGAAAGCCAGAACAAGTTCTTGACATGAACAGTTGCTTTGAAACAGCTAGCTACAGAGTAACGTGCATAAGTAAGCACTTTACATAGCCAACACATAAGGAGTAGCAGTTGCTACAAATAAGAGCAAATTGCTTCATAGCAACTCCCCAACGTACCACTAAAGATAATTGCAAATTATAGCCTACCAAATTTTAGCAAAGCAGCCCTAGTTGTGTATTCTAGATCAGGTGTGCCCTAACTACGACCCATGGGCTGGATCCAGCCCCCGACACCAACTCATCTGGCTCGCACCGCCCTCATCGCTCCCAGAAGTGGAAGTAAAATGTGCCCATGCGGGCTGTAGTTTGGACATCCCTTGTTTAAGCAGAGAAAATGGCAGCTTAAAATCTATCTCATCCTGTTGCAAAACAGACTGCAAGGCACTTTTTACTTCTGCTTCCAGTGGGAGGAACAACGTGACTGAACCACGTTACTGGCCTGCTGACTGGTCCATGGCCCAAAAAGTTTGGACACTCCTGTTCTACATGCTTAAGTAGTCATTTCCACCCCACTCTCATAATAAGTGATTAAGTGATAACTTTTACTGAACCAATTGTAAATACAGTACAGTACCGGAGAACTAATATTAAACAAATTTTAAATGAAAATGCATGAATACAAAGGCAAAAATCAATCAAAAATATATTCAGGCATCTTCAAAAATAACTAGATTTAAAAGACAAAACCCAACATTGGCATTCCATTTGAATAACTTTCAATCACGCAAACATCTAAGTTAATGAAAAATATACAACTTATTTCTGCTGATTCCATCTTTCTCCTGGAGCACTTAGTGCACTTTCTACACATATCTCCAGAAAGCCCCTTACAGTAGGTAGAGAAAGCAGAGGTTGAATGCAATCATTTAAAAACCACCCCTTTCTCTTCCCTGAATTAGAGGCAATTGCTGGATCAAAAGCTGCCTTGTGAGTAGGATAGCATCAACAGATTCCATCTAGTGTTGTTATGGACTGACATGCACAAGCAACATTTGGTATTATAAAGTATATTCAGTCTAGGTGGAATCTGTGATGTTTTGAAATACAGTAAAATTTCACATAAAGAGACTAACTCACTTAAAAAGCAGAATTTTCTCTGAATGGTCACCTTGTTTAACAACTAAAACCAACCAAAAATTCACTTAACAACTAAGTTGGGGTTCGCAATCCCCTCTGCCAGAAATCACAATTGGTCACTTACAATGGTGTTTTGCTTAAAGAGCAAACTCACTAAAAGAGCAATCCCGTGGAATGCATTATGCTTTTTAAGCGGTACAATGTATGGTTGTGAGAGCTGGACCATTAGGAAAGCTAAGCGCAGAGAACAGATGCCTTTGAAATGTGGTGTTGGAGGAGTTTTGAGAGTGCCCTGGATAGTGAGGAGAACAAATAGGTCAATATTAGAAGAAATCAACCCTGACTGCTCCTTAGAAGGTCAAATAGTAAAGATGAAGCTAAAGTACTTTGGACACCAAATGAGAAGAGAGGATTCGCTTGAGAAAGCCTTGATGCGTGGAAAGGTGGAGGGCAAAAGAAGGGGGCGGCCAAAAAAGAAATGGCTAGATGGTATTGCAGACACAATGGGCGCAGAGCTGAGCGAGTTGAGGAGGATGGTGGAGGACAGAAGTGCCTGGCGGACAGTGGTCCATGGGGTCGCAAAGGGTCGAAATCGACTGTGCGACTGAACAACAAAACCACTGTACCTTAATTTATACAGTATACTGTATTAGGATGCCCTAAGCATTCAAATATATCATATGTGAGGAGTATCTTCTTCTGCTGATGTATCTGGATCTGAATATAGGTGATCAGCATGGTGATCAGCCATGAAGAATGTTTTGAGAATATTTATTTATTTATGGCCATATTTGTATGCCTCCCTCCTCAAAGTGACTCAGGGCAGCTAGCAACAATTAAACCAATAACAAGACCTAACAATAAAAAACACCATCTAAAAAATTTCAAGGTTAGAAAATTTTAAAAGATTAAAAGGTTAAGAGGTTAAAAGATTCACTGGAAGGGGGGGTATACAAGCCAGCGGACCAAGGTAACTGACTGGCCAGAACCCCACAACTGTCCTGCCAGCCAGGTCTTTACCCCCTTCCTAAAGGGCAGCAACTCTGTCTGGAGGCGCAGCTTGGTTGGCAGAAGGTTCCACAGGACCGGAGCAGACACGGAGAAGGCTCTCCTTCTAGTGCTAGAGAGGTGTGCCTCTATAGCCGAAGGTACAACCAGAGAGCCTCTTCAGTCTGCTTTGGTGGGACGGACAGATGTTCTTGGGGTGATGTGGTCTCTTAAGCATCCTGGCCCACTACCATGTAGGGATTTGAAGGTAATAACCAGCACCTTGAATTGCACTCGGAGGCATACTGGCAACCAGTGCAGCTCCCGGAGCAATGGTGAGGCGCAAGCATAACATCTGCACGCCATCATGACCTGAGCAGCCACATTCTGGACCAGTTGCAGCCTCCGAATGGTCTCTCTCTTTCATATATCCAGTTCCACGAGTCACCTTCTAGTCCTGACCCCTTTTGGCACACAGAGTTCTCATCAGCCCCAGGCCAGTACTGATGAAGCTGCTGCTCTCCATCAAGATGGATTGAAGTGGGATTTAATCCATTTGGGGACGATCACCTTTCTCTGTGGATTTGGGCACCAAAGGCCGTTAGTCCTCAGGGTTGTCAGGTTAGTTAACCACCACCTGACACTCAGTGTTGAGTCACTGGCAGTATGGCCTATGCTATTTCCATAGCAGGCTAAACTGGCCAGACTGGAGTGGGGAGTATATCCCTGTTAATTCTGCTGGATCTCTTGGAGGTATCTTTCTGGGTTGCCCCACATGGATGGGACTTGAAGGCACTGTCTTGCAGTGTTTCTAGTCTCTCCTGGAGGGTTAGTTCAAAAGATGCTGCTAGGTGAATCCTATTCCATGCCCTGGCCTTTGACCTGTGGTGTCCCTCACGGTTCTGTTCTGTCACTCATGTTATTTAACATCTATATGAAACCTCTGGGAAACATCATCCAGAGTTCTGGGGTTCAGAACACTGATTTCATTCAACTTTCTCTCTTCTTTCCATCTAATTCCAACAAATCTTTCTCTGCCCTAAGTCAGCGTGTGATATTCCTAATGAACTGGATGAGGGTGAACAAATTGCAGCTTAATACTGGCAAGATAGAGGCCCTCCTAGTCAGCTGTAAGGCAGATCAGGGAATAGGGATCCATCCTGTATTAAGTGGAATTAAACTTCCCTTGTAAACTTAGATTTGCAGTCTGGGTATACTCCTAGATTTATCTCTAAACCAGGTTTTCATAGTGGCTAGTAGTAATTATGTACAAAAGATGGTTTGCCAACTGTGCTTATTGCTTGAGATGTTCCAAATTTGCTGGCATATTGAGTGTAGTGCTTTAGCAGCAGCATCTTTTAGGACTTTAAATAGCTCAACTGGAAAACTGTCGTTTTCACTGGCTTTATTGTTGGTACTTTCTAGAGCCCATTTGACTTCATATTCCACAACGTTTGGCTCAAAGTCAGCAATCACATCATTGTGCCTGTCAGGTCCTTTTTATATAGTTCTTCTATGTATTCTTGCCACCTTTTCCTAATTTCTTCTGCTCTGTTAAGTTCCTACCATTTTTGTCCTTTTTCGTGGCCATCTTTGCTCAAATCGTTCCCTTAATGTCTCCATATTTCTTCAAGAGATCTTTAGTCCTTCCTCATTTGTTGCTTTTTTTTTTGCTTTGTTCATTTAATAAGGCCTCCTTATCTCTTCTTGCTGTTCTTTGGAAATCTGCACTCAGTTTTCACCTTTGCTTTTTGCTTTCCTTTTATACTCATCAGAGAGCCACTTCACTTTCTTGCATTTCTTTTTCTTTGGAATGGTTTTAACTGCTGCCTCCTGTATAATGTCACAAACCTTTGTCCACAGTTCTTCAGGCAGTCTGTCTGTCAAATCTAATCCCTTAAATCAGAATACCTCTCCACATAATCCCACTAGATCTTTAGGGGAAGTCCTTTTCTTAGTCTTACTGCTGTTACACATTTGGTAAGGATTAGAGAGAGAAATTTTTTTTGGTTTCTCCCAATCTGGGAAATTTTCTGCAGCATGTTTTTACTAATGATATTTTTAACACGGTTTAGGTTTAATCATATTTTACTCTTACTATTATTACTACTGTGCTTTCAAAAATGCATTTTAGGTGTTGTGTGCTGCATTAAGACTTTTGCATTGGAGAAAGGAAGGATATAAAACAATATTCCAAATCTTTACAACCACTTTTAGAGGGCAAGTTAGCTACTTAAATATAGGGTACTACTTTGAAAAAAAAAAAGGCTACTTATGGAATCATAATCAGCCAATAATTAGTCCTAGATTGAAAATGAACAAAAAAAGGCTGGCCTAGTGGCACAATTTAATCCACAGATTAGCATTTGAAGGAATATAATTCATTAGGAGGGAAGGTTAAGGAAAAAAACATTCAATGATACTTTATCTCTGCAGAATGTGAAACCTCTAGCATTAGGGACTGTTCTGTCCCATTCAGTCAGGGAGAAGCTATTTTAACCTCTGTGCCTAAATGAAAAGACTTCTTAGTTCTGCTTAAAAAAACAAACCACCAATGCATTTTCCCACTTAACCAAGGGGAGGGTTTTTTTTTTTTCGTGATCTGGAGAATATTCTCCCACTAACTGCATTGGGGAGTTGATAGATTTTATTTTCCCATGACAAATCAAAAATATCAAAATGACTAAATTTATCATATTTTGAAATCTCCCGATTTCCTCATTTCCAAAAATGATATAAGAATATGCCTCATGCTTCTGGATTAGCTAAAACACAAGAACTAAAATTAAAGCATCATTTATTGTGACAAATTATTGGAAAAACTGATGAGGTGGAATCTTTAATGCAGCAAGTCTCAACGTTTTAAGGCTGTAGAACTGATCACACCTCCTGGGCAGCTGATCAGGCAGGTCACGTGGTTCCTCCCACTCAGAAGTAGAAGTAAAACACATGTCATGCATGTGCAGAATGTTCTGCGCATGCGCAGAATGCATTTTACTTCTGCTTCTGGGAGCAGTGACGGTACCGGGAGTGGATAAATTGGGACTGGGGTCTGGCCCACAGGCTGTAGGTTGCAAATGCCTGCTTTAATGTGCCAGATGCTACCATGTTTGAAAATTATCCCAAGCCACCTTCAGAACTCATTGATAGAGGCTAGGCGGGCACAATAATAGTCATGAATAAATGGGTTCAAAAAATGAACAACCACCAAGAAAAGGACTTATTTGGTACTAATAAAACTTTATGTAAAGAAATCTCAGTTGAGGGGCTTCTTTTTGAGAGGAAGTCAGGCTGCCAACATGATTAAGAGAGCATGCCAGGCTGTTGACTGCAACAAAAACGTGGAGAAATGCACAAAAACCAGAAAGGAAGTAAAAAGAGAAACTAGTTGTTAGAAGTGTAAATAGAGAAAGATGGACTGCCACACAGTATGTTTTGGAACAGAAAAACCCTTCTTCTGAGCAATATTAAAACATCCAGGTTCTAAAAACAGCCTGAAGCATCTTACAGAAACAGTAACTATCCTTCTTGAAGCATTGGTAACTGCCTTCAACAACCACCTTTTCCTGATTTTAATAATTAAACCTTCCAGGCAAAAGAATAAGAGTGATTGGCATGTGGCAGCTGAAACGAAAGATAAATGAAGTCTCTTGTGATCTTCCCACTCTACCACTTTCTGAAACACTCGTGTAAGGATAAACACGTAGCTGTCACTAAGCAACAGACTGATGTACTCTCTGTTTCCAGAATATCTAGATGCAGAAGGCTATTGGCATATAAGAGCTCTACAAGTTTACAGTTTTCCTTCCCTTTCCCAGAAACAGAAATTTCTAAAGGTAGGACATGGAGGAGAGGTGCACAAGTGATGGAGAACACATTGGTGAATTTACTTGTCAATCATAGTCAAGGAAGAAGGAATTTAATGTTGTCAACATTCTTTTGGTGCTATAATGGAATTAAATGCTTTACCATCTTGAAAAGGGAAGTCCTTCTTCTTCTTCTTGTGCCATATCCAAATCTGAATATTTGCCAGCTTCATGGTGATCAGCCATAAAGACTGTCCTGCAAATATAATGCTGTGGCCTTTCATCTGCCTTCCACATCACAGTTTGACACACATACTACTGATCCAGTTCCGCAAGTCACTTTCTGGTCCTGAGCCTTTTTAGCACATGAAGTCCTCCATAGCTTCAGGCCAGTATTGGTTAATTATTCCATTAAAGTCATTTCCCAGGAGAATTTCTTAATGACACTAAAAATGACAATATTTACACAAGTTGTACTTTCTTCAGATACCCACAAGAGAATCCTGTATGCATTTATTTGGGGTGGTGGTGTCCTCACTGAATTCAGCAGGTCTTCCTAACAGATAATTAGGTACAGGACTGCAGCCTTACTCACTTAGTTCCTACTTTGATTTCTCTTACATTGGTCATTTCCAGAAAAACAAATCAAACTGTAAATATCTACTTGTCCTCAGTCTGGTGATTCTTTTGAAAACCTCTCTTCAATGATGCCATTTTACTGAGCTTATTTTTCTAATCGAGAATAGTATATTTGAAAACAACAAATTATACATTTTAAAGCCACTCAGAACAATTTGTATCCTGCAGCAGATACTCGATGCAGACCTATATGCACATAGCTTGAGACTGAGCCTAGTGAACTCAATGGAACTTGCTTAGGGTAGTAATGTACTGTTAACTCTCACAAAGCATAGTAAACTTGAACATATTTACCAGAACTTAAATTAACACATTTTAACATGGTTCCCATGCCTGGTAAATTTCTGTGAATACAACAACTGTTCACATGTCCCAGCCTTGGAATTAAGTCTAATAGTACTGAAAAATTACATTACAAACCGCACAAAGATCTTAACATTTTAGTTCTGTTAATAAAGTCAGAAATGTTATTGATCCATTATGAAAGAGATTTTTACACAGTAAACCTAATTTGTTTGCTCATAATTAAATCCTATTAAGTGACATTCAAAATTATACAAATAGACTTGCACGCGCACATTGGAACTTTTTCTTCCTCTCTTCTGCAGCATCTCTCTATCCTTCTGAGCAGATTTTGTGGTTCTCTGAGTTATTGCATGGGAAAGAATTGCCCCATCATCATTTAGCTGGCAAGCTGTTTGATTAGAGGGAGGGGTTTGCTGGGTGATATGTATAGGATTGCAGCCTGAAGCTGTTATTAGAATTCTATTATATGATTACAGTAACTCTGTAAACATTTACTGCAATCACATATTCAAGCAAATATTGTAAGGTGATTTACTGAGCTTGGATTCTCCCTCAAGGACAATAATTTAAATATCTTGATCATATTAAAGCTATATTATATCTTTATGAAATCATTTTTCCATCTATTTTATAAGCTTTTTATTTAAAATACAGCTAATTTCTGTCTAATTCAATATTCATAGGAACAAACAGATTTCAAGCAGCTTGAAGATAATTACAGTAAAAGCCCAGGTTACAGAATTAATCTGTTCCGTGGTTTTCCATAGGAATGCATTGAAAAAAAATTCCAAAAAAAATCCCTAAGCCGAGGCATTATTTTCAATGGATTTATTTCCGTAAGTCGAGTTTTCCATTACCCAAAGTGTCCATAACCTGCGTCCACTGTATACTTGTTTAGCTTAAATATATGGTACAGGGATATTGAAAAATGTAGCCATTTTGTTGTTCATGTTGAAATACCATCTACACATTTAAAATATTAGTTCATGATGATGATGATGTTGATGTCGACGACAATAACAAGGACATACAGTACATTTCTTCAGAAATCAGATAAAGCTTTTATATAATATGCCCACCTTATGATCCTCACATTATTAACAGAAATCAGAGGACAGGATGAATGTACAATATAAGGCAGGTGTTCTTAATGTTTTCACACTGTGGGTTGGACCACTCCCCCTCACAGAGCTGAGCAGACCAGACACATAGTTCTCCCTGCTGTAAAGGTTGCCGTAAAACGTGTCCACAGCTGTCATAAACATGTTTACAACAGCTATGTCTGCTTTTATGCCACATTTTTGGCTGTTTTCACCACTTCTGGTTGTAGAGAGAGCAAGGGTGGTACGTTTTCAGCTGTTTTCACTGCTTCCATCTGCAGTAGCGAGGCACCGCAGACCAGGTCTGGCCTGTGGCCCATAGGTTGCAAACTGCTGATATAGGGAAATCATGGTTTTCTAAAGATACTGAGCAAGCTCATTTCTGAAGATCTGAGTTTGAATTTCCTATATTCATTGTTGAAAAAGTATTGCACTTCATCAGTAATTATTATAAACAGAATATGTCTAGTAACCACAGGCATAATAATCTGTTGCCTTCTAGATACAACTGTCAACATAGTTTATCTCCATTTACTTCACCTGGTCTTTTGGTTTGCAATGATATATATGGTCAATCAGTTGCTAATTTTAGATTGGGCATGTGGAGATAGAGCATCACATTCAACTACCACCATAACCCATGGATGACTCACAAATTACATGTGCCATATATTATTTATTTATTTCGACTTATTTAACCACCCCCTCGCCAAGGCAACTCTGGGCGGTTTACAATGCAGGAAACAACAGTAACATAAAACACTCCAACACACTATACGGATAAATAAAACATCATAAAACTCTAGAATCTAAATGGCCAAGACCAATCAACACAATAAGATAAGAGATCCCTTTAAACCCCATGTAGCCTCCTGCCTGCATAATGTAAAATATTTTTCCTGTGTTTGTAAACAGAATGGATTCCTTGGATAAATATTACAATTATTTAAAATCCCATCCTGAACTTGATGGAAAACTACTAATACAAGGCCTTTATATTACTCTTCTACAACACCAACACAAGAGAAAAGCGAATGATACTAAAACAATGACGTACTGTATTTGTAACTTAATACAGTACTCATGTTTAGTCATGAGACATCCAATATAAGACTTTTTCCTTCTGGATAATACCCAAAGATTCTAAGTTTTTTTCTAAGATAAAAAACAAACAGAACATTGCCTTTAAAATGCGAAATGCATGTCTCTCTTTCTCCCTTTTTCTCCACTGTGACACAGAGTGAGGGAATATGTTCTGTATCATCAGTGAAAACATCACAATCTTAATGAACTTTATTAGATGACAATAAAAGATTGCTACCTTAGCACTGTGTGGACATAACAGTGCTGAACAATTAACAGCACTCAGCATGCAGCACTTTAGTTAAGATCTGCAAACGCACTGGCTGCTGCAAATACTTAGCAATTTGTGCTTGCAAGATGCTAAACTAAATGCTCCTATTATTGCCAATAAAGCATAGGCAACTAGTAAGAGATGCTTGTAAATTTGGAGGTGCAATACCTCCTGTGTTGGGTTCATGATAAGAACATCTCCACTAGATTCCATGTACAACAGAATTATGACCAAAACAAAAGTATTGTTACACCAATCCCCCCCCTCCCCTGTGTGAGCTTTTGTAGTTTACAATCTACTTCTTCAAGCACAAATATAATCCACAGGAATGTAATCCACAAAAACTCACACTGAAAAAAAATCAACTAGTCTCAAAAGTGTCTCAGTCTTTTGTTTTGTTATCTTTTTTCCTCTTGTTTTTGTTATGAAGAGACAGTATGCAGTTAATATTACTCGTAAATATGGCTGAGAACAACAGAGCATTATTTCTAAATTTTGCATCTAATAAAAAGGGTGAAGAATTTTCATTAACAAAGGAGATATCAGTCACAGTTTTTAAAAATAAAAATAAAAATAAAATATTTATAGAAAATGTGGAGAATTTTACAGATAAACAATAGTTAGATGGGGTTCTAAAAGTTTGCTTCTTACAGAATATATCGGTTTGCAAGTGACAGCAAAAACATAAACAGGCCAAAATACACCAGTGATGCTCCTTCTTCTTTTCATTCCTCTCCTACCAGATTTGGACATCATCATAGCTATTTCATCTTTTGACATTACTGCTTTACACAATCTCCAAGCCAATCTCTAAGTTTCTTTAACCAATATTTTTTCCTTCCAACACTTATTTCCAATTTATTTTACCATCAACAATCAGCGCTAACAATCAGTATTTTTCATTTCATAATTATGTGATCAAAGTATTCTCTATTTTACATCTACTATGATCTTGTGGTATTTCTTAATTGCCTGATTACTTTTTCATTAGTCAGCCTCTATACTGAATACATTCTTAATATTCTGAGATAAAGTCACATTTCAAATGCTATTATCTTTCTACTATTCCATGTTAAAAATCATAATTCCATGCCATACAGAAGAATCAAGAACACAGATCATCATACAATTCATACTCTCAAAGTCAGTTTTAACTTTTAGTTCCATATTACTCTATCTTAGAGAACCTGTATTGAGCAAATCCTATTTTGACTTCTATTGCATATCCATTGCATATCTGTAATCTTATTGTTCATTTGACCAATCCCCAGGGCTTCACATTTTCATTTTGGATCTTTAACATCATTTCTTGGGTTGGTTATTTAAAATGATTACTATGATTTCCTTAAAAATCCCATCTAGACTGTGCTTCTTACGTAGTTCATTGACTTTACTGAGTAATCTTTACAGACCAGCTAATTGTCAGCTAGTAATAGTCTTTGTGGTGTGTATCAAATTTTTCTTTTTTCTTTTCTTTTTTAAAAACCAACCCCTCTATTAGGGAGGCAGCAAAGGCTTCTGTAAAGATGGTCTAATATAGGAGTTCTCAACCTTTTAAAGCTAGGGGCCGAGTCACACTCCCTCAGACAGCTTTGGGGGCCTTTCTCCACCACATGACACTTCCTGGGTGTGGGTGGCCATATGAAATGGTGCCATGGGCTACATCTGGTTCGTGGGCCGCAAGTTGTCTAAGAACACAAACTGAAGCGCAATGGGAACACTATACTTGTACTCATATATAATCAGACAGGCATTTTTCTCATTCTTTGTTGCACTGTGGAGAGGGGTTGGTTCACTCCTCCCCATGAGCAGACAATATAATCACCAGAGCAAACCAATCTGTCCTCAGTGTGGCCCTAGCCACATGTTTCTGATCCCTTGTCAGAATAGGCTGTAGCAATGCTTCACTCATCTTACAATGCATTTATTTAGGTCTATAGAATAGCCTAAAATAGTTTAACCACTTCTACCTTTCTTAGTTTAATAGAAGCTTACTTTCAGATAGATGGGTATATGATTGAAGTGTAGTTCAATTTCTTCGTAATTGCAGATATTCCTCCTGCCAGACACAGTCTCATATGTGGATGATTTCTGTTGAATCATCTGAACTGCATATTTAATTAATGGGCAAAGTGATAATGAAATTAGCAGAAGCCGGAATTTTGGCAATCTGCTCTGTTATTAACAAGTTAAATGGTTGAACTCTGGTGCCAAAGTTGAACTTTTTAACAATAGAGCAGATATGTCAAAATGCATCAAGTATCCAGCTTTAGCCAATTTCATTTTTAAATATCCATAAGGATAAAGATTGCGCAGAGTTATAATGCTTTTTACTTTTAAAATGAAATTATGTTAGAGATGAGGTCTCTGCTTTTACAATGTGCCTTTTTACGTTTTAGAAAGTAATGGAAACATTCTCTTTGGTATTTTTATACTTCTTATGCCCTTGTATTTTGAACTTAATTCTGACTTCTGCATTTGTCTGCAACCTAGTCTAGTTTACATATACAGTAATACCTTGGATAACGCTAAGACTTGGTTCCACAAGTCTTGGTGTTATCCGATTTTTAGTGTTATCCGATCCATGTTAAAATCCTATGGGATGTATCGGATAACGTTAAAGCTCCATAGAGATACATTGTAACCGAACAGGCTTTAGCGGTTGTTATCCGATCCATCCCATAGGACCTTACGTTATTCGATCCAATTTTCCTCCCCAGATTACTTAACGTTATGTGATTTTAGCATTATCCGAGGTAAACGTTATCCGAGGTATTACTGTATGTTTAATCATTTGTGTCTATATAATTCATGGTGGTATGAATTTTAAATGTTTCGCAATTTTTGTTTATGGAGCACAAATAAAGCTCGTAAAAATAGAAAAGCTGATGTTGCCTGGAATTATTAAGACATTGACAAGATTTGTACCTTGATATCCAGATGAGTTTTGATATGATTGAACTGCTTTTGTTTCATTTTGGATTTTGTTTTAAACCTTTTATTGGGATAAATACGAGCTATGACAAACACAGGCTTCTGAGTTATATTAAATACTGTAGGGCTCTTGGGGAAATGATCAGCCATCAGATTCTCTGACCTGACACTACAAATTTCTCCTAATTCTGCATGTCCACCAATGTATTCTAATATATACCTAAACATAACTCAACATCAATCTTATTTATAGAGCCCATGATTATTTCAGTTTTACTAATGTTTTCCCCATACAAACTTTTATGACAGACATTGTAATTGTCCACAGCTAGCAGCATAATTTGTCATTAATACATCCACTCTGCTACATAAAGGGCAAAAGAGCCATCAATATAGGATTAAAAGTGGCATATCAATTTTTATTTAATTCTAAGTGTCCAACATTACTTTGCCCATAAAGCAGGGTAAAATTGATACAGTATTTCTAATTCTATAGAGCTTTCTGCAAACACTGTCCTTAAATCTTTGGAGGTGAATTAGGACTAACACTATTTGCTTTCCTTACTTTTCTATAAATATAATACAGTACCACACAATACCATAGAGCAGTATAATAGTATTTATTTATTTATACATTAGCAAAATCTATTCCCAAGGTTCACAACTGCAGTTTCTGTGAAATATACTTAGTAAATATATTAGAAAATGTTCCAATATTTTCAAAATTCCTGATCATTATTAACATGATAAAAAACTCTTCATTGCTTTTGTCACAATAATCTAACCTGCAAATAACAATCAATAAATAAATATTATTAATTATTATCAAATAAATTTCAAACAATTTTTAGTATGATACTTGAAGTTCAACACTTGGTATATTTACTCAGAAGTATCTGCCACTGATTTAAATGGAATACCTTTGCAAGGGAGAGTGTCAATCCATCTTGACATTTATGGTACAGAGCTAAAACTTATCTTTCCTTTTTTCAACTGCAACCTTCAATTCTTCCTGTTAGTCGATAAGGACTCAATATATTCACATGTGAAGAATTTTAGTAAGCCCAGAGCTCTTTCTCTATATATACACAGATATAGACTTATATACAGACAACACAACAAAGGAAAAAAACTAGATTTTTGCATACAAACATGTCTCAATTTGCTCATACCACACAACCTTCCATTATCATGCTTTAAAAGTTACATGCGGTGGAGTAGGAGCATGGCAGTAATAAAATTTAAAGAACTCCTCTTTGTGCAGGCAATAAGTGTAAATGGATTGTACTTTGTATATGGAACATATTTGAAGACATACAGCAAATAGAACAAGAAAAAGAGTAATGTTTAAAATGAGCAGCCTTAATGCTGAGCAAGCATCACTGCTTATTAGAATGGAAGCTATTTACACTTTTAGACCAGAACTTACTGAAACAGAAAGGATTTACTTTTGCTCATTTAAATCACAGCAGACTAGTTGGGAATATATAGTATTCATTTAGAACTGAAAAACAGTTTGGAACTCTCTAGAACTTATTCTAAAATGATTTTAAAATGTATATAACTTTTTAAAAAGAAACAATGGCTGAAATCCAGTAGTATGTTTTAACTAAAATAGCCCACTGAATCAGTGGGGATTTGGCAAGTCAATTCCTCTATAAGTCCCACTGATTTAATGAGTCTACTTTCTTCACAATTCATAACTGGATCTCAGTTTCTGCCTCATAGCATAGGGCCCAGCTGCTTTATATAGAATTTCCTAGTCCCTTTGATTCATGAAACTAGATGTAGTAACTGCAAATAATAACTGCAGATCTTTAATCAATAAATGAAAGAAAGAGAGTAACTTAGAAATCATTAGCTTCATATAAGAATACAAATACACTAGAACCCTGCATAACGGAAAAAAACTCCGTTCTACAGAGTGCTTCGTTATGCGATTTTTTCATTATGTGAACCACCATTGGCGGTACCCTGCATAACGAAAAAAAGTTTGTTAACCGGGGTTCCATTGAGTGTATATACCCCAGTTAATGAAAATTCCCACATAACAAACTTCCCCCCCCCCATTATGTGGGGTATCACCCTTGCATAAAAATGCTTCATTATGCGAATTATTTGCTATGCGAAGCGTTCGTTATGCGGGGTTCTATTGTACTGTACTGGAACTGCATGCAGAGTAACAACTAAGAGAAGCTGACTTCAGGGAAACCTTCATATGTATACAGTAAAACCTTGCATAAAGAGCACCTCCACTTAGAGATTCACTCGCTTAAAGAGCAGAATTTTCTCTGAATGGTCACCTCGCTTAACAACTAAAACCAACCAAAAACTTGCTTAACAACTAAATTGGGGTTCACAATTCCCCCTGCCGGAAGTCACAATTGATCACTTACAATGGTCACTTAAAGAGCAAACTCGCTTAAGGAGCAATCCCGTGGAACACATTATATTCTTTAAGCAAGATACCACTGTATACAGTACTTATATATACTGTACTAAAAGAATCCTAGCCAAAACACGGACTTGCATTTTCTATAAATCAGTATGTCTCAAATGTTCTTCATAAAAAGTAAATCAATCAATCAATCTTTATTATGGTCCAAGACCAGCATATTCACAAAAAGTAAATCAAAGCAGATTTTTTAAAATTTCAGTTCATTTATACAAAAACAACACATTAAATGTTTTTGTTCTAAAGCAGAGTCCAGCTCCAAATATCAGTTATATAAGATCATGATTTCCTAGATTGGACACTTTCAGAAAGGCCTAACAACCATCTTGATTTATAAAACAAAACAAAACATATAGACAAAGAATTTGAGGAAATAATGTCCTTTACATTTCATCTCTGATGAAAAGGCCTATGCTTGTTCAATATACTTATCAAATTAAAACAAAAACAAAAAACAAACAGCTTCATTTGCAACAAAGTCCTGACTTGAGCATATATCAAATGTTACATTTTTAGTAGCAACACATATTTTTTACATGGGGAAACTTCACACAAATCTATCTCTATGCAACAATTCCTTTGTATACAAGAAATCTTTCTACAGCATTATTTTTTTAAAAGTAAAAAAAAAGCCTGCTTTCCAAGTGCATGGAATAAAAGTCTAACAAACTAGTAAACTGAGAAAGAATATTTCTTTAAGGAAAAACCTTGAAACTTGAAAATGGGAAGTGGACCATCCAGAATTTAGAATGCAAAGGAATAACATTTACACTACATCTTGTGAAAGGAACCAAAACTACTCCACCGTAAAGCAATACACTCATGGCAGGATGGAATCTTCATGCAAATAAAAGCCAAACAAAAACTTTTAAGCCTTCCAGTGTCTGAAAATGTAAAAAAATAAAAGCAATGCTAATCACACAAGATTTCTTTTTATCCATTAGTAGAGATGTCATCTTAGCGTAGTTTAAAGTTTAGTTCTAATGTGCAACTACAGTAATTCCACTGGTATTTCTCTTCAAATAAATCTCGGTAGAACATAATAATGTACACAAACAAGATTCAATTCCTAAGGGAAGACAACTCAAAGTGGTCCAGAAAAAGAATGTTTTCCATTTCTTCCTTTCTTCAAGCAGCTCACCATGCTGTGACCACATTGTTCAACAGTCTCCGAATGTACCTGAAAATCTTTTTTGGCGGAGGGTGGGGTGGGGTAAGGAAAGTAACAGGGGAGCACTGCTTGATATATTTCTAAAATGCATAAAATATTCTCCTTCTGTAAACTTTCAAAAACCATCATATTTTCTAAACTGCCAACTAGCCCTATTGATACAGTATTATATATGAGTAATGAGGGTTATTCTCAGTTAAGCGGTACTGGACTGCAACATGAATATTTTAAATAATAAGGAAGACTGGCCAAATATCTTGCCTGATTACCATCTTAACTTTCTATAATAAAAGGCAACGCCAAAAAGAAAAAAAGAATGGAATTTCAAAACAACATAAACTACGCAATTTAGTCATAGTGGTTTTCATAAAATCCTGCACCAAATAATATTGACATTATGACATCACAACCTTGGTGTATATTATACCAAATAATGTCACATCACATGTAAACCCACAAAATTAAAATTCCACTTAGCCATTCACTGCGTATCATTATCTAATGCTCCTTTGCATAGTTTAAAGAACAAAAAATATTGCATTATAATAGCACTTCTTCTATATAATGCCAAACAAAGTATTTCAAGAGTAAAGTAGCTACCATTTATGTCTTTAAAATGACAAAGGAACAATTCTTTCCCCAAGAGATAAAAGAGGACCTTTAAATCTCACCGAGGTGTACTCAAAGTCAGAAAGTGGGGCTATGCTCTTAATGTAGTCCGCTCGGAACTGGTTTTCTTGGTTGGCCAATGGAACTGGAGGTATTAAAGTGCTCATTGCTGAAACTATAGTCTAAAAGAAAAAGAAAAACACAATAACAAAACACATTAGTTTGATAAAATGTAAAGAACTACGAGATGATTTGCCTTTATCTAATGATCAGAGTTTTCTCTGCACACATAAATCAATTAGTAAACATACAAAATTTTAAAATAATTTCAAGTACTGTATTCTTACCACAATTGCATCTTTTACATTTTTCCGAATATCCAGAATCTTCTGCTTCTTTTCTCTGCATTAAAAACAAACAAAAAAAAGAAGTTACAAATCAATGTACACATGTTTTAAAGGAAATGTTCATCAGCTTTTAAGTTGTTATAATTCAAACTTGCATAACTATTTTGTTTCTAACATTCATGATTCATTTCAAGATTAAAATATTATCATACTAGTTTAATTAACATGAATTATTTATACTGCAGTGATCTGGAATATAAATAACTACATATCAATGTTTGGAGGGGGGAAAGGTGGCAAGTAATTTGCTCACTTATATTGGAAGCTCACCTTAATTCTAGCTGTATTGAAACAGCTAATTAGAAAGAGGGGTTATTATTTATGTGTTATTATACTGCTCATGTCAAATTCCAAGGTAAGACTCCTGAGATAAATAATACAGTCTAAAAAAAATTCTAATATTTTACATTCCCATTTAAATGTTTTTTTGCTATGAAGTTCAACAGAAAGAGCCTCTCAAATATTTGTATGATGTGTACGTTTTATCAAACAAACAGACAATATTTAGTGTTTCCTGTTTTAAGAAGTCGCCATGTTGTTGCTACACAAGGGCCTATTAAGCACTGCAGTAGCAACAGTGTAAAATACAGTAGAAGATATTGAGGAGAGGGGAATACAAAATCTTGATGCTCTTCATACACATCAACAGCAGCTTCAATGCTATGGGTGGGGATGTGGGTGTAAATTACTAATAAACTACGAAATAAATGTAAGAAAGATGAAATCTAATTCTGAATGATGTGTTTTAAACGTACATTATTTAGCCATGTCTCTTTGCACCCTCCCACACAAGTATTAATAATTCTTACTCTGAATTAAATCCATTTACATGCAAGATCCTCATTTGCTTGACAATAGTGCTTTTTCCTGACTCACCAGCTCCTGTAAAAAGAAAAAAAAGTGTGATGTAACAAGCAAAAAATGAAAAAAGACAGGTTGTAAGCATCTCTTCTCCTAAAACACTCACATACATACCTTGATCAATCTGGGTATTTTACACACACTGTTTAATAAATACAGTCTGCATCCTTTCCACATTACATCCTCTTGAACATAATTATCCTAGTTTGTTTATCATCTGCCTGTCATGGAGAACTCAACTGCACCATTGCACCCTCCCCCCCCCACACACACACACACCAAAATGCTGTTTGTCCTTACCCAACAGAAGCAAACGGTGTGTGGCTTTATAAGCTAGTCGCTCTTTCTGCAACTGCTTCTCTATTTTTTTGTTGGCTTCTCGCTGTGCTTTCTCATCAATACGCTGATCTTCCGTTTTGCTGTTGCCCAAACACCCCATCACTGTTTCTTAGGGTGGATGTCAAGATTGCACTATTTATGGATAATTCTAGGCAGAGAAATACTTTGAAAAGATGATATTTATATCCCTGTAATAGTATCTCTTCTCTTTCTTTCCCACCAGTTGTTCAAATAAAATGGTTTCTGGTCGTTTCTCTGATTTCAGTTGCTTTCTTTTCCTCCCTCAGAGATGCAAAGAGCTTCCGGAATAGGTAAGTGTTTCTAAACAGAACAAAAAAATCTGTACAAAATGCCCAACAGAGAGTGAAAAGGAGGGCTTCTCCTGGAAATCAGCCTAATGCTGTCTTCATCTCACCACCTCGTGCGCGCGCACACACACAAACATGCACATGCACAGAAACACATGCAAGAGCGCGCGCACACACACACACGCACACACACAAGCAATTGCTATATTTCTCTGTAAAGATCTATTTTTGTCTTTCTAACTCAGCACTGCCTCTTTCTGTGAGACCAGGAAGCAGTCAAAATATAAATGCTACTGGAAAAGGACAGGGAGGGGAGAGGAAAGAAAACTGTGCTATCTTATGGTGAGCTATTACAGTAAATTCCTAAATGGATTACTAGGAAGTAAAGAGGAAGAAGGAGCCAAAGAAGAGTACAGCTAGGCTACTGGTTTTAAAATCTATTATGGAATCTAAGTACGGCTACATAAAAATGTGGATTTGACCTCATTCTTTGATGATGTTGATTTCCTAAATGCATTTGTTTTGAGGAGCAAGGCTGGTTTTGACTGGAAGATTGTTATTATGTAACAATAATAATTTCGTGTCAGAAATTATTCTGGGTTGTAAGAATTTCTGTGGAAGAAACAGTGAATGCCTAAATAAGGTTCCTTTCACGTCCCAAGAGTTGGGACAGAGACGGGGGCTCAATCTGTCATGCAGTACCCAGGTCTCCAACTGCCAACTTGCCAGCCTTCCAGCTAACAAGGTGAGCTTCTTAACCACTGAGCCACAGCAGTCTGTTATTATGTAGAACAGGATTGACAATCTGGATATTACAACTTCCATCAATCCTAACCAGCACAGTCACTGGAGGGAGGGATGATATAAATTGGTGAAAGATTACAAGATGTCCAGAGAACCCTTGATGTCTGAAGAGAGCTATCTTCCCAGTGTCCTTAATGGGCCAGGACAGCTAGAAAAAGCTGTTTGGAGACTTATCAGGAGGTGCCTATATTACATTTTTGAATGGGGGAAAATGAAGGATCTTAAAGGACCTACCTCACTAATTTATATCAAATGAAGTGTTGTTTTTGGAAGCTTTGGGGTGGTGGTGGTAATAAAATCACAATTTTGTTATTCTTTTCTCTTTTTTCTATGGGTGGCTCTTGTGGATTCTTGGCTTGCCAAAATGGAGGGTGGGGTTTGAATGTAGCCTAGTAAAGTAAAGGTCTCCCTTGTTCGAAAGCCCATTGTATCTGACGCTAGGGTTCAGTGCTCATCTTTGTTTATAGCCAAAGAGCCAGTGTTGTCTGCATCTGCAGACATTTCTGTGGACATGTGGCAGGCATGCCTCGACACCAGAGTGCACAGAAAGCTGTTTACCTTCCCACAAAAGTGCTCCCTATTTATCTACTTGCAATTTCTTGTTTTTGAACTGCTAGGTTGGCAGGAGCTGGGACAGAGATGGGAGCTCACTCCATCATGCAGTACCCAGGAAGCGAAATCTGACCTTCCAGCGAGTTCAGCATCTTAACCACAGCAGTCCCCGAATGTAGCCTATGGGGTGCAGTTTCCTACTTCTGCTGTATGACAATAATCAGGAGATCAACAGAGTTTTCTACCTTTCATTAATACTGATATGAAAAAGGACCAATCTTGTAAAGCTATGGTATGTAAAATGCTCCCCTCCCCCTGGCTGCCTCAACAATCTGCCAGTATTCCTTAAATATCTCCTAGGCAATGTGCATGAATGGATCCCAAGAAATCCACAGGCTGAGGGGAATGCATAAGCAGCTGAAATTTCCATACCCTGTTTTCAAAGGATTCAGACCATTTTCTCATGTTCATCTTACATTAATGTATATAAAGTTAAGCAATCTAACAAGTAGAAAACAGATAATTAAAGCAAGCACATAAATCCCAGAGTCCAACTTAAGACATATTTATTATGCCTTAAAGGGGAAAGGGTTGAGAGGAAACAAACGGTTTGACTAGATCTTTTGAACAGCTGGTGTGTGTGTGTGTGTGTGTGTGTGTGTGTGTGTGTGTGTGTGTGTGTGTGTGTGTGTGTGTGTGTGTGTGTGTGTGTGTGTGAGTGAGAGAGAGAGAGAGAGAGAGAGAGACTTGGAAGTACAGTAATACCTTGGATAACGTTTACCTCGGATAACGCTAAAATTGCATAACGTTAAGTAATCTGGGGAGGAGAATTGGATTGAATAATGTTAAGGTCCTATGGGATGGATCGGATAACAACCGCTAAAGCCTGTGCGGTTACAGTGTATCTCTATGGAGCTTTAACGTTAACCGATCCATCCCATAGGATTTTAACATGGATCGGATAACACTAAAAATTGGATAACACCAAGACTTGTGAAACCAAGTCTTAGCGTTATCCGAGGTATTACTGTACAGTAATGTATATGTATGTTTCCATCTATTGAAATGTGGGGGAGGAAAGCACATGCTAGCAGAAAATCTCCCTACTTTAGGACAATCTCCCTAATGCTTATGTGCAATTTGCCTTGCGAGCCAAAAATAGTGCCTCATCTCTGCTTTCCATGCTAATACCACCAGGCCAAATGCCTACCACCAGGCCACCAAATTGATTAGTAGAAGATAAAAACGTGAAACATTTCCCAAGATTTATACCAGGAGTTCCCAACCTAAGGCATCCCCACCCCCTCCAAGGGCATTCAAGAAACAAAATGGCCACCCCTTTGAAGCTATTGGGACAAAATGGCTACATCTATCATGCAAGCAGGGCAAAATGGCTGTCCGGCCTCTGAGCTGACTGGAGAGAGAATGACCTGGCCCCTAGCTTGAAAAGGTTGGGAACCCCTGATTTATCTAGCCAGGTTGGAGTAAAGTAAAGGCAAAATAAATCCCTTCTATCATGGCTACCAACAAATAAAACTCGCAGAGGGAAATAAACACATGTTCAACCTTTGCTTCCCACCACAAGATGGACAATAATTGCTGGGGAGATATCCCCCTTCCCGCATTTAACAAATCACTTTGTCCATAGTACATTTAAGCTTGTGGATTTGGAAAAAAGAACAGGACATTCATTTGTATACTCATAGCATGACTGTGACTAGCTGTCCTGAGCTGGTCAGACATTAAAACAGCTGGGAGTAGAAGCCAAACATGGAGGCAGGTGGACCAGAAAACAAGCCAGGAAGAAGGGCAAAACAGCAACCAGAGCAGATAACAAACCTAGAGTCAGGACTAAATTACAAGAGTAGGAAGCAAGATAAGCTAGACCTCAGGCTGATTTTATTGTGCCAACAACAACCCAAGGCAAGGAGCCTTCTAATATTGTTCTGTTCCTAGATTGAACCAATGTCCAGCCTTAAGACAGGGAGTAAATCCAAAGTTTGCAAGCACTTTCTTAAGAACCTGGAGTTATTCTCAGAAGCTCAATAGTTACTGGTACTTCACTGAAAAGGTACAAAATACACAGCTAGCAAGGGATTATCCTGACCTTTGAATTTCATTCACCAGACCATTTACCAAATAGTTTCAGTCACCTAATAAATGCCTGCTTCCCTGATGGCAATGCCATCACAAATGTCAGTTCCTCAAAAAGTCAATTCTGAAGTGCAATCCTATACTGCAACCCTGGAATATTAGGAACACAACTCTTGACTTACTATGTGGGACTGTGATCAATGATTTCTGACAGATGGTCATGGGATTGTGGTGAATCTTGAGATTTAAAAAATGTATGGTTTAACCAAAACCACTATTATAAAATAAAAAAAACATAGCCCTACAATATATTAGCACACATTTTTTACAGATGCAAAACAAAAAACTAAATTTCCTCACACGGTTTTCTAATGTATTTTTCAAGTCATTGCTTTTATGCATGAGCAATTTTTAAAAAATTGTTTAATCTTCAAAAAGTGTCCCCCAATTCTTTTTTAAACAGGTTTGTAAGCCAGAGCTTGAGCCATTAAACCTTTGAGTCCAGCCTTTCTCTAGGTCAGGGATTTGCAATGCCCCCTCCCCCAGGACCAGTTCCCACCACCATGCTCAGCTGTGCAGGCTGGAGGTGTGTTGGGCCCACTACTTATGTTTGCAGCAGCAGCAGTGGCGATCATGCCATTTTAGTGGCTGCTTGCCTCTGCTGCTTCCCAGGGAGGCTTTTCAGAGCATGTTCACTTCGTTTTGGGGGTTTTCTCTGCTGCGCTTCAGCACCCAAGCTGGGGCAGTTTTGGTGACTTCCTGGTTCCGCACTGGGAACCCAGGTATTGATGTAAGCAATGCCCAGCACTGGAAGTCGCCAACTGCCGTGGTTTAGGTGAAGAAACGCACCGGAGAAGTGGCAGAAAATTCCCAAAATGGAGTGAACATGCTCTGAAAAGAACTCTGGGAAGTGGTGGAGTCTGTGCAAGAAACTGCAAAAACAGCATGATCGCTACCACTGTAAGTAATGTATTTCAACTTCCAATGGTGGGGCGGTTCTAGAGGTGCCCAGGTAGCCACCGTGGGATGAATTAATAATCTCTGTGGGCTGGATTAGGCCTGCGGGCTGTAGGTTGCAAATGCCTACACTAGGCGAACACAATGTAGGTGTGGCTCTGGCAGGAAGAAGTCCTAGAATGGAGAATTCTGGGATTTGGAGTTTAAAACAAGCCCCCTCTAAGTGAATGGCAAATCCTTACAGGAAGCCATTTTTTCTGATGTCAACACTCAGACTTCACTAACAAATTAAAAACCAGTGTATTCTGGTAACAAAGTTTCACAAAGCACGTTACTTCATTTGGGATATCAATTATTATCATCATTAAGCAAACAAGTCTTATTTTATAGCAGATGAATTTATGCTTACACATGCTTAAATATTCAAGGATACTATCTGTGATATGTATAATACAGAGACAAAATATGTATAATACAGGGACAAAACCTGATGGGGCAGGGCAGGGAGGTGGGTGTGGCCACCCAATTTTGCTTTCCCCCCCCCCGCCTGAAGACCACCCAATTTTGCCACCACCTTGCCCAGAGGACACCCAATTTTGCTCCTGGGGTGTGTGTGCAAACCTATTGCTGCCCATCACTGAATGTAGATCACATATCTGTTCAAACAGTATAAGGTTACAAGAACTCAGCTACAGAAGTTCAAATATTCTGTTGGAATATAGGCATAATATTTTCATAATTGGTCAACCATCCTTTCAGTGTGTCTACAGGCAAAATATAACAGCAGAAAGGTATCCCAGGAAAAATTGGTCCCATTTCTCAATGTTACACATAATATTGTAAGTCCATAATATGTTCCTTACCCCACTCTGACTAAATGAAAAATACCAAAATACTATAGATAAGGTGTTATATCTCTTTGATCACTTTAGTAAAGGTAAAGGTATCCCTTGCTCGAAAGCCAGTCATATCCAACTCTAGGGTTCAGTGCTCATCTCTGTTTCAAAGCCGAAGAGCCAGCGCTGTCTGCTTCTGCAGACATTTCCGTGGTCACGTGGCAGACATGACTAGATACTGGAGCGCACGGAACGCTGTTATCTTCCCACCAAAGTGGTCCCTATTTATCTACTTGCAATTTCTTGCTTTCAAACTGCTAGGCTGGCAGGAGCTGGGACAAAGACGGGAGCTCATTCCATCCTGCAGTACTCGGGAATCGAACTGCTAACCTTCCGCCTCCCAATCAGCATTTTAGCCACTTGAGCCACTGCAGTCCTACTTGATCACTTTAGCTGCTGCTTTCTGCATATTTTCCAGATTCACTGTATCATTTTTAGGTACAGTGCCACAATTAATAAATGTTATTGATAATATTAACCCGACTGCATATAGGAAAAGAACATAGTACAGTTGTACCTTGCTTAAAGAGTATATGTTCCACAGGATTGCTCTATAAGCAAGTTTGCTCTTTAAGCGAAACACCATTGTAAATGACCAATTGTGACTTCTGGTGAGGGGGATTGTGAACCCCGATTTATTTATCATGTGAATTTTTGTTTGGTTTTATTTGTTAAGCGAAGTGAACATTCAGAGAAAATTCTGTTCTTTAAGCAAGTTACCATATCTTTAAGCAAGGCACTCTTTATGAGAGGTTTGACTGTACATCCCTTAACGCAATTTTCATTTGCAGTAGACAACTATAATCAACTGTGAGGAAAGCATTGTGTAGGGTTGAGAGAGAGAGAGACAGACTCCAAAAAATAATGGCTGTTAGTAAAAAGCAAATGAGAAAAGTAAAAGAACGTAAAGGGAGACAATGAAACGGACTTGTGTGAAAACTACTCAGGTCACTAAAATGAGAAACTACAATGAAGATAAGAATTAGGAAATAGCTTTATCTAATTCCAAATTAGCATATGTGATGTTTACATTGGCAAAAAATCAATAATAAGGCAAATTCTTTTAGAATAACTATGGTTGCATGACACTGTAATCCCCCCCCCCCCATAAATAGGGGGAGGAAAACATTGGATCTGAAAGGTTAGCCATGTTTTGCTCAGTGAGAAAAGTTAGTTGTGACTAACATCTTGCTAGTTTCAACAGAACTAAATGCGACTAACTTTCTATGGACAGCTTCTCAAAATAATTTGTCTTTACTATCATTTCTTAGTCAAGATTTTATAAAATATGCCTGTCTTCCTTCAAATCTTGTTTAGAACTACATTTGAGAAAACAAATGTCTAGAAGATCTGCCAAAAACTAAACAAAAACCTCCTTGGATTATCTTGTACCAAATACCTGTACTTATGTGACTTTCACGGATAATAAATGTCTCTTCAGTTTATAAAACTATGAGGAGAATCTATTTCTTGTTTTTACTGATCAAAGCCACTCTGGAAACATTATCTAGTTGAAAAATGAGCTGAAACTAAAGGAATGTTGCACAAATATGCACATACATTCAGGAACAGCTAAGCAAAATTATAGTACTTAGAAACTTCCACACATATCAAATTATTTATTTTTTATGTTTTTGTACCCAGGGCCCTAGAAATGTTAGTACAGTATCTGACATGTTTCTGAAGAGATTACAAGCATGTCAGATATTAAAACATAGCAAATACAATATCAAATTATACAGTCCACTGGACATCATAGCATGAGTATAAAATGCTTAAACATAAAACATGCTAAGAAACTAACATTCTAGTTATACATTATCATATAAATAGACACTTTATGAAAACATTCAGAAATTTTTGCAGTGTTCAACTAGGAAGTTACATTTATAATGAATCACTCCTGACAAATTATCTGTGTACAGAGAAATGAAAAACAGTGGACAGTCCCGTCCCCCCCCCCCAATTCATAACTCTTTCCCTGCCTACATATCCTACTGGGAAGAATGATTAGCCAACACTTCCTTTTTTTAAATTTAAAGTTTAGCCAGCAAGGCTGACCTTTGATATGACTCTGTGTGGTATGTGTAGTATGGGCACAGTTTGCTTCAGCTTCTGGGAGCAACGAGGGCGGCACATGCCCGATTAAATGTCATTGGGGCCGGATCTGGCCCACAGGCCATTGTTTGGGCACCCTTAGTTTAAGCAGAGAAAATGGCAGCTTAAAAATCTACCTCATCCTATTGCAAAACAGATTGCAAGGTATGTTTTACTTCCACTTCCGGTGGGAAGACCCATGTGACCACCATGCTGAACCACATGACCTGCTAGCTGAACTACATGACTGACCCACGGCCCGATCTACATAGTAAAAGATAAGGCTGAAATCTGCTTGTGCAGTTACACAAACAGCTTAACTTTTAACTGTAGTACACTGAGAAATCTATAGACATTATCTGTTACAACTTCTACATGCAACAGACATGGACACATTTTAATTCATGGTTCCCCAAAGTTATGCTGTTGGTTTAACTGCACAACAAGTTTGAGACAGCATGTTACTGCTTCCTCATGAAGCTCACATGGAGATAATCTGCAGCACAAGAAATGCTTCCTCAGCAATCCATCAGCATAACCTATTCATTTTTGGTTGCTTCTCTACCAGTATCCACCCCATCTCATTAATCAAAGCTCCCTAACCAAGAGTACAATAGCAGTTTTCTTATGGCAGCCAGTAACATCCCCTCTGTAGCAGATTAACTACCACCTTAGGGTTCTCCTAAAGGTATTGCTCACCTAAATAGAATCAATATCAATATCTGATCAATTGAAGATATTAAGATATAGGTGCGTAGGGCAGTGACAGGTACAAGTGGGAGGAGACAGCAGTCCCCCACCACAAACAAGAGGGGGAAGGTAAATAAGGCTGGTAAGGAAGAATGAAAGATGTTACAAGGACTCAGAACCATTAAACAAAATCTTATATCAAAATTATGTCCAACTGTATTCAGTAAGCAAGTACTGTATACTAAAGCTACAGTTCTATGGATGCTCTACAGTAGTGTTTCCCAACCTTTGGTTTTTGGACTTCAATTCCCAGAAGCCTAAGTCAATTCCCCAAAGCACCAACCAGCCAATGTACTGACTTAGGGTTCTGGGAATTGAAGTCCCCCTGTGGGGCGTGGGCCCAGTGTTGGGAACCATTGGTCTACAGTGAATTTTCTCCCTAACCTCAATGCCAAAAATACAAAAACCCAAGAGGAAAAAAAATGCTGCCGTTCAATCAGCAACTGCCAGTGGGATTCACATACAGTAATACCTCAACGATTGCATCGTATAATGCTAGAATCGGATAACGATGCAAGTTTTTTGGAAAAAACTTGCATCGGATAACGATTCTTTGGCGTTATCCGAGGCAATCATCTGCGGGGTGGTGGTGGATTGGGTAGAACATCTACCCAATCCACCCCCACCCGCAGCGATTGATCTCTGTGACTGCAGTAGGGTCGGGGGAAAGGCTTGAACTTGACAACTGGAAGTTTGGGAGGCCAGCAGTTCAAGACTTGAGTGCTGCACAATGAAGTGAGCGTCCCTCTCTGTCCCAGCTCCTGCCAACTAAGCAGTACAAAAGCAAGACATTACAAGTAGATAAATAGGCACTGCTTTGATGGAAAAGGTAACAGTATTCCATGCGCTTTGGTGTCTAGTCATGCCTGCCACAGGACCACAGAAACATCTGCAAACGCAGACAGTGGCTGTAAACTGAGGTGAGCACCAACCCTTAGAGTCAGACACGACTGACTTTTGAGCAAGGGAGACCTTTATCTTTACCTTTATGTCATTTTGGCAACACTCACAATAAGCATTCAAAATTCACGTTTCCAGGCCCAAAAATGTAGGGGACCCTTGGGTGAAACCGATGGTAGTATTACTCCCTCAATGTATAACTTTAACTCCCTCAACTCTTTGACTAGGACAATACTGTATATACATTGTCTGATGCAGTGTTTCCCAATCTTTGGTTTTTGGACTCCAATTCCCAGTCAATTCCCCAAAGCACTGATCAGCCACTGTACTGATTTAGGCTTCTGGGAATTGAAGTCTACAAGTGTTCTGGGGAACATAGTTTAGGAAAACTGGTCTAAAGCATTAAGAATTATGGAAGAACTGAAAAGACCAACACTTGTAATTCAGCCTGAAAGGGAAGAGAACACATACTATATTGGACACATGAAGTTGCCTGATAGGCTGGAATATTGCTACAGTATTTCTAATACTGTCTAAAGGAAATTGTACCATACTGAAGACAAATATAAGAAACAACGACGATGAAGAAACACAGTATATCATCCTGCAATATTTTACTACATCTACTTCAACAACAGCATATTTGGCCAACTTTGAGAGGGCTGAGGGTTGTTATTCAGGTAGCTGGCAGTTTGATCGCAGCATTCCAAGGGTTGTGCTTATAGTGGGAAAGGGTTCATCACATTGGTTAATTATCTTTCATAATTATGGACTTGATTTGCTCAGATTAAATTCCCATTGCTCCACTCTCATCCCAGTGCCCTTACATTTCTGTGTATCCTCTCCTTTTTTGGGCATTGGTCTCTTTCTATTTTGGTGCTTATTGGAATTTCCCAGCCAGCATGACTCCTGAATAACAAGCAGCTGGAGTCCCTTTGACTATAAAGTTATAACATATTTCAAAACATGCAAATTTCTGAACTCAGCTTTCCAAATCTTTCAAATTATGTGCCACACAAACCTGTAGACAAGTAAGTAAGTAAGCAAGTAAATTGAGTGTCCCTAAAACTCCCCAAAGGGAATTAAATGTATGCCACATAATCTACATTTTAAAACAAGAGTACTCCTTAGATAACCTCCTGATGAGAATCTGTCCATCCAATTGAGATAAAATAATCTGGGAATTCCCAAAGTGATTTTCATGGTTACAATATAGCCTGTTTCCTCAATGAGACTGTTCCAGAGCTGCCACTAAAATGTTTTTGTGTCATGCAGCAATCAGTGGGAAAATAGACAGAAAGACAGAAAGTTACTTTTAGAGCCCTGGTGGTGCAGTGGTAAAATTCCTGTACTACAGCCAGAATGTTGTGAGTTTAGTCTTGGCCAGCAATCAAGGTTGACTCAGCCTTCTATCCTTCTGAGGGCGGTAAAATGAGTTCCATAATTAACATAAAATCAAGAACTCCCCACTTTAAATACAGGTATACATGTAGTACATTATGACATGGTAAATACAGATCTTAACTTTTAAAACATGGTTTCTGATCTATAGAACACTAATAATATCTGGAAAATCAAATTCGTTCCTTCATGCTAATTTGAGAAATAAACTTCACACACTAACTTTAATATTTATTTTAATTTTCATTATTACCGTTTATTCAAAACACTCAAAATTAATTTAATAAAGGCAGCACTGGGAAGCACCAGCAGCTACAGACAGCACAAAGGAACTAGGATTCTCTGATGCATTGACAACCTTTAATCACTAAAATATGTAGTAAAAGGGATATTTTCCAATGAAGGTGGAAGTGAAATTTCCATCTGCTGCACCTGGATCCTCTCAAGTGAAGTGAATGTTCCTCAGTCATCTAGTTAGTGTCCAGTATGTGAACACTTCCCTTGCCAATGGAATAGTAAGGAAAATAATAATAAACTTCTCCAAAATCAGCATCAGAACTAAAAGCACCTTAGAATTTGGCATTTGATTTTTATTTATTTATTTTATTTATTTAATAGCTTTATATACCACCCTAATCTGCTGTATTCTGGCGATGTACATAGGCCAGTGAGCACCTCACTGACCATACAATAAAACAAGTTAAAACTAATATAAAACAATTAAAAACCCTTAAGAACATTTGGCAATATTAATAGTTGTATCCTGTATCTTGCTCCCAAACGCCTTCATTCTAGTTGTCCTAAATTAGTTGTATTTTTTCACCCACAGGGACCAAATTCATCCCTTCTTTTCCTTCAGACAGTTCTCAAAGAAGTAAACTGTGCTGAATGTATGATGGCTTCTTTTAGACAAGAAGCTTCGAGTATCCATGAACTGGCTGATCCACTAATAAGGTACCTGAAAGTACTAGTACAGAACAAAAAGATAAATCCTTTAATTTTGAAGGTGAACCTATCTATGATTTTCAGCATCTCTTTCCCTATGAAAGAATCAAACTGGATTTTTGGTTTCCATGTGATATGAAGGTTTGACAGTACTTGGATAAATCCAAGAAGGGAGCTTATCTAGACTCTAGAACAGTGTTTCCCAACCTTTGGTTTTTGGGACTTCAATTCCCAGAAGCCTAAGTCAATTCCCCAAAGCACTGCTCAGTCAATGTACAATAATACCATGGATAACGTTTACCTCGGATAACGCTAAAATCGCATAATGTTAAGTAATCTGGGGAGGAGAATTGGATCGAATAACGTTAAGGTCCTATGGGATGGATCGGATAACAACCGCTAAAGCCTGTGCGGTTACAATGTATCTCTATGGAGCTTTAACGTTATCCGATCCATCCCATAGGATTTTAACATGGATCGGATAACACTAAAAATCGGATAACACCAAGACTTGTGGAACCAAGTCTTAGCATTATCCGAGGTATTACTGTACTGACTTAGGCTTCTGGAAATTGAAGTTTCCCTGTGGAACCTGGGCCCCACATTGGGAACCACTGCTCTAGAAGCAAATGTCTGCTGACAGTAATATACCACTTTGTGACAACTGGGCCACTGCATGCAAGCACTTTTGTAGGAAGGCAACCTTGGAGACTATCAAAATTTATCAATGTGTCCGCAAATACCTCATAGCAAGATGGTAAAGTAAATACTGTAGAAAGAAAATTCAAATGGACAGAGTGAAAACACACATCTGTCCAAAAAGCTTATCTTCATGCTCTCATTCTGGCATTCAAAAAGGAACGTCTCAGAAAATTCTTTCAGTGTGTCATCATAGGGTGAAGACAGTATGCCCCTAAACTTGATATAGCTGTAAGGCTTCCTGAAATATATTCTGTTGAGGTGAAAATCCCTATCTAAAGTGGCACAGATACCACATGGACCATGAAGAATCATCAGTTTGTGATTCTTTCTGACAGGCAAGCTACAATTTGTTTTTGCCTTGCAAACTAAAATTGGAACTGGGATTATACCAGTGAATGAGGCCCAGGTCTAGGATATATTTGCCAAACCATAGTTTGGTGTTGCGTAAGAAGTAGTCTATGAACAATACCAAGGATCAGTTATAAACCATATAGTATACTTATGTGTTACAGGAAAAGAAGGATTTGTGGTGGATTTTTGCATTGGCATACACAATTACTGGAGAAGTGCCAGCATAACAAAGTAGTTTCTTTTTCAGTTAGATGATCTAATAGACCCTGTGATGATCCAAAGACAACAAACAAATTGTCTGAGGATTTTCTCTCTGAGTCAACATGCCAAGCAGCTAAAGACAAATAATGAAAACATGCACAAAACAATTTGGCTCTTAGTAAAAGGATGTCAGTTTCCATATAATGGAAAGTCAGTACAATACACAGAATCCTTCCTTGCTATTCTTTGATATGCTTTTGTTTTAACTAACTCAAATATTCTTGAAAAAGATTAAGAAAACTGATGTTTAATGTCTCTGTAACATGTAGCCCTTTTACCAATAAACAGTGCAGGGCAAACAAATGTTTCAACAAATGACTACTCAGATTCATTACAATTATCAGCCAAATAGATAAGTAACCTGACAGCCCAGATTTAAAGGTATTTTAGATTTAAAAAAATAAGTGAATGTGATATCTATTACTGTATAGTAAGAAGTTGAACACAAAACAAAACAAAAAATTCTGACATTAGTTTCTTATAAAAGGCTATGAGTATCCAAGCCAAAAGTGTCTACTACTTAACAAAAACATATGTCTTTCTGGACCCCTATGAAGAATGTGAATCTTCATGCACAGTCTCTGCCGCTTCCAGGGCAGCAGGATGCTTTTCGGAGCATGTTCGCTTGTTTTGGGATTTTTTCGCCATTTCTCTGCTGCATTTTGGCAGCCAAACCTCTGTGGTTGAGGACTTCCAGTGCTGGGTGGAACTTACATCAGTGCCTGGGTTCCCAGCGTGGAACCAGGACGTTCCCAACCGTTGCGATTTGGCTGTCAAATCACAGTGGAGAACCGGAGGGGAAATATCCCAAAATGGAGCGAACATACTCCGAAAAGCCTCCCATCACCCTGGGAAGTGGCAGAGACTGTGCAAGAACCCTCAAAAACTGCACAATTAGTACCGCCGCCCCTGAAAACATAAGCAGTGGGAGCAGCCACACCTCTGGCCCATACAGCTGAGCATCGGCGGTGGGAACTCATCCCTGGCAGGAAAACATTAAGTTATATTTTTACATAATGGAGCCCATATGGGTGATCTTGTATTCATATTTTATAACACTGAATTATCTAAGATATGCAATGTAATCAGTTTGCAAATTTTGGATATTTATTTCTTTAGATATTCATAACAGCATGACTATTTACTTCCCACTTCAAAGTGAAACATATTTTGCTCAGTAACTATAATCTCTTGCTTCTGGAATGTTTTCCATACTAACTAATTATATTTACTTTTAGCTAGACTCCATTATGATCAATAGTAACCTTGTTTTCAAGCGTACACAAAAATATTATATAGGACTTCAGCCTTAAATGCCTTGTGAATTTATTGAGTCTAGCATTGTGCTCATTTTTATAAAAAACAATTTTACTATTTTAACATTTAATTTGTTTTTAATTATGTTTAAAAATAACCATTATCACCAGTCCTTTGTATCACTCTAAATGGTACATTAGAACAAGCAGTCTCTTTAGAAAAATCCACCAAAAGCAATAAATAATAATAATTTAATGTCACAGATTACTCTGAGTTGAAACAATTTTTGCTGGAGAAACTCTGCTCAGGGGACACCCAAATGAGGCTCCTTTCAAGTCCTCGGGTATTGAAATCCAACCTTCCAGTCTCCAGCTCAGCCTCTTAACCACTAAACTACCAGGGGAGCTGCTACCAACAGCAATAATACCAGGTCTTGGAAGAAAGAGTTCCTCACAGTCTATAGAAAGCAAATTCCCCTGAATTTCTGGAAGCTACATGGAACTTCTTTAGAATAAAAAAAACCCTCTACCATTCATGCCACACAATAGGAGAAAAATAGAAGCAAAGCTATATATTTAGTTCCTCTGTAGGCAGTAAACTAGTAAATACTTTAAATGTGACTATGAAAGTTTCCATCTGTCCCAAATATGGGACTGCTCTTTCTGTTACTGTTTTCAAATCTCAACAGCTGCAACAAAATAACAATGCATCCAGATTGGGAAAGTGGACAGGCAAGATTAAGGAATAGATTTAGGAGCATGACAAATATAACAGAATGCTGGATGGGTTGAACTTCAAATTCAAATTGTAAAATCAAAGTGAAGACTTAGTTTAGCAATAGCAATGATACTTATATCTTCGGCTGTAAACAGAGATGGATGAGCACTGAACCGTAGTCGGATATGACTGGCTTTCGAGCAAGGGTGACATTTACCTTTATATTATCAAAAATACAAGCTACTATACGGGCATCTCAAAAACACTCCACATTAATTTTATTATATTGAAATTACTCCAAGTGGGAGTATAAATGCCATCGAAATAAAGTCATTTTTGCAACTCCTAACATTTACTGCCACCATCAGGATCTAAGTAATAATACACACTAGACACAAAAAATCCAACAAATATAATTTAATAGCTTAAAATTGTTGAAACGTAATAAGTAACATTGTGGGACTTTGGTGGCATAGTGGTTAAGATACTAAACTTGCTGTTGAAAGTTGGCAGGTGAGCAGGTCAAGACCTGAGTGCTGCACAATGGAGTCTGTCTCAGCTCCTGCCAACCTAACAGTTCAAAAGCAAGAAATTGCAAGTAGATTAATAGATACCACTTCAGCGGGAAGATAACAGTGTTCTGTGTACAGTAATACCCCGGATAACATTATGACTTGGTTCCACAAGTCATGATGTTATCTGATTTTTAGCGTTGTCCGATGCATGCATCGAACAATGCTAAAAAAAAGAAAAGCCCTGACTTCAGGGACAAACCGCTTTAAAGGCAGGCAGGGAAAGAAAGAGACCCAATCAGGTCTCTTTTCCTCCCTGCCTTTAAAGCCACCCCCCACCCACAGCGGTCTCTGCGACTGCAGTAGGGTGGGGGAAAGGCTCACCTTTCCCCTGACCCTACTGCAGTCGCAGAGACTGCTTGTGTCTCTTTCCCTCCTGTAATTAAATTCTCTAGAGACCCAATCACGTTTCTCTCTTTCCCCCTCCCTGTAGTTTAAATACAGGGAGGAAAAGTGTAAGACGTAATCACGTCTTACTCTTTTCCTCCCTGTATTTAAACTACAGGGAGGGGGAAAGAGAGAGAGATGTGATTGGATCTCTAGAGAACCAATCACGTCTCTCTCTTTTCCCCTCCCTGTAGTTTAAGTACAGGGAGGGAAAGAGACACAAGCAGTCTCTCTGTCCCTGTAGTTTAAATACCGGGAGGAAAAGAGTAAGACGCGATCGCGACCATGTCTTACTCTTTTCCTCCCTGTATTTAAACTACAGGGAGGGGGAAAGAGAGAGACGTGATTGGGTCTCTAGAGAACCAATCACGTCTCTCTCTTTTCCCCTCCCTGCAGTTTAAATACAGGGAGGGAAACAGACACAAGCAGTCTCTGCGACTGCAGTAGGGTCGGGGGAAAGGCGCGTGCTTTTCCCCGACCCTACTACAGTCACAGAGACCGCTGCGGGTGGGGGGTGGATTGGGTAGTTCTACCCAAACCACCCCACACCCGCAGACCATTGCCTCGGAAAACGCTAAGAATCATTATCTAGAATCATTATCCGATGCAAGTTTTTTCCAAAAAACTTGCATCGTTATCCGATTCTAGCGTTATCCGATGCGATCGTTATCCGGGGTATTACTGTACTCTGGTATTTAGTCATGCCGGCCACACGTCCATAGAAATATCTGCAGTCACAGAGAGCACTGGCTCTTTAGCTGTAAACAGAGATGAATCCTGGAGTCAGATATGACTGGGTTTCGAGCAAGGATGACCTTTACCCTAATACCTAGTAAGTAACATTACTCAAACATTTTATAGACTATGGGCATAAATGAGCAGGTTCTTTCCTTAATCCTGCTGCTAACTCCAGCCAGGGCAGACTCACTAGAACAACAGACCTTACATAAATGTTGACTTAGCCAACGTTGCATTGATCTCACAAATCTATGTAGTCAGGACTTAAAAACTGAATTTCGCCTTGCATAATTAAATGAATAAAACAATATCATTGGTGTGGTGGACATGGATCTGGGCAGACTCCAGAAGATGGCAAATAACAGAGGAGCCTGATGAGCTGTGGGTCCATGGGCTTGGAAAGGGTCAGAGTCAATTGTATGACTGAACAACAACAGTTAAATGAAAATACTGTAATTACCAAGTAAAAAATTATAATTAAAAACTTAATGGGGAAAGTATGAGAAGACCAGAAGCTGCTGGATAAAAATAAAGAAGAATAATCAAAGTAGAGTTATGAGACTTGGTTTAGAAAGGTAATAGAACAACAAGGTGAGGAAGGTCGAAGAGAAAGACCATAACTATAATGTGATTTATATTTTAAAAGATGAGCTTACATATAAGATAAAGTCTCTGCAAGGTATGAAATGGAAAATAAACATAGACTTTCTGCATGAGAGCTTTTAGCACTGCTGAGGCTTTGCTTTTCCACAATTAGCAAGGAGAAATAAAAAAGGTTGAACACAAGGACTTCAAACAGTACTACTTTATTCGGCAATGTCTTTCCCCACATCAGTTTACTGATAAGCTCATTCAGCAAAGATTACCCAGAATATTAATTAGTTAATTTTCTTTATTGTAAGTTCCAAGTTCAATTCCTTATTGATGCACGTAGAATAGCAGAATTTAAAACCAAAGGGAACAACATCTCTTAATTGCAAGCAGATTATTTTTGATCCTGCATGGAAAGACCCGAATTACTAATTCTCTAGTTTCTGTTCATTTTTACAGTGACATATTTTACTTTCTTAGGATCAAAGATCACTACAGATGGTGATTGCAACCATGAAATAAAAAGGAGACTGATGCTTGGGAGACAAGCTATGAGAAACCTGGGAACATAGTTAAAAATAGTGACATCACATTGCAAACAAAAATTCACAGTCAAAGTAATGGAATTCCTGGTGGTAATGTACGGTTGTGAGAGCTGGACCATTAGGAAAGCTGAGTGCAGAAGAATAGATGCCTTTGAAATGTGGTGTTGGAGGAGAATTTTGAGAGTCTCCTGGACAGCAAGGAAAACAAATAAGTCGATCCTAAAAGAAATCAACCCTGACTGCTCATTAGAAGGTCAAATAGTAAAGATGAAGCTAAAGTACTTTGGACATCAAATGAGAAGAGAGGATTTGCTTGAGAAAGCCTTGATGCTGGGAAAGGTGGAGGGCAAAAGAAGAAGGGGGTGGCAAAAAATGAGATGGGTAGATGGTATTGTAGATGCAATGGGTACAGAGCTGGACGGGCTGAGGTAGATGGTGGAGTACAGAGCTGCCTGGTGGTCCATAGGGTTGCAAAGGGTCAGAATCGACTGTGCGACTGAACAACAACAAGGCAACTTTAGTTATTAAAAAAAATAGAATGAGAGCTAATTTGTAATTAAAACCCCATTTCTATAAACAAATTTCTATAACCATTCTGGCAATATCTTTATTAAGTCAATTGGAAAAGTATAAAAATGTTCAAGCTTCTAAGAATCTCTTTACAAAAGAGGTTGCAAAAGTAAGTATTAAGGGAAGAGATGAGGGCCAGATCTTTAAGCATGTAGAATGCTGGCCACGTCTTTCTGAGCTGAAATGCCACTCACCCCGGGTGATGTTTGGACTCTGGAGGGCTTGGCACTGCCAGGGACGGGCTGGCCACACCTTGAAGAGCTGAAACAAAACTCCCCTGCCTGATGTTTGGGCTCTGGAAGGCTTGGCACAGCCCTGGTAGGCCCATGGCAGCAGGGACAGGGCTTGCCTGAGGGGAGGGCTGGGTGGCACCAAGCCCTGCTGAGTGGGCGCCTCTCCCATGGCTATCTGGGAAGGGGTGGGGCATAGTGGGGGCTTGCCCATGAGGGTACGGGAAGGGGCAGGAGGACTACATTGACATCATGTGGGTGTGGGTGGGTGGGTGTGCAATTCAAGGTGCTGGTTATTACCTTTAAAGCCCTACATGGTAGTGGACCAGGATACTTAAGAGACCGCATCGTCCCAAGGATATCTGTCCGTCCCACCAGAGCGAATCGGAGAGGCTCTCTGGTTGTGCCATCAGCCAGAGAGGCGAACCTCGCTGGCACGAGAAGGCCTTCTCAGTGTCTGCTCCGGCCCTTTGGAACCTCCTGCCAATAGAACTACGCATGCAGATGGAGTTGCTGCCCTTTAGAAAAGGAGTGAAAACCTGGCTGGCAGGTTTGATCTGGGGAGTGGATGGTACAATTTCCCCAGCCAATTGGTTGGTTTGACCCCAGTATGTTGTCCATTTTTCTACCAATTTTGGGGTCCCTGACCCCCCTGCCGGGTCCAGGGAGGTGGGAAGACCTGATCCAAGCTGTTTCTGGGCTTCCCCAACATCCTCAGTTAGTGCAGCAAGCCAAAACATCAGGATTCAAATCCCGATGTTCTGGTTTGCTGCAGCCTTCAGGGAAACAGGGCTTTTTTAACGTTGTGTGATCAATGCATCGCACAACGTTAAAAACCGGATAACGACGAGACTTGTGGAACCAAGTCTCATCGTTATCCGGGGTACTAGTGTACTCAACAAGTGAGACAGAAGAAGTAGAAATTAGAGCACACACAAGTAAATAGAAGATGAAACAGGAAAAAGGTAGAGCCATCTAAATGCAAAACCAGTTGTACAAAAATACAGTCAGTATATAAGAGAGAGAGGAAAACAGCAAGTTAAAATGAAATCACCATAGAAATTGCAGACCTCCTCCCATAAATTAATATGCTTTCATGTGTCAAGCCTATAGTCTTTTATTAACTACTAGTAGTTCAGTCAGAGATACACCAAAGTATTTATGTTGGCAGGTGTAAATTACAAACTCTGGCCAATGTAACTGCAAAGCAGTTAACACAGCAGTTAAAGTGTCACGAAAGTCAAAAACATTCCAGTGTAACATATGTTACATCTACAAAAATGGTATAATCTAATTGGCCAGTCTAATTGGCCAGACAGTATTAGAAACAGACAGTATAAGGAACATATTAGACCCTTAATTTCAGAGAAACAACTCCTTTACAATAGTGCAGTAGTCATCAGTTACGAATTAACTTTATAGAATTTGAGTCATAGCATAAGCTTAGCAGTCTTTTATTATTGCATTGGCCATAGCCTGCTCTTTCGCTTGGTGTCTTGAGAGATTTGGAGATTTTAGGATATGCCTAATAGTTCTGAGCTATCTTTCTGAACATCCTTGGCAAACTTGGACATTTTAGTGTTAGCTGAGAGTTCACTATCTAAACATTTATCTAGATCAGGGGTTCTCAAGGGACCTGGCCCCTAACGCTGTTCCATTCGGCCCATGGTGACAACCCTGGAAGCGCCTGCACATATGCATCTGCCGCCATTGTGTGAGGGGGAGTTGTCCGACACATGGCACGGTAAGGTTGAGAACCCCTGCTCTAGAACAATGTGGAACCAGATTTCATTCCTACCAGTCAACCATTAATTCCTTGTATAGAATTCATCATTAATTCCTTGTGTAGAATTCTATTCAGGGAACACTCCTATTTGTGAAATGGGGAATAGTTATCTCCACTGAGTCATCTCTATCTCTGCAAATTCTAAACCTTTAAAAAAATTAATCCATCCCTGGACTGAAGATTCATCTGATGCTTACTGAACTTTTGTGATGGAACGATGTTGAGTTATATATTGTATATTTATGTGATGTGTCTATGAATTTGCTGTTTACTCTGTGCTTGTGAACCGCCCTGAGTCGGCCCAGCCGAGTAGGGCGGTATAGAAATTGGAGTAAATAAAATAAATAAATAAATAAATAAACAGTTAAAGTTAGGGGGAAGTCCAGAAAAGAAGTACAACTAATAAAAGTTGCTTCTTCCCCTTCCATTACCAGAATCGTTCTGCAGGGACACAAGCTTTCTGTAGACAAAAGAAACACAATGAAGTCTGGCTGTAATCTATTATTTTGGAAATAAGTCTTGTGTATATTTAAAGCAAAAGCAAAGCAATCACACTTATATACTGCCCCACAGTGCTTAGTGCACTCTATGGGGAGTTTACAAATTAATTAGCATTTTGCCCCCAACATATTGGGTACTCATTTTACCAACCTCAGAAGGATGGAAGGCTGAGTCAACCTTGATCCCTGGTAGCTCCCTCCATGGAAAAGGGTAATTAAATTTTTACAAGATCATAGCTCTCGTAGAAGAGTTTACAAAGACAGCCAATGGAGAGAAGCAATATCATTCAACCAGTAAATGTATTACCAGCTATATACAGTACCAACGGGCAACTAAAACATCTGTTACTGATAGCTGTACACACTTCATGCTTTTCTTACTGAATCTATGAAAGTTTTGTAATTTTAAATTCAAACGTTCACTTATTTAATTGTCTATTAAAGCAACAGATTGCATACACTTTATTGTACAGTACTTTATGCTTTCCTCAAGTTAAACATTCTTGTGACCTAGCATGTTGTCATCATAGTGAACTCAGTTCTCCTGAATGTTAGTCTGTGGCTTTAGTCCTTATGTAGTCCAAAGGACACTGGCTCAGAGAAACCGGTTATTTATGTAAATATAAAGGATCCACCTTAAACAAATTCATGCCAATGGCATTTTTCCTGCTTCAGGAAAAAATGCATTCTTGGATACTAGTTGCAGCTGATGAAAGGAAAGTTATTCTATCCTATCCGTATCCAGAACAAGCACTCAGAAGCAAGTTTCACACTGTAGCTTACTCTCAAGTAATTGTATACATAGTCTTTATCTGGAAGAATATATATGCGGTGTAGTGCAAATACAGAGACCACGTCATCCTAAGAACATCTGTCCGTCCCACCAGAGCGGACCGGAGAGGCTCTCTCATTGTGCCATCTGCTAGGGAGGCTCGTCTCTAGCATCGTTCAGAAGGAGGGCCTTCTCTGTGTCTGCTCCGGCCCTATGGAACCTCCTGCCAATTGAGCTGCATCTCCAAACAGAGTTGCTATCCTTTAGGAAAGAACTGGAAACCTGGCTGGCAGGGCAGGTGTGGGGTACCGATGGAGGGGTGACCCCCGCCTGCTGGCTTATATAATTAAGATTTCTCTCTCTCTTTTAATGGATGGGGTGTGTGGGGTAAATTATTTTGACTTTTAATGGGGTTTTTAAGGGTTTTTAGTTAGTTTTGATGTTGTTTTTAATTGTTGTCATATAAATCACAAATAAATCACATCATCATAAATTGCAACCATCATAAAACATTAAGAAAAAGAAAAAAGTCAGTCATTTAAAGAAGTCCCACAAATTGACCTCTAAAGACTCAGCGCTGTTTGCATCTACTGACGTTTCCGTGGACATGTGATAGGCATGCCTCAGCAACCAGAGTGCACAGAACGCTGTTTACCTTCCCACCAAAGTTGTCCCTATTTATCTACTTGCAATATCTTGCTTTCGAATTGCTAGGTTGGCACGAGCTGGGACAAAGATAGGAGCTCATTCCATTGTGCAGTACTCAGGTCTCGAACTGCTGACCTACTGACTTTCCAGCCATCAAATTCAGTGTCTTAACCACTCGAGCCACTGCAGTGGCTATAGCAACAACCGCCTAAATATTTTTTCATCATACAAGATAGGAAAAAGGGATGATTTTATTTTATAGCACTGATGTAACAAGATTATCTATAGACGGTACTCCCCACCTGAAACTACTCCTCAGTAAGGTTGGACCTTTTGTGTCACAAAGCATCTTTCATCATGAACTTACCAAACCAATGTATTTCAAAACAATATTTAATATTGCTATAGAAACAACTATAATAGAATCAGATAATAATTAAGTGTTGGAAGGGATCTACAAGGCCATCTAGAATACCCTCCTGATCAAAAGAGGAATCCAAATTAGAATATACCTGACAGATGGTTGTCTAGTTTTATCTTGAATGATTCCAATATTGCCTACCGATAGTTACCATATTTGGAGGTAAACTGTTCAATTGTTGTACTGCTGTAACAGTAAGGATGTTTTTCGCCCTGATATTCAACTGACACCTGGATTTCTGTAATGTGAGGCCACTATTATGCATCCTGCTTTCTGGAATAATTGAGAATACTGTATGTCAAAGTTTGGTAATTTGTATGCATAGATTGTGAAAATAATTAAAAGGGTGTGAAAATGCAACCCAGAAATTGTATACTTAAAAATAGGTTTTGAACAGTAGTACTGTATATTAAAGGTCACTGCAGGACAACCATACAAAGCATTTCCTTTTGCCAATAACTATCTTACTCAGCAAGTGGCATAAAGCCAATCTGCTAAATTTGGAGATTGCAAACATACTAGATAACATACTAAACCAAACATCTACATGATAGATTCCTGCCTTTGCAGTTAGCACATAACTACATTAGAAGATTGCTTGGAAAGCAAGATCCATATAAAATAAGATTGCAGCTCAAAGTAAACAAATCGCTACCTTACTGGATGTCCTTCTTAGCAAGCTGCCACTTTAACATGGAAGTGTAAACACTGATAGCAAGAACAAAACAAATGAGTGAAGTATAAACATAGCAAATCAAGAGAGTAACACAGACGACAGGCACCAAGGAGGATTGGCAACATGTAGTAGTAGTACAGTATGTAGTAAGTACTAGCAGCAACAGCAGCACAGAGGCAGAACAGACAAGAACATGGATTTCTCTTTATAGATTCAAACTGTCAGATGGCTACATGAGCAATTAGAGAACTTACTATTTTCTACACGTGTCCATATAATATGCTAAAAGACTAAGTACTGTAATATATTTTTATTTTCATAGATGTTTACTTCTAAGAATTCTGATAACTGTAAGAAACATACTCTCTTCTTTTAACTCTGTCCATAGGGGTACACAGAAAGAGCCTCCTTGAAAACTGTGGTATTTTTGAACCGCAATTGGGTGTACCCTGGTAACAGCAACTTTGTGTTGCCAGCTAATCTTTCTCGCACTAGGACAGGTGAAAATAATTGTAGAATGAACTCACCAAAAGCTGCCTTCATTTTGGAGGTTCCAAGACTGGCCTAGACATGGAAGAAATCTGTCTATAAGGAAGTGCCTTATATACATTTAAATGTATACTTCTACTGTACTTTTGAAATAGTTTCGAAACATGGCTTAATATTTAACATTAATATATTTTCAAGCATTTGTACCTAAAAGGTCTGAGGAAGTAGACTTGTTCCATCAAAGTTCATATTAAAATATAAGCAGAACATGCCAAATGTTTTTGCCCTTTTTGTTTATTTTTACTTTTGTTTTGTTTCTTGTCTGATATATCTGCACAGAATAACATGGCTACAATTCCCAAAACTACAACATATTTAATACCAAATGAATGAAAGAAAATTATGCATAATTTATTTATTTATTGACAATATAAGAAGAATGATTTATCTCTGATTTTACTTTGTAGAATATAACTACAGTGGAACCTCGTATAACGAATGCATCATACAATGAAAAAATCGTACAATGAAGAGAATTTGGAAAAAAAAATGTTGCATTGTACAATGAAAATCTCTATGGGGAAAATCGTACAACGAATATTTTTCTTTATATGATTTTTTCCATAGAGATTTTTGTTGTATGATGCATCCCATAGGGATTTTCATTGCACGATGCATGCATCGTACAACGAAAAAAATTGTATAATGAAGTGCCTTGTGGAACAAATTATTTTCATTATACGAGGTTCTACTGTACTTGCTAGCTGCTTATAACAGATTTGATATATTAGTTTACAGTCTCTCTCCTCAGGGAAATCAGATGTTCCACTTAACTATCTCTATAGAACTCATATCATAAAAATAGCAATGATAATGAGGCACCTACAGAGAACTTTAATTATTAATTTGAAAGTAATCAATTATCTTATGCTCTTTAAAAGGAAAAACAGCTTACTGTATTCACTTTCAAAATATGGTATGATTTAAATGCTTACAGGTAGCCTCCCTCATCCCTTTTATCAACGCTCATTCCAATGCCACACTTAAATCCTTCACAAATAATAGAGCTTTGTTTACTACTAGCAACTGGTGATTGGGCCACCATACAAATCTAAATAATAAATAAATAACATATGCAGACAGGAAAATAAGTTAAGTTTTCTTCCCTGACAGCTTTTATTCTTTCTATCACCTCTCTTCTCTTAATTATATAGGTAATTTGAAGAAAAGTACAAAACAATCTAAGATGCATGGATTTTCAAATCCCTTCTAGTCTGCCTCAGTTTTACAACACTTGGAACACTTTCAGTGAAATACAATGACTAAACTTTGGTTTCATCCTTCTGTGCCACATAAATCCAGTCCCACTTTTCTCACACCTTTGTTCATTATTGACTTGGATTTCCACTGGTTCACTTATGAGTTGCAAAATGTATACCACCTCTTCAAATAGCCATGACCAGGCACCAACAGCAAAAGATTTTACTTGTAAACCTTTCCCTTCTTAACAGCTAAACATGTTTATATATCCACAGTGCCACTGCCCAATACACTTTAGTTTTTGATCAACAGCCCAGCCCAAAACCACATTTCCAACCCACGTACACAATTTGAAACAAGAGCATTTCGACTTTGTGGTTTGTAGAAAATACCTCCCTTTGACCCTCAGAACACCAGGTTCATAACCTGAGGGAAGTGAGGAGCACCATCTGGAGGAGATAACAGATGGGAGGGAGGGAGGGAGGGGAAGGGCCCAGAAAGTGAGCAGAACTGGAGAAACACAGGGGGGAAAACTGTGGGTTTAAACTATTGTACACCAACCAGAGTGGAAAAATATCCCAGATGGGAATTATAGAAATTAAATAAACAAATAAATAAAAGGTCAATTAATGGGCAAATAGAAGAAATCTTGTTTGATTCAGAAAGGCATGGCAGAAAGGAACAGCGAGAATTGACTGGTCTTTATCCCTTTAAGCAGTGGTGCCCAAATAAGGCCCGGGTGCGGCCCCTGATCCCAATTCACCCGGCCCGCAAAGCCCTCATCGTTCCTGGAAGCTGAAGTAAAACACACCCGGGGGAACTGGCGTCAGGGACCACACCCGGCCACAAGGCCTTAGTGACGGGCTCCCTGAACCACATGATTGGCCCACAGCCCAAAAAGTTTGGGCGCCCCTGCCTTTAAGGGACTGCAGTGGCTTAGTAATCAAGACGTTGAACTTGAGGAATGGAAGGTCAGCAGTTTGAGACCCAAGTGCTGCATGACAGTGTGAGCTCCTATCATCTGTCCCAACTCCTGCCAACCTAGCGGTTCAAAAACAAGAAAATTGCAAGTAGATAAATAGGTAACACTTCATTGGGAAACAGTGTTCTGCACACTCCAGTGTCTAATCATGCCTGCCACATGACCACGGAAAAATCTGCAGACGCAGACAGAAAAGATGATCACCACCCCCTAGCCTAGAGTTTGACACAACCAGCTTTGAGCAAGAGAGACCTTGATCTTGACCTCTATCCTTCTATGCTTGACCCCTAACCTCCTCTGGGGCAGGAACTCTTCCCCTGGGAATCTTTTTTTTTAATAAGCTGCTAAGAGAACTCTGGTGGCACAGTGGTTAAACTGCTGTACTGCAGCCAGAAGGTTGCAAGTTCAATCCTGACCAGGGCTCAAGGAGAACTCAGCCTTCCATCCTTCTGAGGTTGTTAAAACGAGCCCCCAATATGCTAATTACTTTGCGGACCGCCCAGAGTGTGAACAAAGCACTACGGGGCAGCATATACAGTAAAACCTCAGATAACACTAAAACCTGGTTCCACAAGTCTTGGTGTTATACGATTTTTAGTGTTATCCGATGCACGTTAAAATCCTATGGGATCCATAGAGATACATTGTAACCACACAGGCTTTAGCGGTTGTTATCTGATGCATCCCATAGGATCTTAATGTTATCCGATGCAATTCTTCCCCCCAGATTGCTTAATGTTATGAGATTTTAGTGTTATTCGATACTAATGTTATCTGAGATATTACTGTAAGTCTAAATCAGGAGTGCCCAAACTATGACTCAGGGGCCGGATCCTGCCCCAGATGCCAATTCATCTGGCCCACGCCACCCTTGACGCTCCCCAGAAGTAAAACACGCATTTTATTTCCGTGTCTGAGAGCGACGAGGGTGGTGTGGGGTGGGTGAATTGTCGTTGGGGGGCAGGATCCGGCCCCCGGGCCATAGTCTGGGCACCCCTGAACCAAGTGACCGGCCCACAGCCCAAAAAAGTTTGGGCACTCCTGGTCTAAATCGCTAAGCATCCTCTGTCTTGAGGCACCGTCCCAGCGCCGCCACCTGTGCGCGCTGAGGCGAGGCGGCACCCTTACCCAGCAGCAGCAGGCGGTGGGTCTGCTTGTACTCCCGTTTCTGCTCCTTGAGCGCCCGGTCGATGCTCTTGCTGACTCGCCGGGCCTCCTTCTCCGCCTCCCGCTCTTCCAAGCGCATTTTCTCCCAGGAGGGTCTCTGCAAGGCCAGCGTCTGGGGCTTGGCCTGAGAAGGCGGCGGCGGCTCGCCTTCTTTCTCCTGGGGAGCCGCCCCGTTTCCCCCTCCGTTCTCCACCGGCACCGCCCTGCTCCGTGGCTTCCCGCCGGAGCTTTCCCCATCCCCGCTGTGGAGGGTGCTGCTAATGCCGTGGCCGCTTCCTCCTCCTCTTCCTCCGCCGGCCTGCATTGCCAAGAGCGGCGTCGCCGCCCGGGCCGAGGGCTCGCTTGTGGGCAGCAGCGGCGGCGACTGTTGCTCAGCCTCTGAGGCGGCGGCGGTGGTGGTAGTGGTGGTAGTGGCGGCCGCGCTGGAGAGGGAGCCGCCGATGCCGCCGCCAACAACACCGCTTCCTCCTCCTCCTCCTCCGCCTCCTCCTGGGCCGCCTTCGCCAAAGAGCCGCGGGCGCAGGCTGTAGCACAGCCCCATGTCTGGCGGGTCCCTCCGGGGTGGGCGGCGGGCTGGGCGGGCAGGGCGCGCCGCTTCGGCTGGCCGCCGGAAAGGAAGGCGAGGCGAGGGCCAGGAAAGGCGGGATTCACCGCTCGCCGTGGTGGCCCAGCCGAGGGATGAGGGCCGCGCCGGGCAGCGCCCCCTCCTCCTCACAGCCGCCTCCTCGTTGCTGCTGCTGCTGCCCCCGCCGCCGCCTGAGGGCCATTTTGCATTTTCCTCTTCCCTCCTTGGCCGTCCTTCTCCTCCTCAAAGGGGGGGCGGATGCCGCAGGCGACGGTTGGGCGGCCGCGGCGACTCCTCGCCTCAGATCACCTGACACAGACCCGCCGCCGCGGCCCAAGGCCACCTTACCGTAAATACCTCAGCAACCAGCCCGCAGCGCAGCTCAAGGAGGGCCTTGATGCCCAGCCTGGCCAGGTTATCCTACTCTGGTAATAGAGGAGACCTTACTGCCAGCAACCCTGAGGAGGAACAGCTTTGGGTGGCAAAGTCCACAGGAAAGGGTGAGGGTCCCACGGCTCTCTTTCCCTCGTGGTGGAGAGGGGGTCCCGCTTCAAGCTTTGGGCACCACTGTCTTGTGAAGGGGGGAGACCCTCTCCTTGAGACACAGAACAGGGATTAATAAAACTGTCTTTCCTCTGCCTATTGTTATAGCCTCTAGGCTAGGGGTGCCCAAACTTTTGGGGCATGTGGTTCAGGGAGCTGGTCACTAAGGCCCAGGGGGCCGGGTGCGGCCCCCCGACACCAATTCATCCGGCCCACGAAACCCTCGTTGCTCCTGGAAGCGGAAGTAAAGTGCGCCCATCCGAGCGCGTTTTACTTCCGCTTCCAGGAGCGACGAGGGCTTCGCAGGGCGGATGAATTGGCGTCAGGGGCCGCACTTGGCCCCCCGGGCCTTAGTTTGGGCACCACTGCTCTAGGCCAGGGATCTGCAAACTTGGCTCTCCAGCAGTGATGGGATGTAACAGGTTCTCACCAGTTCTCCAGAACCGGTAGTAACTTTTCCCACTGTCCCAGAGAACCTGTAGCAGCTTTTGGGGGGAACCACCTTCGGGACTAATTTTTCACTGGTTCCCCCACTGCCCATGCATGCCAAGCACTTGGTGTGCATGCACGCCTAGTGCTTGGCACATATGCACGGCCTCCTTGCTGTCCTCCCAAATGGGGAGGAGGAAGAGAAGTTGCTAGCCTGAAGCTCCCTATAGGCTGAAGCTCCCTATTTTTATTATTTTGTATTTTTTTCTTTGGCCCCGCCCATGACATGACATCACGATGTTAGCTCCGCCCACACTGTGATGACATCATGGTGGGGTAGTAAAATTTTTGACATCCCACCACTGCTCTCCAGGTGTTCTTGGACTTCAATTACCAGAAGTCCAAGTCAGTATGCCTGACTGGGAATTGAAGTCCAAGAACATCTGGAGAGCCAAGTTTGCAGATCCCTGCTCTAGGCTGTGGCAGTCCATTGCAGTCCTGGTGCTAAGTCTTGCATGTCGTACTTCATGTGTGCCGTAGCTGATGGCTCAGAGCTCATACTGTATGCAGTAGCATAGTGGGGCAGGGGGGCGGAAAGCCCTGGACAGCACTTTTCAGGAGGTGGCAAAATGTCCCCACCACTTTGGCCTCCATCCAGTATTAACCAAGACATAATCCCAATATTTTAGAAGGCCGGACTTCACTGGCAGAAGGTGGGCCTTTTGCTGCACCGGTGGCTGGGCCACCACTGCTTTGGCTCCCACTGGCTATGGCTGCCCCTGCTCCGCTGCCGCCTCCCCCCTGACGGGCACCAACCAGGACTTTGCGGAAGGGGGTGGAGCGAGCCAGGCAATGGGCGAGAGGGCGGCTTTGCCCGAGCCTCACCCGGGAAGGCAGGCAAGCAGGCAGACCCAGCTTGGGGGCTGCCTCACTGAGGCCCACCCCGGGCGTGGCAGCAGGGCAGGAAGGGCGACAGCAGGAGCGGCACTCCATTAGTCTCCCACGTCCTCCTGCTCCGCCTCTTCCTCCTCCTGCCATTGTTGCTGTCTCCTCTGGAGCCAGTATGCTGCTCCCTGCCGCATTTTGCTCAGGCAGCCCAGAGTTGGACGTACCCTTGCCGCCGCCGCTGCGCCCTGCTGTGCACCCTGGCTTGGCTGCATCCCTGGCGCCGGAGGTGTAATTGCTGTTTGCAGGGGGCATAAAGTGTACATTGCAGGGCAGCAACAGTATTCTGTTGTTGCCTCATCTCAGTCATGCTTTTCTCCAGGGTAAAGTTTCATTGCTCATCCATTCTGTAGCCTCTGACATATTCAGTCCTGCCTGGGCTTCTTGAGGAATGGAGAGGCTCATCAGAGTTCTCTTTTGCAACCAGAAAAAGCTCAGGACTGCTAAACTGCTAAATCACTCCCTCTTGTGTATATGTGATGCCATTGCTCATAAGCATCAACATCCATATCTAAGAATGTCTTGCTCTAAAGCTCTGTGATGGGATTCAGCAGGTTGCACCAGTTCGCCAGAATCGGTAGCAAAAATTCTGGCTGGCCCCACCCATCAAAATTTTGAAATAAAGTACAGTAATACCTCAGATAACATTAGTATCGAATAACACTAAAATCGCATAACATTAAGCAATCTGGGGGGAAGAATTGCATCGGATAACATTAGATCCTATGGGATGCATCGGATAACAACCGCTAAAGCCTGTGTGGTTACAATGTATCTCTATGGATCCCATAGGATTTTAACATGCATCGGATAACACAAAAAAATCGGATAACACCAAGACTTGTGGAACCAGGTTTTAACGTTATTCGAGGTTTTACTGTACAGTAATACCCCAGATAACGTTAAAACTTGTTTCCATGAGTCTTAACGTTATGCAATTTTTAACCTTGTGTGATACATACATCGCACAACGTTAAAATCCTATGGGATGAATCGCATAACATTAAACTCCATAGAGATACATTGTAACCGGCACAGACTTCAGCGAACATTACGTGATATGTCCCATAGGGTTTTAATGTGCGGTGCAATTTTCCCCCCAGATTTCTTTACATTACATGGTTTTAACATGTGGTGCAAATGTTATCTGAGGTATTACTGTAGTCCTAATTTGTGTGCTAATTTGTGTGCAACACAGGGCTTTCCCCCTGGCCACACCCACCATACCACACCCACAGAGTAGATAGTAAAAAATTTTTGAATCCCACCACTGACTGAATCCACTGTGTGTCTTGGAATAGGGCCCAACAGTAAGAGAAGAGCAGAACAGAAAGGACATGAATTGAAATAAGAAAATAAAAATGTTGGATCTGTGGCATAAATGTTGAAGTTCCTGAACACCAAATGTTTGGGAATAAAGTTCCCTTAAAACCTTGGTTTTACCTGGATTTTAGACATGCTGCCCAGTAGCTGTTTAGTTACTCTCCTTGACTGGGGTTCTAAGGTTTTGTTTTGAAAAACATAAGTGTGTAGCTGTTACAAAACCAGAGATAAAAGGCAAAACGTGAACCTATTTTGGCTGATTCTTTTGTGAGAAACAAGCCTTTCTGTTTGACTTGGTGAAGGAATCCATGGTATAACAGGATTCCACATAACTATATAAATTAAAGAGTTTATCCAAGAAAAGGGTATGTTTGTCTGTCTCAGCATTTTGGTGAAAATAAAATTAAAAATTATATCCCTTTAAAATAACTTTTATTTCAGAATGAACTTTTGCTGATCAAAGCCCACTTCCTCAGACATTGGAATGCAAATCGTCATCAGCTGCAACTGGTATCCAAAGCAGGAAACATGCCATTGGTGTGAATTTGTTTAAGGTGGATCCCAGCTTGCCATGAAGTAACCCACACACTATGATCATGGAGCTGTCTCCTGTGGCACATATGAAATGAGACATGCAGGATTTAACACCAGAACTGCAATGGACTGCCGCAGCCTTGAGGATATTATCAAGGTGCACCTTCACAGTCAGTCCATCTGACATGGCTTCTTCCATCTCCATGAGTGTTGGGAATCAAAGTGGATCCTCTGCTCATTTTGCTGTTGGGCCCAATATGATGGTTTCCAGTGGCATTTCCTCCATTGAAGGAGCCATCACTCCACCTAAAGGGGCTTATCCGCCTGTATCTGTTGGTCCCTTTAGGGAGTCAGGTTATTTACTGCCGCCCAACACTCGGGGTTGAATCGCTGAAATGCAAATAAATGGCTGAAATCAACCCTGACTGTTCCTTGGAAGGACAGATACTGAAGCTGAAACTCAAATACTTTGCCCACTAATTGAAAAGAAAGGACTCACTGGAGAAGGCCCTGATGCTGGGAAAGATTGAAGGCAAAAGGGGAAGGGGGCGGCAAGGATGAGATGGTTAGATAGTATTGTCTGGGTGGATTCTGGAGGATGGCGGATGACAGACGCCTGGCGTGCTATGGTTCATGGGGCTGTGGAGGGTTGGACTTGACTGTATGACTGAACAACAAGTACATATACACATATCCTCATGATCAGTGAGATAAATGGTGATAAATCTGAAAGCTGTTTGTAAAGCTGCTCTAAACAGTGCATAAAGAGCAATGACTGAAGTCTTGTTGCAACTCTCGTAAGCTTTTTACAGAGGAGTTGACCTGCCAACTCACACTGGTTCAGTGGGCCTACTCCAGTTGTAATCTACAAAGCCAAAACAACAGGATTAAAGGCATAGCAATTAATGCTAGCTAATGGTTGTAGGATCTTTAGTCTCAAAAGAGAGCTTTTAAAGCTCTGATCTTATGTATCTTTACAGTTTCATCCTTAAGCATGGGAATTGACTCGGTTCCCTTTGAAGATGCACCAGCTCTACAATTCTGAGTCAATTATTTTATGGCTGCCTAGAAACATCAAGTTCCATTTTATCTTCCATTGCTATCCTGAGAAATTGGCATAAACAAGGCAGAAAGAGGAGGACAAGGAGGGGGAATTGTGGAGAAAACTAACAGTGTGACTCAGAAGAAACAGCAGCAAAAATTCAGAGTAAACTTCAATTATACTTTATTCAGAGATTAACAAACAGTACAAGCAGAAAAAAAGAGAAAAAGAGTAGGCGAGAATAAATAAATTTTAAAAAGCACTCCCAATCTAGAGATACCGCATTTCATCTTCAAGCATAGCATAATGCACACAATCGCCCAGTACTTAGGAAAACTGTAAATGTGTGAAGCTTTGGGTAACAAAAGATGGCACTGTTGGACTTCACATGAGAAAAAGCAAATTCTTGCTCAGTCTTATGCCTTTAAATGAAGTGGAACTTCTGCCCCTCAGTTCTATTTTCATTTTATCATTTTAAAACTCTTATTGGAAATTGTATGATATGGCACTACAGCAAGCACCACATGTTCACTGGGATGTTAAGTGTCATTGACTGAGTTTATTATTTAGTTATGAAGAAATTAGATTGCAACCTTGCTGTCAATATTCAAAACCAGACAATTTCTTTATTAAACTACAAAAACCAAACAGCTTTGGATCAGGCAATTCCTTTATTAGTCTACAAAAACCAAGCAGCTAGCTTTGGGTGGTAAAGCCTGAGGAAGATAGATTACCAAGATAGCTGTTTTTTTAAATGGTCAAATTTATTTATTTATTCAAATTTATATTCCGTCCTACTCACGTAGGCGACTCAGGGTGAATTAGAGTGGGTCATGAAGAGACATTTAAAAAATCACAGTTAATAAAAACAAGATTAAAATCTAAAAAGCAGTTAAAATAGCAATTCAACAAGCTAAAAACAATTCCTTAACATTAAAAAGGGAGAGAGTGGGTATCCAATGTTAAATAAACCAGTGGGGTGGTAGGGGTGGTCAATGAGCCATCACTGCCCCACACCTGTCTCAAATAAAGTTTTACTTGCTCTTGCCTTTTTTAAACAAAGATATTTACCTTAAAACAGAGTTTTCTGGCATCCATGTCAAATATTCTAAGACCCAGAGTCTATCCACCATGTTTTGTTGTTTTAAGCATTCATACCACATTATCCAACAGAGGAGTCTGCAAGCAGGAGTCTGCAGTAAGGACAGAAAGCAGAAGAGAAATTGCCAACAGGAGATTTAGCTTTTCTGAACTAAAGTTTCTAGAATCCCCCAGACAAAAAAAAATTATTTTCCAGGCTCTACTCACCAGTCACAAATCTGGTCACCAGTTTCCACTGAGACTATCAATGTCCTGGGAAAACTTTTATGACACTCTTCCTAATATGTATTTAAAGACTCAGTGGTTTGAGAAATGACATCCCACCCCCCATAACAGAGCTCCTACTAGTTTCTGAAGAGACCATCAGTCATGCAGCAGGACTTTTGAATAAAAGGAATCATGTTTATGATAGCCCATAAACGTATTCAGACTAAAGCTGGTGATAAGGTACCATAGTGGCTTAGTGGTTAAGACCTGAGTGGTGCAAGATGGAATAAGCTCCTGTCTTTGTCCCAGCTCCTGCCAACCTAACCGTTCAAAAGCAAGAAATTGCAAGTAGATAAATAGATCCTGCTTTGGTGGGAAAGGTAACAGGGTTACAGACAGTGTTGGTTCTTTGGCTATAAACAGAGATGAGCCCCATAGAGTTGGATACGACTAGCTTTTGAGCAAGGGAGACCCTTTACCTAATTGGAGGACAGATGGTTGTGTGAACAGACTACCCACAACTTGATTTCACTGGTGTATATAGCTAATTTTTCAGCACATTTACTTATGACATGTTCCACATAATTTAGTGTGTCTTAACCAGTGATGGGATGTCACCGGTTCTAGACGGATCTCTGGAACCGGTAAGATGAATCCCGGAGGGTTCTCCGTGAGGGGAAGTCCACTTTTGGGGCGTCCGGTTCCGGACGCCTGACCGAAAGGAAAAAAAAAATTAAAATCAGAGATAAAATGGCTCCAATTGACTGCGCATGCGCAGAAACTCAATCTGACGCATTGCGCATGCGTCAAATTGAGTTTCTGGACATGCGCAGTCAATTGGAGCCAAATGGATCCAATTTAAAAAAAAAAAAAATCTTCCGAAGCTGGAGCCGCCTCTTTTTAGAGTGGCTCCGGCAGCAGCGGCGGCAGCCCTAAGAGAAGGGCACCTCCCCTAGCCGGCCACCGAGCTCCCACGGGGACGTTGGTGCCTGGCCGCGCCGTCCGCCTGCGCCGCGCCGCCCGTGCCGTCCGCCTGCGCCGCGCCGCCCGTGCCGTCCGCCTGCGCCGCGCCGCCCGTGCCGTCCGCCTGCGCCGCGCCGCCCGTGCCGTCCGCCTGCGCCGCGCCGCCCGCCCGCGCCGTCCTAGGGACTTGGGCCCGAGAAACCCCCATGCCCGAGGAAGCTGCCGGCGGCCGGCGGAAGATGATGCGGCGGTGGCGAGCCCCGCCGCGCTTACCCAGGGCATGGGGGTTTGTCCGGCCCAAGTCCCTAGGACGGCGCAGCGTGGGCGGACGGCGCGGGCAGGCACCAACGTGCCCGTGGGAGTTCGGTGGCCAGGCAGGGGCTGCAGGCGGCTGTGGCGGCCGTGGCAGTCAGGGGCAGCGTGCCTTGCCGGGTGGCCCCGGGCCACATGAAGGTTCGTCAGTGCCAAGGAAGGTAAGTGAGGCTTTTATATTTAGGGTGGGTGGGTGATTTATTTGTGTTTTCGGTGGGTGGTTGTACTTTAATTTAAATTTTATTTTATTTATTTCTTTATTTTATTTCTTTAAGTTATATACGGGTCTGTGTGCATGTTTATTTATTTATTTTTTATTTTTGGCCTTGCCCACAACGTCATGACGTCATGACGTTGGCTCCGCCCATGACGTCATGACGTCATGACATTGGCCACGCCCATGACGTCCGTGACGTCATGGCGTGGTAGTAGAATTTTTGACATCCCATCACTGGTCTTAACTGTGGTTAAACAAGTGCAGAATTGTACTGTGACATTCTATTCCCATCCCACTAATCAACCAAATATAATCTGGGATACGTTTAAAATATTTAGATCTGCTTCCAAATACAGTACAGTACTTGCTTTGCAAATTAGTCTTATTTATTTCTGAATTTTACTTTGAAAATCACTGCATTGTAATAGTCCATTTTTATGTGAGTGAAACAGATTTGGAATAACCATTGCTAGGTCAAGGCTCCCTAATCTGGTCTGTTGTTTATACTGACACAGTAGGCCTTTATTGGCATACTAGATTCAGGTTCATTACAGCTGACATTCATATGTCCCACCCAAGAGTCTCCTCAAAGATTGTTGTATTGTTGAACAACAATTGGGCATACCCTGAGCAATGACTACATTTTGCTAGCTAATCTTTTTCACACTAGGTCAATCGAAAGGAACTGCAGAATGAACTCCCCAAAGGTGGCTTCATTTTGGCAGTTTCTGGCCTAGACATGGAAGAAGAAAAACTGTAGCTTTAAAACAAATAAAGTCCTTTTAGTCTTGTAGCTGTGTCCCATTTCGAGTAATGTTATTCTCATTTGTGTTAAAATGGAATAATTAAAATATATTAGATTTGCTTACTGTGCAACAGAGGAATCACTTTCAGACAGTGTCTATAAATCATGATGAATTATCTATTTGCTCTATCTCCCTGCATCTTACCATTTCTGGGAATTGAGTCACAGTTGTTTATGTAATCCTTGCCCTTCCCTAAAAATACTGCTAGTCCACTTCCTTTTGCTCTTCAACCTGAACTTTCATAACCAAATAATTCCCTTTCAAGAGCTAATAAAAGCTATGCATGATTCAAGTTTCTGAGAACTGGAACTCTTTCCTCCCTCAAAAACCCTTTCCACTGAATTGTACTCTGACCTACATCCCTATACTCAAGGAATCCTACATGTATGGATTTACATTTATGAAAGGAATTTTACACCAGTGATTGGTTCCCACAATTCCTCTTACAAGGTATTCCTCGCTATCAATGTGGTTAGTTCATAATCTTTAAACACCATGCCACTTAATTTAAATAATAACCAGTTTGTAGACTATGTATTTAGACAAAAAATATTGTGGCACCTTAAAGACTACTGTACATTTAAATGTGAGCTTTCATGGACCAAGTTCACTTCATCAGACATAAGAGTGAGGCCTCATGGCATCAATTTATACACACATCAGGTACACAGGCACACAATAATTGGCCAGCCTAACAGAATAGTAACATTGTATCTTTTTTCAATGACAAAATCCCGTTATTATTCAAACCTGCACAAAGCCTGGGGCCCTATTGCAAATGCAGTGGTATCTCGCTTAAAAATCATAATGCGTTCCAAGGATTGCTCTTTAAACAAGTTTGCTCTTAAAGTGAAACACCATTGTAAGTGACCAATTGTGACTTCTGGCGGGGGAGGGGGTTGCGAACTCCGGTTTAGTTGTTAAGGAAGCTTTTGGTTGGTTTTAGTTGTTAAGCGAGGTGACCATTCAGAGAAAATTCTGCTCTTTAAGCAAGCTAGTCTCTAAGTGAGGTGCTCTTTATGTGTGGTTTTACTGTGGTTGAAAAACAAACTTATCTCACAAGCTGATGCATCACATACAAAGGGTAGATGCAACAAATAGTGTGGCATTACACATTTGCCAATGAGTTAGCATCTATTGACAATGGTTTGAGTGATCCAGGCAAAACTGCAGCACACAACAACTCATTAGTTGTGGTGCATCAAATCTGATAATGTCCCAGAAACCTCTGACTGATATTCAACCCTCTGAGATGCGTGTCCAGCGTATGCATGTACAGTACTTAATCTCTGCTATCCCTCTCTGGATTCTAATTTTGTAATTTCTCTGCTCTAGAACAGCAACCCTCAAGTCCATTGCAGAGTGTCCAGGTAGATTAAAGTGTTTTGAAACAGGTTTCTGTGTATTGCCACACTTGATGTCCGATTTATGTCCATTAACTCTTTTGCATAGAGATTGTCTTGTTTGTCCTGTGTAGAGCGCAGAGGGGCATTTTGTGTGCGCGCAAAAGATGGCATAAATCACATTAGCAGAGGAACAAGTAAAATTGCCCTTAATGTTGTGTGTGGTATTGCTGGGTCTAGTAATGCTGTTACCAGAGTAAATATGGGGGCATAGTTGGCATCTGGGGCTGTAGCAGGGTTAATTTCCCATCTCTGCTTCACTGTTGTGCAGTCTGTTGAGTGTCAATATTTGCTTGAGATTGGGAGGTTGTCTATAGGCAAGTAGGAGTCAGCCAGAATTTCTGCTACTGGTTCTGGCAAACTGGTGTGAACCTGCTGAAGCCCACTATTGAGTTATCTGTGTTGGCAGGGGCATTGAGCACCCATCAGTAGGAATAATCCTTCTGAAGGGTAGATGCCATACAATATTTAAACTTGATATCAAGTTCAAAAATATTTACAATCACCTTGAGAGCTCTGTTGGGCAGGATGGTACCATTTACCTTCAAGCAAGCAAGTTTAAGATTGGAGCCAGTGAAGTTGTTTTTTTACAGTTATTATTTAATCATGCTGTCTGCCCAGGCCACTTTCCTACATTCAAACTCAAGGTTAATTGTTCCCTCAGACACTACAAACAGAATCAACTGATTCAGCTATATGTTAATTACGGAATGTAAGACAGTTGCTTCCGTGCCTAAGCACACTTTTAATGAAGTTGTCATTATTGTCATGTGTCACAGAAAATGAACTTATTTAGTAACGTCTGGTTGTATGGAGAACTGCATGCACAGTATCTCTTTTGTTGCTATCAAGAAATATTCTTGTTGTTAGTCTAAAAGCAAAAGAGCAGACCTACTGAACTGATTGCTGAAAGGTAAGTTAATATTTGTGTGAATCTTACTAAATTTATGCTTCCTGGGACTAGCAATACAACACTGGCCACCTTCTTTTTCAAAATAGGATACCCAAGTCTGAGGCATGCAAAGCAGCCTTGTGGAAGAAGAAATAGTTGGGTTCCAGTAGACTCACTGACTTCCATGACAAATGGTGTATGTGTGTGAGTGTGCGTGCATCTCTCTCTCTCTCTCTCTGTGAATATATATAAATGTTAGGGGGTGAGGGAATGTAACAGTAATGAAATGTTAGAAATGGGGTTTGGGGTATGTTACTATGAATTCTCTCATTCTCTCAACTCCTAGTACTACCAATAATACATATGAAGCAAAATCTATTTACTTACGGTAACAATGTTTTGTTTCAGGAACGATTTCAAGGTTTCCCCTTCAGCCTTTGATAATGCAAGAGGTTTCTAGGCCTTAAAATCAGAACACAGAGGGGCAGTTTCAGTGTGTGACAGGCTTAACAGTATAAATCAGCTGAAAGCTACTGAAGCATTTATTAGCCTTTGATATAATTGTGTTTTCAATGTCCCAAGCAATTATTCTTCAAGGTAATGAACATAAATGAATGGTATCTATGTACTTTGTTTGGTCAACTATTCAATTGTTACCTGCTAATAACTTTGACCTGCTACACACTTAACATTTGAGCCTTAAATGCTTTTTTTTTTTTTGCAGTGGTGCTGAATTCTCTAGCCAGTGCAGGGCAGATGGAATGTCAATAATTTAGAATTAGAATTAGATTGCTGCCTGAATAATTAACCAGGCTATCAGTTTGGTGGTTCCAGAAAATTCTATGGCTTTTCAGGATCATATTCTGTCAGATTCAAATCACCTTTAAGTCAAGGAATTGTCTGAAAATCCATCAGCTGTACACATAAGAATTTAACTTATAGAGGAAGAGACAACTCCAGCATGCACACACAAAAATTATTAATAAAAAGTTGTTTGCTTAAATAAATGGCATGGAAGAATAAATCACCAGTGTTTGTTCAGTGTACTGAATATGTGAAAATGGTTAAGTTGTGCAACAGTTGCTGTTTATTTATATTATTTATTTATTTAGTAGTCACATTTCTATTGGCGCCCACTCGGCAAGCGACTCTGGGCGGCATACAACAATTGCATAAAACCAGTAAAAAACCCAAATTAAAATACAATAAAACTTTGTCATTAACTTTAAGATGTTACTTTGTCATTAGCTTTAAAATATGGCCACACTAGACCAGGGGTTCCCAACCTAAGGCCCATGGGCTGGATCCGGCCCATGGCAGCATTTCATGTGCCCCCACCCTTCCAAGGGCATTTGAGAAACAAAATGTCCACCCCTTTGAAGCTGTTGGGACAAAATGGCTATGCCATTGTGCAGGTAGGGCCAAATGGCCATCTAGCCCTTGAAGCTGACTGAGAGAGCATGACCCACCCACCCCCAACTTGAAAAGGTTGGGAACTCCCTGCACTAGACTATCTTAGAGCCATGAATTAGCAGTGTGTATATATGTTAAGATAACATCTAGTTATTCTCTTGGCTTAGACTTGGTTTCTAAGGACTGACCAACACAATTTAATTGAGACTACTCAAAAGCACTACTCAGGTATTTCATCAGGGCTGTCATCTGGGAAACTTGTCATCATATACTACCAGAAACATAGCTGCCTACATTCAAAGACAGCAGAAACACATTACGAGATGGCGTGCTCAACTTGCTTCCAAGGATAAAAGTGTGTAGAAGGAAGATTTATTAATGCCTAGTTACTAAAAGGGACTTCAGTGACTTAGTGGTTAAGATGCTGAACTTGATGACTGGAAGGTCAGCAGGTCAAGACTTGAGTGCTGCATGACAGGTGAGTTCCTTATTCTGTCCTAGCTAGCAGTTCAAAAACAAGAAATTGCAAGTAGATAAATAGGTACCTCTTTGGTGGGAAGGTAACAGCATTCTCTGCACTTTGGTGTCTAGTCATACTTGCCACAGGACCATGGAAACATCTGCATATGCAGACAGCGTTGGCTCGTTGGCTGTAAACGAGATGAACACCACATCTTAGATCCAGTTACTATGAAGCAGTGTTTCCCAAATGCTGGTTTTTGGGCTTCAATTCCCAGAAGCCTAAGTCATTTCCCCAAAGCACTGATCAGCCAATGTACTGACTGAGGCTTCTGGGAATTGAAGTCCACTAGTGGGCTGTGTACCCCTTGTTGGGAACCACTGCTATAAAGTATGACCTCTGCAAGAAATGAGGCTATAGTCCCATTTAGGTCCCATTTAGGTACCTACAGCTAAACTGGATGCAGAGATGTGAATATATGCATAAGGCAGTGATGGGCAGTAACAGGTTCGCATCCCCCGGCAGGGGGGAGCAAAATTAGGTGGCTTTCAGGCAGGGGGGTAGCTAAATTGGGTGGCCTTTGGGCGGGTGAGCGTAGCAAAATTGGGTGGCCACACCCACCTCCCTGCCCTGCACAGACTAACACAGCTACCATTTAAAAAGTTTTACTCTAGGTTGTAGTGCTCATCTCCATTTACAGCCAAAGAGCCAGTGATACCTGCGTTTGCAGATGTATACATGGCCATAATGCAGGCATGACTAGATTGCCCCCGATGTAGGCTCCGCCCATGACATAGGCTCCATCCACAGTGTGGTAGCGAAATTTTTTTGCTGCCCACCACTGGCATATGGCCCACCACTAAATATTGCTAAGAGCCCAGAAGTATGTTAGACTTTCCAAAACAATGAAGACCTAACTTACCTAGGGTTGTGCTGAGAAATATTTTGGTAGGCATATGTATACAGTTGTACCTCGCTTAAAGAGCATAATGCGTTCCACATAATTGCTCTTTAAGCGAGTTTGCTCTTTAAGCGAAACACCATTGTAAGTGACCAATTGGGGGAGGGGATTATGAACCCCGATTTATTTGTTAAGCGAGTTTTTGGTTGGTTTTATTTGTTAAGTGAAGCGAACATTCAGAGAAAATTCTGCCCTTTAAGTGTGTTACTCTTTAAGCGAAACACTCTTTATGCGAGGTTTGACTGTACTTGTACTATTTGGCAAATACCTAAGCAGGGCTTATGTGTCTTCTGTGACTGGGTTACAAAAACACAGAATCTGATACAGCCTACCAAATTCAATGTCCTGAGCATCTTGGTTATCTTTTATGTAATATCAAGACACAAAAATTATTTCTTTCAATTTTGTTACATTTCTCTGAATTTCATTTTCTTTGCTGTCTGTTTCATGTTGAATTGTGAGAATTTGTTTTCTTCCTGAACGGAAAAAGGATTCATTAAAAATGCTTTCCCCAAAATGCACATTTATTAACATATTACACAACTTTTATTTTTATTTTACACAACTTCTTATCATTGATTAAAGTGTGTGTTCATGTGACTTCCCTTCAAATTATCATCTTTCCATGTAAAGAGAGGAATCAACAATGCCTGACGAATTCAAAAGGCGGAATCAACAGGTGGAATTATATAAGATAGCTTCACTACAGAAGGTCACCAAATTGGGGTCTCACCATAGTCTTCAATGTTGTGATGATTTTGCTAAACATTTCAGATGAAAAGTTGAGGCTTCCGATGAGACCTAGAGTGCACTTTTAATGCAGTAGGTCAGGTCAAGGTGTCCAATGAGCCATCTGGACTTGGTTTTTGAAAATGGTCATACAAAATAGACATTCTCTGGCATAGTCAGACAATGAATTTTCCCATTGGTAGGGACATCCCTGCTTAGTTATTGTTCATGGTACAGTATTGGTCTCTTGCTAATACTAGGAGAATCACAACAAATCATGTGAAATAGGCAAATTCATTTTGGCTTGTTTATCACACAAGGATGCAGAATGCAAAAATATTTAAAAGCCCAACCATGAAAAAAAGCCTTAGTTTCCCCAGAAATTAAATCAAGGGTCAATTCAATAAGAAACATCGAGTGGGCAGTGGCTTCTCTGGGGTACACAGAATGAGCCTCCTTAAAGATTTGTGGTATTTTTGATCCACAATCAGATGTACCCCGGGCAATGTCACCCTTGTTGTGCCGGCTAATCTTTCACATACTAGGTCAGGTGAAAGGAACTACGGAATGAATTCACCAAATGTGGCTTAATTTTGGCAGTTTAAAAAGTCTGACCTAATCATGAAAGAAGAAGTGGCTTCTCTTGCTCAGCATAAATGGATGCTAAAGGTTACCCACATACAAGCTGCCCTGTGTCTCACTAACACTCACTGATGTAAGGCAATGTGAGGTTTCCCCTATAATTGTTGTTTATAGTTCCCCTAGGAATGACAGCATAGTATGAATGCATCTTCTGTCACACTGCTCAGAGTTGCTCCTTTTAAGTAGGTTGGTTTAAGAATATGTTCTTTGTGCTCTAACTGTCAAAACATTTCTTAAGCATACTGTATAAACATTCACACAATGCAGAACACCGGGCTCTTTATGAGCTGCTGGAGATAAGCAAATATCAACATGATTTTTCAAATATTAGATCCTTAAAATATGGTTTTTATAAGGTGTTATCAGAGCAAATGATTAAGATATTAATTCCTAGCTTTGTAAAAGATGTAATATTTGGAGAACTTTGGGGCATATCTTTGGTAACATAGGTGGAGACAGAGAGATGTTACTTTCTTGAACTACAACAATTCTCTTTTAACAGTGGGACTTTTCTCATTTTTGACCATAGGTGTCTTCAGGTAGTTTTTAATGGATACCAAAAGGGCCTCAATGCAGGAAGTCTCCTTCTTGCAAAGGCAGAAATTTCTGTCTATCAAAGAACAGAAGTAATATGAATTAAAGTCATCTTTATTGTTAGTTTACGCTACCCTGGCAGGCCAAGACACAGAAGCAGAAACCCCACATTCATAACCACAGGCTTTTTGAACGATTGAATTATCTCGCTAAAATCCTGGAAACAAGGCTGACTAAAACAGAAGATTAACAAACAAACAAACAAACAAAAAAAGCATCCACATTATGGAAGAAATGGCTGCAGCATACCTTGAAATAAGTCCCACTGAATTCAATAGGTCTTTAGATTCACACAAGAATATAGTGAAAATGTTTTTGCACCCAACCCATGAAGCGAATGCTTCTGAATATTCAGGTAGATACTTAATGTCAGTTGCAATTTAAGGTCTGAAACTGGCAGTCCAATTGGGGAGGCAAGAATGAGGAACCAAGATCAGGACTTACAACTGTTGTCACTAGGTAGGCAACCAGAAAAATAGAGAACCAGAAGTGGGAGCACAGGTAAGGTCAGAGAAGATGGGATGGTGCTCAGTCCAAAGAGCAGGAAATAGGAAACAAGAAAGGCAAGGAACTGATCATATCAAGGACAGCCAGCATAATACAAAACTGGACCTGAATACCTTTATTACTGGGCCAGTTCTGAGGAACCAGTAGTTTGCCTTGAGGGAGTGGTGACACTAAGATAAGAGAAGGAAGGCAAAGCTGAGTTTGCTGTCTCAAAGAAATAACTAAATGATTTCACCCCCCTTCTTCTTATTCTTTCATGTCCAGATCAAACTTTGGATTGCCAAAATGAAACTACTTTCTTGGCCCTGTTGTTGGCAAGAATTATGTCTTCATTGCTGCATGCTTCAGTTCCTTTGGTTTGATCTGTTGTTAGAAAGGTGATCCAGCATGGTTGCCACCCAGGGTATGCCCTATTGTATCCACAATCTTCCAGGAGGCTCTTTTTGTTTGCTCCATTCACCTCTCCTCTGCTCCATGAAGGCAACCAGACTGGCAACTCTATAGCTCTCTATTATGGCTGAGAGCTGCAGGCTAATTCAGGGTATGCAGCACATATTATTTAGCATGTGTATCAGGGATGCCCAAACTACAGGTTATGGGCCAGATTCGGCCCCTGATGCCAAATCATCCAGTCCGTGCCACCCTCGTTGCTCCCGGAAACGAAAGTAAAATGTGCCTGTATGGGTGTGTTTTACTTCCTCTTCTGGGAGCGACAAAGGCAGTATGGGCCAGATGATTTGCATCAGGGGCCTGATCTGGCCCATAGGTTGTAGTTTGGGCATCCCTGGTTGAAACAGAAAATGGCAGCCCAAAATCTATCTTATCCTGTTGCAAAACACAGATTGCAAGGCATATTTTATTTCTGCTTCTGGTGGGAGGCACCACGTGACCAGCCCATGACCCAAAAAGTTTGGCCACTTTTGATGTATATCTTGGTGTTTCAAGAAAGTGGAAAGGCCAGGACACCTAGTAAAAATGAGTGGGTTTTGCCACTGCTGACCCCAGTACCTGCCAACTGAGACAGTTGCCTCACTTTATGTGATGGTACAACCAGGCTTGTAGAAGAGTCACCTGCTAGTTTTTGCTTCATTCAATACTTTTAATATGCCGAAACCAGTAGGGTCATGGAGAAAAATATTTTTAAAGGGGCAGTAAATATGAAATTATAAAACAGACTCAAAGGCTATTTTAACAAACAAAGCCAAGTAGATTTACTTTCAATTTCAAAGAAGACTGTCAGTGTTCTGATGTCAATATCATTCTCTCTGTGCGTGAGCATAATATGCCTCTGTATGTCCATGAAGAATTGTCTTATCTTCTCTCAGTGTAATATGTTTTAGCTACTTAAATATTAATGGTTTTGGCAAAGGGATTAAAATTTAAGCAACAAATCTGAGAATGCGTGTAGATGTTTATTTCCCACAGTAAAACTAGATGAATGGTCTCCTGAGCATGGGAGGTTGACCATAGATATATATTATTTATTTGGACTGCTATTTATCATTAAGTTCCCTAAACCCATGAGATTGCTGAAAAAGTTAGACCACATGTACCCATCCTCTGCAATTCCACAACGTCTGGTCTTCATGGACAATTTACCAGGAATTTTTCATCTAATATTTAATAGAATTTTATTGTTGCGTACAAGAATTATTTTGTAATATTTGTTTTTCTTTATGTTGTACTGAATGATAGAAATGCTGCTCTTCATTGCATCTACCCACATTTTATTGAGTTTTTAAAATGCCTCTCACATTCTTTCTACCTGGAGTCCTTCAATCACTCAGGAGTATTCCAAATCCAAGCTCTTCCCATTGCATTTCAGGATCCTTTCTAATGGCTGTTTGATCATTTGTTGCTAATTCCTTGTTAGGAATATTAGCTTTTATTGATACAGAGAACTATCTCTTAGCAATATGATAGAAATTAAATAAAACAAAAAAGACAAAAAAAGTTGTGGCACCTTAAAGTCTAACTCCTGTATTTAAATGTGAGCTTTTGTAGATCAAGTCCACTTCATCAGACATAAGAGTAAAACTTCATGACATCAAATTATACACAGGGGCTTAGTGGTTAAGATGCTGAACTTTGCAACTGGCAGGTCGGCAGTTTGAGACCTGAGTGCTGTATGACAGAGTGAGCTTGCATCTCTGTCCCAGCTCCTGCCAACCTAGCATTTCAAAAGCAAGACATTGGAAGTAGATAAATAGATACCACTTTGGTAGAAACACTTCCTCCACTTTTCTATCAATCTTCACTGGAAAACTTTTTAAAGTTTTCCAGTGAAGTTTTCCAAGACCTCCCTGCCGCCAACGCACCTGTGTCGGGGCCAGCCCTTCCCAGCCCGGGAAGGGATAAAGGCGGCTTGAATCACCTATACTGTGTGGAATGGCCATGGCTATAACATCCCCCGCCACAGCCACCGTGTCCACCAACAGACTCTCTCCAGCCAGTCGAGCTGGGGAATGGGAGGCAGTTGCGTGGGCTGGCTGGCTGGCCAAAGATTGCCACTGCTGCCACCACAGCTGTTCCACGGCCAGCCCCCTCCCTGCTGGGAAGAGATAAGGACTCTCTTGACTCTCCTTACTGTACCGTATTTTCTTTGCTAGTGTATTTTTGCTTTTTTGTATTGTATAACTGTGCTAGTATGTGGTAATAGTTCTTCTCAGCAGGCGGGAGTTGATTTTTTTATATGCATTTTCATTTTTATGTTAGATTTACTGACTGTATATGCTTATGTTGTATTTATTTGATATTGTAATATATGATGCCCGTGTTATGTTAGCCGCTCTGAGTTGCTTCGGCAAGTAGAGCGGCATATAAGTCTAAATATAATAATAATAATAATAATAATAAATATCCTATTTCCATAATTGGAGATACATCTGAGGCCAATTTTCCTTTCAATTTCTTCCAGACCTCCATTATTGTATTCATCATTTTATTCTTAACACTAATTTTTAATCTTTCCCTATCTAAAAAATTTCTTTACCTACCCCTCTTAATTCTTTCATCTCATTTTCTTCCCATATTACCTCCTCTTTAATTAATTTTTTAAACCATATTTTTAAATTGAAATGCTCTATAATAATTTTTAACATTCGGTAATCCTAGCCCACCTTCTTTCTGGGATAAGTACCATATTTTTTGTTATATTCTTGGTCTTTTCCCTCCATTACAAAAGTTGTACAACAAATTCTGAAATACCATTACAGTATTTCCTTTTCCTTAAATTGAATCTTCAGGGCATCACACAAAAAATTAATTTTTGATAATAATTTCATTTTACATAATACAACCCTGCCAAACCGAGATAAACCCAACTTTTTATATTGTTGTATTTTGTCTTTAATTTCCTTTCCTTGTCTTTCATAATTCAATTTCTTAAATTCATCAAACTTATTTGAAATATTTATCCCCAGATATCTCAAACTATCTTTAATTTGAACATTATATTTATCTTTTTCCTCTTTCTGCTCATCTTTTTCTATATTACAAAATATTATTTCAGATTTATCCCAATTTATTTTTAATCCTGTCACTTCCTCAAACTCATTAAGATGTGTTTGTACCCTTTCTAATAATTCCTTAGGATTTTTCAATATTACCAATGTGTCATCTGCATACAAACTAATTTTATTGCCTTCTATTCCCTCAATGCTTCTATCATCCCTTATGGCATTCACCAATAATTCCATAGCCACAATAAATAATATTGGTGATAATGGATCTACTTTTCTTGTTCCTGCTTTAAGCTGAATATCTTCTGTAAAAGCATCATTCACCCTCACTTTGGCAGAACCATGTTGATATAATTGTTCAATTATTTTTCAAAACTTTATTCCGAAACCATAGTTCTCAACTATCTCATTTATTGTAACCCAGTGAAATGAATTGAATGCTTTAAAAATATCTAAAGACAAAAGTCCAACCTTCTCTTTATTTTGTTCTGCTATATACATTAGGTCCACAACCCTCCTTGTTAAGTCTGCCATGTGTCTCCCTTTCAAAAAGCCTGCCCGATCTTTATTTATATAGCTAGTCATAAAACCATTCAGTCTATTTGCCATTATTGCTGTAAATATTTTGGTGTTTTGATTTATTAAAGAAATTGGTCTATATGCATCAATTTTCTTCATATCTTTCCCAGGTTTAGGAATTAAAGCTATTACGAACCTATACCATGAAGTTGGCATTCGTTCCCCATCTAAAATATAATTAAACAACTTCAAGAGTTTTGGAAACACAATGACTCCAACATTTTAACCGCCCTGGCCAGGTGGAAGTCCAGGGGTGGAACGGCAGGCATCCTCAGGCTCTGGGTCGGCCATGCTTCTTCCGTTTCTCTTCAAATCAGGGAAAACGGAGAAACAACGTTGGGGTTGGTTGGTCAAAGGTCATGGAAAGTCACGTTCCCCCCCCAAAAAAAGTAGCCTATTTTAGGTCATGTGGTTTTTGAAAGGCCCCATAATAAGACCCTGTTCAACCTCTTGGATTTCTCAGTGCCTTTTGATACCATCATCCACAGTATCTTATTGTATAGGACAGCAGGGTTAGGAATTGAGGGGTCAGTTATAAACTGGCTCTGAACCTTCTTCACTGAAGGGGTTTAACCAGACTTTGAAGTATACTGCAAAGGGATTTGGCAGGAAAACTTATTGTACTCAGACATGTTTATGTACTGGTAATGTACTATTTTGCCATATTAAATGCAAAATGTTGCAAATGTTGCTAATACTTTCTTACTTCAAAAATATATTGTTAATTTAGTTTGCCAGTGTATTTTGAATTAGAGTTTCACTATATGTTTGTATTCTTATGGCTTTGGTATTATGGCAAAATATGTTTCTTTTTTTTTTTTAATTTTTTTAAATTTTTTATTTAGGTATTTAAAAAGAAAGTACAAAAATACAAAAATACAGATAAAGACATTGTAAAAATATAAAAGCTTATAAAGGTCATGTAACATAATTTATACACATTATTGTTACACTCTCCTCTTTTCTTGATACATGATCTTCTTCTCATTCATTTGTATTACACCATTAAAAATCACCCTTGTGCTATATACAAAGTCCAGGGGGTTCTATACTTTTCACACTTTCCAAAAGTCATTATGATCTTTTGCAGGGAGTATGCCCTTTTTTTCTTTTAAAGTATATTTTATAAATGGTTCCCAGATCCTCCAGAATTTATTATTGTTAACTTTTCCTTTTCTGTAGTTAATTTCCCAAGTAAGCTTTTCATTTAAAGCTAAATCCCACATTTGCGTATACCAATCCTGTAAACTTATTTGTTCATTACTTTTCCATTTTTTGGCAATACCTAGTCTTGCGACCGTCAGCATTATAGCCAGTAACTCTTTATTGTCTTTATTCATATCCTGATCATCTATGTCTGTTAGCAAGATAGTTTCTGACCCCAATTTGATCTGTATATCTAATATATTCTGTATTTCCTTTTTTATTCCTTCCCAGTAATTTTTAAGTACCTCACAACTACACCACATATGTTCGTATGTTCCTTTTGTTTTCCTACACCTCCAACATATTTCACTCATATTACTGTACATTTTGTGTAGGCCAACTGGGGTCCTATACCATCTCCATACCAACTTATAATTGTGCTCTTTTACTCTAACAGACATAGTTCTCATTATCTTTCTTTTCCACATTTTCTGCCATTTTGTTGCTGTTATCCTTATATCTAGTTCTTGTTCCCAACTTTCTCTCAACACCTCTTGTATGTTTTGACTTTTATTCAAAATTTTATAAACCTTACTAACTATTCCTTTAATCCCCATTTCTCTATTTCTAACTTTGGCCAAAAGTGTCTCGAACTCCGTACATTCTCTATCTAAACCACTTTCCCGTGTAAATTTCTTATTCCAATTGTTTATCTGGAGGGTCTTGAACCAGTCCAATTGAAGTTGCAAATACAGCATATGTCTTTTCTCTTGATCTTTGCAAGCAGTGACCCAATCTTTTAATAATAGTACTTTATTTTCCACCAATATATCTCTGATCTTTGTATCTATTTTTATCGGAAAATCTTGAAAATCTTCCACTTCTAAAATAGGCGAGGTTCCCAAAGTAAGCTCTTTCCTCACTTTATTCCAAGCTTCAATTGTTGATTTTAACATCAGAACTTGAGCCGTCTTTTTTCCTTTTTCTTTTCCCTCACATAAAAATTGTGCCTTACCCACCTTTGATAAATCTTTCCTTTCAAATCTTTCCCAGACTGTTTCTTCCCTGTTTAAGATTTTTATAACATTTCTTATTTGAAAGGCTCTATAATATTTTATAACATCTGGAATTCCTAATCCGCCCTCTTTTTGCGGAGCGTACCATAAAGACTTAGTTATTCTGGCTCCTCTATTCCCATTACAATATCGATTAATCATGTTTTGATACTCGTTCAGCTCTTTATCGGTGTGTTTTAATGGCAAAGCATCAAATAGAAAGTTCAATTTGGGTAGTAGCATCATCTTACATATTGCTATTCTTCCGAACCATGACAGATTTAATTTACTATATTTTGCTATTCTCTCCTTTATTTCCTTCTTTTGTCTGTCATAGTTCATACTTTTAAGTTCCCCAATTTTGCATGATAACATTACTCCCAGATATCTCATTTTTTGTGTAATTTGTATGTTATAATTTCTCTTTATTAGTTCTTCATCTTCTTTCTTCCCATTAATTAAAATCATTTCTGTTTTATCCCAGTTAACTTTCAAACCCGTGGCTTCCTCAAAATCTTTCAAATGTTTATTAATCTTGACTAAACTTTCCCCTGGATCAGTGATGGGATGTCACCGGTTCCAGACGGTTCCCTGGAACCGGTAAGAACAATTTCGGAGGGTTCTCCGAGAGGGTAAGTCCATTTTTAAGGCGTCCGGTTCCGGACGCCTGAAAAAAAGAAAATTTTTTTTTAAAATTGGAGTCAAAATGGCTCCAATTCAGTGCGCATGCGCAGAAGTCAATCTGACGCATGCGTGCTGCAATTTTAAATTGCGCATGCGTCAGATTCTGTTTCTGCGCATGCGCACTTGTTTTTGCCGGAGCCGGACCATTTTGAACTGGCTCTGGCAGTGGCGGAGGGCTTAGGAGGAGGAGCCGTGCCTAGCCGGGCGGCCCAGCGCTCCCGGCCGCAACTCTCCACGGGCAGCTCGGGGCCGCCCGGCTAGGCGCGCCGCGGGGCGCCGAGGGTCGGGGCCGCCCATGGAGCGTTGCGGCCGGGAGCGTGGGCCACCCGGCTAGGCGCGCCGCGGAGCGCCGAGGGTCGGGGCCGCCCATGGAGCGTTGCGGCTGGGAGCGTCAGTGGCGTCGCGCAGTCTTCAGCCGCCGGGGGCGAAGAACAAACTCGCCGCCCCCCCCCAGCTCGCCGCTGCCGCCGCCCCCTCCCCCCGACCCAGGCAGAAGGCGCCCCCCAGGCAGAAGGCGATCGCTCGCGCGCGCGACCCGTCCGCTCGCGTGCGCGACCGCGCAACCCGTCCTCTCGCTCACTGGCAGTGGCTTTCAGGGGGCGCGGCAAACTGTCCCCTCCCCACCCTTTTGCTGGCGAGAGCCCGGCTTGCGTTTCGCCGCTTCCAGGCGAGGAGGAGAAAAAGTGTTTTTATTTTAAGCGGACAATTCAAGGAGGGGCCCGGCTGGCCGTCGGGGGCTGTCCTGGCGGCGGCCCACGTGCGCGCGCACGCTGCCCACCTCCTCCTGCCCAGCCAGCCACCAGGGGCTCCCCGCCACGGCGCCACCCACCCCCGACGAGCGCCCCGTCTCACGGCAAGTTGGGTGGGTGAGTGGGCGGGCAGAGGCGAGCAGCGTGCGCGCGCACACGGGCCGCCGCCAGGACAGCCCCCGATGGCCAGCCGGGCGGGCGGACGGGCTCCTCCTTGAATTGTCCACCTTTAAAAAAACCCTTTTTCTCCTCCTCGCCTGCAAGCGGCGAAGCGCACGTGGGGCGCTCACCAGCAAAAGGGTGGGGAGGGGACATTTTGCCGCCCCCTGAAAGCCGCTGCCCGGGGCATTTGCCCCCCCCCCACGCTACGCCACTGGGGAGCGTGGGCCGCCCGGCTAGGCGCGCCGCGGAGCGCCGAGGGTCGGCGCCGCCCATGGAGCGTTGTGGCCGGGAGCGTGGGCCGCCCGGCTAGGCGCGGCGCCGGGCACCAAGGCTGGGGGCCAGCCCCAACGGTCCCCATTGTAAGTGGGGTTTGTGTTTGGGGTGGGTGGGTGTTTGGGTGTATTTTTATTTAATTATTATTTTATTTATTTATTTTATTAACGGTTTTGTGGGGGGGGGGTTGAGGGGTGTGTGTGTGTGTGTGTGTGTTTTATTTTTATTTTATTTATTTTATTTTTGGCCCCGCCTACAACGTCATGATGTCATGACGTTGGCTCCACCCATGACGTCATGACGTTAGCTCCGCCCCCACTGTGATGACGTCAGGGTGGGGTATAAAATTTTTTATCATCCCATCACTGCCCTGGATGCTTCACCATCAGCAATGTATCATCTGCATAGAGATTTACTTTGGTTCCTTCTATCCCTACTATTCCTTTATCTTGTCGAATTGCGTTTGCTAAGAATTCCATAGCCAATATAAACAACGATGGCGACAAAGGGCAACCCTGCCTCGTACCCGCCTCTAGCCTTATATCGCTTGTGTAACTGTCATTAAATTTGACTCTTGCTGTGCCTTTTTTATACAGTTCTCCAATAACACCTTGATATTTTCCCCCAAATCCATATAATTTAATCATCTCGTGAATCGTTGTCCATTGTAATGAGTCAAATGCCTTAAATATATCTAATGCTAGAAACCCTACTTTTTCCTTTCTTTTTTCCATTATATCTAGAATATCCACTGCTCTTCTTATAAGGTCTGCCATATGTCTATTTTTCACAAACCCAGCTTGATCCTCGTTGATATAATTGGCCATGAAACCGTTCAATCTATTTGCTAAAATCGTAGTAAAGATTTTTGCATCCTGATTGATCAGAGATATAGGTCTATAAGATTCAATTTTTTCTAAATTTTTGCCCGGCTTGGGAATCAATACAATTATCGATCTATTCCAGGAATCTGGAGTCGCATCTCCCTCTAGAATCCCATTATATAACCTATGTAGTCTCGGGACAATCCACGGCATAAAATCTTTGTAAAATTCCGCAGGCAACCCATCTTCCCCAGGTGCTTTCTCCTTTTTCAATTTTTTTTATTACTTCTTCAATTTCCCCAATCGAAATTGCTTCATCCATTTTATTCCTATGTTCCTCTGTAACCTTCTTAATTTGCTGCTGGTCAAAATATTCTCGCAGTCTATTTAAATTTACCTCCTTTTTTGAATACAGCTTTTTATAAAAGGTTTCGATCAATTCTGCCTTCTCTCTCTTTTTATTACATCTTTTCCCGTTCTTATCTACCAGTACGCCTACTTGCCCTTTATTTTTTTGTCCCTTACTGCTTTTGCCAATAACCTAGAGTTTTTATTACCGTATTCAAAGTATTCCCTTTTAAGAAAAATCAGATCTTTCTTTACTTTTTCAATATCTTTCCCATCCAATTCTTTCTTAATTTTTTTAATCTCTTGAAGTATTCTCTGATCCTTCTTTTTAGCATATTCGATGTGGAGATATTTTAACTGCCCTTCCAATTCCTGGTTCCTGATTCTAATTTGCCTATTCCTGTTACTTTTTAATTTTATTGATTCCCCTCTAAAAATTGCCTTCATTGTGTCCCAGACTCCTCCTCCACTGATCTCATTATTTTCATTAAATTTCCAGCTTTCCTCCCATTTCTCCATTATTTGTTTCCTTGTTAATTCCTTCCCGTATAGCTTCCCGTCGTATCTCCAAATATATCCACTTTTTTCACCTTCTTCAAGACTTATATCTACTATCATTTTTGCATGGTCGGATTCTCTAAATATTCCAATCTTAGTGTCCTCAATTTTTTTAACTAACTCTTCTGTTACAAAAACGTAATCTATTCTCGAGTACATATCATGCACATGTGAATAATATGTATATTCTCTTTCTTGGGCTTTCTTGAGCATTTGACTGCAAAATATGTTTCTTAGAGTAGATAAATGAAGGCTTTGCTTAGGATTTATTGATTAGATTCTCTAGGCTATAATATCCAGCTACCCACTCTCTTATCGATCTTGAATGTTGTTAGTAATCACAAACCTCAAGGTCAGAGCAATTCTATTTAGTTCCATAAAACATTTGTGCTGTATTCAGATATTTTACTGGCACATTCTGTCATTGCAGAAAACCAAAACTTAAATTAATTAAGAGGCAGGTAATTTGAATTCCAGAGATTAACCAGGACTTCAACAGAATCTCCAACTGAGGTGACAGAAAACTCCCCAAGAGTTAACAAGAAACCACGTGGATCCATCAGTCTCATCGGGCAAATAATCTTAATTGCTCCTCCACATCTGCATATGCTGAGTTCCAATGAATCTAAACCCCAACAGATAATGTTCTGTCCTTGACAAGGGAACAGCAGAAAGTTCCTCTACACCTAGATTTCCTACATTTACCCCTGTGCACAAAACTAGGTCTATAGTGTGGTTGGGAGAAATTAGGAGAGTGGTGTGTTCATTAGGTTTTTCAGTAATATGGTTCAGAAAGAGATCAGAAAGAGGGTGGTTTTAGGGGCTGAGGGATCAATCTGTGGGAAACTGAAGAGAGGAAGCAAAGAAAGATTTGAAATGGAAAAAATACTAAACATGGCAACGCCACCCATTTTTGAAAAAAATTCAAAATGCTAGTTTTGACCTGCAAGGCCCTAAATGGCTTGGGTCCAAGCTATCCGAAAGATTGCATCATCTCCTTTTATGAGCCTGTGCTGGAATAGGATAATTGAAAACTAATACAGTACTTGGGAATTGGTAAAATGTCTATAAAAACCTCTTTTAAAAAGGACGTATGTTAATTGTTTCTTAAAAATAAGTAAAGATGGAGCCAGATCAACAGGAAAAGAGTTCCATTTCAGAGCCTTTCTGGATAATCTTGGGGTTGGCACTTGGAGCTGTGCCATCTGGGAGGAATGGATGATGTGGGGTGATATTATGAGGGGAAGACATTCCGCTAGGTAGGAAGGTGCTAAACCATTTAGGCCAGGCCTTAAATATTACACACTGACACCTTGTATATGATATGGAAATAAGAGCCTGACGATGTCAATTGTCCACAAAAACAGCTTTGGAGTGTCATGTGTCTGGCTAGAGAACAATAATTCCCAATTGGGGGTGGGGGGAACGGGACACCTTATAATGCACCATGAAAAGTCTGTGGATACAATACCATCAAGATAGCACCAACGGTTGTGTGTACACTTGTTTAGCTCCCTTTATAAAATATAGTCTCCAGTGTTTAGGTTGCATGATAAGCTTTCTTAGAACTGAACTACATTTTAATCTATAAATTAACTGGTCCATAGCAGAGGGGATTTCTGAGGTATTATGTGTGATTGTGGCAACAGGAGCTTTTCTCACCTGTAATCTGTAAACCATCTTGATTAGTTTTGTTATTGCTCTTCAGTCCATAAAGACATTCTTCCTTTGACAGTCTGCCTCTTCCACATATCTTTGAAAACTAAGGTGATTTCAGTCCATAACACTCTTGAGTCAAAGGCATTAGTGTTTCCATAGTATGGCTCCTATTTGGAGAGACAGGGCCAGAAGGTGGTGCTGTGGGACCACAGCTAGGCTCTGTGCTGCTTATGCTATGGAATCCTTCAGGAATGCTGTAGCTCAAGGATGTTCAAACTACGGCCTGGGGGCCAGATCCGGCTCCCGACACAAATTCATCCAGCTCACGTCACCCTCGTCTCTCCCAGAAGTGAAAGTAAAACACGTCCCGGGGCATTGTTTGGGCACCCCTGAACCATGTGACTGGCCCACGGCCCGAAAAGTTTGGGCACCCCTGCTGTAGCTATTATCTTGTCTCCCATTGTCTGCCAGCTTACCTGCCTCTCTGTCTGTTTCTCATAACAGCTGAATATACTGCTCAAAGAGAGTTTTTTTTAAACTGTTTTTCATCTGATTCATCTGAAGCAGTGCAAGCACTGAACCAGCGCCTGAAATTGGTAGTGAGTGGGTGAGAGTGCTAAATTTGGAAATTTTAATAAAAAGTATGCAGAGCCCCTTGTAAAATCACAAAAGTAGATTTTACTTTTCTAATCAAATAAAAGTCAGACACAACCTAACGGAAACAATAATATCTGAGACTTCCCTGCCTGCTTTACTAGAGGAATTACCAGGAATTTATGAAGTATTAAAGTGTTGCATAGGTTCTCACATATTATGATTGGGTCCTTTTATGGTAGAGGATACAGATAATTTGCTGCTCCTGTCCTGTTTAATATATATTTAGCTATTTTACTACTCTAGGCTCTAAAAGCAATAGTTCTTCTACTATAGCAACATATCTTGCAGTAACTTACTTTTATATTGTAATTGTATTTCAGTTTCATTTTGGGATTAGCTGAATTGTTCTACTAGATAGGGAACATTTCACTCTTCAGCTATTTTAGATGTAAACTCCCCAAAGCCCCAGTCATTGGTAAGGAAAAGATAAAAGGATTTGGCTGTAGTTTACTTTCAGATCCTATCCAACAGAATAAGGGTGCCAGTTCTCATTACCATTTCAGCATGCAATAATTTCAGAAAGTAACTGGTACTGCTGATATTCAGCAACTTTATCTTTTGTTAATTTGATTGTTGGTGACTGCTAGCATCCTGACTGGAATATTTTGGGAGTTGTAGTCTAAAAAGATGACTTTTTCATTTCAGACTTGCATTGGACCTGGTGGGAGATAACTGAAGACAAAAGGACAAAATGGTTGAGAAAAAGCCAAGGCTGTGATATGGATGAATGGGGAAATCATGTTATTTCCTTGTTAGGAGACCATACAATCTAGTGAATTAACTGTTGAATATGTTTAATCTCCTTCTTGGCTATGAATCATGAAGAATGATTCTTCCATGCTTTCAGAAGGGAGAAGAACACTTAATGCCAAAATATGGAGGTGCAACACAATTCTGACTGTGTTTATTCAGACATAAATGCTACTGAGTTCATTTGAACTCACATGCAGTGGGTATGCTTAGATTTAAAGCCTTCTGGAGGAAAGCACAAACAGAATATAGTCCAGAGTTTTTCTAAGATCTAAAATCTTTTTTGGACCTTATTGTTCCTTATGAGAATTACTGAGTAAAAACAATGTTGTTTATGTATGAGTTACATTATATGTATAAAACAATCAGGGAATTAAATTGGAGTCTGAAAAGGCAGAGACATCATAGGAATTAAATTAGTGTTGAGAGCACTAACTAACATATGTAATGGAAATGTCTGGTTACACAGCTGTCACAATGAGCTCCATATGGTGAATCTTTTATATCTATGTGCAGAGTTTCCTGTTTAACTTGCTACAAGAAGTTGCTATGGTATATTGAAATCAAATTCTTTACAGGATTTGTCTGCTTTTGTAATGTTTCCTTAAATCTAAACAAAATCCTGCCTTATTTAGAATGAAGTCCTATACTATGTCTACTCAGAAGAGAAACTCACTCGTGGGGCTTATTACCACGTCTAAGATTTCAGATTGATTATTCAATGTTAATCTTATAATACCTCCACTAGTTGAGAGCCTTATTGAGGTGTAAGGGCTTGAGCGGTCTAACTAGGTACTATTGCCCATCTCTTGTCAATGATGTTAGGCCAGGACTAAAACTCACCAACGCATCTTCTGTCGGATCCCTTGGACAAAGTGAAAGCAGAAGGCCCATGTATTGATCCACCTAGCCAGCAGGTGATGTGATAGCCAAATGGCTAAAAGACCTGCATGCAAGTGGACTTGATTTCTCAAGTCCATTTGCATGTGCAGAATGTTGCCATGGAGATGCCTACCAATGGACTGACTCCTCGCTGAATAACGACTCCAAGGTAATCTTATAATAATTAAACTGCTTGTGCATCAGTTGTTGAACTCTTATCCAGTTCAGTGATAGGTGGAATCAGCTCAGTCCAAGAATGCTGCCAGTCTTCAGTAATGGACTGGATGGGTGACAATAAACTAAAACTGAAGCTAAACAAAATGGGAGATCCTACTCTGGCCAAGAGTGCCTTCTATGCACTATGGTTGATTGCTCAGTTGCACCCCTACCTGGATAAGAAAGCAAAAGTTGTTCATGTATTGGTATTCTCATAATAATAAAATAGACTACTGTTAATCTGTCTATGTAGAGCTGCCCAGGTCCAAAATTTGATGATGAGGCTGATCACTGGAACTAATAAATTTCAACACATATACCCAGTCTTGGCATACTGGCATTGGTTTGGTGTTAGTTTCCATGCTCTATTCAAGGTACTGGCAATGACTTAGAAAAGTTGCAATAGATTAGGATCTCAATATTTGTAAGAATGTCTTTCTCAGAAATCAATTATCCATCCTACTAAATCCTTTCAATCCATGCTACAGAGAGGGAAGCCAAAAAGGTGAATATGAGGAATCATGACTTTTCAATTATGTCCCCAGACTCTGGAATAAATAATGATGGAGATATGCCAGACTTCCTTCCTCTTTGAATTTAGAAGGATAATTTTTAAAACTGCCTTTATTTATTGGATCACCTGAGTGTTGTCAATAACTTTCTCATGCTCCCAACAATTTTTGATTTTTCATTGAGTTATTTATAAATTATGGTTATAATTGTTGATTGCTGTATTGCTGTTTTGTTTTAACTTTGTGTAAACCACCCAGAATGTGCTTGTGGTAACGGGGTATTATATAAATCAGATAAATAATAAATAATAATAATTCTATACATTCCCTGGTCTTAGGAAATACTGAGCCATAACTCCTTAAAGGTTTCTTCACTGCTTGGAAGAATCTAGAGTTACTAAATACTTTTGTAACATTTATGCTGCACAAGATCTGAACTAGCTCTAAGCACTGTGGGTGATATATTAGTATAATATACAATAAGAGAAAAGGCAAGCTCCACCTTTGCAAAAATGTGACATTTGTTATGCAGTAGAGATATAACCCTTGCTTTAAAGATCTGAATAGTGAGATGTTACGTATTCCCAGTGTTGCTATATGGAGTTGAAGCTTGGACATTGATGAAGGCATCTGAGAAGAGAATCAAAGCTTTTTAAATGTGGATGTACAGATGGCTGCTGAAATCATGGGTTGGCCATGTGACTAATGTAGAAGTATTGTGCCAGATGGATAAAAAAAGGAACTCTTTAAGATCATTAAACAAAGAAAACTCCAATATCTTGCCATATCATGAGGAGCAACATAAAGTATAGAATACTTCAACTGCTCTGCTTTCAAGTCCTAGGTTGGCTGAAGAATCTGAGAGACTGGTATGACATGTCCTCAAAAGAACTATTCCAAGGAGTTAAAAACAAAATGATAGCCATTATCTGGAATGGATACGTCACCTGAAGAAGAAGAAGAAGAAGAAGAAGAAGAAGAAGAAGAAGAAGAAGAAGAAGAAGAAGAAGAAGAAGAAGAAGAAGAAGAAGAAGAAGAAGAAGAAGAAGAAGAAGAAGAAGAAGAAGAAGAAGAAGACAATAATCTATAGTATAATTGCTATTGTTATTAACATGTGATCTCACTTCTTATTCTTTTAGCTCTATTCACAGCCTTTGATGTGGGATGATGGAATTTGTAGTCCAACAGCATCTAGCGAATCACAAGTTGCCCGCTCCTAACATACAGATTGAAGCATTTTCTGTCAGGAACATTTTAAATTATGTTTGGAATAATTAAGAAATAGGCTTGGATAGAAGGTTTCTGTGAAAAGAATTAAACACATGGAATATTCCTGATGGAAAAAGTGTAAGCAGGGAATTTTGGCTGATTTCTCTTTTCAAAGCAATCACTGTGCACTCTGAAAGTCTCCTTGAGAAGAACTTGATCAGCAAAAATGGCCTCTCCCCTCACCCCCCTGCAGTAGGGCCTCCTCTGGAGAGCACTTCTCTCCTTGGAAGGAAGGAACCCTTCTTTTTGCAAAGGGACAATTCTGAATCCATGTCTTGGACTTAAAGTTGTCAGCAGAGTAGCTCCTGTGAGACACGACACTGCACAACTAATTTCATTGTCCTCCCTATGTTGGAGGAGTTGGGAAAAGAATAGCCTTTAGCCGTACAAAGTCCAGGGAGACAAGAAGAATGTTAAGCCTAGCCAGACAGGATACAAATGTGTTCAGTAGAGGTTCTATCATGGCCTACTGGGCTTTTCCCCACCTCTATTTTTATTTGTTCTTTCTGCAAACTTCACCTATAGTACAGTTTTGCTTCAATTAGAATTGTTTTAAATGAAAAATCTGTTTTGCTTTGCAACAGACAACCAGTGAGACACTGATGCTCAGTGTGGGAAGTGATGATTCTGTATTTTTTATTTATTAATCAAATTTATATTCCGCCCTACTTGCACAGGCGACTCAGGGCGGAGCATAACCAGCATGTAATAGACCACTAAAAACACTAAAAGAACAAAATAAAAATTAAAACCAATTAAAAAACAACCTCTCATTCCCTAGACTGAAAAAACCCAAATAAAAGGAATGGGGGTAGGAATGGGGGTAGGAATAGGAGGGTAGATGAAGGAAGTTAAATAAGCCAGTGTGGGATGTGTGTGTCAATAAACCATCACTACACCACACCATTCCTGCCAGCCAGGTTTTCAGGCCCTTTCTAAAAACCAGTAACCATGTCTGGAGGCGCAACTCCAGAGGCAGGCGGTTCCACAAGGCCGGGGCGAACTGGGAGAAGGGCCTCTTTCTCGTGTCAGGGAGTCGAGCCTCTCTGGCAGGTGGTACAACTAAGGCACCTCTCCGGTCCGCTCTAGTGACATGGACAGATACCCCTGGGGAGATGCGGTCTCTCAAGTAACCTGGCCCACTACCATATAGGGCTGTAGTGTAGTATAACTTCTCAGCATTGATAATGGAATATTACTGCATTCTGTGTTACCTATTGTTTCAAGACAAGTGACTTGTGGCCTATGATTTAGTATGTGCACCAGATATTAGAATTTAAATTCAGATACAGCTTTTGTGTTTAATGAAAGATGGGCAAGAACTCCTAAATAAGAGATTAAACTGGTCTTTGTATCAATGGCTTTAAAGAAAACAGCGGCGATGGTGGCAATGTGCTGTCGGGTCATTTCCAAATATATAGTGACCCTTGCCAGTGTTTTGTGGGTATAAAGTATTCAGAAGTAGTTACTATTCTCTTCTTCTGAGGGTGCCCTGGGACTATGCAGCTTGCCCAAGGCTACAAAACCTGCCTCTTTTCACCGAAAGCATAGGGAGGAATCAAACTCCTGGCTCTACAGTCAAGTAGTCCAGGTGACTGATCTGTCCAGCCACACTAGATAATAACCATATCTTTTTCCTTGTTACAACTTTTTATTGGCTTATTTGGTATGGGATCAAATCTATTTTGGTTGTAATTAGGGGGCTTGGGATGTGTGTCTAGTTACTACTTATGTGGCCACATGGATCTCACTTCCTATCATACCTTGATTTAACCCAGCAAGCAGATTGGGTTTGGTGAATATATCAAGGAGCATACATCAGATGCCAAGATCCAAGGTCCCTTCCAGTACCAAGACTCTTCAGCTGTAACTAATAAAGCTTGCATTTTTTTCTCATTCTCTAGGCACTTGATTGTATCCTTCCTGCCATTGGGTTGCAAATCCACATGTCAAGTGTTTTTTTCTTTTAACAGTAGCCTGTGTTAAAGCAAATACTGTAATGCCATGCTTTCACAAGAATGGGTCAACAAATGGCATATATAAAAAAAAGCCTGTACCATGCCTGGAAAAGGTTAATATCAGGAGAAAGATAGTCAGTGATGGCAGTGTTGATGCTGCTGAGGACTCCTAGTTAGTACTCAAGCAGATCATTAGCTCCCTAGCTTAGGACCACTTTCTTTGCCTATTTTAATACTGGCTATGAATGGCCCTGCTGGCAGCCATGCTTCCACTGTAGCAATGGCATCAAACAAGAATCCAAGAGAGTTGCATAGCTTGGAGTAACTTAGAGACCTTCTAGATAACAAAGCAAAGCAAACACACTTATATACTACCCCATAATGCTTAGTGCACTGGTTAATTAGCCTTTTGCCCCCAACATGCTGGGTACTCATTTTACCAACCTGGGAAAGATAGAAGGCAGAGTCAACCTTGATCCCTGGTCAAGTTTCAAATTCACAACCTTTTGGTTACAGTATAGCAGTTTAACCCCTGTGCCATCAGGTCTGTTGTTGTTGTTGTTGTTGTTGTTGTTGTTGTTGTTGTTGTTGTTGTTGTTGTTGTTGTTGTTGTTGTTGTTGTTCAGTTGCACAGTTGATTCCGACCCTTTGTGACCCTATGGACCATTGCCTGCCAGGCACCTCTGTCCTCCACCTTCTTCCTCAGCCCGCCCAGCTTTGTGTCCATTGCATCTACAATACCATCTAGCCATCTCATTTTTGGCTGCCTCCTCCTTCTTTGGCCCTCCACCTTTCCCAGCATTAAGGCTTTCTCAAGTGAATCCTCTCTTCTCATTTGATATCCAAAGTACTTTAGCTTCATTTTTACTATTTGACCTTCTAAGGAGCAGTCAGGATTGATTTCTTTTAGGATTGACTTATTTGTTCTCCTCGCTGTCCAGGGGACTCTCAAAATTCTTCTCCAACACCACATTTCAAAGGCATCTACAGTACTGTATTCTTCTGCGCTTGGCTTTCCTAATGGTCCAGCTCTCACAAACATACATTACCACGAGGAATACCATTGCTTTGACTATGTGAATTTTTGTTTGCAAGGTGATGTTTCTACTTTTAACTATGTTCCCCCAGTTTCTCATAACTTGTCTCCCAAGCATCAGTTACCTTTTTATTTCATGGCTGCAATCTCCATCTGCAGTGATCTTGGATCCTAAGAAAGTAAAGTCTGTCACTGCTTCTACTTCTTCCCCATCTATTTTCCAGGGGCTGATAGGGCTTGTTGCCATTATTTTGGTTTTCTTGATGTCTCAAGCCAGCTTTTGCACTCTCTTCTTTCAACCTAAGCTGCAGCTTCTTTAGGTCTTCCTCATTTTCTGCCATTTGGGTAGTATCATCTGCATATCTCAAGTTGTTGATGTTTCTCCCAGCAATTTTGATCCCAACTTGTGATTCATCCAACCCTCCATTGTGCATTATGTGCTCTGTGTATAAGTTGAATAAGCAGGGTGACAAAATGCAGCCTTTTCTTACTCCTTTTCCTATTCCAAACCACTCCGTCATTCCGTATTCTGTCCTAACTGTTGCTTCTTGACTCTTGTACAGATTTCTCATGAGGCATATAACATTAGGAAATTCTTAATTGCTTCATTGCTGAGTTGGTTGCTCAGAAATGATTTAAAATGTTTTGTTTACTTAATCAGTGCCCAGGGAAGTAGCCCTGTGTTATTATTTTGTTTTAGGACACTTTTTTTAAAAGCATGTGTTTTACTCCCTTTTCTTTAATGTATAATAAAGCTTAATAACTTTCTCAGACTGCTCAGTGCATTATCTGCTCTACATGGACCAGAGATTTCCCTGGCTAGCAAATGGAGCAAAACATTTAGTGCTTGGGCTTGTACACTGAGTTTTCTGGCCAAAGGGAGGAAAACATATTCTTCACAACAGAAATCTTGAGAGACAGAAACAAAGAAGGAAACGGTAATAATAAAAAAGGTCTACTTGCAGTAATTACTCAATAAGTGAGGCCCTTGGTCACCTTGCAAAGATGGAGCTGAGGGAAAACTGTTGTACATGCCAAGAAATCCTAACACCATATAATGCACATTCTCAAAGCCATTTAAACGTTTTTATAAAACTCTTAATCTTAAAGAAGCTACTATGTTGGCTAGCCTCAGTATCTAACCCTGGGGTTCCCAACCTATGGCCCATGGGCCAGCCCCAGCCCATGGCACCATTACATGTGGCCCTCTGCTGCCACACACAGAAATGGAAGTGGACATGTTTATGATAGCCGTAAAATGTGCACTCGTAAATGCAGTTATGTCAGCCATAAATGCACCCGTGGCTGTTGTAAGCACAGAAACAGACACATTTACTTCCACTTCTAGGACACATGGTCTGGCTTGCTCAGCTGTCCGGGGGGTATTGTCAAGCGTAGTCAAGCAACGAAAAGGTTGGGAACCCCTGATCTAACCCTCTCAGGGTATGATTTGTACCCTGGTTCAGCCTCATTCTAAGATGGAGATTTCTATGCATGGGGGAACCAGTAACACATTCCTGAGAAGGACTGGAATTTAAAAACATGCTAGCCTCGTGGGTTAGAAGAAAAGAAACCTAATGTATGATGGACATGTTATACTGTTTGGTCATTGGCTGGATTCCTGTAGGGGAATGGCAAGGGGGTGGACTGTGTGTGAGGACACAAAACCCAGAGGGTGGAGCCAAGACACTCTCTTGATTGGATGCTTCTCTCTGAGGGTGAGCTGTGAATTGAAACAACATGTAGGAGCTTAAGCCAGAAGGGAGGGGGCTGGGCTTGCCCAAGGAGAGAAGCAATCTTTGCTATGAGGTGCTTTATGAACTTTTGATAAACTTTCTTCTTTAACTTACTCTGATTACAATATACAGTACTTTTAAAATACCCGAAGATGACTAGAGTGTTTCCTTGGCTATGCGCCACCTTATTTACATTAAGCTAATGTCCTGGGTTGCTAAGCTAGAGGGGCTGCACCTCAGAAGCAGGAACCAACCACTTGTGGGCAGACGTCCTACTCGTGAGTAAACGGTGTTCCTGACTACCCCAACCTATATTCATATCGGATACAAATCTGTTGCTCTTCCATGCAACTGACACTTGGCTTTATGGTAGTTAATGGTAATTTTAAGATCCCATTTAAAACCACAACAGGAAAGTAAGATGTTTTTCCTTTGTTTACTATGTAAGAATATAGACTCAAATGCGTAGGAAATGATTTTTTAAAAATGCTGCAGTACCTGGTTACAGTCATGGGATAACTTAGAGCTATATAGAATACTGTGCCAGGGTTTCATAGTTACGCATAAAGGATAAAGGTTTGTTTTTCCTGTGAGCCTATATGGGATTGTTGGCCCAAGCCCGAACATCTGGCAGGAGCAAACACTATAGTTCTGGATGAAAATCAAGGCCTAAGCAAGAACCCACAAAACATACTGTAGATTCCTGGTTACTGTTACTGGCAGCCACTGGGTCTCATTTTATTTCTCCAAAACCTAAAAAACTATTCTAGTAATAATCCAATACCTCCTCTCTCTGACACATATATTCACTCTGGGACTTAAAGCAAACTTTTTTGCCCACACAGAGCAAAATTTTGCCGTGCAGTTGGTATAGAAAGTCATTTCTCTTAATCTTAAAAAAGCAGCTTAGGTGACATTATATAATACAGTTGTAGTATACTTCGCTTAAAGAGCATAATGTGTTCCATGGGATTGCTCTTTAAGCGAGTTTGCTCTTTAAGAGAAACACCATTGTAAGTGACCAATTGTGACTTCTGGTGGGGGAGATTGTGAACCCCGATTTGTTTGTTAAGCGAGTTTTTGGTTGGTCTTATTTGTTAAGCAAAGCGAACATTCAGAGAAAATCCTGCTCTTTAAGTGAGTTACTCTTTAAGCAAGGTGCTCTTTATGTGAGGTTTGACTGTACAGTAAAACCTCATATAACACTAAAACCTGGTTCCACAAGTCTTGGTGTTATATGATTTTTAGTGTTATCTGATGCATGTTAAAATCCTATGGGATCCATAGAGATACATTGTAACCACACAGGCTTTAGCGGTTGTTATCTGAAGCATCCCATAGGATCTTAATGTTATCTGATGCAATTCTTCCCCCCAGATTCCTTAATGTCATGCGATTTTAGTGTTATTTGATACTAATGTTATATGAGGTATTACTGTATTTTGTTTTCATGTTAGACCAGTAAGTTTTAATTAAGTGTTTGGCACTGCATAGGAATATTAAAAGAACAATTAACTGATTTTTGAGACTAAAAAGTGTATATATTAGCTTTTTACTCCCAAACTATTTTATAGATCAGTGTATACATACCTGGGAGTAAGGCCCAATGAAGAATTCAGGTGTTGCCTATGAGCAAATACATATCAAAATGAAGAGCAGTTATAATTTTACCTTGCTATAACAAACTGAAGAAAGGATTTCTTATAATTATACATTCAAAATGGGAACCAGCGTAGTTCCATAGAAACAATACAGTTGTACCTCGCTTAAAGAGCATAATGCGTTCTGCAGGATTGCTCTTTAAGCGAGTTTGCTCTTTAGGCAAAACACCATTGGAAGTGGCCAATTGTGGGGGGGGGGATTGAGAACCCCGATTTATTTGTTAAGCGAGTTTTTGGTTGGTTTTATTCAGTGGTGGGGTGTCAAAATTTTTACTACCCCACTGTGATGTCATCACAGTGTGGGCGGAGCTATCATCATGATGTCATGATGTCATGGGCAGGGCCAAGGAAAAAATAAAATAAAAATAAGCACACACCCACCCCTCAACCCACCCACAACACAAACCCATAAATAAATTAAATAAATAAAAAATACATTAAAACTCCTTGTCCTCTCTCCAGACTGGATAAACAAATCCCTTACCACCAGACGGTGCTATACCTTAAACAGCTACTAACCAGGCCGCCCAACTAAAGAAGGCATCTCTGTGGGCATTTCCAAATCCGTTTCCGGGAACAAATGTTGGGTGTACCATGGTTCTCTTGAATCATGCCAGGCACCTAGGTTTCACTTTGTCCAAAGATGCCCTGAGGGATTCACCGCTACCACCCTAATCCAGCACTATCCACCTAAATGTGACCTATTTAAACAACTGCACCACCAAGCCTTCAAAAGTCCCAAGTGCCAGAATGGGATAGGAGAAAAACTACCCATCCTCCTACATGCCAGTCTGTAAGAAGGGCTATAAAGATTCCTATCTGCCCCTCCCTGAAGGTGACCAAAACACTCCAGCTACATTAGGAGGGTTGGGTGCTATCGCAAACAGCAAAGAAGCATCTGTCATGGCAGGCCAAGCATATAAACTGACATATTGCCCCAACCCCAAACCTATGAGCCTCCTTTGATTGTCTCCCAGAAGTTTTCTTAGGGCCCATATCATCATTGATATAACTAAGTAAGTATATGTACTGTATGTGATTTTTTTTGCATAACAAATGATTCAATCAAAGAACCTTGAGGCTCCCCTGGGTCCAAAACAATAGCAAAAAAAAAACAAACAAACCCACAAACAAACCAAAAACCATTTTCTTTCTTTTTTTCTACTTATCATTGGTGATGAGACAAATAACTCATGGTATAAACTAGAAATCCACTTCTACAGAAGTAACATTGAATAAAACGTAAGGCAATTCAAAGTGAATAAACAGTATGTGAAAATGTCTGCTGAGACCATGTGTCCAAAGGCCAGCATCTTGGGGAGGGGGGTGGGCAGAAGAAAAAACAGGCTCCATATACCATAGTTAAATATAAGATTTACTGGAAACTGTTTCCCAATTTCTCTTAGCAGCTATTAATTTTATTTGCAACTGGTATAGAGTAGGGAGACTAGTTCATGTTAGGTAAAATAAAGCTGAAGAGTATCAGTTTTACAGCTACTTCTTACTTATCTTTCTCCTGATATAAGGTACTCAACATAGTTTACAATATTTTAAAAACAAGGATAAAAACATAATAAATAAATAAATAAATAAATAAATAGGCAAAAAAATGATTAGATGTCTACCAACTAATGCAGGGGTTCCCAACCTATGGCTTGTGGACCAGCCCCGGCCCACAGCACCTGGAAGTGGAAGCGGGCACATTTATGACAGTTGTAAAATACATCTGTGCATGCATAAACATGGTTATGTCAGCCATAAATGCACCCGTTGCTGTTGGAAATGCAGAAGCGGGCACATTTATTTCCACTTCCAGGGTGTGTGGTCCGGCCCACTCAACTGTTTGGGGGGCATGGTCAGGCCCATGGTGTAAAAGGTTGGGAACCCCTGACCTAGCAATGACTACCATCCCATCAGCATTCAATAAAAGGAACACAAAATGGCCTGAGGAGAAGACTCCATGGCCTAACAGTGGCTGAGAACATCGCCCCCTCCTCTGGGCCCACAACAACAGCCTGAGGGAGAAGACTCCATGGCCTGGCAAGTGGCTGAGGACCTTGCCCACTCCTCTGGGAAAACAACAATGGCCTGAGGGGAGTTAGTCTGTGTTCTGGTTTGGTTGTATTTTGTATTTTGTGAGGTCATATTTTATAATGACCAGGAGCAGTGGCCACACCCCGGATTTAATCTTTTTGTCGGAGCTGTGGCAGAGTGATCTGTTTCTACAAAAATTAGATACCACCCCAGTGCCATGGTCAGATCACTATCTGGTGGCTCTAGACTTCCTAGGGGCTGGACTCCACCGCAGGGAGGCAGGGCCGATTAAGTGGGCCCGCCCCCGGCGACTAATGGATCCAGAAGGATTCCAGAGGGAACTGGGGGATTGTCCTCTTGACCTGCAAAGCGATTCATCTGAGGCCCTTGTCGCCCCATGGGATAAGAGAGCAACGGCAGCCTTGGACACAATCGCGCCACTACGGCCTCTCCGAGTCCATGGAGATAGATCTGCCCCTTGGTTTTCAGAAGAACTAAGGGAGCTGAAACGGGCGAAGAGACGCCGAGAGCGCCGCTGGGTGAAGACTCGAAGCGAGTCTGACCGATCACTGGTTAGAGCTGCTATTAAAGACTACCTAGTGGCGATAGGGGTGGTGAAGCGCCAATACTTCACCACCCTTATTGCCTCCGCAGATAATCGCCCAGCGGCCCTGTTCCGGGTGACCAGGTCCCTCCTCGGTAGAGGGGGGCCAGGCCCTGGGTGGCAGGGATCGGCTGAGGACTTTGCTGATTATCTGGCGGAGAAAATCTCTCAGATCCGCTCGAAGCTGAATCCCGGCGTGGAACATATGGAGCTGGGGTTGACCATGGCGCAGTCTAGCCATGTTATCTGGGATCGGTTCGATCCTGTTGGCCCTGAGGAAGTGGACAGGCTTCTTGTATCTGTTCGCGCCACGACCTGTGCACTGGACCCTTGCCCTGCCTGGTTAACTAAAGCATCCAAGACAGTGGCAGTTGGCTGGATCGAGGCGATTATCAACGCTTCGTTAAAAGAGGGGCATTTTCCAGCACCCTTCAAACATGCTCTAGTGCGCCCCCTCATGAAGAAGCCGTCTCTCGATCCCACGGCAATTTCCAACTACCGTCCAGTGTCCAACCTACCTTTTTTAGGTAAGGTTTTGGAAAAGGCTGTGGCGCTGCAGTTACAGGAGGTCCTGGATGAAGCGGATTATCTGGACCCGTTTCAGTCAGGATTCAGGCCCGGATATGGTACCGAAACCGCACTAGTGGCCTTGGTGGATGATCTCTGGAGAGAGCGGGACGGAGGGGAGACGTCAGTCCTTGCTCTTCTCGATCTCTCAGCGGCTTTTGACACGATCGACCATGGTATCCTTCTGGGAAGGCTCCAGGGTCTGGGGATCCAGGGCACTGTGTTGTCCTGGTTCTCCTCATTCCTGAGAGGCAGGACCCAGTCGGTGTGCCTGGAGAAGGAGAGGTCCAGCCCTAGGCCCCTGCAATACGGGGTGCCTCAGGGCTCGGTACTTTCTCCTCTCTTATTCAACATCTATATGAAGCCGCTGGGCGAGATCATCCGTTCCCATGGGGTTAAGTATCATCAATATGCAGATGATACCCAGTTATACATCTCTGCCCGTGGGGACCCAAGTGGTGCGGTGGAAGTCCTTTCCAGGTGCCTGAAGGCTGTTAAGGTCTGGATGGGGGACAACGGGCTACAGCTGAATCCTGGCAAGACTGAGTGGCTGTGGGTACGGGGGCCTGCGTTAACACAGGAGTTGCCATCTTTGGTGCTGGATGGGGCAGCCTTGCCCCAGACAGACCCGGTGCGTAACCTGGGGGTCCTCCTGGACTCACGGCTACTGTTCGAAGATCAGTTGGCAGCCGTGGCCAGGAGGGCTTTTGCACAACTTCGTGTAATACGCCAGTTACGCCCCCTCCTGGACCGGGACTCCTTGCTCATGGTCACACATGCCTTGGTCACCTCCAGACTTGATTACTGTAATGCGCTCTACATGGGGCTGCCCCTGATGACCATCCGGAGACTCCAGCTGGTGCAAAATGCGGCGGCCCGGGTAGTGGCGGGGTGTGGGCGTTATGCTCGTGCTTCGCCGCTACTCCGGGAGCTGCACTGGTTGCCAGTATGTCTCCGGGTGCAATTCAAGGTGCTGGTTATTACCTTTAAAGCCCTATATGGTAGTGGGCCAGGATACCTAAGAGACCGCGTCACCCCAAGAACATCTGTCCGGCCCACCAGGGCGGATCGGAGAGGCTCCCTCGTTGTTCCATCAGCTAGAGAGGCACGCCTCTCTAGCACTAGGAGGAGGGCCTTCTCCGTGTCCGCCCCAACCCTCTGGAACCTCCTGCCCATCGAACTGCGCCTGCAGACAGAGCTCTTGCCCTTCCGGAAGGGCTTGAAAACCTGGCTGGCAGGACATATTTGGGGACCAGGGAACACGGGTTCCCATACTAAGTGGCTTACTTAGGGAGTGCCACTTTGGATCTGGACCAGGGGGATACTGGCGTGTAGTTTGCACTGTTTTTACTTCAAATAATTTTAGATAATCTTTTAAACTTCATGATTTTATATGTTTTTATCTTTTACCTCTGTTTTATGACGATGTAAGCCGCCCAGAGTCGGGTTCTCCCGAGTGGGGCGGGGTAATAAATTCAATAAATAATAATAATAATAATAATAATTTTTATTGTACTGCTGCTATTTTGACTGTAAGCCGCCCTGAGCCGCCTCGGCGAGTGGGCGGCAATAGAAAATCTGAATGAATGAATTAATGAATGAATGAATAAAATAAATAAATAAATAAATAAATAAATAAATAAATTTGTAAAATTAAAAATAACTTTTACCAATAATTTGAGAAAGACCTTCTGAACACTTGCTAATGCTGAGTAAATCTAAGACACTGAAATTTAATGTCTGAGGTGATTGTAATGTTTTTATTTTGTTCATTTCCAAGTACTAGCAGGATCCAGAGATGCCACGGAAGTTGAAGAGAAAATGTTAAGCCTTTTAGTAAACTTTGCATTCCGGTCCATCACCTCAGCCTGCCAACCTAACTTTTCTCTATCACTGAAGCTGCTGTTCTATTTCTTTGGAGATCAATAGGCAATGGTCTGTTTGCTGCTAGTTAAGACATATAGCATGCCAAATTATTCTGCCACAAAAAAGTTTGTATATTTGGGAGATAGAGTAAATTGCTTGCTCATAAATGCTGCTTTGATTGAATTTCCTCCCATTCACAGAAAATTTGTCCTGTGTCCAAGTAGCCCCATTTTACTTGAGTATTCCTTGATTTTTCTACTTCATTTCAATGTCTATTAAGTGATTTCCAGATGGACCAGTCAGAATATGGTCCTGGTGGGAGACACTCGTTGACATTCATCCATTGTGCAAGGTGTGTTGATCTTGCTCTTCATAGATTTAGCCTAACCCCTTCTGGTTTAGAGCTTGAGAGATGTGTAACAAATGTTTCCTCAATTTTAGCTGTCATCTGGGAAGTGAATACATGAAGTGCATGGGTTTGGTGATTCTTAAGTAAGAGTTTGGTTAACATTAAAAAAAACCTCCTCCCAATACTCTGATTAAAATTAGGGACCTTAAATGCTAGTTAAATCTCCCTACACCTAATTCTCATTAAAGGCTGCCAGTTGACATTCTAAATCTCCAGCATTCAAGTTCTTTCTCTGTTGGAATATGGGAATCATCTAGCCAGAGGCATGCACTTTTGTCATTTTCTTTTCAGTGGAAAACTTAAGGAAGTAGAAATTTGAAAGAGATTATTTGGAAGAGCTTTTGGAAGACCTTTCCTTGGCAGTTATTATACCCTGTGTCTGTTTGAACCAGAACTTGGAAATGTGCCTTTTTTGAACTATGATAGTGGTGTTGCTGCCTGAGGGATTTTGGGACATGTAGTCTAAAAAAGTAATACTTTCAAGCTTAGATTGAATTTGCATTGTGTTATCCTTGGGGGGTGGGGAGTAACCCATAGTGCCTGGTGAGTATCTAAAAGCAAAGAGAGCATCTGGAATAACTAATCACAGCGTTGAGAAGCAGGTGCCCTTTAGCTGATCTAGCAAATTTTTCACTTAGTGTTTGCTTTAAAACAATTCCCTCTTGGAGTACTGGGTTACCATCTCATTGCAGTAGATAAAGTCAGTATTGGCACTAGTCCTGACAAGAAAGTGCTAAGAATGATAAGTCTTTCAATTAAAAAACCGCAGTGGGCGAAAGACTGTATGGAAGAAGAGAAAGATAAATATTTGTTTCACATTATGCAGGAACTGAAAAAAAGTTGTTTGCATTTTAAAAACCAATTTGTGATTCTCACAAACATGTGGAACAAATTGTTTATAGCCTACTTTGCACTGACTTCAGGCTTGTGTATTGTTGGATATTATTTCAAAATTAAACCAGATTCATTTTTCAAATGGTGGTTATATAGTGAAAATTATACAATGCATTTAACTGGCAGGTCTCCATTCTCTCCCTGATGTCATCACCCATGGACCTTAGTGGGTTTCTATAGTTTGGCCAAAGATTAGACGTTAAATATTTAATGCAGAAAGAAAAGCAATTCAGAAATACTTGGAAACAGTCTTGTACCTTATGGCAATTATGATCTCCCTGAGCTCCCCTTAAACAAAGAGCTTTGTTCTTCTAAAGCAATTACCAGAAGTTAAAAAAAAGTTACAATGCCAGTAAGACATTCAAAAGGCACATCTGCAAAATGGGTTCCTGGTTCAATCAGCCTGAGAATGGTTGGCTATTCTACATAGGATTCATATACACCACAACATTTTTATTTTTAAAAATTTGACATTTAAGATGATGTGAAACTGTTTATCAGCCTTGGTTAAAAAAAATGACAGCAGGACAAGTTTAAAAAGCACCACAACAAAAAACCAGAGATATAAGATCTTCGTGGCGAAGTGGCATTTAATCCATAAACAAAATTATTTAGTTTGCCTTTCAAATACATAGGCAGCCTCATTCTGAACATACATCAAACAGGACTAATGCAGGGTTTACGACTGATCTAGATGGAATTTATGATAGAACAGTGAGATACATAAACACCCTCTCAATAGATCATGAGAACATGCAATACACTCACTGAACAGGATTTGTAATCGTCCCAGCTTAAGAACCAGGAGGGAACTACTAGCTCCTTAGATCGATTATTTTAAATTGTTCGGTTTGGAGCCCGTGGTTGACCTTTATTTTCCTGGCTGGATTTCTACCACATTATTCAACATGTAACACAACTTCTTCTCTTCCTTCACAATCCTCGCATTTGTCCTGTGTCCCAGTTGACAATTTATTGCTTAGCAACTTAATGAGAAAGAAATGGCTATTTGTTTTATCTCTATTGGTCTATTATAAATTGCAATGATGAGTTTTTGGTATTTCATCATATAGGAGACATATTTACAAATATTTAAACTATGACAAAAATGGATGCTTAAATGTATTTGCAGTACTTGACAAGGCTCATAATTGGGTTATAAAATCCCAATATGGCGGGAATATCTAGGATCACAATTAATGTTTGATACAGTACTAGCATGTGGTATCCTAACAAAGTACAAACCTGAGATGAAAAATAATGTGGTTTATATAAAATAGTAGAGAGGCTAGAGTCAAATTATATCTGCAAAGATTTTTGTTTACCAGTACATAACTCCTACTAGGATGGAAACATACCTACCTTGCTGCCATGGTCAGTTTGAAATTAGTAAAAAAATCCCATCTGAATAGGTTTTTAGCTGACACATATATCTATATTTATATTCACAGCTATGTGGTATAGTTGTCTCAGCTGTCATAATGTCAAATGAAAACATAAGTACAGTACTGTACAATACTTTGGATTGGAGGAGATTTTACATGTATATGAACAAGCCAAGAGAAAGGGAATTTACATCAATGGCTTAAACAAGTATTATATACAATACAAGGAACTGTGGATGACAGAATGGGTGTAAGAATGAAGGGACCCTTCTTTTTGCTCTTGGCTCCTTTCCTCAAACATTCATGTTTCTCTCTCTGTTCCTCATCATCTTATCCCCAGTATTTTGCCCCTCCTCTGTTACATATCTCACTCCCTCAGCTCACTCTTTTCTTATTAACCTAGCTTGTGCAAGACCACACAAGGCTAATAACTTAATGCAGTTTTCAGCTGGGGGCCAGGGTGGGGAAGTGCCGAGAAAAGCACCTTGGTTCAAAATTAGCATTCACTTTCTTTCTTTTTCGATAGACATTTTATGATGCTGTGTATGTATGTGATTGCTCTGAAAACCTAATTTTTCCAGTAAAGGCCTGGTGTCCATTTTAATATTCTATGTTCACAGGAAATTTAAGTATGTGAAAAGGCTTTTACTGTGACATTCAGGGTGGTTTTCCATTTTCAACTTTCTGAACAAATTTAATTGGATTGCAGTCTTGATTGGGCTTCAGGCCAGAAGTCATTGGTCGCAAAACAGCCTCACTGAATTGGAGTTGGCTTTGCTAACTATCACTTCATGCTTGTTGAGAGATATTTGTACCAGTGGTCACTGCCATAACAGGAAAATGACAAAAGAGATTTGAAAAAGTTACACCAAAATTCGAAGAAGAACTTGGTAGCAAAAGATAGTATACTATATTCTTTATATGCTGAATTATACCTTTTTAAAGGAAGAATGTTTGTGCAAGTCAGTAAAAGTTATAGGTTTATTCAGGCCCACTTCAGGAGAAATAAATGCTGAGGCAAGACAAAAAGTGTTTTGGTGAGTCAAAGTTTTAAAAAGAGTTTAACTTGAAGTTGGTGGCAAAGAAAAGATAAATGCATTTGGGGGAAAAGCTTTTTCTTACTGTTTCCATTATTATTGTAACAAACATTACTAGCTTAGAAGATGAAGTGGTTGCTTTATGCTGACAATTTGCTTCTGTTTTGGCAACCTTATGAATTAGTAATTTCCAAAAGGTATTGTTATTACCAGCCCTGTTCATGTCATGCAAGCTCAAGGCCATGGGTTCTTTTACTAAATCCATCCTGACATTTTCGTGTTCCTTCTTTGGTCTTCTTTTCTCATTACATGTACAGAATAGGATAGCCTCAGGTTAGTCATTTTTGCTTCTACACAGAGTTCAGGCTTTATTTGATCCAGCACCCACTTACTTGTCTTCTTGACAGCCCATGGTATCTGTGAAATGTTACTCCAAAACTATATTTCAAATGTCCCCCTGTTCTGTTTGCTTCACTGCCCATTTTTCTCAATCCACAGTTACTGAGAATACCATAGTATGGATGATCTTGGCCTTGGTGTCTAGTGACATAACACTTGAGGATTTCTCCACCCCCACCCCCACCCGATTCTCACTGTTCATCAAATTTCTTAACTGCATTCTCTGTTTGGATTGTCACCATTAATATTATTAAATTCTTCTGCAATTATTATTTTTGTTTTTTTAACATTCAACTACAATTGTGCTTTTACACGTCCTTCTGTCACTTTCATCAATAGTTGTTTCAAGTCATTGCTACTTTTCTGCCAGCAATGTGTCATCTACATATCTTTTCTTCCATTAGTTTTCATTCCTCTGTCATCTGAATTTAGACTGGCTTTCCTTAGGGTATGTTCTGAATATAAATTAAATAGATAGAGAAATTAAATATTCTGCTTTTCTGTATTCTCTTTTAATTGTAGCTTCTTGTCCAGAGTACAAGTTATGCATCAGGACATTCAAATATTAAGACACACCTATTTCTTTTAGAATAATCCATAGCTTTTTCCTGATCTATACAGATAAAAGCTTTGCTGTAATCTACAAAGCACAGAGTAATTATCTAAAATTCTTTGATATGATACAGCACCCAATGTATATTTGCAATTTGTTCTCTAGACATTTTTCATTTTAAAAATCCATCTTGAATTCTGGATATCTTTCACGTTCATATATGGTAGAATTCTGTTGCAAAGTCTTGAGCAGCGAGGGTTTGAACTTGGTGGCCTCAAAAGTCCTTCTAACCCAATTATTCAGTGTTTCACTAGGATTTGGATGTTGTGATTCTATAAGAAACCTTATAGAACAAGGATTCAGAGGGAGACAGCTGAAATGAAATATACAGTATACACATGCTTGATATCCATATTAATGGACTGAATGTGAGTTAAGAGTTCTTAAGGCATTACCAAAAATAAAATAATACAAATTGTTGTTACTTGCAATCTAGGAATCTTTCCAACTAATCACTGCCTCTTTTTCAAGAACAAAGCTTCACTGGAAAAGAACTGGATATCAAATAAGTTCTTGAGATACCACTAGATGAGAAATGCCACATTTATGTATTTGTGCATCCATGTTATGTATAGACTGAGGTCAGATGTAGAGCTATTTCATCTTTAGTTGTTAACTGCCCAGAGTGGAATATTTATATACTGTACCAGATGGTCAGTCACTCAGTCAATCAAACAACGTCCTTCTCTGATGTGCAAAGTGAGCCTGGGAACCCCCATTTCTTGGCTGAAACGGAGCACTTTTTGTTGTTACATCTGAACTTAGAATAATGTTATATTTAAACCGTAACCTGTAGGAAAAATCCATTCTCAGAAATTGTGATTTGATTTTCTATTATTTCAGTCAAATCATAGTTATAACTAACCACATTTTGTCCATGGGAAACATGATAACAAAACGGAGTTTGCTTACACCAGCAAGTAAATGCTTTGGATATCATCTCTCTTTTTTGCCACAGACAGACAGGAAAGAGAGGAGCCAATATTCAAGATTCTTTTACACCCTGCCAAAAATTTGGTAGGAATCCTGATTCAGCCTCCACTAAGAGAGGCTATAATTGCACTTGCCCCTATGCTTAGTACCTTTGATGCTTTTTTCCATTGAGGAAAATGTGCTCTGTTGGGAGATGTTGCCAGCAACTTATAATGGTACAGAAGAAAATGAAAGCTTGAGTTCCTGTAGTTTGTGTATGTGTGTGTGTGTGTGAATGAATGAATAGATGTTGTGTATGGGGAGAGGCAGCCATTAAACAAAAACAGAAATAATTGTGGAGTCGTTCTGTCACTACATATTACCAGTTCTGATCTCACTCATCACTAGCAGCCATATGTCAAATCAGTAGTGAACTGATCGTTGGCTGGGGTGGGTGGGATTTTAACATCTCCTGATAAAACATGATATAATATTATCAACAACTAACCTAATTTCTAATTTCATATATGGCTGGCATTTACTGCAAAAAAAGTTTTGGCTGTTATGTGTCATTTTTTTGTATTTTGGAAACCGAAGCCAGTATTTTCTGTAAGCAATGAATCAATTTTTTAAATAATCCATTCTCATATTAATATTATGATATGGAAGATTTAATTTTCCTGGTACCCTAAGCTTAGGTTCAGTAACATAACTGATCAGTGTTAGACTTGTAAGCTGTTACTTCATCAGCAGGTTCATATTTAAAACCAAGTTATTAAAGAATCTTGCATCATATTCAATTAGAACAAGAGTAGTTCCTATAATTTATTTATAATTTATTATTTGATTTACTTGATTGATGAGCCATGCTAAGAAACCATAGTGATGTGATAAAAATCATCTTATCCTGCAGGTCCATTATGCACTTAAATTTTGAGATACTATTGAGTACTCTCAGGCTTTTTCTAGATCTAGGTGGACCTTCAAATTGAAAACTATTAGTAGAAGTGATTTGATACAGCTGTAGACGATGCCCTTCAATGCAGTTTGGAATATCCAAATCAGTGTAGAATTATTCCAGTGTAAAAATATTTTAGCTTAAGGATACCATACTGGATTTTGGAATTACATTGATAGTTGCAGTGATTTGTCTCTGCCATTAGTGGCCTCTAGGATTTCTCCCTCAAAAGCAAATGATGTGGGTTATTGGCATGTTTCCAATGGTTCAGGTGGTATGATTTCTTGAATTGATGTAGAAGAACTTTCGCTGTGGTTGGCATGATGGTGGAACAGCTGAGGGGGAAGGCTGAATCTTTGCAAATAATGCTTTCTTTTTAACAGTTTGGTGCCAATGCTATTGTTTTAGGGCACCTACACACGCACACACACACACACACACACGAAATAACAAGATAAATCAAGAGGAGGAAATTGTGAACAGCTTTGTTGGAACTTTTTAAGATACAGTAGTTGTCTTCTAATTGCACCTCCTGCAATCTTACAGGAGAGCTACATTAACAAGACTATTTAGCCAGTTTCCTTCTCCTTGTGTGGCCATTTAACATGTACAGATCTAGGGAAGTTTAAATTCCCCAGTTCTCTTGCTGTGCAGTCAACACCCTCAATTAGCTCCTTCCTCTTATCCATGTAATTTACACTGTAGGTACATCAAATTTTAACTGTAGCCTTCTGCAGATTCACAACTCCAGATGGTTTAAGTTGCAGTTTCCATCATCTCTGACCTTTCATTATGCTTGATGTTTGTGGAAAATATAGCCTAAAACATCTGCATGGCTCCATATTGTAGAAGGCTGTTCTCCTAACACTACCCACTGGGGCAGAGCTGTTCCTTGTGTTGTCAACCTATTGTTAACATCAGTGTGTGTTCTTATTTTCATTTATGTACATGCATGCATGCTGAGTTTCATAATAATGAGGCAGTACTTTTTTAAGCTCTCATATATATCTATTTATTCCAGGTTTATCCTACTTTAATTGTTGTGATGTCTTGTAAATAACACTGACAATCAACTCTTAATTCGCTTTATAGGACTGCAATTCCAAAAAGGGAGAAAAGACTATTACATCAATTTATCAGCAGAACCTTTTACACATTTACTCAGAAAAACGCATGCAGCAAGACAACTGTGGCCCACAGTATGTATTCTTGTTGTAGATACTGTCACAACCTTTTTTTACTGATGCAAACCCCACAATCCATTACTTATTCCAACTCTTACTCTATCATGCTTCTTAAATTCCAACCCCCTTCCAATTTGGACTCACACATCATAGACTTCAGTCTTCTTCCCAACCCAGTTATAAAGTTGTCAGTCATTTGTTCAGATCTTCTCTTTGTACTGTACTCTTCCAGACCTCTGCAGGTCCCATGGCTCTCTCTGATTCAGTGAAATATCCTCAAAGTTATAGAGTGAAGGTTTTCTAAGACATAAAATGTTCAAGCTGTGGCTGTGGGATTTGCAGTATTTGGAAGCAGGCATATTAGGAACCTATACAACAAGGCAAGCAGCCAGGATTGTCACTGGAGGCCTTTTAACATTTGCTTATTTAAATGTGAGAAGAGTCTTGCCAAAACAGCAGATATTTCTTGTGTTACTCTTTAAAAAAAAATTCTCCCATGTGAGAATTGCACTAATAGTGAGATTTGAAAATGCATTTTAATTAATCAGAACATTTTATGTTTAGCATTCTTATGGATAAACTGTTTTCATATTACTTTGGTAGTATAGTCATTGTCTTGGGGATGTGAAGGCAACTTCGATAACAAATTAGCTACCTCTGCTCTTGAAAGTATCTCAGTAGTTTTTTCAGCAATGTTCTGCAATTTGTGTGATTTCATTGCCTTTTGACATTTTTCAGTTATGAATTCTTAATGCTCTATACTTTCTACAAACAAATGTGCTATAAATCTTCTGTCAATTCAACTAAATCTGAGCACTTTGGAGTAAAATATTTAGGAACTGACAAAGAACTCAAACTGGCAAAATTATCAACTCCAGATTCAAAAGCAGTGCTTCCTAAAAATGATAAAAGACATACAGTGTCTTATTTTCCTAGCATGAGCTTTTTGCATCTCAGCATTTTGGAAAGTAAATTTCCTTTTTTAAAAAATACCTGTAGATGGTTTTAAAATCCATTGCTGTCATTAGCATACATTTTCCCTGGAAATTATTTTCAGGAAAAATGCCAATGGCGTGAATTTGTTTATGGTGGATCCCAGCTTGCCATGAAGTGACCCATACACTATGATCACTGAGCCATCTCCTGCGGTACATATGAAATGAGACATGCAGGATTTAACATTGCAGACTGCAATGGACTGCCACAGCCTTGAGGATATTAACATGGTGCGCCTTCACAGCCAGTCCATCTGGCATGGCCTCATCTGCTCCCATGACCATTGGGAATCAGAATAGGGAAATGGTTCCTCCTCTGCTCATTTTGCTATTGGGCCCAATATGATGGTTTACATTGGCATTTTCTCCATTGAAGGTGGCCATCACCCCACATAACGGGGCTCATCCGCTCGTAGTGATTGGTCCTTTTAGGGATTGCTGCCTAACACTCAGCGTTGAGTCGCTGACTGTATGGTCTACTCCATTACCTTAGCGGGATGTCCAGCCAGACTTAAGGTTTTAAAATTACTTTTAATTAGAATGTGTATTGATACTATAATTTGTTTATTTTGTTGTAACTCTTTGGCTAGTACGTATCTGGTTCATGATTTTTGCATACACAGCTAATATTGTGTAAGTGTTTATACTTTATGATGACAAGTTTACAGTATGACTGATTGTTTAGCTAATTTATTTATTTATTTATTTATTTTATTTAAATTTGTTTATCGCCCTCCTCCCCGAAGGAACCCAGGGCGATTCACAACATGTCAGCATCGACAGCAATTTAAAACCAGTTCAAAAATTAAAAGTTTTAAAAGAAGCTTAAAAACTTAACATTAAAAACTAGGCATTGTAGCTAGGAGGCACTGGGGGTCAAACCATCCAGCCAGCTGGGGAAATTGATCCATCCATTCCCCAGACCTGACCTGCCAGCCAGGTTTTCACTCCTTTCCTGAAGGACAGCAGCTCCATCTGCGTGCGTAGTTCTATTGGGAGGAGGTTCCATAGGCCGGAGCGGACACCGAGAAGGCCCTCCTTCTAGTGCCAGAGAGGTGCGCCTCTCTAGCCGATGGCACAACCAGAGAGCCTCTCCAGTCCGCTCTGATGGGACGGACAGATGTTCTTGGGACGAAGCGATCTCTTAAGTATCCTGGTCCACTACCATGTAGGGCTTTAAAGGTAATAACCAGCACCTTGAATTGCACCCGGAGGCAAACTGGAAGCCACTGCAGCTCCCTCAGCAGTGATGAGGCACGGGCATAACGCCCGCACCCCAACACCACTCGTGCAGCTGCATTCTGGACCAGCTGTAGCCTCCGAATGGTCACCAAGGGCAGCCCCATGTAGAGCGCAACCAGTTATGCAACAGACAGTTTGTCAAATAATGCAGTCATTTGTGCAAATCAGTTGTATGAATGGAAATCTCTAAAAGGATATTGTTCATTATACTGTATAGTTATCTCTTTTTTATAAAATAGTTGTGAGCTGTACTGAGTTCCAGTTTTGCAAGAAAATTAGGATATGAAATTATTTGAAATTAGGCCTACCTACCTACATGTATTGCATAACACAAATTTCATTTTTTTCAAGATATGCTTATACAGTATAATGTTATAACAAAAATGGATGATACAACTTATATACCCCAAGTTATTTTCATCAGCACCAGAGTTACAGTTGCTTGAAGAATTAAGGAAGAATTCAAATATCTCTTTGAAACCAAATGAGAACAAAGACCAACAAAGATCAACTGAAGAAGAAATGCTCAGCATATAGGTACCGGGACCACATATGCTGTATCTAAAATAAAACACAAGCACAAATGTAAATGCAAATACAAAAGATCACTATGTAGCTTCACCCTTCCAGAGCACCTCCTGCACAAACATTGTGCAGGTGGGGAGGCCTTATCCTTCTCTATGTTCTCCTGCTCTTTCTCATCTCAAATTCTTCTTAAGATTCCTTCACTCATTGGTGTGAAACAAATAGTCTATTTATACATGTGAAATTATTTAAAATAGTTTGCTGTTTATATGAAGCACTTATTTGGTGATTGCTTCCTTGTTTCCAATTTGTTAGAATAGTTGCAGTAGATTCCTGATGGGAATTGTGACTATAGCTGTGGGAGAAACAGAATTTAACCCTATGCCTTTGGCACAGACTGAGTCCAGATGATGGCTTTCATGCGGTTATTATTTGGTTTCTTCCCAGAGCGATAGCAATGCTGGGACTGAGGAAGGAAAAGGGCCAACTTTTATTTTCCTCCTTTGCTTCTTCACATGTGTTCCCGTTACTGACAGACTACCTATTACTGTTGTTTCACAAAGGAAAAACAAGTACACAATTGCTAAGGATGTCCTTAATGTAATGCACCATTTGTGCCTGAAAGAAATTAAATTTATTATCCTTCTTTGAAATAATATGAGTAATGCTGTTTTAAAACGGAGGTAAGCTGAATTTTTATAAATCTAATTACAAATGTTTGCTGATGAGGGAGATCATCTTTTGCTTTTGTTGGTATTTTAATTTAATATGAGTTTTCTTTCTTTGTACCTTAATCACATTTAGGTTGAAGCTGTTCCTCTTGTTGTTTGTCTTCTTTTATGAGGGGCCTATTCCAAAGCCAAATGGTAATTTTCAGGAACTTCCCAGATGTTAATTTGGATTGTGGCTTAAAATGACTATACTTCTCTTCATGGGACTGTGCATCTGTAAATCTACATATTTTTGGCTTGTATATCAGCTGTAATTTAAAGGAGACTTATGCTAAAAAAAATTGAAAAATTCCATGAAGTAGGCCTGGTATGGAACCTGACTTTACAACCTGAATGAGAGCTATGCCTGGTACCCATACAGTACAATTATTTAGTGTAAACAGAAGAAAAAGATTTAGAACTGTACCCCCTTCTTCTCTCACCTCATATTTTAAGTCCTTACATCATGATAGCAATGAATTAATTTATCCAGTTCAGTGGGTGGACTAGGTTTCAGGCCAGTCTTAAACTGAGGAAAAATTATCCAATACTCTAAAGAGTCGTAGTTTGTAGAGAATATTGCCCTTTTCCAGCATGGGTTCATAGAAGGTGGTTAACATTTCTTGTTGCATCATTTTTGTTATTTCTAAACAGGGCTCTGTGACACCAAAGTGTAAGGGCTTGAAAATGTAATGGAAAGTTGTAACATAATCAGGTGGAGAGGTTTGCATGCACATGTGACCACACACACACACACACACCTGGAATCTTCAACACGGGAATAAACACAGCTGTGTTTATCTGGGTGCATGGGACAGAGATTTATGCACATGTACTAGCCACTCTTTTATTGCACATTAAGAAACATGCAATAACTTTTAGCTTAGAGACAATTCATTGAAAGGTTTTGTGATTTATAGAGAGGTCTGGAGTATTGGAAAATGCAAATGCCAAACAGTTTTGATATTCAGATGTACGTATTTGTAAATTATGCCTTAACAGTTAGTTCTACAGGATATACTGTTGTGTTTTTTCAACATATATTAAAAGGATAAAAAAGTACCTTGGAAATATTTCTGTTCTTTTTCACGTTACTGCAACATTTACTGAACCAGACATGGGCAAACTACATAGCCCCTGGATTACGGCGGCCAACCGTCCCGCATTCTGCGCGGCAATCTCATTTAGGGAGGGGGAATTTCGACTTACCCTTGTTTCGAAAATGGTACCGGACCTCCCCCGTTGCGTCACAGAAGCACCGGTTTCCACTCCGACCGGCAGACAGTTAAAGAGAAACGGAGCCGAAAAGGCTCCAATAAACTGCGCCTGCGCAGAAACCCAGTTTGGCGCCAGATTGGGTCTCTGCGCAGGCGCAGTTTATTGGAGCCTTTTCGGCTCCGTTTCTCTTTAACTGCCTTCCGTTCGGAGTGGAAACCGGTGCTTCCGTGACGCAACAGGGGAGGTCCGGTACCATTTTCGAAACAAGGGTAAGTCGAAATTCCCCCTCCCTAAATGAGATTGCCATGCAGAATGCGGGATAGTTGGCCGTCCTACCCTGGATGCCCTCAGAAGGGAATGGTGAACCACGTCTGAGTACTTTCTACCTAGAAAATACTGAAAAGGTTGCCATAACTCAGAATTGACTTAATTGTATACTGTTTTTCTTATGATTAAATAGACAGTTGTTGGTGTTGGTGTTGGTGTTGGTGTTGGTGTTGGTGTTGGTGTTGGTGTTGGTGTTGGTGTTGGTGTTGGTGTTGGTGTTGGTGTTGGTGTTGGTGTTGGTGTTGGTGTTGGTGTTGGTGTTGGTGTTGGTATTTCATTTCATTTCATTTTTCAACTTGTATGCCGCCCCACTCACCAAGCGACTCTGGGAGGCTAACAAAGATACAAAATATACAATAACAAAAACAATATATCACAATTACAAGATATCACATCAAAAAACATTTCAAATCTCCAATCACAGTTATAAAATATCAAGTCATCATAAAAACACTTCAAAAACCCTTCAAAAACAATGCGCAAAAAATCTCACAAACACCACCCCACCCACTATGTCCCTTTCCCTCCAGGCCAAGCTGGCCGAAGGAGCATCTGGTGGCGGCATTGTTTTTAAAGCATTGGTGGCTTTTAAAGCCCTCCGACTCCAGCTGGTGGTGAGGGCTCGGAGGAGGTCGTCGGTGTCCGGTCAGCTCTGGCAGCTTTTAAAGCCCTCCGACTCTGGCCGGTGGTGAGGACTCAATAGAGGGCATTGGCGTCTGGTCTTCAGCCACTGGCTCTGGTGGCTTTTAAAGCCCTCCAACTCTGACCGGTGGCGAGGGCTTGGAGGAAGGCATTAGCGTCTGGTCTTCAGCTGTCGGCTCTGGCGGCTTTTAAAGCCCTCTGATTCCAGATAGCGGTGAGGGCTCGGACTTGTATGCCGCCCCACTCGCAGAGTGACTCTGGGCAGCTAACAAAGATACAAAATATCATAATTACAATCACAGTAACAAGGTACCACATTATCATAATACAAAAACATGTTTTTTAAATCCCAGTCCCAATAACAAAATACAAATTACAATTACAAAATATCATAAACTCAACCCCACCAAACTATGTCTGAGGGAGAACCCGATGGCGGCGACATCATTGTCGTCATTCTTGTAGCCAGCTGGCCTGCCGCACAGCTGTCACTCCTTCCCTGAGCTGGGGCCGGCCAAGGGAGAGCCCAGTAGCGGTGTTAGCAGTGTTGGAGTTCTTGCAAATGTAGATAAAGCCATGGCAAATGTTATATGCTGTATGTAGGGATTCAAGAACTATAGATACTCTATGTAGCTGGTGTTTATTTGTATTTAATCATTGTAACTGTACAGCCAATGATATGATTGTTCTTAGAAGAACTCCAAAAACAGAAGTAAAATGTGATAATTTTTTAAAAGAAAAGAAAACTAACACTTTACTTTTTCTTGCTATTTAGTCAGGTATCAATCATAAATAAATTCCTTAGTTTATAGAAGTCCCTAGAACTGGTTTGCATGAGTTCTGGTGAGCTTGCAGACATTCTTTATAGAAGGTTCTTTGTAGAACAGGGCAGTCAAAACAGCCTGTGGGCCAAACACAGATGATTATCTCCCCACTCCTCAGCTTCTAGGGGCATAATTGGTACCTTATACTGTACATGGATTATTGTGCGGGAGGACATAAATGTGCTATTTGGGCACTTCTAAGTTGGTGTTGCTGTTTTTTTACTCTTAAGTTGCCATTTTAAAATTCTGGAAGTGATCAACTAGTCATTAAAAAGGCAACTCCCTGTTTCCTGTCATGAGAAAAAATGTATTTTCCTGTTTCTTATTTCCATCATGCCTCCCTCACCCCTAAAATGACCCATCATGCCATCTAGAGGTTCCTACAAGTGCAACTGGTATTTTTCAAGTGCAACTCAAAAAAAAAAAAAAAAACCCTGGGGGGAGGTGAAGAGGTTGAGGATACAGATGAGACCAACCAAAATCTAAGGTAAAGTTTAAAAAGCTCCCAAGCTAGGGAAAGTTTTTTATCTTTGTCTTAGATAGAACAAGGAAAGAACAATAACATCTTGGAGAAGAAACAGGAAGGAAGTAGAAGATAATAATAATAATAGTTATTTAGATAAAACTTTCCTTAGTGATATGGATAAATTGTCACAACATTTTGAACATAAAAGCAAATTGTTTCAATATTTTCCTCATGGCTATGTGAAAGTGGTGATAGTCAGAAGCAAGCTTCTGCTAATTGCCCCAGATCAGCTCTTAGGAGGACAATGCCTGAAAATATTGGAATACAAGAGAGTGACAAAGATTGCCAATAAAAGTGAGCAAGGCAAGGAGGACAAAACTACACTGTAGAAATATCTGGTCAAATTTCCCCTCATACCTTTTTGTTATTGCTTCCAATGTAGATGGTTCTACTTTTATCAAAATATAGATGGTTCTACTTTTATCACAATTTGGGATCAAAATTGCTGGAAGAAACATCAACAATTTGAGATATGCAGATGATACCACCCTAATGGCAGAAAGTGAGGAGGACCTAAAGAAGCTCCTGATTGAAAGAAGAAAGTGAAAAAGCTGGCTTGAAACTCAATATCAAGAAAACCAAGATAATGGCAACAGGCCCTATCAGTCCCTGGAAAATAGATGGGGAAGAAGTAGAAGCAGTGACAGATTTTACTTTCCTAGGATCAAAGCTCACTGCAGATGGTGATTGCAGCCATGAAATAAAAAGGTGACTGATTCTTGGAAGGCAAGCAATAAGAAACCTGGGGAGCATAGTGAAAAGTAGAGACATCACATTGCAAACAAAAATTCGCATAGTCAAAGCAATGGTATTCCCTGTGGCAATGTATGGTTGTGAGGGCTGGACCATTAGGAAAGTTGAGCACAGAAGAATAAACACCTTTGAGATGTGGTGTTGGAGGAGAGTTTTGAGAGTCCCCTGGACAGTGAGGAGAACAAATAGGTCAATCTTAGAAGAAATCAACCCTGACTGCTCCTTAGAAGGTCAAATAGTGAAGATGAAGCTAAAGTACTTTGGACATCACATGAGAAGAGATGATTCACTTGAGAAAGCCTTGATGCTTGGAAGGGTCGAGGGCAAAAGAAGAAGGGGACGGCCCAAGATGAGATGGCTAGATGGTATTGTAGAGACAATGGGCACAGAGCTGAGCGAGTTGAGGGGGATGGTGGAGGACAGGAGTGCCTGGTGGACAGTGGTCCATGGGGTCACAGAGGGTCGGAATTGACTGTGCGACTGAACAACAACAACAAACTTTTATCAGCAGTATAGATGTTGAACCAAGTAGGAAAGCTGTTTGCTTAAAAGTACATGGCAACAGCACTTGATGTTTCATAAGGCATAAGGCCCTGAGTGTAGGAATAAAAGATGCATTGAGAATTAAAATAGGCAAATAACCAGGTTTCTTGATTAATAAATGTGAAAACTGAGTGTATTCATGGAGATGTCTTTTAGATTGGCTTGGATTATATAGCTTTGAATTGTTTGGTTATTAAGGTTTTGGGATTTTTATAACTAGACTGAACAATGAAATCTCTTTGGCCTGGCTTTACTTTTATTACATTATTCAGCCCTGCAAAAGATGAAATATTGTTACTTAAAGATTTGCTGAGTGTTATACATAAGAATTACTGCATGGAACACAATACTTTGCTGAAAAGAGATTTTTATGTTTCTCTCTGGCTTGGTCGCCAAAGGCAGCCTTCAATTTTGGAAAAAGTATTTTTCAGCTGAACAGTTTCTTACATGTCTAGAGGAAATTGTAATACTGTATGTAGAATGAGCAAATCGATTCATGTATTGTGCTTATCCTAGACTTGTCCATGCACTTAGAAAAGCATCTGTTCCATTTTTGCCTTAGCAGTCACTCCAGATATTATCTGTTTTATAACCACATAACAAAAAGTAAGGGTTGATGTAGACTTGTAGTACCATTGAAAGCAGTCAGGTCATGAGATGATACAGTGAAATATATATACTGTACAGTTCTTCAGTTTGCATATGATTTTTGAAGGTCCAGATTAGAAAAAACTCCATGTAGATACAAAAGTAGGATAATATGGATTTGATTTGTTATAAAGAGACCATCAAAAGTTTTATCCCAGGAAATCAGTTCAGATGTATTACTTCAACAGCATAAAACAACACAACTGATTGGATTTTTATTTGGCTTTAATCTCACCACATGTTAGACTAACACCAGGAAGAAACAATAGGGACTGAACTGGTTATGACCTGGATTGTAATGAGGAAAGACAAAATTCGTCTTGCAAACCATGTTGATCTGCAGAATAAACAATAATCCATGCGTTAAACATAGAAAACATTTAGCCACGTTCATGCCTTGCTTGTGAAACACAAAGAGAACATTTCCACTTTCACAAAGTCATAACAGAGTGTAGAATTATTATTTTGTTAGACTACAATTCCCAAAATCTTCAAGCCCTCTGACCAAGCTTATTAGAGAATTTTATGAACTGTAGTCCAGAAATGAAAACTTTCCAGCATTTCTGACTTCTACACCAAGGCAATTTCAAACTCTTCCATGGAAACCCAGAGAAGAGCCTCCACATACTTGCTCTTGCTTCTACACAGGAACACTTGGGGCAATAGAAGTTTCTTGCACAGTCCTTATTTAATTGTCATATGCGGCATTTCCTCTGCACAGGTATACTGCTTCCTATTAAACCATGCACATGTTCACATTTCTTTTTTGTACAATAAAAAGGTAAATGTATATGTTACAGAGCAGAGGAGAACTGTCCAAGGAGTAGTCACTGGGAATGACTCCTGACTGTAACAACAGAGCAAATGCCAAGAGATTTGAGAGTACCGAGAGTACTAAGGTGGATTGGTCTTTTTCTTCACAATATATTCAGACTAAATATATTCAGGCATGAATCATCTTCTCCATAAGACCTTCTCTAGGCAAAATTTGGGCATAGGCAAGGAGCAGTAGCAAAGTGTTGTAGATAATTATTTGGGGTGCGGCAAGATGCATGGCACAACACAGGCTGCTGTGCTCAGATATTGTGATGATGCTATTTGGTCACCAATGTTGAAATAAGTTTCAGTAACAAGCCCAGTCTTCTTGTCATTTACTTCATACATCACATTTTAAGCTGATTGTGTCCTGCCTGCAAGGTAATCAATTTTGGTTTTCTACTGAATTGTTGAGGTAAGAGAGTTCTGGAAAGAAAGCAATGGGATACCTCTGTTGAATGCCTTTATAGATTTAGAGTCAATTAAGAAAAACCGCACACTCTGTCCAATATTTGAGTCTGTTAGATGAGATGAGATGGATTTATTGAATTGGTGATTATCTATGGCCTTTATGAGGTAAACAGCAGATGGGGGTGGATCCTGTTGCTTTTAATCCCACTACTCCCCCCCCCCCCCGAATTACAGTTGTTTTCTTTGGAACCAAAAAAATCTTTTATTGGCACAAGTTGAAGCTTCTTCCAACTCAGAAGGCAGGCAAATGGGATCTGGTTTGGCTTTAGTACAACAGTGGAGCAGATGGCAAAAAGTTAAAGCTCAGATTATTAGAACAGACACTCCACCCCACATTCCTGCCATTCACTTTGAAAAGTCCAGTCACACACATTTCAGAAACAGCATGCCATCTAATTGGGACCTTTATTGATTGTACAGTTTCAGATTTTTGTATCTGTTATTTCTGAAGATCCTCGTGCACAAAGACTACTTTTCATGTTCTTTTAGGAAAGATATCTCAGTCCTTTTTCATTGTTTTGAAGCCAAGAATGTCATAAGCAAATTGTTTTCACAGAATCATCACTGTGAATTTTTACCATAAGTGAAGGATGATGTTCTGCTTTACCTATATGACAGCCCTCTCTTCTTAAAATATCTTAGGTTTTAATAAATAATATAAAGGATCATTTAATGTTTCTAAGAAAAGCATGGAACAAAATGATCTTTTCCCCTAAGTGGGGATTCGCCTCAGATCATCTCTGTGGTTGGAAGCAAGTGTGATGGTGTTTATCATTAAGTATTTTATTATTAATAAACAGAGGTGGGGATTTACAAAGGAAAGTTTTTGCAGAAGCAACTGCATATGAGTAAACCCACAGTATATGATTAGTTGGGATATTCAGTTATTTGATAGTGCTGCTATAAATTGGAAGTGACTTGGTGGAGGGAACAAAAGCAAGAGAAACAACACAGTACACAAGTTTGACAGTGGTGAGAGAATAGAGAATGCATTTGAAAGATACAAGGAAGTTCTTGGAAAATTATACATTGATACTTCCAATCCAGAATTTCTTTGTGCAATATTCTTGTCTAATTAGCAAAATTTATGGGGGTTGGGGAGTTCAATGGTTACTGTCTTCCATTTCCCTAAAGTTTCTTCCATATTTGATTTTCCCACCAAAAATATGTATTTTTCAGGAGCCAAAGGTGTTTACAGGAATTTTACAGGGCCTCTCAATATAATTTGTATGTATACAGTGTGCTGCTGTAACATATTTTATCTCTCTGTGTACATTAAAATAATAATAAAAAATTAGGTTTCTAGGGAACATGTGCCTCTCCACCCACCCACCCCATGTACATCAAAAGAGGAAAAATTAGAATAGCTTCATAGTGTCTTTTAACTTGTGTCATCCATTAGAAAGCATCTCTAATCTTTGTTTTGATAACTGATATTGAATAATAATTGCATGCTGTCAAGTCAATTCCACCTTATTTTCACCTTATGGTGACCCCTTTCAGGGTTTTCTAGGTGGAAGATATCCAGAAATGGTTTACAATTCCCTTCTTTTGGGGGTTCCCTGGGACTGTGCAGCTTGCCCATGACTACATAGATTAGTTTTTCTTCCAAGAGGCCCACTGGAGAATTGAATTCCCAACCTTTTGCTCCACAGTCAGATATCTAAACACACAAGCTGTCCAGGTAACTAATTGGTATTTAGAAAACATTAATATTTCAATGATATCAAAGAATTTAAACCTTAAAGAAACTAAATGATGGAGCAGCTACATGCCCATTGAACCCAATGCAAAGATTATGGAGTATTATACAACTGCTCTTTGTATCAGTTAAAATATGCTGGGACACTTTTTGCAGAGGATTCAATTCTTTGTACCAGAACAATGCAATGTTTTTAACTGTGTGAAGAAGGTAATTGTACATTCTTAATTTTTTTTCTCTTCCTCCCACATACTTTGACTATTGCATAATCATCCTCAAACTCAGAGGCAATGATAAATAATTCATTGTTCTTTAACCTCACATTATGGGACTGCGGTGGCTCAAGTGGTTAAGACACTGACTGGAAGGCAGCATGACCAAATGAGCTCCCTTCTCTGTCCTAGCTCCTGCCAACCTAGCAGTTCAAAAGTAAGAAATTGCAAGTAGAAAAATAGGTACCACTTCAGTGGGAGGGTAAGCAGCATTCTGTGCACTCCAGTATCTGTCCATGGAAATGTCTGCAGACACAGACAGCACTGGCTCTTTGGCTGTAAACAGAGATGAGCATTGAACCCTGGAGCTGGATACGACTGGCTTTTGAGCAAGGGTAATTGGTTACATTGTCATGCTGCTTTAACAGTTAGATGTTTCTCCTGATTTTCAACTAAAATCTGGCTTCTTGTAACTTGAGTTAATATGTGTCCTGCACTTTGAGATGATCTAGAACAGATCCTGTCCCTCCTCTGTATGACAACCTTCCTAGTATTTGAAGAGTGCTATCATATCACCCCTAAATCTTATTTTCTTCAAGACTAAATACACGCAGTTCTTTCAGTCTTTCCTCATAGGTCTTTGTTTCCAGTCCCCTGATCATCATTGTTGCATCCTCTGAACTTGTTCCAGTTTGTCAGCATCCTTCTTAGAGTGCAGTGTCCAGAACTGGACACATTACATAAGATAAGGCTGAACCAGTGCCAAATAGAGAGGAAATAGTACTTCATGGGCTTTGGGGACTATACTTCTGTTAATGGAGTCTAAAATAGTACTTGCCCTTTTTACAGCCACATCACCGTTGGCTCACATTCAGCTTGTGATCTACAATAATTCCAAGATCCTTCTTGCTCGCAGTATTACTGAGCCAAACATCTTGTAATTGTGTGTTTGTTTTTTTCCTCCCAGGTGTAGAACTTTGTCATTATCCCTGTTAAATTTCATTTTGGAAGAGTGGAAGAGGGATGATGGTGTGATTGGGAGGGAAAGGAGGGCACCTGGCTTTTCTCAATGGCAGCTGCAACATGAAATCTGAGGCAAGAATCTCACTGCTGCTCTACAACCATAGTGCAGCACTTTTGCAAGTGCTCCAGCTCCGCTGCAATATGCTGTGTACCATTTCTGACAACAGTCACTAAAGGATAGGAAGGAGGAAGAAGTGTTTGGTACATTCTCAGTTTTGCCAAGTCCCACTTGCATGGTCCAGTCACTTCTCAGCTGAGTACAATATTGTGCTTGTTTCCATATATTTAGGTCCAAGGAGTTATGCTGGTGGTAGACAAAAATTAGCAGTGCATAGGTGATTTTAAAAATCACTTCTCCTGATAATACGTTGGCCCATTATTCACATAATCAGCTAAGGAGCAGTGAGGATATGCAGGTGAACAATAGTAGCAGGGAGAAAAGCATCTTGCCTCGTCTTTCTACTCCAAAAAATAACCAGGTGATGTGGCGGCATCTGGGTGGCAACTTGGAGAATAAATGGCTAAGGCTGTGGTCAACTCAGCACATATGCTTTTAAAGAACTCTATTTTATTTTTGTTTTAAAGTACAGTTTAAAGATAACCAATGTACAAACTAAAGTGAGTTGTCTGAAATTTGATAATTTATATTGTTTTGGTAGCAGTTACGGTGATTCTAATGAGATTAAAGTAATGCTTTTAGAGAAGCTAATTGTAATGTAGGTTTGAATGTTACTTTTACCTAACCCAGGCTCAAAAATACAATGCACTGTACTCAAAAGCAGTGGATCTCATAGCTCTTTGGTTGAAATAAATATCAGTGTAAAATATAGAACATATTATGATGGTATCATTAACAGAGTGCATTAAAGTTTCAGTCAAACTCTCAAATGGAAATGACCTTTATTCTTGTATTGATTTGTATTTATGGCAGCCATTCTAGATCAGGGGTTCTCAGCATTTTTTAGCCACGGGCCAGACCATGTCACCTCAGACAGCTGAGCCATAAATGCTGCCATCAAATGTGTCTGTGGCTCTCATAAATGTATTTATGATGGCTGTGGACTCATTTACAATGACTGTAAAGGAGTTCCTTGGTATTTCCAGTGGCAGTGACCATGGGTGTGGCTAGAGTGAGGTCGGGGCTGGATTACTTGGCACCATGGGCCAGATCTGGCCAACAGGCCATAGGTTGAGAACCCCTGTTCTAGATTATCCAAAACAGAATCTCTCCTATATATATTTATAGCACCATTGATTTTTATGTGTGTTTTTCAGCTTCCTACTTAAACTGGATTTGCATTTCATAATGTATTTTCAAGACATGACTTCCTTGTAATGTTCTCCCCCCCTTTTCCTTGTCCACTTGACATTCTTCTCTGCTATTCTGTATATTTTTCCTTCATAAATAATTGACATGATCTTGGTATCTCTGATAAAAAAAATAAGGTGTTGTTAAGTACTGAAAACATCTGATGGAGTAATAGATTTTCATACTTTTGTAGTCTGTAAAGATAAATGTCAGCTTTTTTGGTATAATTACTCATTTGTTAAATTTTGCCTGGATTACGTCTCTAGAACTCACATCAGATTGAACTAGAACAGTTCCTTCTAGACCAGTGGTTTCCAATGTGGGTCCCATGCTCCACAGGGGGACCTAGATTCCCAGAAGCCTAAGTCAGTACATTGGCTGATCAGGCTTCTGGGAATTGATGTCCAAAAACCAAAGGTTGGGAAATACTGTTTTATACTGTGAATGTGGCATTTCCAAACAGTGACATTATATTGTATCCAGGCTAGGTTCAGTGGCCAATAGTTGTTCTTATATTCTTTCCCCATGTATTTTATCTGGAATTATCTAATGTAACAATGTTTTTTCTCTTCTCATTATATGATTGAAATATTTGACTTTTCTGAATGTGAAGTATGGGCTTTTATTTCTCAGCCTTTATTTTTTTCCTTTCATTGCTTCTTGTTGGTCACTCTCTCGATCCTGGAAATTCTTAGTATCCTATACTGTCTACATTTCATATATTTCTTCTTTATAGTTGGCTGTGTTAAATTTGATGATTCTATGCCAGGCACAGTATTTATCACTTCATAAGGGATATTTTAGAGCCAATTTCTAGTTTTCATTGCACATGGCATTTTTTTTTATCTTATAGGACATCTCTGTTCTGGCTTATACTGCATGGCTAGGATACAGTAATACCTCGGATAACGCTAAGACTTGGTTCCACAAGTCTTGGTGTTATCCGATTTTTAGTGTTATCTGATCCATGTTAAAATCCTATGGGATGGACCGGATAACGTTAAAGCTCCATAGAGATACATTGTAACTGCACAGGATTTAGTGGTTGTTATCCAATCCATCCCATAGGACCTTAACGTTATTCGATCCAATTCTCCTCCCCAGATTACTTAACGTTATGCGATTTTAGCGTTATCCGAGGTAAACGTTATCCGAGGTATTACTGTATGTTTATTCAACCAAATTCTACATTACTTAAGCTACTTATTCATGTTGCTCTTGAATGTGAGGTTATCAGAGAATCAGTAGTGGGCATTATTGTTTTTCAAATATATTTAATCTTTTTATGTACATTCAAGGAATCATATATCTCTTTTCCATTTCTATACAGTACATTGCTTGGATTATAATTTTAACTTGGCTCCTTTAGTTTTGTCATCTTTATTTAATGTTTAATCTTTATTTAATGTTTTAATGATGAACCTATGGCAAGTGTGCCCAAGTTGGCATGCAGGGCCAATTCAGTCATCACAACGTTGGGTTAAGCCCCGTCCACACACCCTCACACACCCCTGCACTGTCAATGGCAGAGCAGCTTCTCCAGCCATCCAGATCCCTCCACCAACAGGGTTAGAGGAGTCCCAGGGTCTCTCTCTCTCTCTGTGCATTCCCCTCTATCTCACACCCTCGCCACCTAGCCAGACCCCTCTGTCTGCCTGCTGCAAGCCACCCCACTGGGCACTGTGAAAGCCAAAAGTGCTTTTTTCCCTTCCCCATTTCACCCGCTGCAAAGCAAAGTGGTGTGAATGGAAGGAGGCAGAAAAGGAACAGAGTGCTCTCAGCTTTCCTGGTGCCAGGGAGAAGACCAGGTTGGCAGTGGGGGAATCTTGCCTAGTGCATTAGCAGTGGTTTTGGATGAGGCGCTTTCAATGCACCAGGCAAGATCCTGCACCTTTTCTGGAGTCGCTGCTAAGGCGCCGTGTTTAGAAGAAGGCCTGTGCATTAGCAGTGGTTTTGAACAAGATCCTGCCAATTCACAAGGCAAGATCCCCCTGCTGCCAACCCCAGAGAAGCCCACCAGGGAGAAGACCAGGTTGGCAGTGGGGGGGAACTTGCCTGGCTTGTTGGCAGGGACTTCTCTGGTATGTGTGTGCAATGTAAATTGGTGGTGCACATACACGTGCAGTGACGTCATGTGGGTGTGCAAGCACCCATGTGAAGTCACTGACACACATGATGGCTGGTCGATCCTTCCCCCGTTTTTGGTCACCAAAAAGGTTCATCACCACTGGCCTAAATGTAGTATGTAGTTTGGCACTAACAAATCACCTTCCAATTCCCAAGGCAGTGGATTCTTCAAAGATTACTAAAATTGCCTCAGATAAAAGTTCAGCAATGATGAGCCAAAAGGTTCACACAATGTTGTGTTCCAAAATGGAAAGCTTAGTTTTTACCCTGTGTTCTATTACAGTTGTTGTAGAACACAAAGTGGAAGATGTAAAACTTATCGGCATTGTAAGGATGAAATGAGTACTGTATTTTTGTTTGTGAGGTTTTTATTCCAGAGTTAGAAACATGTCTTTAAATCAATGTCTTTGTTTTTTATAATCTTCCTGAAAGATCAGAATAGTACCCATGGTGTGGGATTCCAGTGGCTCAGTAATAAAATGACAGGGACTGCGATGGCTCAGTGGTTAAGAAGCTCGCCTGGTTAGCTGGAAGGCTAGCAAGTCAGCAGTTCAAGACCTGGATACTGCATAACGGATTAAATGCCCATCTTTGTTCCAGCTCTTGGGGACATGAAAGGACCCTCATTTGGGTGTTCCCTGAATGGAGTTTCTTCCGCAGAAATCCTTTCAACCCAGGATAATTTCTGTCAAGAAATTATTATTATGATGATAAAATACAATCTTTGCCTGCAGAGATCCCAATCTCTGGCATTTCCAAAAAAGCTGGCAAAGAATTTCATCTAAACCTTGGAGAAAACTATCAGTTAGTTTGCCAAAATTAGACAAAATGGATCAATGGCTACATTCAGGTTCCACATGATGCTACTTTAGAGAATTTCATAAAACTTAAACTGGATTTGTTTGTTGTATTCTGGACACATTACTCTCATCCATAATAGCCATACAGATTAGTTTAATTAAGTCACATTAATACAAAAATCTGAAGAAAATTGAATTGACATTCCCTACTATATGCAATGTGTAAAAAGTATTCAAAACATGTGTAAAAAGTACCCAAACAATCTCACAGATGTTTTACTCTATGTGCAGTGAAGAACTGCAGCTTACTAAATGGTTGATATATTTCTTGAGTCCAGCATAATAAATTCTCATCAGAACCACAGAAGAAGACAAGGGTTAAAGCATTCCCATGCATTGTAACCTTGGTGAAAATCAGTTTCTCTAAATATATGTTATTTTTTAAATAAAAAACCTGACAGCCTTCCTAAAGGCATGTTGAACAACATTTTAAAGTGGACCCTTGCCATATTTAATTACTTTGTCTATGCTGCTCTAAACAAGAATTTGGTATGCTGGATTAATAAAATCGAAACTTGGGTAAGAGATATGCTTTGACAAGCAGATGGACTGCAGCTGGCGTAATAATCAGTCTATATGTATATTACCTTTAACAGTTAAAAAACACCACTGAATGAGGTACTATGTCAGTGAATATAAACAAAGACACAAGAACGCATAGATTTCTGCTTCTCTCTGTCATCACTTCCTTATAAAAATAATGTCAATATTATGAATGCCCCTCTATGGAATCTCCACTCTTTCATTATTAATGAAGAAGAGCTCCAGACAGCCTGGATCTTCAGAAAGACAAGCAGTACACACCCCAATTCATGTTTATCTGTGACATAATTACTAGCGCTCCAGATATGTTGTTTACAAATTCATTCACTGCTTTACACTCTTCCTCAATGGTTTTTAATAGTGTTTTGCAACATGGGAGCAGAAGTTACTCACAGGTTCCAAGTCCTTCCAGGGGATTTCAATATTGGATTTCAATATTAAGGGGAAATTGTATGAATAAAAGAATGGAAGCCAATAAAGGTACTTTGTAGTTTAGAAATATACATCCAAGCCATACTGCCTCAGTAATCACTTGTTGAATACTTCTTAAGGACCTTAAAAATAATTATGCCATCCCCCATTTGAAAGGTGCACCCTTTTGTCTCATTGGGGAAATAGTTGAAAAGTTCAGTACAGATCTATGCTACAATCAGTGATGGGATGACACCGGTTCTGACCGGATCCACAGAACCGTTTTAAGGATTTCCGGAGGGCTCTCCGTGGGGGTAAAACCGTTTTTGAGGCGTCCGGATCGGACGCCTCACCGGGAGGAAAATTAAAAAAAAAATTGGAGAAAAAATGGCTCCAATTTAGTGCGCATGCGCAGAAACTCAATCTGACACATGCGCACTAAATTGGAGCCATTTTTTCTCCAATATTGGGGTGGAGGGCACCAATTTGTCTGCCTCCCTTCACTCCCACCCTGGCCACATCCTCTCCTTTCCTCTCCTCTCTGCAGGGCTGCCCGGGGGGCTCCCTTCCTTTCCGGAACATCCAGTGCTCTCTCTACGACGGGAAGCCGCTCTCGGGGGTCGAGGGGGGCTTTCGGTGGGTCCCCTTCCACGGAGGTGAGCTCAGCTACCATGCCTGCCTGGGGCATCCCAGCTTTCCAGGGAAATTGTGGCATCGGCCCCGTCACGGCCTTTCCTGCGGTGCTGGTCTTTTTAGGGGGCCTCCCCAGGGGTCGTCTAGCCTGACTCTTGCAGGCTGTCTGGCCAAATCCACCCCTCAAATGGGCCCAAATCACAGGAGTGCAGGAAATATTTGGGGATCTGTGGCACCTGATGCTGATGCCCCCTTTGCAGCTGGGCCAGCCTCCAGGGCCACACCGGGCTCCTCTTCGGGGCGTCTCTTCCGGCCAGCCGCTCGCCCTTGACCCTCCTTTCTCCGGCCTTTCTTGCCCTCTTTCTCTCCCCCCCAATTCCCTCTGCCAGCCCCAAACCTTTGCGACCTGAACTGTCTGGCGGAGGGGCACAATTTCTACTACACCTTCGGGCGAGTCTTGGACGGGACGCCCTGCAGCCCCCAATCCCGGGACCTTTGCATCAGTGGCCACTGCTTGGTGAGTCCAGGAAGATGGGGTGGGGGCGAGGGGTTCTGCCCCCCCTCAAGGGACCCCGAGGGCTTTTGGGGTTGATGCACAGCCTTGGGAAGGAGACAGAGGAGGCTGGGTTGGTCCTTGGAGCATGCGACTCCCCCTCCCTGCCCCGAGCGGCCTCAGACGTCGTTCCTCCTGTGTCGTCCCTGCCAGCGTGCGGGCTGTGATGGGATCCTGGGCTCGGAGGCTCAGGCGGACGCTTGTGGGGTCTGTGGCGGCCGGAACGCTTCCTGCCTCCTGGTGAAGGAGGTCTTCTCCCTCTCCTCCTCCGAGGCGCGCCGCCGAGGCTCGGGGCCAGCCCCAACGGTCCCCATTGTAAGTGGGGTTTGTGTTTGGGGTGGGTGGGTGTTTGGGTGTATTTTTATTTAATTATTATTTTATTTATTTATTTTATTAACGGTTTTGTGTGTGTGGGTTGAGGGGTGTGTGTGTTTTATTTTTATTTAATTTATTTTATTTTGGCTCCGCCTACAACGTCATGACGTCATGACGTTGGCTCCACCCATGACGTCATGACGTTAGCTCCGCCCCCACTGTGATGACGTCAGGGTGGGGTACTAAAATTTTTATCATCCCATCACTGGCTACAATATAAGGCAAGGATTATGCAGCGCAAATACTTTATAAGCCATTTTGCCCATTACTCAGAAACATACATTGTTTAATTGCTATGAGACCTAAAATGAGAATTGAAGCAGTTCATGAATTTCTGACAAGCTTGACACGTATGATACCGTATATATGTTTGCAAGATTTTTATATTTATTTTTGTATTTATTTATATTTATTTTTGTATTTATTATATATTGCAAGTATTTAGAAAAAACACAATAAGCAGTGCCGGAGTAAGCCAGCGTAAGGCTGCCTGTAGCAAATCATGTCAAGAGGCCCTTGCTTAGATTTAGGATTTAGGATACCTATAAAATAAAACACCACTAGTAAAACACACCACCACCACTCCCTGTGCCATCAATTGAGCAAAAACCTATAAAACAAAACAAAGTTCACATGTCAATTGACTGCCACTCAACACAAATTTGCGCTTCTATGGAGTAGCACGTAAGATGCATCCACAGACAAAGACGGCTCCCCCTGCATGCACACCTTTACTCTTTGGTGTGCATTGAATGCTCCAATGAGGCGTTGGTGAGTCTCTCCAAGTGAGCATTTTTAAAATATCTGTGTGAATGCATGGAATATTTAAATTTGGATTTTCATTTTAACCGAGCATGGGGGTAGGGGGCCCAGAGACGCGGGGACTCATAGCATTTGCTACTCCTGCTATATGGCTGACACTGACAATAGGTGACCAAAAGACGGGTCTTCTAGCTTCTTAGTTCAATGTGGGCACAGAGGGAATAAAGGGTCGTGTGTGTGTGTGTGTGTGTGTGTGTGTGTGTGTGTGTGTGTGTGTGTGTGTGTGTGTGTGTGTGTGTGTGTGTGTGTGTGAGAGAGAGAGAGAGAGAGAGAGAGAGAGAATTTCCCTTAACCAAATACTGCTTGTCTTGGCTCCAAATAAATTTTGTAAGGCTTGGTGCCAGTGTTGCCGTGTTAGAACAGCTACGAGGTGAGGAAAAGAAAAGAGAGACTGAGAAAGAAAATGGTAGAAAAGAGAAAACTGGCAGCTATCTCTTAGTTGCAGTTTGTTAAGGTAGCTCTAATCTAGCCATGTCTCCTGATAATCTAGACACCTGCAATATAGTCATTTTAACAAGGTGCTGACAAGTGCATCTTTTCCCCATCTCTTTTCTGATTCCTGTGTGATTGATTGAAGCAAATTCACCCAGGAAACCCAAGTGTGAATTCAGAGTAAATCTCTTTGTATTTTCCTGCTCTGTACTTGCATTCTGAATGTAAATCAACTTAATATTTTGCATTATACCTTTTCTAATAGCCAAATAACTTTATGGGAAAGTTATTTTGTTGTTCTCATAAATACATTATGATCTCTAATCTTTTACAAAGTAGAACTTCATAGTACCTACCTGCACATCAAAAAGAATTACTGGTACTTGGAACGACAAAAGAGAAAATACCCAAAATTCTATCTGGTTATCTTTCTGGCTGCCACCACCACTGATTTAGCTTACTGGTCATAGTGACATGTGCCTTTGTTACATCCCATTTGGACAAGTGTAATGTACTCTATGTGTTCTGCCTTTGAAGTGTTTGGAAACTAGTAGATCCAAAATGCTGCAGCCCTATTGCTAACTGGAGCTGGTATAAGGATCTCAAAACTCTCTTGTTATAAAGGCTCCATTGACAGTTGGTCATTTCTGGGCACAATTCAGAGCACTGATTTTGACATATAAAGCCCTAAATGTTTCGGGTCCGAGCAACTTGAAAGGCTGTATTTCTACTTATGAGTCTACTCATGTTTTAAAATCACCAAGAGAACTATTTCTTTCTGTCCTGCAGACATGAGAGAAGGCCTTCAATGTTGCACACAAGCTGTGAAACTCACTCTGATGAGAGATTAGACTAGCTTCTTCTTTCCTGTTCTTACACAGGCAGGCAAAGACTTTTCTCTTTAAAGTAGGCTTGTTCTCTGTGACCAGTTGCTTAATAGTTGGGCTGTTTCTTTTAAATTCCCACCTCCTTCAGTTTTTATATTGCTTTTAACATTGCAAGCTGTGTTGAGTCCTCTTGAGGAGGAAGGAAGGACAGATGGATAGAGGAACAGCTAGACAGACAATAAAATACTTCAGATGTTTTGTATTAACTTTCATATCTTATAAAGCAAAAACCAACAACGGTTCTTTGTTATCGTAAACATACCAACTGAATATCTTTGAGCATCAGAACTATGTGGTAGAAATATAAATCCTCAAAAGGATGTGGTTATTAAATAGGAAGTGCATTAATGGCCTGAATAAGGTCAATCAGATTTCATTATTTTTACATTAATGCAGAGTCTGAAATTCATGCAGTTGTAATGATGGCTGGAGGTAGATTAAATAGTTGTTATTGTTTGGATTTTGCTTGCTGACTCAGCTAACATCCTTCTTAGCCTAACCACTGATATAATTTATTATCTTGAGGTTTTGAAAAGTAGTCATCAGGATCAGACTGCATGCATTATGTTGTTTAGAACTGTCCTGTCCTATTAGTAGCAAAAATTCCTGGATGGTTTTGAGATCCACTTTGTTTCCTATCCTCTTACACAATAGGTATGCTTCCTCAGATTGCTGTACCGTACTTGCAAACGACCTATTTTGAAGCAAAGAAATTTAGAAATGACAGATACAGAAAGACTGTCTTGTCACTGCTATGCTGCACATAGGTGTCTAAAATGAGTGGGAAACCTGTGGCCCTTTAGCTTTGTGGAGTATCAACTGCCATCATCCCTAGACAGCATGGGCAACTGTAACAGTTTATGGAGTTTGCAATGTAACATTCAGATAGCCAGAGATTATCCATCTCTAGCCTAGAAAATATATCCACAATAAGCCAATACATCTTTCATGATCCTACAGAGTTAGGCTGCTTCTTTGGCATGGTGGTATAGAATGATTCCAGCAGTTTTTAAAGATAAGACTGAAACGTTATGTAAAATACAAAATATGTGGCTTTTCTCATGGAAGGCTTCAATAACAGATGTTTTATTAGAGAAAATAAAACAGTAGAGGATCTTTCTAATTAAAGAGTTTTGTCCACCTTCCTGCCTTCATATTGCTGATATGTATAACACAGTCATTCCCTACCATACTCTTTAACTATTCAGCTGAATACAAAGTATTCTCTACAGTCCAGTCAGGCTTTATCTGGGTACAGTTATCTAAAGGGTTAGATATACCTTGTACCGGAGAGTGAAGCTACCCCACTGCTAGCTAAGAACTTCTCTTTTGCACAGGAAGCTATGACTATCAGATGGAACTTCTAGAATAGAGAATTATGGGATTTATAACCCCAAAAGCCAAAAGTCCCATGATGATTGCCACAAATTGGAATCAACAACATTATTATTAACAATCTGTAAACTGCAGTTAAAACTCTTTGCTGTTTTAAGTGATTCCTTTTAGACATGCTAATTTCCTGCATTTTAGTAGTCCTTAAGTGTTCCATACATTTCTATTTTACATATTGCTCTTCGAAGGTTACCATGACTTTTTTATTATTATATTTGCCTTCTCATTGTACAGGGTGGCCCATAAGTCCCTAACCATCCATATATCTTATGCATCCAGTGTAATAGCATATGGATGGGTAGGGACTTGTAGGCCACCCTGTACAAAAGACTATTTGATTCAACAAATGACCATTTTTGGCCAAATTTTACTAACTGACAACCAGTGAGCACTCAGAGGACACTTTAAAGGGGTCATCAGCTTAATTACTAGTTGGTCTGTCACCAGAATGGGATACAGTTTGTAAATGGTAGAAAACACAATAGCAAGTGTTTTGTTCTGTAGCTGCTCTGGTATGATCGAAATACAGTGGTACTTTGAGTTACAAATGATTCAAGTTACAAAATTTTCCACAATAAGAATGATAAACAGTTGAAAATAATGGCTTGAGTTACGAATTTTTCAGGAACAGATTAATTGGTTTTCAATGCATTCCTATGGGAAACTATGTTTCAAGTTATGAATTTTGGTTTTCAATGCATTCTTATGGGAAATCCAAGTTACAAAATTTTTATAACATGAAAAATGCATTGGAATGCATAAAATTTGTAACTTGAGGTACCACTGTACCATCATTGGCAGAGAGACAGTGCTATTAATTACAGTAATACCTCGGATAACGTTTACCTCGGATAATGCTAAAATCACATAACGTTAAGTAATTTGGGGAGGAGAATTGGATCGAATAACATTAAGGTCCTATAGGATCGATCGCATAACAACCGCTAAAGCCTGTGCGGTTACAATGTATCTCTATGGAGCTTTAACGTTATCCGATCCATCCCATAGGATTTTAACATGGATCGGATAACACTAAAAATCGGATAACACCAAGACTTGTGGAACCAAGTCTTAGCGTTAACGGAGGTATTACTGTAAAGATTTCACGCTTTGAATTTGTGTTGTGCCTAATGATACACAACCTAAAATTAATTCAGGAAATTCTTAGTTAGCAGTAATCTATCCCTGACTTTAATGCTGGTAGAGCTATAGAGTAGGATACTGGCCAAGCAGCAGGGTGACCTGTATTTCTTTTATCCAAACTCTAATTATCTTAAATTTTATTTTCCTTACAGGTTTTCCTTTCCCTTTAGTTCCAGGCGGACTCCCATCCCCAGTTTTCTCTCCCTCCCTCCCTCATTATCCTTGTCAGTGATTCTAAGAAGAACATTAAGGCTTTACTGGAATCACATCTTATTCTCTCCTCCACTCAAGAGGTAAAAGAGAGATAAAAGAGAACCCGCAAGGAAGCAAGCAAACAAGCAAGCAATTAAATAAATAAATAAATTTTGTACTTTCTGCTTTCCCACATGTCTGAACAGAGTATTAGCACTGAAAACCAGGAAAGGAATTGTCAGTCTAACTAAATTAATATTTTAGTTTAAAATACATTTTTTGAAATATGACAGGTTTATATTTTTCAGTGCTTCTCACTTCTCATATTTTAGTCAGGAAGTAAGATTTTGGGAGTGAGACAACTCTCTAGCCAACAAGCCTGAGGCTAGACCTTTCTACAACTTAGATGTCTAGCCAGAAACAGTAGGTCTTTGTGTATAACACTTGCTGTCCATTTTGTTTGCAAGGAGCCTTTCCCAGGTGGCCTTCCCCTACAGGTTTGGTTGGCTTGGTGATAGCATTCCTATGCCTGACTCCATTCTATGTCTAATCTTGTGGAAAGGTTTAGTTGGAACTTAAGGAGAGGGAAGTCAGGAGCTTCTGGTATGGTCCAAAAGAGGGTGAGGGATGCAATGTATAGACAGTGTAGAGAATGAGAAGTCATTTTCCTGCCAAAGCTAATGGAATGCTATGAAGAAATATGAAGCCAAAGACTGACTGCTTGCTTGAGCTCTTTTGTGTGTGTGCATACAATCTTGCCTTCAGAGAATTACATACATTTGGCCACTGGTTTTAGCATCCCTCCACATTCTGAGGAATTGCCTGAGGAATGGCATGGTATGTGATAAGTTCAAGGATTTGGCTATCAGAGTTACTGACCAAAGTTTGCAATTGTAGCCAAGAAGAGAACCTTCCAGAGGCTGTTGGAGTGCAACACCCATTGCATTTGGCCACTGGTTGTGCTTGCTGAACTGATGGGCCTTATAGTCTAAAATATCTGAACAACATCTGACTGAGGAAGGATACTCTAGATGGTGTGGGCCCCAAGACAGTCAATTCTGAATTTAGTATTGCTCTAGCATTACAAAGACTGAACAAATATGGAGTGTTACAAGTTCCAAAATGCATTATTAACATATTTACTAATGCCAGCTGTTATAATATTGACATGAGACAGAACAGGGGCTTGTTCATGGCTGTCAAAAATTTAACTGCTCAAGAAGTTGTATTTTGGATTAATTCCAATATATGCTCTAACTAACTCAAGTGAATGTCTAGCTCTCTAAAATGGCAATCTTGCTATGATGTCTTCTTGACAAGACATGATAGTAGTGTATGACAAGGCTGTTGTTGCTTGAAATGGCTACGGCTAGCTCTCTCTAGCTAGCTACAACTTCAGATCATTTTACAGCTTTATTTAATGAGTAGGAGCTTATCTGTTCCACTCATTTATTGTTGGATAGCTGCCGGTTTTAAATAGAGCTAATGTGCCTCTGAGCTGAACTGGATGTTTTGAAAACATCTGTGAATTGGCACTTACTCAATTGGAACCTGTACTGGTGTGATTTGAGTTATACCACTTTCAAATAGGGCAACTTTCCCAGGTATAATTTACTATAAACTTTGCTATGAATATTCATGTGAGGAGGCACTATGAGTTACTGTTAATCTGATCATGGATTTCTCACATTTCATCTGTTTTTGGCCCTAATTGTTGGGCCACTGCTGGGTGCACCTGGAACATGTTGCTTTGTTCTAATGTAGATTCAGTTCATATTGTGTATAGAAGGTATAGGAGTCCATCAATGGCTTAAATTTTGTTGAGAAGTTATACAAATGATATAAATATGGAAGTGAATTGCTGTTAAGAATTCTCTATGGACATCATCTATTGCATACTGACTTGCACAACAGGGTGTGCAATGGCTAATATCTATGGAGATTTCTTCACTTCCAGCAACACCTCGAAAAGGTACACTGTGCACAGCAAGACTTCATCCAATGTGTTTTAATTAAGTTAGTTAGTTGTAGTTCAATATACCTTAAGGGTGACAACTTTGGGAACTCTGATGTACACAATATTTTGTGAAAATTACGAATATGTGGACATTAGAATTTTTGCATTTGACGGATAGTGAACTTTTAGCTTGCAGCTTGGATGTAGTTCCTAGGTCAGGATGTCCTCACCCAGTCTATTAGTTTCTCTGCTGAGAAAATATCTTATTGATACTTAACAGTGATTGGAGATAAGATGTTTTTCTCCCTGCTCCCAGGCTGCAGTGAGTCTGTAACAGGGACTGCAAATGAAGATTTTAAAAACCTTATTGCACAGTGAACACATTATGGATTGCTGCTGGGGATTCCTTTCCCCATCACTGAAGTGCCTTTCAAAGCACTACACATGCCAAGTGCTATCCTAATTTTTTTAAGCTACCACTGACGCCATGTGTGGCTTTTTCAAGAGGCCTAATTATGACATGGAAATGGTGAAATGTGCGAACTTCTATGAGAGTTTGTGTTTACTATGTATGTAAATCAGACAATAGGCCTTATTCTTATTTTGGTACTTAGTTTTAGGTTACTTTCATTTTTATCCATCTTCTTTATAGCTTAAGGACATTTGGTTCTTTACGGATGGATGGATGGATGGGTTGGTGTGTTGATGGATGGATACTTTAATACTAACTACAACTGAAAAATGTGTTATAGTCTTTTATTTTCTGTACTCAATGTATACCAAGTGCTGCACTCTTATAAAAAAAATTTTTTGTATTGTATGCTTGTTTTTTATTGTTTTTTTATTGAAAATTTATAAATAAAGAATTAAAATAAAAATACTAACCACAACAAGAACATGTATTTTCATAGCTTCTTCACAAAACAGGCCACTTTTAGCTCTATCAGCACAGCTCTCTATCTCTCGCTTGCTCTCTCTTCAAACTCATATAAAAAACAGCTTCTCTCCAGCTCAGAAGTATGCTGACCAATGAGCTCACAGCTTCAATCACAAACATTATTTCACCTCACTTCAACTGTCAGACATGCAAATAAAAATCAATATACAGTACTGTACTGTACAAAATATATTTACAATGTCCGTTATTTGCAGATTATTTGAGTTAATACCTCAGGAAACAGAATCAAGATTCAAAATTATGTTGGAGAACTGGGGGAAGCAAACAGAATCAATTTCAGTAGGAATAAATATAAAATTCTATATTTAGGCAGAAAAGATCAGATTTATAAATGTAGGATAGATGACACCAGGCTTGATATTAATACATAGGAATAAGATCTAGGCACCTTACCACAAGCTAAACATGAATCAATAGTGTAATTTTAGACTGCGTCAACAGAGGTTGATCAGAAGGAGAGAAATGCCATCAGTGTATTCTGCTTTGGTCAGACCTCACCTGGAGTATTGTGTTCATTTCTGGGTATCTGCCATAGAATGAAATGTATTATCCAGTGCTTGACATGAGGAGAAGATTGCTGGGCCCTGATTAAGACATGATATGTTAGCCTTCTTCAAATATTTAAAAAGTTGTCACGTGAAAACTAGAGCCAGGTTGTTTTCTGCTACTCTACAGGGTAAAACCATCCTAAACCAGTGGATTCAAACTATACTACAAGAGATCCAGCTAAACAGAAAGAATTGTTCAGTAGTTGCCTGAATGACATAAAAGATAAAGCACATTATTGGATGTTTTTAATGATATTGGGTGACTATCTACTAGGAATGCATTAGCTTTGGAATTTTGCATTGTCATGGGGTTGAGCTTTGTCAACTGATTCTGGTTCTACTATTCTGTATCACTTTCCCCAGAATCCAATTGAATTCCCCTGCTGCTGAAATATGTTGATGCAATGATGGCAAAAACAAAGAAGCAAAACCCAGCCTGCTTCTATTTTCCAACAAGATGCATGGAGAATGCATACCTCATTTCAGAGGAAAGTCACACTTTTGATAGACCAACTCTTTTTTGAACCAAGAAGTTTCTACCTTATTTTAGAGTGGAACTGCATTTTAAAAACCCACTACTATAAAATAAGAAAGAAGTGACAGAGACAGAAAAAAACAGCAGGCCCATCTCTGCCCTAGATGTTCAATTTACTTAGGAGCCTTTAGTGAGAGAGTCAGTGCCATAACCGAGTTGCAGCAATGTTACATTGGGATCTATGCAAGAATTATGGAATACCGTCTACAAAGTACTGATGAGAATACAAGTGGTTGAAAATGAAGATAAGATGGGTGAGCTCTTGTTGGACATTTAGATACAAGCTGACAAGTAGCTCAAACACAACACCCCAGATATTATTGTGGTTGATAAAAATTTGGTTAAGCTGATTGATGTGGCAATCCCAGGGGATGGTCTGGTAGAAGAAAAAGAGATTGAAAAGAACATGAGATATCAGGATTTGAGAAATGAAGTACAGCATCTTTGGGAGAAAAGAGCAACAGTGATACTAGACTCATTGAGTTGACTTGAAGGCTGAATCTCAGGGCCAAAACCTGAAACCAGATAGTCCTATATGCTTTACCACACATGTTGGCCATAGCTGTGAGAGCAGATGTGAAAAAGAAAAAGAAACTGTTGAGAAGAAGAGCAACAGTTTTTAAAGATTTGTTGTGGGTATTGCTTTGATTTAACATATGAAGACAAAATGTGAATAAGGCTTTTGATTCAACAATATGAAGAGCCAATAAACTGCATCATTCTGTCCCATATGTGGTCTTTTTTGCCTTCTTCTGGAATATTGCCCTTGTGGATCAAATAAACATTATGTCCTAAGTTATGATTATTAATTTAAGAGGACCTTATTTAAGATTTTTTAAAACCTCATCCATTTTTCTCATAGTATATTTCCACCAAATTTTAGCTTTCTATGTGCCCTTAAAGTTCTTCAGCTGTTTGGCTTCAGCCTGAGTTCCCTTTAAAAAGGTTTGCATTTGTTCTATGTTTTGATTAATAAAATATGATGTACACATACCATATTATTCAAACTGGGATATAAAATGTCACGTAAAGTTATCTGTGAAATTTATTTTGTGCTCTTCGTGGAATTTCCTAGAATTTAGATCACCACATCTTCCTGAGACTTGGCTTTGAAATGGGTGACTTTTTTCCAGTTTAAAAATAAAGGAAAATTTCTAAATATTGGCTGACTAAGAGAAAATCACAGTAGGGGAGAAGGCTGAGCCTATTGTTTTAATGTTGAAAAAATGGAACCCAGATTTAAGAGCTGTGTGTGGTCTAAGAGATCATAGTAAACAGGATTCAGGAAATGTGGGTTTAAATCGTTATATCTACCTTTTCAGTGTTACTGCTATTTGCTTGGGTTAAACTAATTTTAGGTAGTGATGTCATTTTACTGAAAAATTATGCAAAAATTATGTAAAATTTAATATACAGCAATATCACATTTTAAGTTAGTTGAACTTCTTATACATTTCAGAACTGATGAATTCCATTTTATGTTCTGCACAAAGCATTTCAAGTTGGAAGAGAAAATTTGCCTGATGTTCTGGTCCATTGTCATATGAAAAGACAAGGCAGACTAAAGCAGATACAGGTGTGTGTTTTTGGCAGCCCATGGGGCATAGAAGGCTAGTAGACCAAGCCTGAGGCAATAGAAGACTGAGCTACCTAAAGTTTGGTACATAGCCTTTGGCCTGGATGTGGAGATGGAATTCCATCCAGAAGTGTGTCTAAGCAATTGGATGACAGGTAAACCAGTTCTCCCCATTGGACGGCCTGTCTAGCCAATGTGTGGTACCCTGGGCATGTGACCCAGATGTTGGAGGAAAAGAAGGGATAGTTTCTGGATGGAAATATATGGATGAATATGGAAATATATGTGATGAAATAAATAGAAGTAGGGACACAATATAAGTTAACATATACTTTTTCTGTGTTTTTGTCAAGGCCAAATTATGAAACTTGAGCCATAGCCTCAGAGCACTATAAAATGTTATAATACTCTTTGGTAGCTTTAGATGGTGCTCTGTCATAGTTGACATATATCACTGTAAGGGTTAATTTCACTGTTAGATCAGATAACGTTTTCAACCATATCAGTGTTCATCAAAATGTAATTTGTTTCCTTGCTTAAATACTCAATTTTTCTTTAGGATGAGAATAAGCCATTTTCCCACTCTTGGTATTCCTCTAGACATCTACATCTTAGTCATTTTACTTCTTCCCACGTGGAAAATTGTTCTAGGCAAATATCTGCCTCAACTTGCCTAATTTTACAAACTTTATTAATCTTATTGCTTTTATGTCCCATATGAATAAAACAATTCAAAATTGTTCAAAACATGTAACTTGGGAGTTTAAGGCATGTTCCCTCATCTCACAAAAACAATTGTTGCAAATGTTAAAAAATTATAGGTACAAATACTTCAGAGTTATGACAACTAAGTTTAAATTGCAAACAATATTTATTTATTTATTTATTTATTTATATTTGTTTATCGCCCTCCTCCCCGAAGGGACCCAGGGCGATTTCCAACAATTTTAAAAACACTTCAAAAAATAAAAAACTTTAAAAAAGATTAAAAGCTAGGTATTATAACTTGGACATACTGGGGGTCAAACCATCCAACTGGCTGGGGAAATTGAACCATCCACTCACCAGACCAGACCTGCCAGCCAAACAATATATTTAAATCACATTTAAAATGCATAAAGGGTTGAACTATCATGTAGAAATTAAAGGAAGAATGTAAATCATGTTTCAATCCAATATGCAGGTGCACAAAAACTATAGTAGAAATACAGTATACATTAAGAATTAAAAGACCAAGGAAAATATTTTAATTACGTTCTAAACATTCAGGAGCATATAGCCTTTAAAACACACATGTAAAAAGCAGAGGTCATTTCTTAATGTTTCAAAAAGTAGAAATTTATGAAAATAAAAAAACCATATTACATAATCTTTAGCATACAAAATGCCACATTTTCCTAATTGCTCACTGAGCTGTCTGCCAGTTTGAATCTGTGGAGAGAAGCTGACCCCCCCCTCTGGATAGACTCTGGCTGGGGGTATGTGTGTGTGTGTCCCCCCCCCCGGCTATGAAGAAGGGACATGGCGGGCATGCAGTGATGGCAACAAGCACTACCCACCCCAGGGTGGGGCAAACCTGTGCAGATTTAAAAGTACAGTAGAACCCCACATAATGAAAAAACTCCATGGAGCTCTTCGCTATGCGATCCCCCCCCCCCCCGCATCTCCCTATGGGAGATGCCCCACATAATGGGGGGAAAAAAGTTCATTAACTGGGGTTCCCATTAAGCGGGTATAGCCTGGTTACCAAAAACCCCACATAACAAAAAAAAAATCAGTTATGTGGGGTATCGCCATTGCATAATGAACGCTTCATTGTGTGAATTTTTCGCTATATGATGCATTTATTATGTGAGGTACCACTGTACAATCTGCCCCAACAAAAGCCCTTTTGCCTGTTGAGTGACCTTTCCTACCTGTTTTCCAGGTGGCCTGGTTTGACGTTGGTGTGGTCCACTATACTGCCTCTCCTCCTTTGGAACAGCCAGGCAGAGACAAAACTGCTGTACCAAGCGAGGAAACAATTAATTGTGAGATTAAGGCTTGGGTTCGGGCCCGCTCTGGTGCCTGCGTTGATCATAGGCATATACAGCAGAGCTGTTTCCATTTCTTCAGGTAGGATGGTGTGCACCTGTCGGATAGAGGGGAAGATGTCTTCCTGCATGGCCTGCACATGGGCATTTTTTGCTGGATTGTTTCTGGGCTTCCACTGCTCCTTAGTGTCTTGTGAATATGTTGCTGTGTCTTGCTTCCTTCTCCACTTCTGTAAATATTTATACTTTACCCATTTGTTTTGCTCTTGTTGCCAGTGTTTACATTTCCACACTCAAGTGGCAGCTTGCTAAGAAAGAAATCCAGTAAGGTAGCAATTTACTTACATGGCAAGCCAATATTATTTTACATGGATGTACTTTTCCTGTGGTTGTTTGATATTAGCTTTATGCTAACTGTGTAGACTACCAAGTCAGGAATCAAGTATCTATGAAGATAGGAGAATAAGTCTGAATGATTGGCCTGATTTTGCTATGATGCTTGCTAAGTAAGAAATTTACTGGTGAAGTGAATTACTTTGTATGGAAAGCTGACTGATTGTCCTGCATGCAGAGACCTTGGAACACCAATTTAAAAAGCACAATATACATTTTTAGGTTGAATATTTTAAACTCCACTTAATTATTTGAGCACTCTTTACATACAAAACAGCAAACCCTGATATTTTCATCTCTGTTCTACAGTAGTTCATTGTGGTTATTACAGTTAATTGTCTCCAGATCGATCTCGGTCATAAGCAAATATCTAAGTTACTATTCCTTTAACTATCTGAGAAAGGGGAGGAGAGAAACACAGAGATATGAGCTTGCACAGCAAGTGGAATATATATTTCCCTGTGTTGACATCAAAACACTCTTGTGAAAGATATGGACTGCAGTCCTATACAGTATACAAATTACTGAGATTAAATGTCATTATATATTATGGGACCTGTTTTAAGTAGGCATGTGTGGGATAATTATTTGCATTGTGAAGGAGGCTTTGTGGCGCATCAGATGTCCATGTTAGTTTCTCTTGGTAGATTTGGCCAGATCTATTCATGTCCTAAGCCTTTACACAGTTACTATGGATACAGGAAGAGAAAGAACATCTTTTAGGGAAGGAAAGGTGAAGATGATGTAAAGAAAAGGGCAACATTTAGGAAGCCCTCTGTTTCTCTAAACTGATCCAGGAAACCACAGAATGAATCATTTGTTGGGATTATTCGTCATTTGGATTCTCTTGAGACTGTTCAGCTTTGAAACTGGCATATCCTAGTATGCAGGAAATGACCCAAAATGCTCACAGACAAAAAAAAATCAGTCATGAATACTTGACCCTTTTAAATCTGTTATTATAGCTTAAATCCAAATGAGTATATGGATTTTCTTTAAATGCATGTTCAGGTGTTTGAGGCTCTAGTAGTTCTTGTAAGAAATGGGATAATACTTTAAAAAATGAGAGTGTTAAATAGACTCTTCATCCTTTTGACTATAGCCTGGAGCATAGATGAGAAATTATGGACAAATTATATCTAGAAGCAAAAACTAAGCTAAAGACAACAAGAGAATGTTTTTGTTTCCACTGACCAATGATAATTGTTGAATCATTTCTGAATGTGAACTTGAATGATTTTGGTTCCTGTCAATTAAATAGATATCTCTGTGGGAATCACTCTGACTTTCACAGGAAGACGTTAATCCTTACAAAAAACAATGTGAAAATTGCATTTTTGTATTTACTATCCTATATATTTTCAACTAACTGGCAAATATCAAAGGATTTATTTGTTATTTATTTATTTATTTAGATTTATATTGCCGCCCACTCGCCGAGGCGACTCAAAACAACAACAGTACAATAAAAATTATAAAATGCAACCACATAAAACAACCAAACCAGAACACAAACTAACTCCCGTCAGGCCTTGGTGTGGGCCCAGAGGAGTGGGCAAGGTCCCCAGCCACTGCTAGGCCTTGGCATCTTCTTCCTCGGGCCGTTGTTGTGGGCCCAGAGGAGGGGGCAATGTTCTCAGCCACTGCTAGGCTTTGGCATCTTCTTCCTCGGGCCGTTGTTGTGGGCCCAGAGGAGGGGGCAATGTTCTCAGCCACTGCTAGGCCTTGGCATCTTCTTCCTCAGGCCATTGTTGTGGGCCCAGAGGAGGGGGCGATGTTCTCAGCCACTGCTAGGCTTTGGCATCTTCTTCCTCGGGCCGTTGTTGTGGGCCCAGAGGAGGGGGCAATGTTCTCAGCCACTGCTAGGCCTTGGCATCTTCTTCCTCGGGCCGTTGTTGTGGGCCCAGAGGAGGGGGCAATGTTCTCAGCCACTGCTAGGCCTTGGCATCTTCTTCCTCGGGCCGTTGTTGTGGGCCCAGAGGAGGGGGCAATGTTCTCAGCCACTGCTAGGCCTTGGCATCTTCTTCCTCGGGCTGTTGTTGTTGGATTAAAAGCGGATAGAAAAATATTTCTGCTACATATGTAATTTCCTATATGAGTGAAAAATATAGTCAAACCTTGCATAAAGAGTGTCTCGCTTAAAGAGTAACTCGCTTAAAGAGCAGAATTTTCTCTGAATGTTTGCTTCGCTTAACAAATAAAACCAACCAAAAACTCGATTAACAAATAAATTCAGGTTTGCAATCCCCCCCCCCCACCAGAAGTCACAATTGGTCACTTACAATACTGTTTCGCTTAAAGAGCAAATTTACTTAAAGAGCAATCTTGTGGAACACATTATGCTCTTTAAGCAAGGTACAACTGTACACTAATATTCTGCATGTAAAAATTCAGGCTTCTTGAGATCATTATATTGAAAGACCAATTTTTGAAATGGCTATTACTTGCTATCCCAAAAATTCTTTGACTGTCTGTAGACACTGTTTTGCCAGCAAACAGATGAAAGCTGGTAGGTAGAATGGCCCTCATAAAACCACAGCGAAGTACTGTAATGCCCAATCATTTTCCTGCTGGAAGGTTTGCAGTTCAGTGGCTACAATGTGGTGAAGTTACTGTCCAAATGCTGAAAAGGTAAACTGTGTTGAGTGGGCACCCTCCTCTGATGAACCCTTCTGGAATCAATTAACAGCACCCGCTTCCAAGGATTTTATATATATATATCAGTAGGCTTTAGAACTACCATGCCTAGAAGGTTTAAAATCTTAACACTATTGAATTGAAGTTGGAAGTTGGTGACTTGAATACTGGAGGCTGAACTTGAGAGAAGGGACAGTGGAGTTAAACATTTCCTGTTTCAATGATGAAACCACAGGGAGCCATCAACAGAAGGTCTTGAATAGATTCCAGCCAAATCTTTTATTCTGCATGTTGGATTATGGAATTACCACATATACTAGAGTATAAACTGACTCAAATGTAAGTCCCCTTTTTGGGGCTAAAAAATCAGCATATACTCAAGTATATACGGTATAGATGGAACTGAATATGAGAGGATTTTATTCTGCTTGTGTTATAATGATCCTTGAGACCATTATATCGAAGGACCAATTTTCAAAATCTCAAATACTCTATAGATTTAAACAATTTTACAGATAAACATGTTCTAGATGACTGTTAAACTTTTTAGAAATTAAACACAGTGCTTTACTGTAAGACTTTTAAAATAAGAAGAATAAATTGAAAAAATACAATCCTTTTCTAAATAATTCACTGTGGTATTAAGTGCTGATTCTAGACTTGGTCCTGCATTTAAATATGTATGCAAATAATTTGCTTTGTCAAGGCTCACAAGTTCTGAAATAGTAACTGTTCTCTTCTACTTGGAATGGGGAAAGATCTTATGAGAGATCTTCATTATTCTGTACTTTAAAATCATCTTTTAGTTATTTCCAGAAATAAATAATTTGGTTTAACATGGTTAGATAAAACTGCTTTAAATGATCAGAGAGTAAACAAAACAAAACAGCAAAAAAAAAAAAAAGACAGAAAATGTTGTGGCATCTTAAAGGCTAACTCCTGCATTTAAATGTGACCTTTCGTGGACCAAGTCCATTTCATTAGTCTGAAGTGGACTTGGTCCATGAAAGCTCACATTTAAACACAGGAGTTAGTCTGTAGTAGTAGTAGTTCAGTCACACAGTTGATTCTGACCCTTTGCGACCTCATGGACCGCCAGGCACTCCTGTCCTCCACCATCCTCCTCAACCCACCCAGCTCTGTGCCCATTGCATCTACAATGCAACGCAATAGTCTTTAAGGTGCCACAATGTTTTTTCCCTTTTTGCTTTCTCTCTGATATGCTTGCACAAACTAAACATACCTACCACAGCAAACATTTCAACTGCTTTAGATTAGAAGATTATTTACCTTTTATCATGTGATTGCATACTATTGCAGTGTTCATCTCTGACCACCAAGGAAGGCTTGGTAAAGCACATTGATTTCTATAGCAGATGTAGAAGTTAGAGTTGAGTAGTCTATATTGTCTGACACGTTGTTTTCACCATTCCACAGGATCATATAGTAGTTTATTTATGGTTGTATTCACCTTCATGGCAGTGAATGGACGGCATACAAGTGCAAAAATTAAATTAAATTTAAATTAAATTAAATAAGCACAAAATCTTTATATACTCAATATATTATTGCTATATGATGTCAAGTCAGAAATGAGTTATAATGACCCTCACATCCAATGAGTTTCCATGACTGAGTGGAGAGTCAAACCCAGACCTCATGAGTCTTTGTCTCTTATCTGTCTAGCACACCACACTGAGTATTTCCAATATACTATTGTAGAGATGAATTTTTAAAAACTATTAGCCTAAAGAAATATACACAAAATTTAGGAGTGAAAGCTCCTAATCTAAAGATCCTTGTTATCATGAGTTATGAACAACTATGACCTAGTGTTTGTAAAGTGGTTATTTGGCAAATTCTGTTTGAGGCAGAACATGAACAAGCTTTTAAAAAGCTCTCTGGAGGGTGTGGGAATTGACTTCAAATAACTATTTGGAAACTCTGCAATTGAGATTGATCCCGATTAAGTCCTAAATATGCAAAAAGATAATAAAGTTCACTATTATAATAAACAAACAATTTAGGATATGTAAGCATTCTTATGACTGAGATTTTAGGATATATAAACATTCATATGACTGGGGATTCTTTGAAAAAACTGACTTGCATACTCTTAAAATAAGTATCAAAGTTGCTTTATTCGTTTCAGTGGATTCACTTATTGTGTGAAAACCATAACCAATTCTCACTGGTTTCTTTAAGAACTGAGATTGCTGAAGGTATGAAAGACTGGGAGTGCAATTTGAATAAAGGTGTACATAGTACTCTTCCTTCAGAATACATCTTAAGAATGCTCTTTTAAAAGGATGCAGAATCCTGATAGTCTTTTTAAAAGTCCTTCCTTCTTCTCCAGCATGTGCTTGTTGCTGGATGAAAGTCAGAGGAAGAAGGAAGGATTATCAACAAAACAATGGAAGCAAGAAAATGAACAAAAAGGGGTGGGGCTTGCCTCTAATTCCAGAGGCAAGAAAGGAACTTTGCCAATCACTTTAGTGGCAAAGAACAATCACGTTCGGCTGTAAACCCCTTCCACTGATACCCAGTGGTAGTGCATGCAAGATTGCTATTATCCCAACAAATACAAGGGTAAATGAGATTGCAAACCATGCTCCAGCAAAGCCATATTGCTCTAGTTTGGCTTGCCTGTGTAGCCATATGCCAAGAACAATCAAGACAGTGATACAAGCTGTCCCCCTGCGCCTACACCAACTGCCAGGGGAGGAAGAAGCCAGGGCAGGCTGAGGACTTCACTGCCCCTCCCCCTGTGCCCATACCAACATATTGTAATGTAATGTATTGTTTGTCAGCCGCCCTGAGTCGCCACGGTGAGTGGGCAGCAATATAAATGTGAACTAATAAATAAATAATAAATAAATAAACAGAAAGAGCAAAAGGCTTCTGTTCAAGGGCCAAAGTACATTAAGCCACCTTCATGTTATAGCTCAGGGATGCCCAAATTATGGCCTGGGGGCCAGATCCAGCCTCCAACACCAATTCATCTGGCCCATGCCACCCTCATCACTGCCAGAAGCGGAAGTAAAACATGCCCATATGGGTGCATTTTACTTCTGCTTCTGGGAGCGACAAGGGTGGCATGGGCTGGATGAATTGGCATTGGCATAGTTTGGGCACCCCTGAAACATGTGACCAGCACACAGCCTGAAAAGTTTGGGCACCCCTGCTATAACTGATGGTCCTTATGAATTTTGGGCATAAAAATAATAGTTTTATTTATGTTTTGATAGCCAACTGGTCTAGCAAATTTTGTAGCTTAGTAAATTCTCTTCCTCGTCAAGCCCTCTGTATTTCTGTTTGGCATTAGAGGGAGAGGAACAAAAGGGAGAGTAAAGTATATCTGCCCTGCAAAACTTAGTTCCCATGGTATTAGCAATGACTCTGTATATAAAAGTACACACCACTCTTTAACTTACAAGAAAACTTTGGAAAAAACCCACTTTAGAGCAGTCAAAAGAAACATTTCCTTATTGTTAACGAAGGATATAAAACACGGTTCTTGTTTAGAAAACATGATTTATAAGCAATATTTTCTTCTCTTAAAACCATGGTCAAATATTTTGACAAAGACATGTAGACATGACTCCATGTCTTTACAAGTCATAGCCTTAAGGTAGCATTGTTGTGTACAGTATTATTAATATTGCTCTATATAGATTTGAGGAGCCTTGACTTTGCTGTTAGGGAAAACAGGAGGTTTAAACTATATTTAAGAAGTACAGTCAAACCTCACATAAAGAGTGCCTCGCTTAAAGAGTAACTCACTTAAAGAGCAGAATTTTCTCTGAATGTTCGCTTTGCTTAACAAATAAAACCAACCAAAAACTCGCTTAACAAATAAATCGGGGTTGGCAATCCCCCACCCCAATTGGTCATTTAAAATGGTGTTTTGCTTAAAGAGCAAACTTGCTTAAAGAGCAATCCTGTGGAACACATTATGCTCTTTAAGCGAGGTACAACTCTAAGTTGAGGATATGTTACTAATTGTCTCTGATGTTTATACAACCAAGTAATGAATCTCAGCCAATGAGCACCATTTCTAAATTGATTAAGAGCCATGTTTTGAGGTGTATCTTCTATAATGATTTCTTAAGTAAAGGATAAGACAATGTTATGCATTAGCATCTGTAATTGTTCCTTCTTTCGGAAAAAACTGAACCCTGCTTCAAGGAGGTGTAGCTGAGTAAAATGACTCATATAAGACAGCTAAGTCATGCATTGGCACAAGATTAATTGTTCAAAAGTCTTTGTCTCTATCCAAAAAGGTTTTTCAAAAACACTCTTCATTTTTAAAAATGCTTTTTATTATGAAAAGATTTGCCTTCTTAGTGTTATAATGCGTGTACTATTATAACCGAAATGACAAGAAGACTTATTTTGTCTGGTAAATTGCAGTCATTTTGGCAAGGAAAGTCAACTCAGTGTCCTCTGAATCCACACTAAAAGGAAGAATGGTAATTATTCTAGGCCAGAGGGAAAGGTCTACAAATTAAGGCTGCTCTTTTGAACATTATTTGCTCAACTAGGAACTTTGACTAAGTTGTGACTTTGATCCAAATGTGCCTGAGTGTGGATACTCTCTGTCTGCACTGCATATGTATGTCCTTTGTTATATGTCATGGTCAGAGTTTGGATGGGTTACCTGTTGGACCATAATTCCCAGAATCTCCTAGCCATTATTACTAGTAGTTCAAGCAATTCACCTTCCAGCCTACAAAAGGGATGTGTACAAATGCTATAATTACCTATGGTACTGTGCTCAAATTAGAACTAACCGACTAGAATCCTGTGATGTAAGGCTGATGATATCATCAGAAGTGGGAAAATTTGGGCAAGTTTCCTACTTCTGTCCTGCCACTTAAAAAAAACCCCTCCCATATAATCTCCTTCATCACATGGGAACTGTAGGGCAAGAAAAGGATATTCTTTAATTAAGGAAGTTTCTCTCTGCTGGTAATGACATCATAGAGCAGCAGCCTTCAGTAATTAAAGACTTCCTTATAATTAAAGAACTCTCCACTGCTCCCAAGGCTTCAGGAATACACAGGAGTCAAAACATCTGCAGGATAGAAGTAACAAATTTTTAATTAACAAAATAATTGCCTCATTGATGACATCATTATATTTCCACAATTGCAAGCTACATACAGGATTTTGATCTTGGGCACTTTACTGTTTAGGTTTAGGGAAGGGAAATTGATGGGAAGGGAGCTGACAGGTGTGTACATGGGGAAATAAATGGAATAAAGTGAAGAGAGGAGGGGAAGGTGGAGCAAATGGACCAAATAGATCAAGTAACCCACTAAACTGAATCTGAATGATGAGAAAATTAGGGATCTCTGTGAATAGTTCCTTTGAGTGGAAATAGAGTCAACTGCTTGCTCTAACCAAGATAACACACTTGTAAAAGGAAAAGATTCATAGTCGAGTATTTGTCCTGAGATTAACTGTACAGGTATCTTTGGTGGCCAAATGTACTATTTACCAGCTTGTACTGCTAATACAGCTACAGAGACAGAGATAGATAGAGTATAGGCTGTGCAATGATAACATCAGAATGGGATTGTTGCAATGAACATTATGAAGGGCTGTAGTTAACAATGAAGCTGCTGCCATGCTGGTGACTATAATGACTGTATAATGACTATAATGACTATAATGTTATTTCATCACAACTGCACTTGTGATGAAATAACTCCACTGGCTGCAGCTGATCCATGGTCAAGTTGTTAATACTTGTGTTTAAACCCTGAGCAACTCAGAATTAGGATATTTAAAAGCTCAGGTGACCTGTTACCTACATCTTCAGGTATTGTTCTTATCATGACCTAACTTTCCAGTGGCATCAAAAATAAAATATCATAAATCTGCTGCAATAGCTGACAATACAGTTTTTAGTGTCACTGCATTTGAAATTCTCTCTTAAATTTAGAGTGGCCCTGACCTTCTGAGATTTTGAGTGCCTGGTGAAATTTTTGTTTGTTTCACAAACTTTTCCAGAACAAGATTTTGTCTTTGTCTTCTACTTACTGACACTTTTAAATGTTTTTTGTTGTTGTATTTCATTAGCTCTTTATAATTGTTTCCTTATATTTTGCTCAGAAAAATCATAGGAGATTAATAAAAATTAATAACTAAATCAAATAAAAGGAGTAAAAAAACAGACTGGCCATAGCTTAGAGCAGGGGTTCTCAACCTTTTGAAGTTGAGGGCCAGGTCACGCTCCCTCAGACAGTTGTGTCTGATTATGGAGCGAGGGGACAGGCCAGTTGATTTGGCACCACAGGCCAGATCTGGCTTATGGCATGTAGGTTGAGAACCCCTGACTTAGAGCCTTAGATTTTGCAGCATGCCCTAAGAGCCAGACATTTAAAGAGACAGATGATGGCCTGTGCAAGGAAGGACAATGTACAATTTTATGTCTCAGTTTTTCACTTCAAGAAAAGGACATTGCCACATAACCTCTGCAAGTCCCCAAAATAAAGCCCCACAAAACCTTCCGGTCATTGAGCCAGTAAAGAATTCTGGTTTTGTCAACTTGCTTAGAATGGATGTTGGATCCTTCTCATTCTGCCATGTCTTTCCATGCACCTTCAGCAAAGAGACTTAACAGGAAATCTTCATTTTCCACAATTCTTGCTTGTACATAGAATCTCCATGTGAGCCGAAGCTTCTTCTTCAGATGGATCAGTGAATGCATATTGAAAGGACAGGCTTAAACATTTCCATGTGTGTTAACTAACTTCTTCTTTTGTGTCTAGGTCAGACGTGGAACTGCCAGAATGAAACCACCTTTGGTGAATTCTGTCCATAGTTCCTTTCACCTTACCTAGTATGAGAAAGATCAGCTGGCACAAGGTTGCTGTTGCCTGGGTCATGCCTGGTTGTGGTTCAAAAGTACCACACTTTTCAAGGAGGCTTTTCCTGGATACCCCCGTTAACTAACTGGGATTAAGCCTTATCTGAATATATCTTATTTCCTTTGCTTGCTTCTCTTCGCAGGGTGCATCATGCATTGTATCAGCTGTCTTTGTAACATAGGTAGAACAGTACAAAAGTAAGTTTTTCATAATATCTGTTTCCATAATAACATGTTCTGCTGAAAACATTTATTCATAAATCTGTTTTATTATCATTATGTATCTTGAGCTTTCACACTGAAGTGAAAGGATTGGAAGCCACGTTGCTACTTGGCATTAAATATCTCAAGAGACTTAGAAGTTAACATCTGTTTTGTATTTAGCATTTGTGGAAGTGCTTGTTCTAGTAAAATGAAACGTCTAGCTAGTTAGTGACAAAAGAAAATAAAAACCCACCTTAGAAAAAGAAGGTAGAAAGATTTCTGGATGTATGATTTCAAGGTTCCCAGACCACAAAAATTTTAATTGCCACAGCATATAAAGACTTCTTATTTGACGAGTGTGTAACAGAAGGCCTATTTAGTTGTATTTACTTTAGGCAGTGTGGCAATTAAGTTTTCTGTCTAAAGGAGCTACTCACTGTACATTTTTTCTTCTTCTTAAACCAACAGAATTTTAAAAGCAGAAGTGCCTTCTTTCCTCAAAATCCATTAAAATTGTTCTTGGATGCACCGTTTCTCAATGTCAGCTGTGTGCTTTCCTTTATTTATAGGCCACGTATCTTCCACTCAGTGAATTCAACCAGAATTATATTGACACTGTCATCATTCAGTGTACAATCCAGTGCTCAGGAGACTGAATGAACCCAGGCTTAGTCTTAATATAACAATATCAGTCTTTTCCAGATCCCCAAAGATCTTTGAAACATTTTCTTCCTGCCATTTCTATAGTTAAATACCATGCACAACTTTTTCATGCACAACTTTTTCTTGATAAACAGTACTGTATATACATCTTTAAAATCACAATTCAACATGTTTCTCTTCTGGTGCTGTGCTGTTTCAGTTGAGCATATGACTATGTTGACCATTAGCCATTTCAGGGAGGAAAAATAAGAAACATTAAACCATTTCTTAACACACACCCCTGGGCCAGACTATAGATACTGTAGAAAGTTTATGAGGACTGCAGTGGCTTAGTGGTTAAGATGCTGAACCTAAAGACTGGAAGGATGGCAGGTCTGCAGCTCAAGACCCGAGTGCTGCATGACGGAGTGAGCACACATCTCTGTCCCAGCTTCTGCCAACCTAGCAGTTCGAAAGCAAGAAATTGCAAATAGATAAATAGGCACCACTTTGGTGGGAAAGGTAACAGCATTCCGTCCCCTCTGATGTCTAGTCATGCCTGCCACATGACCATGGAGATGTCACTGGCTCTTTGGCTGTAAACGGAGGATAAGCTAAGGGTGACCTTTATCTAGAGAGTTTTTACTTCTCTGTGTAGCACTTTTTATTGCTTAATCTACTTCAAGATTGAGGATGCAGTCGGGTCCAGAGGAGGTTCTACTCCATATGAAAGATCAGTCGTGGGTGAGTCTGGATCAGACATTGTTCATAGATATTCAGAAAAATGTATGACCCTGGTATTCTTCTACCCGCTCTCACCTAGTGTGCTGCCCCATTCAACTAATGTGCTGGTTCCCATAGTAGACTGATCCAGCCACAGTGTTAGATATACTAGTCATTTACTACAATATGTCCATTGTTGTGCTGCCCTTGAAGAAGGCTTGGAAAGTGCAGTTAGTGCTGCAGTCAGATTGCTTTGTGGTATGGATTTCATAGATCATACAAGTTTAATATTTACTGTAATTGGTTTCTTATTTCACTCAATGACTTTATTTCTTCTCCATTTGTATCAGGGAACAGCACAATCTAAAATTATGGATGCATATGAAATATAGATAAAATTCAAAAAAGTTAAAAACTGTGTCTCCCCTGAAATTCAAGAAAGAATCAGAACAATGAGCATTTCTGTTAGTCAACGATCTTTAATTTTTAGCAGAAATGTTGGTCAGAAATAGTTTTTTGAGGCTGTTAATCCTCAGGGTTGCCATGATAGTTAACTCCCACCAGTTGATCAGCATTGAGTTGCTAGCAGTATGGTCTACTCTATTACCATAAAAGGATAACCTGTCCAAACTGAATTTTCTATATGCTGGGTTAAATTTAAGATTTGAGCTGTGTAGCTCTTGCCTGGTCCGAAGTCTGCCTGTTTTGGAACTAGATATCATTAATATAATTTCTTCAAACACTTTGTATAAGTGGCATAATAGGGAACCTGGCCTGGTTCTTTTGTCCTGGTTTCACCAGAGTGATAACTTTCGTTTCCCACCATATTTTGGTATTTGTTTGCTTGTCCAGCAGTTATTAAAAGATGGAGGAGCCACTCATCTGAGTTTTGCCCAAAATGTTTATTTTGCTAAATCCGGATATTAGCAAGTCCAGTTGCTTTGCCATTCCAACATCTTCTTATGGCTTTCTCTGTTCCATCACTGGTATGAAGGCAGCAGCAAGTTTACTGGATTTGCTCTGAAAACCCCTTTGATATTTTATTTTTATTATGCACGATTTGGTTTTTCCTGCCAAAAGTAGTAGTTGGTGTGCTATTTGGTTTAAGTGTATATTTGTATAGTGTCCTTTTGTATGGATTGCCTTCAGTCTTTTCAGTAGTTTCCAAGCTTTCTGGCATCTTCCTGCTACCGTATATACTCGACTATAAGTCGTCCTGAATATTAATCAGGGTACCTCATTTGGACCTCTAAAACTAGGACAATAGTTATACTCAAGTATAAATCGGGGAAAAGGCAGCCATTGCTAGTGAGTTTCAATAATTAAAATACATGAAAATACAGTAAAATAAATTAATTTAGACATTTTTGTGGGTATGTTTTTGAGTTTTTATGGAAGTGTTAGCGCTTTTTTAAACTGTATGTTTGAATTTGCACCACCACAGTTTTGGGATCCTCAGGGTCATTGACCTTAATATAAGTTGAATCCCCTTTTTGTACCTCATTTTGAGGGCTAAAAAACTAGGCATACTTGAGTATATATGTAAAACTGTGTTACAGTATCTATCCAGTCAGTTCTTTTTGTTTATGCAAAAGTTGACATCAATATTCTCCCTGTTTTTATAGTGTTTACTAAAAGGATTTTCTTCAAAGAATGAAATTAATCTAAGTACTGGGCATGTATTTCTGGAGTGAGGCCTTCAGTGTAGTTGGTCTGGCATCTTTTTGGTATGGAGGCATGAGAATGTTCCAAAACTGATGTTAAAAAATAGAGGATTATTCTCTTCCTTGGGGGCAGTCAGAAGCACAGCTGTATCCAGCATTTTTTGTAAACTTTTCCCAGTTTACTCAGCCCACAAAAATAGGGGTCTGAATAAAAAGGTCAAACTTGGGCACAGATTGGGTTTAGATTAAAGCACGAGTGCCTGTATGTCACATGCTTGCTAGGAAATACTTCTCACCATTCTGCGCCAGAAACAGTCCAAAATGCAAGTTTATCTCCCTATCTGATTGCACCCTAAGTCATTATGCCATTTCTGTAACACTAGTGTAATTTTATTTTCCAACCTGTGCTGTGGTTAGATGACTTAAAAAACCCCAAATTCAAAACCTGTAATTTTTCAAATTGATTTATGGTAACATGGAATATGAATCAACATAGACAAAAAAGCAATGGCCGTATAAGGATAAAATATTGACAAGAGAGCTTGAAACCTTACTGGAGCGCTTGAAGAATTCAAATGATATTAAACCATCAACCATTTGAAGTCTAACCTGAGCAAGACTCAAGTGTACATTTTTCAACTTTGAAATAAAGACACAGGGAGCAAGTTGGATGTTACATGGTAAGGGAAGAAATTGCAGAATTTAACATTGAAATATCTTGATGTGACATTTGAAAGGATGCTGTCTTTTAAGCAGCATTCCCTGAATACCAAGGCTAAAGTTATTTTGAGGAATAATATATTTGGGAAATTGAAATACTATACATGGGGATATCAACCATCCATGCTGCATATCTAAGCTTTGGCCCTGAACATCTCTGCAGCAGAGTATGCTGATCCAGTGTGGAGTGTATCCACACATGCAAGACAAGTCGGCGTTACTGTTAATGAAGCAGTGTGTACAGTAAAACCTCGCATAAAGAGTGCCTTAGTTAGAGACTAACTCGCTTAAAGAGCAGAATTTTCTCTGAATGGTTGCCTCGCTTAACAACTAAAACCAACCAAAAACTTGCTTAACAACTAAATTGGGGTTTGCAGTTCCCCCACCAACAGAAGTCACAACTGGTCATTTACAATGGTGTTTCACTTAAAGAGCAAACTCACTTAAAGAGCAATCCTGTGGAACGCATTATGCTCTTTAAGTGAGGTACCATTGTATAGTAAAAGGATGCCTCAGTCCTACACCAATTGAGAAAGTATACCCTGTTAGGATGTGTAAGTGTTCGTCCTGCACCTTGACTTGTTGCAAGGCATATTGTGACTGTTGACTTGCTGCAAGAATACACAGGTGTTGGGACTTTGCCCTGGTATTTATTTATTTATTTACATTTTTATACCGCCTTTCTCACCGGGGTGACCCAAGGCAGTTTACAACATTATAAAAGCATAATATAACCCAACCCAAACCCATTGTTAAAAACTTCAAAATTACAATTATAAAATTTAAAAAGTTTTTAAAATCAACAGGTCACAATAATAATTAAAAAGTTAAAAACAACTTAAAAACAAAATATTAAAATATTAAAAGACCAGGGGGAGAGGGAGCTCAAACAAGCCAGGGAGCTGGGATCATGGTACAGCCATGTTTTTAACTTCTTCCTAAAAGACAGCAAGTCCATCTGTAGATGTAGCTCAGTTGGTAGGAGGTTCCATAGGGCTGGAGCGGACACAGAGAAGGCCCTGTGTCCTGTGTACCAGTGTATATAGATCCCAGCTACTGGGAGCTTGGTTGAGCTGTCTCCAAAAGTAGCTTCAATGCTGCTTCGGAGCTGTTCCAAAGCTGCCTTCCAAAGCTGCTTCTAAGCTGACTTCCAGAGTTGCTTCAATGCTGCTTCGCTCCACAGATGCCAGCTCATATGCTGATATTGCTTAGCTTCAATGTCGACATTGACTGAGAGTTCTCTGCTGTCAGGTATGGACAAAGGTTCCTGCATGTTCTGCTTTGAGGACTGAATGCCTTTTGCTTGACAAGCCATCTTCGCCTACCAAGCAGAAAAGAATTTCGGTAAGCCTCCATCAGGAGGACAGAAGCTATTGGACTTTGTTGCTTGGCGTGTAACTACAGCTTGTATATGACCATTGGCCTGGACTGTATAGACTTGTGTATATAACCTATGAACTGTTTCAGTGAACTTAACTGAGCAACCAAGAGACTACTCTGCTTTATGTTACACTGTATATACTTGCCCTTTTACCTCCTGAGTAAACCAACTTTAAGTTCACCTTTGCACCAAGAACTGTCTGCCTGTTTTGCTTTTTTACACCAGGGACCAACCTTGCCAGGTGCATACCACTTGCAGACCGCTGCATGCTACTCTGCTTACCCCTTTACACACACCCCTCTTGTTGGTATTGCTCCTTCTAAAATAAAGAGAGATGTAGTAGCAGATGGCGATAGAACTAAACAAGATAATGACCCTCAACATCCTCTGAATGGATATGTGCATCAGTTGTGCTGACTCAGATCCAGGAAGAGCTTTATGGCAAGAACAAACATTCTTGAGGGTATGAAAAAATCAAAATCAAATTAGAAGATGGATGAAGGAGCTTGCTGAATAAGGAATAACATTACTGGAGGATATTGCTGAGGAATTCAATCTCCCCTATGTCACTTGGAGAGCCCAGAATAGGCTGAGGGTCTGAGTGCCTAAATACAAGACTAACATGCTCAAGTAGAGGCTGCTAGTGGACAACAACATGCTGTGTGAATTTGGAGAGATACGGAATTTGGCTCATTTGCTTGTCTGCAGATTACTACCACAGACATATACTGATGAAGATTTAATTTTAGCCAATAACAAAGGCAAGAAGGTGGCATCATTTTGGCAGTTTAAAGCTTGATCTGGAAAGAATGGGTAGGCAAACAATCTGGTTTTTAGAGAACCCTGCACCACTTGTCCTTTTGTAGGGTCTAAGCCAGAGATTGCCAACCTTTTAAAATCAGGGGCCAGGTCATGCTCCCTCAGACAGTTGAGGGGGCCAGACTGGTGGTCCCCCTGCTGTTTATGGCTCCTGTAGGAAGGCTTTTGGCCAGGAAGGCTTTTGCACAACTTTGTGTTATCCGCCAATTATGCCCATTACTGGAGTAGGACTCCTTGCTTACTGTCACACAAGCTCTGGTCTCCTCCATTCTGGATTACTGCAATGTGCTCTACATGGGGCTGCCCTTCATGACCTTTCAGAGGTTGCAGCTGGTTCAAAATGCGGCTGCCCAGGTGATGATGGGGTGTGGATGTTATGCCCATGCCTCACCTCTACTATAGGAGCTGCATTGGCTGCCAGTGTGCCTCAGGGTGCAATTCAAGGTGCTGGACCACTACCTATATGGTAGTGGTCCAGACTGGAAGGGGTCCTTGAAAATACCATCTGTTAGAGAGGCCCATCTCTCTAGCACTAGAAAAAGGCCCTTTTTGGCATCTGTTCCAGTCCTGTGGAACCTCCTGCCAACTGAGCTGCATCTCCAGTCTCCAGACAGAGTTGCTGCCTTTCAGGAAAGAGCTCCGAACCTGGCTGGCAAAGGAGGTGTGGGGAAGTGGTGTTGGGATAACACCCCCCCCCCCCGGGCTGGCTAATATAGGGAGGACCACTTGCTTATAATAGAAACTTTTAAACTTTTAAAGGTTTTTTAAAATAGTTTTTAATGTGGGACTTATGTATTTTATGGTCTTAGTGTTGTATGCCACCCAGAGTTGCCTGCTGAATGGGTGGCTATATAAATTTGACCAATAAATAAATAAATAAATAAAATTAGACAACTGATATGGAAGGTTTCACTACCATAAAGCCTAGCAGGAACCCCAGACATAAAGAGTGAATACTACACTCCCATGAAGTACTGTAAAGCAAACATGATCATGATTATTACTTTACCATTGCAAACTCTGTTCAAAGCCTAGTAGCTTTTCATCAGTGACTCTGCACCTTCCATTTCCTTTCCCATTTTAGTCTATCCTGCATGCTACCCTCATTGCATGCCCTATTGCCTTCCTCAGACTGCATAGTAAGGGTCTTTCTATCTGAAATGGACCTTAAACTCTCACCCAATGGGGTGTGTGTGTTCTCTCCAGTCATTCTGCCTAGAAAGCTAGGTGGACGTTCATGCTGTCTCTTTCCTCCACTTTGTATGTACTGTATTATACTCACAAAGCAGTAACTGAGAAGAGTGTAATAACACTCAAAGTCTTGTTGGTAAGCATGTTTGGAGGCTGGAAGCAGCAGATCATTTCTTGCTGTGCTTGCTGGGACAGATAGTATGGTGACTCTGGCTATGACTGATTCAGTAATTGAGTCAGCTGTGAACTGAGTGGTACTAGAACTTAGAAAAGTTCAGCAACCATGCCGGATAGAGAGGCAGGTTTTTTTTCCAGGTTATGGTTCTTATTGTTTTGAATTCCTGGATACTCCATCCACACGTGGCATATGGGTGTCACAGACTCATTGTGAGAAGTTTTCAAGGCCTCTGTGGGTGTGCAATGCTTGCCAGTCCACCATGCTGCACAAACTATCTCCATTTTTCAGTGCAAGTATTAGCTTATCCTGTTGCTTGCTATCCCAGTGTTACCTTATTGCTAGATGCAGTGACCTTATGCTATGTTTCTATTGGTTTGATACTTTTTGTGAGTAAATACACTATGTAGTTTTATTCTGTCAGCATGAATATTACAGCTATCAAAACTGGTGTTGAAAATCCGTGACTCCTGTTGACTTACTACTGAAGCAAAAAGTACAATAACCACAAATGTATGTGCCCAAGGAATATATTACTCTAAAAGCAGCTATAACTACACTTCACCTGCCATTGTAACATTTAGGCCCACTCACATCATCAGACATATACAATCTAAGGATACATTTACAAAAGCTTTCAGTTGATAGCTTCTTTGTTTACCACAGGCTACTTCTTCTGTTCAGTTGGAATTACACAATTACATTACGGTACTTTCTGAATAAAATATCATGTACAGATTATTATGTTCACGTAGGCTTCCTCTTCTAACAAAGAGAATCATATTTATTCCTGTAAACAATCCACCAGAGATATATAGACAGATGATGAATTATTAAAGGAATTTGAATTGGCACATCAATTTCCGCTTTTGATTTTTATGTTGTGTTATGCTGCTGCTATTTTGTTACAGGCAGAGAGGGTGTTTCTCTCTAATCAGCCATGTTATTAGCTTTGTTTTCATTTAAACAATGGTTTTCTTTTTAAAAGAGTTTAGTGCACTTTATCCAATAAAACGTTTAAAGCTGCAATCCTATACCCATTTTCCTGGAAGAAGGTTCTACTGAATTTAGTAGGACTAACTTTTAGGAGAGTGAGGAATCATTTAAACAATTCTGATCTGTATATTTATAGAGATTTTGGTAAATGTATATTCTTAATTTGGAAATCTAAAATTCTTTTTCTTTTGTTTCTTCTTTTTGTAAGTAACTATCCTTGCCAGGCAAGGCAGTGCTCCTGTTGTCCTCTGTAGTTTCTCATAGCTGTCTAGTAAAGGTAAAGGTTTCCCTTGCTCGAAAGCCAGTCATATCCGACTCTAGGGTTCAGTGCTCATCCCTGTTTCAAAGTCGAAGAGCCAGCGCTGTCGGCTTCTGCAGGCATTTCTGTGGTCAAGTGGCAGGCATGACTAGACACCGGAGCGCACAGAACACTGTTTACCTTCCCACTGAAGTGGTCCCTATTTATCTACTTACAATTTCTTGCTTTCGAACAGCTAGGTTGGCAGGAGCTGGGACAAAGACAGGAGCTCATTCTGTCCTGCAGTACTCAGGAATCAAACTGTTGACCTTCCACCTCCCAGTCAACATCTTAACCACTTGAGCCACTACAGTCCCTTCATAGCTGTCTAGATCTAGAATTTTTCATGTTCCTGCTGCAAGCAGGGAAAGAAAGAATGACACCAGACCAGGATAATCTTTCTTTCCTGCCTGCTCTGCAGACTAGGCTGCCTGTATGGGGGAAGCAGTTTGGTTTTTCCCTTTTCATCTTCCCAGAGGCAGGGAAGATGAAAAGGGAGAGCATTTGGGAAGGCTTCTGTTCTCCTACCTCACATAACTTTGGACTAGCTATTTCACCATACCACTTCTTCTTCTTCTTCTTCTGTGCCTAGACTAGATGTGATATGGCCAAAATCAAGGCACCTTTGGGGAAGTTCATTCTGCACCCCACCATACCACTGCAGATACCACAGTGACTGCTAAGTGGTGTACTTCCATCCCTTAGCAAGCAAGCTCTCATGAGGACATGTGCAGATGATGCCTATTTGGTGTGTTGCAGTGATCAGCACTCCACCAGGTTTCCTCCTGCAGCTTTTAGTCTAGATAGAGATTGTACAGTGGTCTCTGGAAATATTCTTCCTAGCTTTCTGCTTTCTCCAAGAACGAATAAGCTCCCTGTTCTCCCTCTTACATGGAACCTGTAATTATTGTTAGCCACCCTGAGTCACTTTGAGGAGGGCGGCATACAAATATGGTTATAAATAAATAAATAAATAATCTTACATTGGCTTTAGTGCAGGTATGTCTGTATTTATACGCATACATACAATGCATCAACATTTATCTAACTTGAGGGTGAGGGTGTGACCTGTGTGCATTATTCCATCATTCAATGATGATGTAACAGTCTGAGAATGGTGCTTGGGTGAATTTTATGGTTTTAAACAATATCAGATTTCAATTTAGTACGAGTGAAGTTCATCCTGTAACATTGTTTGAGATATTCCAGAACTTTAGGAGAAAAATCTATACTAGTATCTAAGAGTTTCTTAGCTCTCTGATAATAAATTGCTAGACATATATATGTAACAGTCAAAGAATATTCAGCCATTTTCTTTCCCATGCTAGCCATATCGCATTCCTTTAGATGAGTGATTTCTCACTTCAGTTCTCAAGAACATAAAGCATAATCCAGTTTTACGAATGCAGTAAGAAGCAATGCCCTGGTGATTGTTCTTAACCTATTCTGATCTATGTATGTAGGAACCATATAGCTGAAAACAGTGACATGATTCTTTTCCTTCTGCATATTGTTTCCCCACATTTGTTTTGCACATATGGTTATTGGATCCAAATGTTACTAGAGCAGTACAGAAGAAAACAGCAGAGAAGGGGTTTTCATGATCTTGTGGTAGTACACAAGTGAACTGAAATGTTACTACCACTGAAAGCTATCAGTGAAGATCGTACTGCATGATTACATAGAAGAGGCATTTCACATATGTTTCACAAAGATAATCAAAAGTTTCGGCAAAAGCAAGCATGTAACTAGTGTTTCCTAATAATGTAGTCTATCCCTGAAGCTTAATTAGTAGATTTGTCACCTTTCTCCATCAAAACAGATAGGGGGTGGATATTAAAAAAATGAAAAGAGTGACAAAAAGCTATATTCTTCCAGAATTTGAGGGAATATATTTCTGTTCGTCTTGCTTCGAATAGTCAGTTACTCATTTAGTCAATTCTAAACTGTGGTCTTCATCTATAGGCTTCCTGTAAATGCAAAGTCTTCACACTAGCAGAAATTGGAACTTGTTTTTAGAAGAAGAAAGGTTTATTGATATTTTCTCCTTGAAAAGATACATTTTGAAAACATAAACGTATTGATAGGACTGAAAGCTAGATATTGACTTGGTGGGTACATCTCCTCCATCTAATGCTGGCTTTTAGGATCTTCAGATACTTTATGGAGAATCCCAAAGGGAAAAAATACATAAAAAAAGAGTTGTACTAGTTTATTGCCAAGCTGTGGTTTTATTTTCATTCATATTCCTTTTTATGATGTTAATAATTTGCTAATCCCTCTTTATCATCAGGTCAGCCACAGCAATAGAGGATCAGTTTGCTGGTTCTTTATTTTTTAAATGACAGCCCTGTCCTGGCACTCAAAGTATCGCTTGTAAGGAAACAGCTTTTTCCTGACTTCTTTCTTATTTATGGAAAGTCTGTCATCATTTTCTTTTATTCAAGGAAAAGTGTATGAACAACATATAGCCAGATTCTTTCACATCTAATCTTCCTCCTCTTCCTCCTGGTTGATCTGTAGCTGGATGCAGTTACAGAGCTGTCAATGCACAAGACGTGCAGGGCATGTGCAGTCAAAAGAGTTTCAGTGTCCTTTGGAATCTGATGGAAGCAGTAGGACATAATGTTAAGTTTATTCTTAACTTGTCAATCATATGAACTTCTATACTGTAGATAAATGCATCATAGCTCCAAAGGTAAATACCTACCTGGCTACTATGACTTGAACCACTTTCCCCAAATCTGCAAAATGGGCCATGAGCACCACTGATTTGATAGTCACAACCATTTGTATAATCAAGAACATGTGCAACATCAATGCAACAACTGTAGTGCAAGACAAAATATTGGATCTAACCCTATAATAATAATTTTGTGTCAGAAATTATTCTGGGTTGAGAGGATGTTTTCTGGGGATACCCGAATGAGGCTCCTTTCATGTCCCCAAGATCTTTTCCCACTGAAGTGGTCCCTATTTTTCTACTTACAATTTCTTGCTTTCAAACTGCTAGGTTGGCAGGAGCTGGGACAGAGACAGGTGCTCAATCCATCATGCAGTACCTGGGTCTCAAACTGCCAACTTGCCAGCCTTCCAGCCAGTGATGGGATGACAAAAATTCTACTACCACGCCATGACGTCACCGACGTCATGGGCGTGGCCAATGTCATGACGTCATGACATGATGGCCGAAGCCGACGTCATGACGTCATGACGTTGTGGGCGGGGCCAAAAATAAAAATAAATAAAAAATAAAAATAAACATACACACACACACCCCTCCCTCTCAGCCCACCCACCCAGACACAAATAAATAAATAAATAAAATAAAAACAACCACCCACCCAAAACACAAATAAATTACCCCTTGCTTACCTTTCTTGGGACCCGGCACCCCAACTGCGTCCACAGCCGCCGCCACTGCAGCTGCCTGCACCCCTGTGGCCTCCTCCTCGGGCCGGTACCTTTTTAGCCCGGCTCCAGCCACGGCCAGGGGCGGCGGGCAGCAGTGGCTCTGGCGGTGGCTCCAGCTGCAGCTGCTGAGCCTCCCTGGGCCGTCCCCATGCTGCACCGCCGCCGCCTGCAACTTCCTCCTGCGCTAGGCGCCGCAGCCGGGCTAAAAAGGGACCGGCCCAAGGAGGAGGCCACAGGAATGCAGCCAGCGGCAGCTCCACCGGCGGCGGTTGCAGGCACCCAGCCCACAGCCGCCCGGGGGAGGAGGAGGCGTCAGCGGTGCGCCGCGCCGGGCGTCCCCAGGGCATGGGGCTTGTCGGCAGCGGACGGCCCAGGCAGCCCTCAACGTACCGCGGGGGAGGTGCCCTTCTCAGAGGGCTGGTGCCGCCGCCGCCACCGCCGTCCTGAAAGCTTTAAACAATTTTTTTAAAAAATTGGAGCTAAAATGGCTCCAATTGACTGCGCATGCGCAGAAACTCAATCTGACACATGCGCAATGCGTCAGATTGAGTTTCTGCACATGCGCAGTCAATTGGAGCCATTTTAGCTCCGATTTTTTTTTAAAAAAAATTCTTTCGGTGAGGCGTCCGGAACCGGATGCCCCAAAAGTGGACTCCCCTCCCGGAGAACCCTCCGGAATTGGTCCTACCGGTTCCAGGGAACCGTCTGGAACCGGAGACATCCCATCACTGCTTCCAGCTAACAAGGAGAGCTTTTTAACCACTGAGCCACTGCAGCCTTTTGATCTAACCCTGACCATAACCATACTTAGCACAGACCAATTGAAATCAGTGGGACATACTTTAAGCACAACTAATTTGCCCCACTGCTTTCACTGGGCCTGCTCTGAATAGGATTCAGTGTGGATTAAATCACATGAGTTGAATATCTCTATTTCTTTAATGTTTTTTATGAGCTGTCAGGTCACAATGAACTTATAATGAACCTAATAAGGTTTTCAAAGTAAGTGAGATATTTAAGGAGTGTTTTTGTCAGTTGTAGCTGGCTGAAGAGTTCTGTGGTTTAAGTATCTGGCTGAAGAGGCAGGGGTTGGGAGATTGATTGGGTCCCCGAGTGATTATGGGCAAGCTGCACAGACCAAGAGATCACCAGAAGGGGATAAAACCACTTTTTTGCATTTTGTCTCTAGAGAATACTGAAAAGTCTTGCCATAAGTCAGAATCGACTTGAGAGTACATGGTTATTATTATATTTATGAACTGAACATCCCCAGTAAGCTTGTGTGGCTGAGTGAGGATTTGAACCCAGGCCTCCTGAGTTATAGTCCTTCACTCTATAAATATAAACTATAACACATTCGGTATCCCCAGTTCAGTTTCTTGACTACAGCTTCAGAAACCTATTTCATTTTTTCACTTGCAATTTTGTGTTAAGGTGCTTTCTCCTGGCAAGCATTTCAAGCTGTTCAGAAAAAGTCAAACTGAGCAGAAAGTTGGCCTGAAATCAGTAATTTTCACAGTAAGATATGCGACAATTGAAAGTGTTGCTTGGTTAGAAACAGTATTAAGCTAATGACCAAATAATTTCCTTGGTTGACATAGAGGTTCAGTACTAATAACCACCTAGAACATTATTTCTTTCCATCAGAGAGTAAACAAAAGCTGTCTGATGAAGTGGACCTGATCCATGAAAGCTAACATTAAAATACAGCAGTTAGTCTTTAAAGTGCCACACCTTTTTTGTCTTTTTGTTTTGTTTATTCTGATATACTTGAAGCACAGACTAACATGGCTACCATTTTAAAAAATATATTTCTATGTGCACCCATTCTACTTAGACTGATAGTAATTTGATACAGAGCTTTGCACAGTATGTTTTGTTGTGTGAAATGTAACTGCATCCTTAGTGTAATTCTCCCTGCCCCCCAACCAATATCCAGCCATTAGCCATATTTTGCACTTTAGCAAACTTATTTGACCTTCTTTTGCAAGTCTCTATACTGTTTCCTGCCTTACTAATACTTGATTGTGTTGGACTAGTTCCAGATTTAGTCATAGACAGAGCCTTGCCACTGAAATAAATGAGACTTATGTTGAGTTGTATACATTTCAGGACTCTGTTCTGAGTATGAATACATTTGAAACAGACCCACTATCTCCTGTATATATTTTCTTTTCAGCAACAGATAGATAAGGGATTCGGTGGCAGCTAAATGCAAAGTGGCAAAGCTTGGATGGTTTTATTAATCTTTTATTTATGAAGTGTGTAAAATCTTTTAAAAAATAGAGACTCAACACGTTTAATTTTTATTGCCTCTTGTCTCCAAGCTCTGCCAATTTTTTTCATTACTGCACAGAGGGTCCTTTGTATCACAATACTGTTGAAATGTACCCTAGTATATAACTGAATCTATTTATACAAGCTTCATTTAAATGTTCATTATAGGAAACAGAGCAGAAGATTTAACCTCAGTGCCCTCATCCTCTCTATTTCTAGTTAGGCATGACCTTGTAATTTCATGTAATGAAGATACAGTACGTACTTTTACACTTTCCTATTTGGGTAATTAGTTTTTGCTCACTGTTATTGCTTGGTAAGTCTTTCTATTTCACAAATGAACAACAAAAAAAGTAATCAGTTTCTGCTAAGGTTCTGTTACAATCACAAATTTAGTCTCTGGTATTCCATTTTTCTGTTTAAAAAAACATTGGTTATGCTAATTTAGGAGTTTTAGGATGCAGCAGAAGCTGTGGCATTGCGAGATTAGCTGTTGTTAGCAAATATGTGCTGAAGGAACTTGTCAGACACACTGTCAGAATGCCTGTGAAATGACCAGAACAGGATGGACTTGTTAGCAGGACTAAAGTAGTGCTCTTGCTGTATCCTAACCCTTGTTGGTCTAGTTCAGGGTTCTCAACCTTTTCAAGCCGAGGGCCAGGTCACGCTTGGTCTTTAGCCACAGAGCCCAAGTACTTGGTCTATGGGGGCCGGATGGCCATTTTACCCTGCCTGCCACACATGGCACTTCCGGGTGTGGTGGAGGCGGCAGGGGGCCACATGAAATTTCAATTTTTCGATTTCGATTTATATGCCGTCCAACTCTCTTATAGAGACTCTGAGCAGGTTACAACAAAACAATAAACTGCAATTACAATATCAAATAACAAAGTATAAATAACAAAAACATTTCAAGGAAACCCCAATCAACGTTCCAAAACAAACAGGAGTCACAATGAAACAATATATCACAGCTACAAATATCAGATAACAAAATATCAGATAACAAAACAGTTACAACATACTGTATCAATACATTGTGCAAAGCATTTCAAAAAAACTAAGAAATGGTGTTGTGGGCCACATCCGTCACCCCGGGCCATAGGTTGAGAACCCCAGGTCTAGTTTTTTTCTTTTAGGGTGGACAGAAAACATAGTCCCATCACCAGAATGTGTGTGTGTGGGGAGATTCAACAGCTATACTACTATTCTGGCTCTTTGTATGAGGCAATAAAGTGGAAGTACTGTATATACTCGAGTATAAGCCTAGTTTTTTAGTCCCAAAAATGAGCCTCCGAAAGGGGAAACAATTTATACTTGAGTCAATGACCACGAGGATCCCAAGACCTCATTGGATTGAGACATGCCAACAATTTAATTAATTTTACTATATTTTCATGTATTTTGATTATTGAAACTCACTAGCAGTTGCTGTATTTCCCACCCTCGGCTTATACTCAGGTCAATACTCGATTATATAAGGTATTCATTCCTAGGGACAGATAAAGTCTCTGTGGCTAAAGACCAAGTACTCCACTCCGTTGCCACTATGGTGTTGGTTGTATTTTCCTGAGCATTTTTGACATGTATGCATAATTACAGCCTAGATGCAGAAAATGGTACAAGTTGTTACTTTACTTTCAATATTCTTATTCTTATATCAATGTATTAATTTCTCAGCATTGCTGGTGCTTGGAAGCAGACTAGAGAGTCAAGTCTAAGCATTAGGTATCAAGTCCTAAAAAAAAAAAAATCATGCGTGAGATGACATGTTTGCAAAATCACTGATTTTTGGATTTCAGGAAGCAAAATAGCAGCTACCTGGCAAGTGTTTTCAAGTGGTAACCAAATACTGTATGTTGGAATGACTCCAGTTTCTAAAATTAGAGTGAGGGAGAGCATGGGCTAAATATTTAAGTAAATAATAATAAATACATAATAAAAATAGGTAATACATGAATAAATGCATAATAGAAAACCCTGTGCTTGCACACACTATGCAATTGTACTGTATGCACAGTACTGACTTAAAATCATATTCATGACTGTTCCCCCTCCCATGTGTTGTACCCCACGCAGACTTAAGTGCCACATGTTGTAACATTAAAAGTCTGCTTGGTTGCTTTCTTATGTTTCATCCCAATTCTTTTTTTCCCTTCCTGACTATAAGGTGAACTTTTAACTGCTCATTAAAGAGTTAGTGGCATTCATATTTTTCAGAATATTCCTGGGAAAGATTTTTAAAAGAATTCAGTTCAGGGTTCGTTCAATGCATTCTGTGCATAGTATTCCACCTTACATCTGTTTCAAATCAGGAGGGAAGTGCTCACTTTTGGAAAAGAAGAAGAGAAAATGTATTTAAGCCAGAGTTCAGTGATAGGAAAGAAAGGGTTGATATGTATTTCTGCCAGATAAAATTGTGCATACTTCTTACCTAGGAGCAAAGGTAGTCTTGTGGTTGGTGAGCGGAACAATGACTGGGTGTCCATGCTTTTACTGTATTGGTCACAGTGAGATGGGGTGGCAAAAATCAAATATTTGTAAACTCCCCTCCTCCCAAATAAGTTCCACAGGTTAGCTAGATACTAACTATAAAATTGTCTTCCTTCAACTAGGTTTAAATTATGTTTCTTTTTTCAACTTCCAACATGATGTCATCTGTTGTTGTTATGTGCCGTCAAGTTGGAACCAACTTATAGTGTGACCCTAACAGAACTTTGAAGGTAAGTAAGATTATTAAGGAGTGTTTTTACCAGTTCCACTTCTCCAGTGAGTTTCCATGGAAGACGAGGGATTTGAAACCAAGCTTCCTGAGTCCTAGTCCATCATCTACCCACCACACCACATCAGCAGCCTAATGTCATGTCTGCTAAGTAAAAATCAGTGGAGCACAGCTTTACTTCATGGAAATAGCCAGAGTGTTGTTAGTGTTCATGAAAGGAAGGTTTGTGTATCATGCTGTGGCTAATTGTGGTTAATTAACAAGGTGCTGGGGTATACTTCAGTCTTGCATCTTCTGGCATCTTCTGGTGCTCCAGCACTAGCCCACTAACTGTAATTAGAGCAGTGGCGATTTACATAAATGTTGCAGAAACACCAATAGGATTCTGGCCAACATTATTTCAGGTGTTATAAATGCTATGAGCACTATAAGCATTAGAAGCATAAATGCCCCAGTACATTGGTGTAAGAGTGCAACAACAGTAGAGATTATCCTCCTGTTTGCACTGTAGTTTTCAAAGTTGATTTCATAGTATTTTCCATCCTCTGCATGATGTAATAGCTAATTGTGAATAAATCCAATCTTTCTCCATCAGAATTCAGTATATTTTGCTTGGCTACCCGGTACTGAGGTTTTTGGTAATGGTTCCATACACGGTTGATTGCCTTCTTTTTGATGTTGTACGATTGCATGTATCAGTCCTTTGGGATGTAGAGTCAGTCTCTCTCTCTTTGTAGTGGCTTTTCTTTTAAAAAATCAGGCACACTGAATGAAAGCTAGTCAGAAAGAGAGAGGGGGAGATGAAGGCTCTTCTCCTCCACCACGTTACCCTCTGCTGTTCGGAGAATGACCCTAAATTAAATTCTTGTAGGATCAGTCATAAGAGATGGTGGAACAGGGGTTGTGCAGACAAATAGTAAGAGACAAGCCATTGGAAGAGAAGATGAAAGTTGTTGGGCTTAAACATGGTTTCAGTCACAGCTGAAGAATGGGTGGGAGCCAGCTAGAAGAGTGAAAAGGGCAGGATAGAGAGTTGTGATAATGTAAGAGGAGAATAAAGGGGAAGGGGAAAGTGAGAGGCTATGGTAGTAGCGAATTGAGGTAGAGACTCTCGTCACACATCTTTCTAGGTCAGGTGAATAGGCAAGAAGCTGGAAGCTTAGTGCCAGTACCTGTTGTCCTGAATATGGTTCTCTGTTGAGATGGTTTGACTCAATAGACAAATCCACAGCTTTTAGTTTACAAGAGCTGGTTAAAGGTAAAGGTAAAGGTTTCCCTTGCTCGAAAGCCAGTCGTATCTGACTCTAGGGGTCAGTGCTCATCTCTGTTTCTAAGCCGAAGAGCCAGCGCTGTCTGCTTCTGCAGACGTTTCCATGGTCATGTGGCAGGCATGACTAGACACCGGAGCGCATGGAACGCTGTTGCCTTCCCACCGAGCTGGTTAGGGATATCAAAAACAGGATACAGTAATACCTCATATAACATTAGTATCGAATAACACGAAAATCGCATAACATGAAGGAATCTGGGGGGAAGAATTGCATCAGATAACATTAAGATCCTATGGGATGCTTCAGATAACAACCGCGAAAGCCTGTGTGGTTACAATGTATCTCTATGGATCCCATAGAGGATCAGATAACACGAAAAATCATATAACACGAAGACTTGTGGAACCAGGTTTTAGTGTTATATGAGGTTTTACTGTATTTTGGAGGCCACTTGTTCATAGAGTCACCATAAATTGGGGATGACTTGGTAGCACATTAACAAAAACAGCCCTCTCTACAATGGCCTAGTTCATTTTACTTTGTGTCACTAGGTCAAAAGCTATTATTGCCCCAAATCAATGAGGACCGTGAGTGGAAATATTTTCCCCTCTCAAAAGATGCCCTCTCAGATATGTACAAGAATATGAGATGTATATACACCATTCAGTCTCCAGTCTGGGTCTTGTAATGAAATCTGTCAATGGAACTTTAAATTGCTCTCAAAGGTGGAGAGTTCATTCCCTTCATCTTTCCTGGCAGTGATGAAGTTTTCAGGGTTTTTTTGTTGTTGCTATAAATGTTTGCATACTTTGTAGGACTGCCCTACCTCTAGTGCTCTCCCATCTGCACACCATATTTCTCTCTCAATATTTATAGTTGGCCCTGGAGCAGACAGCAGAAATCTTCATAGAAATGGGCAACAGAAACAGTAATGTTATGAAAGATTTTGATCACTTAAGTAATGTACATCTTTTAAACATTTTTGCATTCTAAGTCCCATGAGTGCCCAATTTAAAATACATCAGAGGAAAGGATTCTGCAATTTATAAGCATTCCCGTTTGAATTTTGCAGGTAGCAAAATCAGTGATGGTTGTTTGTGTTATTACTTCTAATTATCCCAGTTCAGGAAAGGAATACATTTCAATGAGGGATTATACTTCTGAGGTATTTAAAGGAGACATCTAGCACTGAAATCAGGGTAGGGCACAGAAGGGAGAGTTGCCCTAGAGTTGCTATCATTTTTTTTTTACTCATCAGTGACGCTTTTTAGTTTTCTTACCAAAGAGAACAAGGTAGTAAACATTGCAAGATTTTTCTCTAGTTTAAGATTTTGAAAACATGATAGTCAAATCTGTAAGGTTTGATCTGGCTTCTAATTTTGGAAATATACTTTCTTAAAAACATATTCTTCGAATAAAACATTGAGGAAACAAATGAGCATGGATTTATTTATTTATTTTTTGCATAGTAATGTACAATTTTATTCTCTCTGCAAGAACAATCTGCAAGCCTATCAGCCTCAAGGATTCATATGAGTGATACACATGGCAAAATCCATTCAAATTCATGTAGCTCTTGTTACTCTGTTTCATCCAGTCTTGTTAACTTTGTGACGTAAGCACAAATTCCTTCCCAAAGTTTATTCTTGATGTTATTTCTTATGGCTAATAAATAATTTTAATAATAATATACTTATTATTGCTATCTTTGTATGTGTTGATTATATCATACAGTATCTCTGCATTGAATTGTGATTCCTTTTAGTATGTATGTATTTTAATCTACAAAGATGGAAGTTCTTCTTTTTAAAATTTCCGGTTTTATTTCATATTAGGGTTTGTGAAACTTTCTGCTTCAGAGTGTTGCTCCTGGCCGCACTTCACCTCTCCCTGTGTTTCAGACATTCATTTATTCATTCAGTTTGTCATTCATTTTATTTATACTCTGCTTTACTCTCAACAAAGGGTGCAAGATGACTTACAAGATACAGTAAAACCCTGAGTTATGGAATTAATCCATTCTGGGACTTTTCCTTAAGTTGGTTTTTCCTTAAGTTGAAGCATATTTTCTCATAGGAATTGAAAATAAAAAAATGTTCCCGACCTCCCCCCAAAAAAAGTTTTTTAAAAATGCAGAACACATAGTAAAAAACACAGTTAAGCTCCCTACCTTTTCCACCACTTGAGAAATGCTCCACCAGCACTACTTTCCTGTGCTCCGGCGCTTCTTCTTGAAGGTTAGTGTTGGGCAAGCCTTCCTCACCGATGTTCCCTGCGTGAGGCTGCCCACATCATGTGTTCTCTTGCTGAAGAAGCCACTGGTGGGCGAGGGGAGCTTCTCCTCCTTCCGCCAGCTCAACATCCGGGCATGGGGCTGGATGGAAGTCTGGCCACAATGTATTTATTTATTTATTTGTCTCATTTGTATTGCTGCCCACTTGGCAAGTGACAAAAATCACATCATGAACCACATAAAACCCACCAGAGAACTATAAAAAACTTAACCAGTAAAAATCCCAGTTAAAAATACAATAAAAAATTAGCCCAACAACAAAAAAGAGCAAGGGAGCGATATTTCTATTTTATATCAGCTAGCAGGTGGCGGTCACCACATCCCCAGTGACCCACAACTGCTTTGCCAGCCAGGTTTTTAGTTCTTTCCTGAAGGGCAACAACTCCGTCTGGAGTCATAGCTCAATTGGCAGGAGGTTCCATAGGGCCGGACCATACACAGAGAAGGCCCTCCTTCTGGTGCTAGAGAGGTGAGCCTCTCTAGCAGATGGTACAATAAGAGAGCCTCTCCAGTCTGCTCTGGTGGGACGGACAGATGTTCTCATGGTGACATGGTCTCTTAAGTATCCTGGACCACTATCATGTAGGGCTTTAAAGGTCATTAGCAGCAGCTTGAATTGCACCCGGAGGCACACTGGTAACCAGTGCAGCTCCCGAAGCAGCAGAGAGGCACGAGTGTAACATCTGCACCCCATCACCACCCAGGCAGTGGTATTCTGGACCAGTTGCAGCTTCCAAATGGTCATCAAGGGCAGCCCCATGTAGAGTGCATTGCAATAGTCCAGTCTGAATGTGACCAGAGCATGTGTGACCATGAGCAAGGAGTTCCGATCTAGGAGTGGGCATAACTGGATTATGACACGAAGTTGTGCAAAAGCCCTCCTAGCCACGACTGCCACCTGCTCATTGAACAGGAGTTGTGAGTCCAGGAGGACCCCTAGATTACACACCAGGTCTGTTTGGGGCAAGATAGCCTCATCCAGAACCAAAGATGATAGCTCCCGAGATAACACGGGGCCCCTGACCCACGGCTATTCAGTCTTGCCAGGTGCTTTTAAACTTCAATTCTCAGAAGCCTCGATCAACAGGTCAGCTGACTTGGGCTTCTGGTAATTAAAGTTTGAGAATGCCTGGGGCCCCAATGTTGAGAAGCCCTGAAGTACACCATTTAAAAAGCAATTAAAACTAACAAATTAATTTTTAAGCATATTGTAAGAGCCCCCCCCCCCTGTGTTCCATACCCTCTTAAGTCTCCTTCCACAGCAGGCAGTCATTTGTTAAAAGCTCAAATGAACAGAAAGGTCTTCAGATGTAAATGAAAGAGCAAGGGGCCGACCTAGCTGCCATGCCATAATTTAATTAGTCATCCTCAGAAAGGGAAGAAGGTATATTATTATTATTATTATTATTATTATTATTATTATTATTATTATTATTATTATTATTATTATTATTATTATTATTATTATCATCATCATCATCATCATCATCATCATCATCATCATCATCATCATCATCATTATTAATTTATATGCCGCTCTCTTTGCCAGCTAACAATGTTACAATATCAAATATAAAAAACAGCATAATATAAATATAACAAATATAATACAGTACAGTCAATGTGGTTAATAAATCTTTCATAAAAAATAAGAATAAGAATATAGTACAATCAGAAAAATGCAATACAATCAGAAAAATACACTACAGTCACGAATATACAGTACGAAACAGTCGGGAAAGTCCTTATCCCTTGTACATCTTTCCGTTAAAAAAAATATAAACTTATCCAAGAAGTGGCTGGCCGCGTTACAGCTGTGATGGCAGTAGCATCGTTGTCGTCGTCTTCGGTCAGCCAGCCGATCTGTCCAGCTGGCCCTCATTCTCCCCACCTGACTGGCTGGGGAGAGCGTTCAGGGATGGTATCTTCATTGTGTCAGCTGACACCATCCTCAGGGAAGCCTTGGGGGAAGGGCTGAAGTCAGTTTTGACAGTGAGATGTGTAGGCTGTTGTCCAAGGAGAAGGTGACAGCAAAGGCAGAGGCAGCACCTCAAGTTTTTCTTGATAACTGACTGGAAATGGCTAGATCCCTGAGAGCTATAAAATCTGTAAACATTTTTTAATTAATTTGTGGGAGATTACCTCATTAACAACTCATTTGCTTTTTACATGTTTTTGTCTTGCTTGGACTCCATGGGACAATTTACAATCTGGACTCTCTGGTAACTCCCTGGGAACCTTTTTTCTCTGCCCACTACAAAATAACATATACTGGACTTCTTGGCTTGACCCACAGGCAACTGTTGTTTGGGCAACTGGACTTACTTTGAAGGAATGGCCCAACACTTTGAACAAACCTAACACTGTGCTTCTTTGGCAGACAGTTACACAGCCTGGAAGCAGACACACCAGGTGTGCCTGTGAGTGTAGTGAAAGACATTAAAAGCTAGGAATGCTAATATAGAGAGAATCAGTCCTTCAGATAGCCTGGATCCAGGCTATATGTAGGGCTTTATTGGTCATAACCAGCACTTGTGATAATAAATGGAATATTGCAATGAAAACTTTCTATTCTCATTATAAATGGCTTCAATCAACAGTCTTATCAGTAGCTTTTGGACCTGTTGAAGATTCTGAATACTTTCATAAGATAGCATCACATACAGTGCATTACAATGTTCCAAATAGATATAATTAAGCATAAATTACTGTGATGAAATTAGATGATGTCAGGAATGGGCACAATTAGCAAAATAACTTTAACTGTACAAACACTCCTGACCACCACCAAAATATTCAAATCCAGAGCCAGGATTAAATCCAGAAATACACCTAAACTGAAGATCTAAGTTTTTAAGGAGAGTGAAACTCCACCCAGCATATGTTGAATCTCAATTCCCTGACTTGCCTTTTGACTAACAAGAAACACCCCCATCTGGTGAGAATGAAGCTTCACTTTGTTCTCTCATTCAGTCTATTATTGACATCAGACACTAGCTTAAACACTGAAACTGAAACAGGTTCTTTGCATTTGGATGAAAGGGCAAAATAGAGTGGCATGTCATCTGTGCACTGGTTCATTCAGCTCCAAAATACAGGCAATATTTATTTATTTATTTATTTATTTATTGCTCAAACTTATGTAGCCTCCCTGCTCGCCAGAGCGACTTTGGGCAGCTCACAATGTTAATATCCCAACACCCAGAAAATTATGAACTCTTAAAATGTTAAAAATTACAGAAATCATTAGAGCTTAAAACCATTAAAACCTGTTGCTAAAAAAGACCCCCACTAATTAAAAATTGAGATTAAAACCTAAAAGTAAAAGCGACCATCATTGTATGACCCAGCGAAGCGGCGCTACTGTATCACCAGTGCTCGCTGGTTTTCTGTACATGTTAAATAACATGGGAGACAGAACGGAAACTGACAGAATCACAAAGACCAATGGATAATGTGTCAAACAGGGTTCCCCAGCACACCTTCTGAGTTCAGCCATTCAAGAAGGACTGGAGATACTACAGAATGGTATCTTCAAGACCCATCCCAGAGAGGTGGCCCAAATCCATGGTCAATTATATCAAAAACTACTGAGAGCTCTAAGAGAACTAACAGGGACACATTCCTGTATTCTGTTCTCTTGTACAGGTTGTTGACCAAGGTGACCAAAGTTAACTCCATCCTATAACGAGGCTTGAAGCCCAGATTAAATGGATCTAGATAACCCATCTCACCCAGGAACACTTGGAATGCGAGTAGGGTAGAATAAAAATTTGAATAAATAAATAAATAAATTGAAAAGCTATCACTATACTTTGGTCAAGAAGTGAATATTAGAGACTAGCATGTAATTATCCAATACAGTGAGAACAGCTTTTTCAATAATGGTATTACTACTGCCTTCTTCAGATTGCTATAGCCCTGCTTTGCTGTAAGGAAGCATTCACTACTCCAGTTACCTATCTGATCATTTCCCTTTCATTAGCTGCTTTTCTGACTCAGGAAGGAAAAGGATTCAGAACATATATGGTAGTTCTCAATGCTACAGGATGCTGTTAGCAGGGGCGTGCTGGCTATGCTAAAAGGGCACTATGATGAATGCACATTCTTCCTCACTTGCTTTGGGCCCTCTCAGCATTCAATCCAAGGCGGATTATTCAACAAAAATCCCTCTAGAACTATCCCAAGCTCACGCAAGAAAAAATATGTTCACCATTCCTTCTCCAGCCAATCCAGGCTGATCCAAACACCTGTCTCTCTCTCTTTACAGAGACAAGCCCAAGTTACTATGAGAGGTTTTGGTAGCGTTTTCAAGAGGCAAACAAAGAGAGACTTACTGTCTTTTAACCCAATATCCCATCTTCAATGAACACGCGTTGATTGAAGAAAATATTTTTATTTAAATTGGTAGCATGGTTCTGATGAATCAGGTTACAGATCTCAGCATAAAAATTATTTTCTAACTTTAAGTTTTAGAGAAAGGATGTTTCAGACAAGTATTCCTCTTAATAAAAAAAGAATCTGTCTAGCTATTCTAAGTTACCATAATTAAGATTTCCAGAGATAGGCCTAGTTGCAAAGGCCATCTCTGTTTAGTCGATGTTTCCTAGTTGACAACCATTTTCAAACTCCTTTGTTCTAGCCATGTGCTCATGGCTTATTTCGAGGAAGAAAGGCTTTCAGCATTAGCCTATTTCCTCCCCCCTTAAAGATTCTACATCTTTACTGCTTGATAATCAAAATCTCTCTCTTTTAGTTCTAGAGGGATTTTAGTTGAATAATCCACCTTGGATTGAACGCTGAGAGGGCCCAAAGCAAGTGAGGAAGAACGTGCATTCATCATAGCCACTGGACAGGGAGTAATGATGATCAAAATATAGACATTCCCACTCACCTTCCAATTTCAACTTTCCTCTGGGGATTCAAGCCAATAACCTCTTGTTTATAAGGCAAAACTGCAACCTCTAAACCACAGCAGCATCACAGCAAAGGGAGCTGTTTTTCTAAGCTTATCTTTGGTGGCAAAGGAGGAGAAGGCAGGCAGAGAAACATGGAGCCCGACTTGTTTGCTTGATCATTCTGGGCATTGCAGCTCGGCTTGGCTCTTTAGATTGGCATCCAAGGGGGATCCCATGATACTGGGTGCCTTGGGGGTGCCCCAGGCTGAGTCCCTGTAGCCTGGTGGGTCAGCCCACCCCAGCCCATCCTCTTCTGTACAAATAGGAAATAATCCATTATGACTGAACAAGTAGGGCCAAAGATTACATCTGTTAGGACTTTATCAGCTTCAGAATCCAAGTCAGAGTAGATCCAAGTGTTTTTGTCTGTGCAGATTTTTCATAACAGACTCATTTTCTGCTGGACACCATAAATCATTCAGGCATATTACCAGCACCTATGTGTCATTACTGATGTCTGTGCATTAGATATTTAGAGTATTATATGTCTCCAAGCACTGAAAGGTTTCACAAAAATTATTTCCCTCCTTGCTAAAGTATTTTGTGTGAATACAACAAGATTGCTTGCTTGCTATTTTAGCAATAAATCAAATATTTTCTATTCTGGAAGCACATGGTGAATCTTGCTTGTGCAATTACCTTATCACAGATATGCTTCCCTTGCTGTCAATGAAGGCCTAAGATAAGGAGAGGTAGTTCATGTTCCTGGCAAGTCATCTCACCCTCCCTCATTCTCAGTGCTCAGTAATGACTGGAAGATATTTTCTATCACCACCAAAGTTTTAATTATTTACACTCAGACTATGCATGGCATCTGTCTTTCCAAACCCCAGATCCATTCTTCTTATGTTCCTGTACCATTAGTTTCCAGGACAACTACCCCATGTCATTTTGAAATAAGTCAAGCATTTTTAGATGGTACCTAAGATCTGGTCCCAAGAGTTGGTGCATTTTTATACCTTTGCAGACAAAAGGGGAACAAAATATAATGGCAAATTATAGATAACATTCTGATAATGTATTTAGTCCTTTGTCTACCTATAAACTGGTCACATAAAAAAATTAAATTATATTATATTCCAAAATAGTATGCCAATAATTGTGCTATCTATAATGCAGAAGAAAGGAAACTAGGTTAAAGCTGCTATTTTACATCTACATGTGACTAATGCAATATGAGTATAGTCTATTGTGGGATTTATTTCCAAGCAAATCTGCATAGGATCAGGCACAATGGTATATTGCATTCATGAGAATCACAAACCATATCAGTGACATCCACTGGTGATTCTGTATTCATGAGTTGCGGTAGATTATTATTTTCCTACAGATGAATTCCATCTTTACAGTTCTGTTGCAGATGCTTTCTCAGCTTATACTTTCCAGAAGTTGTGTTCTTGATGAGTAATAACCCATTATGGCTTACTGTCAGCTCAATAAAACCATAGTTTACATCTCTGTCTTACATAAAAAATTAGAGAACCATTTTTCCCAGGCTACTAAAAATAAAGCTTTAGTAGTACACACTTCTATGCCAACAGAGTAGACAAAAGAACGTAAATGTGATTGGGCCATTTTGAGATCATGGCAAGGAATTCATTGCAAATAGGGGTTATACAGTTATAGGTGCAGTACTGTACTGAAATTAGACAAGGGAAAAATAAATGAGGTTGTGGCTCCAACCTCCTCTTTTTGTTTTTCCAGAATTCTCTTCCTATGAGGGCCATTTCAGAAGAAAAGGGTGAAGTCCCTGGAGGTTCTCTATGAGATTAAGAACACCATCCCTCCTTCCATCTTTATATGTTTAGTCTATAATATATAGACTCATTATTTCATTTTTTAATATGATGATTAGTTGTACTGTAGTACATCACCAGAGGAGCAAGTGTGCCTGGGCAGATGCATTGCAATGTTCTATATTCTTTGCTGCAGGTACTTCTTCAATTATGTTTGTTGAGCCTATGGATATCAGTCTTCAACCTGCCTAAATTACCTAACCATTTCTTTGGGCTAAGGATCTCTAATGAACAATTGGTCTCACAGTTGAATCCTAGAATTTGTAGGTGATATAATAGTCATTTAAAAAGTTGTCTCACCTCTGCCATTGCAAACAGAAGAAAGTGATTCAGGTCAAGAAATGTTTGTTAGTTTGTTTCATTTCTATACCACTGATCTAGTAACAAATACTACTCTAGGTGGTTTACACTTACAAATAAAAACATCCCGTACACCCTGGTTTATCTTCAGATCATATAAATCTTTCAACTTTTACTTCTGATTCCAGGAGTAGCATGAGTGGTACGGGCCAGATGAATTTCCGTCGGGAGTCGAATCCAGCCTGTGGGCCGTAGTTTGGGCACCCCTGTTGTAGACTGAAGGCTTAGGCAAAAGAGAGACAGGCCTTTACAAGACATGCATTGAAATGAAGACACTAAGATTTTATGTGTATGCACATAGAAAGGTTGTCAGTTTCTGCAAAAATGAGTGAGGTTACATAGGAAACAAAAATAAACCGAAAATTGGAAACAAGAAGCAATAGTATAAAAGGAATCTGAGCACCATGTGAGAGAAATAGAAATAACAATATAATGGGGCAGAATAGACTGGTCATATGCACAAAGAGTATAAATACAGTTAAACCTCGCATGGGTATAAAGAGCATTTTGCTTAAAGAGTAACTTGCTTAAAGAGCAGAATTTTCTCTGAATGTTCGCTTCACTTAACAAATAAAACCAACCAAAAACTCGCTTAACAAATAAATCGGGGTTCGCAATCCTCCCCACAACTGGTCACTTACAATGGTGTTTCACTTAAAGAGCAAACTCGCTTAAAGAGCAATCCTGTGGAATGCATTATGCTCTTTAAGCGAGGTACAACTGAATACAACTTGAACAGAAGGATTTATTGACCGGGAAGCAGAGGTAATTGGAGTTTCAGTGGCTTAGACTGCTTTTGCAAGATAAGTATAATTTGTTCTGATTTGTATTTATTGTTTTAAAATAAATACTGCAACTAAATGATGATGTTACTTTTGGATAAGATCACTTTTGTCTACTCTTTGTATCTGGTATTGGCATTAAGAAGGAACCAGTTCCTGTGGCATTAGGTGTATCTACGCCTCTTAGTTATAAAAGTATGATTCCGCTTTAATTGTCAGCTCCATCTTTTAGAATCCTAGAGGTTCTAATTTTGTGAACTACTTAGAATTATCTGCTGTAGTTCAGGAATAGACACTAGAGTTGTCTAGCAGAAAATTCTTAGCGGAGGAAATGATCTACATGTTAGTAGAAGGATGAGAAGTACCTTTGGGAATCTGCTATAACACCTCTAAAATGCCAGGAATGTGAATAAATGGTGTAAATACTAAGTTACCCAAAACAAAAGGCACTTAGTCTAGTTAGATTGACAACTGAAACTTCATTTTAATTATTCATAACATTTCATTTACTGAAATGTTCTGTGGTGTATTTTGTAAATATAATGAAGTCTTCATAATACACGATCTTACCACAAACCCAGCTACCATTTCTTTGCTAAAAGGATTAGAAGCATTTTTATGAAGATAATAAATTGGACACATCAGCAAACTTCTACTTTAGTAGTTTCTCTGTGAAACCTCAAAATGATCTGAAAAGCTATGGTAGTAAAACCAGAGAGCCCCAGCTTCCAACATTACCGGTTTTATGAGTAGCACCTTATCTGAAAGAGAAAGATAAGGCTTGGGACACAAGAATAAAGCCCGACATATATGTGTAAACCAGTGGTGCCCAAACTAAGGCCCGGGGGCCGGGTGCAGCCCCTGATGCCAATTCATCCGGGCCACGAAGCCCTCGTCGCTCCTGGAAGCTGAAGTAAAACGCACCCCCTGGGTCTTAGTGACCGGCTCCCTAAACCACATGATTGGCCCACGGCCCAAAAAGTTTGGGCACCCCTGGTGTAAACAATCACCCATGGAGAGTGAGGGAGTCCCAAACAATCATAGAGCTATTAAACGACTGGGAGTCAAACGTCATTCTCAGGGAAATTTATTTATTTATTTATTAGTCGTATTTATTATCCCGCCCCAATCGGGTAAACCCGAATCTGGGCGGCTTACAGCATGAACTAAAATCACAGATTAAAACTAATATAATAGTTATGTTTAAAACCATAAAAAATTCATAAGAAAAATTAGAATTAAAATAGCGCACCGCTAAAAAACCGGAGCAGGAAGAGGTGGCAGTCCCCTAAACCAACCAGCCTACATGGGATCCCACATTACTGGGTCCCCATACATGTTCCGCGAGCCAGGTCTTTAGGCCTCGACGGAAAGACAGGAGATCTACCTGTAGGCGCAGCTCAGTTGGGAGAAGGTTCCACAGGGCCGGGGCGAACAGATAAGTGTGCTTTTCTTTCCCCAATGATTTCCACTAAGTCCTCAATAATTTCAGCCTTACCCCCCTGTGTGAAACCAAACACATTAAATAGAAAAGGTGAGGAAGATCATTTTTAAAGCAAACAAAATTATTCCCTACTTGAGGGAGCATCATTTCTAAAAGTCATAAGCCATATCATCTAGTATGACCATAAAGTGAGAGGGAGCCCATTCCACCATCACTGTAAAATGGGTTGTGCTATTCTTCTGGTAGCATCTTATATGTGGGTTAAGCTAATATTGCCTGAAAATTGGGACAGATAGCATTTGCTTATAACACCAGACTCAACTGCAAGGATTTCAAGAAGAATTATTTGCCACAGGATTAAACCACAGAAGGAGGAATATTTGTATGGATCTTTCATGCATTCAATGAATATATCATGATGTGGTAGGGGTGTGGTGGCCAACATTTGGCTTTAGTAAGAAGGGGCCCAGGTGAATGCACAACTTTTCTGATGAATCAAGAAGTGGATGGACACAGATAGACAGTTGCACATGTCTTTTTCTCAATAACATAAATGTCAGAGCTGGTAATGGACCCAACTAACAGAGACTTTAGCTTGGGAGAATAAGTGGCCATAGTTTTGTTTTATCAAATACTGTACGTAAGAATTTTTCTATGATTGGTCCTATACAGGCTTTTAAGTAACTAACAGATTCCTTCAACTGAGTGTCTGTTGGTTGGTATTTTTCTTCAATAAAGAAGAATGTTAGGTAGTTTTTATTTTTTAGGTAGGAACAATAACTTGGAAATATTTTATGTTTATAATCAATTTGAGTCCTGTGATTAGTGGGGAGCATTGGACTGGTTTCTCCCAGCTTTTATACTCAATATACTTGGTATCCTTTGATTTTAGTGCTATATAAGTAATTTTTAGAGCTGCTCAGTAATTTGAGCAGCTCGGTTGGGTGTTCGATCCCCCCTACAGTTGTTGGGAGAAAACGTTGCCTGTGGGGCCATGGGGAGATTGAAGTGGAAACTCTCAGTAAATCATTTCTGAGTGTTTCATACTTACAATGATTGCCATAAGTTACAATCAGCTTCATGGCACATACTTATTGTTACTTCTTGTTTTCAAACCTTGTGTTTCAGAGCCTCAGAGGCGCTACATGCTAAGTGATCTAGATATAAACTGTCAGCAGATTTTATGTGTATATCGAAATATATTTTAATTTAAGAAAAAGTGACTGTCATGTTGTCATACCTGTTAAGTTACAAATTTAAAAAGTCACAAATGTGCTGTTATTTGGTCCCCTCTGCCTCAAAAGAAAAATGGTGCAAAATCCTATTATGAAAAGCCATGCATGTAAGGACAATTGTTGAAATAGTTTTCCGATTTGCTAGTTGTCCATCACATGGGGTGACGGGGTGTGTGATGGAACAAATTATCCACTTCTCTGGTGCCACAGTCCAACACATGTTTGTAATATCATCTTTTCTGCCCCCCCCCCCTTTGCCGGCCTCAACTCAAAACTCTTCATGTACTGCTGAAATTGGAAATGGCTGCTTGCCACAACCAGTGACAAAGCATTGTGGGTTCATGGGAGTTGAAGGATTTGAGTAGAAGAGGTATCCCCCCTGCCTCTACACCATTTAGGCTGATATATATGTTTGCATTGTTTTATTTAACAGTATTTAACAATCCAAGTCTGATAACATTTATGTACTCCTGCTTTCTAAGGACTTTAGTATTATGCAGCACATGGTTTGAGCCTCATTGTCAATGAAAGATCATTATAGAAAGTTCTAAATGTGCAGTGTATCTATTTTTGAAAAGTATGAATGAATGACTGATTAAGACTTCAGACAATAAATATTGATGTTTGGCCCCCATTCGGACTCAAATGGTTTTAAAAGTTTCAATCACCCTAAATTACTCGGTTGCATCTGGTTGACTTCATTGAGATAAATTACGAGATCAGACACCTCATAGTGATATGGAATAATCTCCTTGTGAATTCTCCAAGCTTCACAGTTCATCATAATTGTTCCATTTTCAATATTTGCCCCCTGCCTCTTCCTTTTTCTGAGCAGTGGAGGGACAAGCATATCCCTGATATGCATTCTTATTCATTTAAGATATTCATTTCCTGTTTCTTCAACCAAGGTTATTTTCAGAAAAAAGTGGATTATGTTTTTATAAAGAATTTTTTAAAAAAACCAATCAATGCTTTCATTGCTAAAAGTGCTTGCATTATATCAGGTATTCATCCTTTCAATAGTTCTAAGCCATTGAGTTGACCTTTGTTGAAATCAAACATCAGTCTTTTAGCCAAAGGAAATAAATAATTCCTGGTTAGTGGGTTAGTAAGAACTAAATGCTCTTTTATTCTGATGCACTTTAGAAATTACTGGAGGAAAGGGTATACAAATGTATTACAGTCAAACCTCGCATAAAGAGTGTTTCGCTTAAAGAGTAACTAGCTTAAAGAGCAGAATTTTCTCTGAATGTTCGCTTCGCTTAACAAATAAAACCAACCAAAAACTCGCTTAACAAATAAATTGGGGTTTGCAGTACCCCCCACAATTGGTCATTTACAATGGTGTTTCGGTTAAAGAGCAAACTCGCTTAAAGAGCAATCCTGTGGAACACATTATGCTCTTTAAGCGAGGTACCACTGTATTAGTAAGAGATGCAAGGGGCTGTGGTGGCTCAGTGGTTAGCTGGCAGCTGGCAGTTTGAGACCCGGGTGCTACATGACAGACTGAGTGCCTGTTTTTGTCTCAGCTCTTGGGAACATGAAAGGAGCCTCATTTGGGCATTCCCTGAGTGGAGTTTCTCCCACAAAAATCATTTCAACCCAGAATAATTTCTGACACAAAATTATTATAGCAAGAGATAGATTTCCTTTGTGGCAGACAAAGTGTGGGGAGAGAGATAGGTAATTGGAGGGTATTGGGCCCTATTATACAGCAATATTATGGCAAAATGAGGAGTAGCATGACTAGCCTGAAGGAACTAGTATGTAAATTTATTTAGGATGCAGATTGTTTCATTGCACTTCTCTGCAGCTTGAGAATGGCAAAGGTTGGTTTTAGCCTTTTCAGCTCATGAAAGTTTGTTGCCAGGAGTAGGGATTAGAAGGTGGCTGGTCTCAACCAACAAGCAGATTAAAGGCTGCATGACAAAAAATTATGGTTAGATTCAGGATTGGCCCAAGATGTTTTTGCTGTTTAATGTAAAACAGCAAATGGCACTCACTGGTTGACCTAACTCCAAATGTATAGTACCCAATACCAGCCAAGTTATTTGGGCATGCAAGACAGAAAATCCCTTTCTTTTCCCTTACAAATGACAAATTAAATAACTAACAATTTCCTGTCCTTTCAGGGCACTCAAAATCTGCTGCCTGAGGAGGTTGCATCATTGAATCTAGTAGGAAGTCTGGTTTGGATGCTTTTGTCAAAAGTAACACTCACATCAGAAAGGTATGGATGCAACTGGAGGAATGCCTATTCCCGACTGCAGATAATATTAAGAAAATTGTGGCCTAAAGTCACTCCATATGTTGTTTATTGTGTTCATGTGAATGCATAGGAGATTTATAATTAATAATTAGGTGCCATCAAGTCATTTCCAATTTTGGCACGTAAGCTCATTGGACACACAATGCTCAAAATGATCTCAGTTGGCTCCTATCATGGAAGGCACAGAGAAGATTTCAACTCCTATCTCTCCAGCCAGGCTCTCCAACCCACTCTTCTGTTCTGGCTCACAGCAAAGCTTATGCTTGGTAGTTAAAACTTGAGAGCAGTAGTGAAGTTTCCTTATGCACCTCTGTTTTTGCTTCAGCTGAGTATAATCAATGTATGAGGGGTCAGGGAAGAGCTGGATGCTTGACAAGCAAAGGAGGACTTTTGCAGGAAAGAATCTGTTTAGTCATTATGGCTTGCTGGGGAGGGGCTGGGCAATTTCCTTGTCTCCATTGTGACAAAGAAGTGGAGGGAAGGATTATGCTTTGCTTCTATGAGTAGCTTTTCCATAACCTGCTTTTGATGCCCATGTCATGGGAGCAGAAATGCAAGATACATTTCTAAGTTGCAAAAAAAGATGTCCAGGTCTTTCACTTACATATAATTTCTTCCTCACAGCTTAATATAAGCCAATGGTGTTTTTTTAAAATGCAGGATGTGTTTGAAATGCTTGGCTGTTGTAACATTTTAGTTGGCTGCCATGAAGTATTTCATTTGGCTTCAGCTCACAGTTTTTTTTTTCTGGAAAACTAGCAAATGAATCTCAAATAATATGGGAGAGGGTTCGAAGGGGAAATAAACTTCTTCTTGTGGGTGTAATGTGTGAGAGGCCCTTTAATCATGACATTTATAATAATGAAAATTCTTTATGTATACATTCTTAGGCTTCTCACAAGGTCAAAGGTGAAATTTACTGTTGAAGTAAATATTGCTTGCCAACTTTTATGTTAGATTAAGGGAGATAATAGAGGTATTTGCTGGGTTGTGTCTCAGTTTGGTGATTTGGATGTGGCTGAATACAGAGGCAGCAGTCCAAGGGCCCACCTAGGCACTACAGGGTATTGATTGTTAGAGATGGAAGTTCTTTAAATATTAAAATCTATTTGACCTGCCTTTCTTTTAACATGTAAATTAGCTTGCTTGTTTTGATTATTCACTGGAGTTTTAACACCAATTTAGTTTATATTCTGGTTGCTGAGACCCAAAGCTTGGAGAGGATTGTATGCCAGAAACATTACTTTTGTATTCTATTTTTTAACAATGTACTATCTTTAACATCTGATTTGATGCTGAAATTTTATATACAATTAGGTTCTTTGGTTATTCAAAGTAGCTTAAGCCATGTAGTAAGTGATCAATTAGTGATCAGTAATACTGTAGCAGTTTAAGATTGACCTATACAAATTACAACTGCCAGGTCTTAAAATGAAACACAGCAGCAAAGCAGTGATGGGATGTAATAGGTTTGCACCAGTCCGCCAGAACTGGTAGCAAGTTTTCCCAGTGTCCCGGAGAACCGGTAGCAGCTTTTTTTGGGGAAAAACCTACCTTCGTGGTTTACCTTTTCAGTGGTCCCCCCACTGCGCATGTGCGCCAAGCACTTGGTGTGCATGCATGCCTACAGTGCTTGGTGCATTTGCACGGCCTCCTTGCTGTCCTCCCAACCGTGGAGGAGGAAGAGAAGCTGCTAGCTTGAAGCTCCCTATAGCCTGTTCCCCAGGGTAAGTGACTCACCATTGGATGTGGTGTGTCTGTGTGTATTTTAATATGTATTTAATACCTTTACTTATATTGATGTACTACCACAGTTCCTAAAAAGGCCTGGCGGCTGGCAGGCCTAGCAGCCTGACTTGGGGTTTTTAAGCAAAGTCTTGGAGTTATCTCATCAATAAGCTACACCTGTGCTCTTCCCATTGCTGTTCCAATTGGAGAACCCTTAAGGAGGTACAGCTGTTTTACATTTACATTAAGGCATATTATCCTAGAGAACTGGTTAGGCAAAGAGTTGTACCTAACTTCTTTAACTGTTGAAAAGTTGAAAAGTGCCAGAATGAAGCCATCTTGTGGTGAGTTCATTTTGTAGTTCCTTCCATCTGACCTAGTGTGAGAAAGATTAGCCAGAACAAGCTTTAAGCTCTGGTTTAAAAGCTCTGGTTGATTTGTGTTTGGGGTGGGTGGGTATATTTTAATGTATTTTTTATTTTATTTATTTATTTTATTTATTTATTTAAGGGTTTGTGTTGTGGGTGGGTGGTTTGAGGTGTGTGTGTGTGCTTATCTTTATTTTATTTTTTATTTTTTCTTTGGCCCCACCCACAATGTCATGACGTTGGCTTTGGCCACAACATCATGACATTAGCTCCACCCACACTGTGATGACATCATGGTGGGGTAGTAAAATTTTTGACATCCCATCACTGCAGCAAAGTATTTTTAACAAAAGTTGGAATGTTGACCTCTAGACTGTGCCAGTCTGATGTTCTGGATATGTTGATGTCTTGAAGACTATAACCAAAAATGAAGACCAATCCAATTATGGCTGGTAAAGGAGAACAGCTCTGATGTAATTCTGTCTTACTTTTCATTGCTGATCATTACTGTCATTACTTCAGTCAGTCTGGAGTCAGTTTTGTATCATGCTCAGACACTAAGTAAGCACTAAGACAGTAGAATCCATACTGGATCAATTGGAAAAGATGCAGCTGTAGCCCCCAACACCAAGTCAGCACAGTAGAGGGAAGTGTAATAAAGCTGAAGTTTGTGTAAGGGGCAAAACAGACTAAGCTGGCTGGGTGGCTCAGGGGTGCTATACAAGGTTCTCTGATATCCATGTAGTTTGAGTGTGGCATGCTAAATGGTGATTTGTACACATTATAAATAATCAAGATGACCATGTTTTCTTCTACATGAATGACATAATCTGTCTGAAAAGCAAAGCATTATCTATAGATTGGCCATGTAAATTGGTCTGTACAACCAAACTGAGATTTAAGGCAAGAAATACTATGTCTAATCTTGTTCAAGAATGCCAAGTTTGTTTAAAGAAAAAAATTGTACAAGATCATTTAAAAATACATTGTGTTCTAAATACAAATTTAGAAAGTTTTCTCAAGGTTTTTTTTTAATGGTTCATTTTCAAATTGGAATAGGTAGGGCACTATAATAAAAATTATACAAGAAAACTCTGTATGTCAATGTGTGTATTAAGGGAGAGAGGAATTAAATGGATAACTCAGTCTTAATTTTTAAACTATATTTGAGCCAGAAATACAGATTTAGATTTCAACAAGCTTTGGCTCTAAACTATTAACAATTTGTAATGGACTTGCCATTAACAAGATCCCATACAACTGTGAAAGGCAATTGCCAACAGTGATCTTGAGATGAAGGAGTGTGCATCTTGTCTATCTGCCTAGGCCCTAGGATGAATGTTGCATCATATAGTCTTAAATCCAGCAGTAAGCTGGAAGTAGAGAGGCCTAGTGAATCAATGGAGTTCTTCTTCTTCTTTTTCTTGTTCTTCTTGTTCTTGTTCTTCTTCCGCATAGTCTGACCCTTTGCAACTCCATGGCTTGCTGCACACCAGGCACCTCTATCCTCCACCATCCTATGCAGCCTGCTCAGGTCTATGCCCATTGCATCAACAATGCCGTCTAGCCATCTTGTTCTCTGCCTCCCTTTTCTCCTTTTGCCTGCAATCTTTCCCAGCATGAAGGCCTTCTCGAGTGAGTCCTCTCTTCTCATTTGGTGTCCAAAGTACTTTAGCTTTATCTTCAATATTTGTCCTTCCAACAAGCAGTCAGGGTTGATTTCCTTCAGGATTGACTGATTCGATCTCTTTGCTGTACAGGGGACTCTCAAAATTCTCCTCTAGCACCACATTTCAAAGGTGTCTATTCTTCTGTGCTCAGCCTTCCTTATGGTTCAGCTCTCACAACCATGCATTACTACTGGGAATACCATTGCTTTGAGTATGTGGACTTTTGTTGGGAGGGTGATGTTCCCTAGGTTTCTCATAGCTTGCCTCCCAAGAATTAATCATGTTTTTATTTCATGGCTGCAGTCACCATCTGCAGTGATCTTGGATCCTAAGAAGGTAAAGTCTGTCACTGCTCCCATTAATACTTAGGAAACAGTGTAAGTGGCAGCACTTTTCTTCTTGCATCCAGCAGGGAAAAGATCTCAGGTAGCCACTCCCATATCTATTGGTAGCTATTTAAGATAAAAGAGGAACAGAAAAAGTTACACTTACTTGTCTTGCGAGAAACACCAGAGATTAGCTGTCTCACCATAGAGCTTACAAGGTAAGAGAAGTTCAGCAGTGGTTTACTATTTCCACTTTCTGTGCAGTACCAGCAGAAGTTAGCTTGAGTGTCACCACCATTGCCTTTTTGGCTAATGTTACCTTCAGCTACTATTGCTTCCCAGTAAAGCTATTGTCCTCATCTGTTTTCTGCTGATGTGATGGTTATTTTTAAGAGGGCGGGTTCATCTTAGTCTGTTCTCCCAGATGCTATCATTTCACTTTAGTCTAGCCTCCTGACAGCATTATTCTCAGCCTTGGTGACACCAACAAGCCCCTTCACCACATTAATGTGTGTGTAAAAGAGAGAGAAAGTGTGCAAACTGACAGATAGATACACTTCTGGAGGGTTTGTAACTCCTGAAATACGCTACAGATTTATGTATTGTGACTCTTACACTTTTTGGAGATACAGTCCAGTTTTATTCTTCCTTAATTAAATCCATGTTGAATGGATTTAATCAAAACCACATGTGTTCCATTGGTACACCTCTGAATTACTACCCAACAAATTAAGAGGCAAATCTCGATCTGAAATTAAGAGTTCTTTGCGGAGAGGAGTTGCAAAACAGGGCTGTCATATAATGTTCTGCCAGCAACACCAACTGATTCTGAATTCCAAAGTGCCTTCTTTAGCTTTTGTGACTGAAATCCAGTAGTTAGTTGCAACTAGAATTGTTTCCTTTCTTCTGTCCCCTTGTTCCTATCTTGCCTTGGCTCATCAGTTGTTTAACTGTTGTCTCTCCAATAAAATACCATCTTTGGCCAGTCTGTCTTAATATGGCGAGTACATTTTTTTAACAGGGAGGAATAATAATAATCAGTCAGAGCAGTGTGGAGAGCAGGGAGGCAAGGCAATGCAGTAGGAGATGGAAGAACATAGTGGAGATAAGGCTGTGGTGGGGCCCTTCTGGGAGATGGGAATAATTTATTGCTGCTGGTATTCAGCCACATAAGGTAGCAACAGCACTCCACTTAATCTTAGAGGCTGGTTTTGGTTATACAGTAGGTGCGTTTAACTAAAGAAGCATACTGTTTGGGACAGAAAATATGTTATTTATTTTTTGACTATCTTTTTATTATTTTAATTATTAAAAATAAAAAACACAACAAAAATATATTACCCCCTCCCAACAAAATAAATAGACATATCATGAATTTCCTTCTTACTACGGAGCTTTATATTCTTCATTTCATTTCATTTATTCGATTTGTATGCCGCCCTACTCGGTAAAAAAATGACTCAGGCCGACTCTTTCCAAAACTGTATTGGTTCTTATGAATGTGAATAGCCTTTCTCTTTTATTAATATAAATTTTATAAATGCTTCCCATGAATCATTAAAAATACTCTATTTTAATAACCCTTTAAAATGTTTAATACCACGTTTCAACTTGTTAAAAGCTATATGTCATGTTCTTGACTATCTTGATTTAATAGCCTTTTCACATTTCCAGAGATTTGTTGGGGGGTGGGGTATTGATTTACCTTGCCTCAAGAATTTGTCCATTTTGGGCTTACTGAGCATTCCAAAGAAATAAAACAAAGCACATATTTTGAAGTGTGGTTAGTTAAAAGAAGCAGAATTGAAAACACATACACAAACATGATTAGATCAATCGGGAAAAGTTAGGTAAATGTACATGAATATTCATATTAGGAAAAATAGATAAAAGTACAAAGCATTTCAGTGTGGAAGAACTTTTGCAGCCTAATGTAAAACAAGAATGGGAAGAAAATAGGGCGGATTTAGAGAAATATAATAAAAACTGAGAGATTATCATATATCAGTAGTTTAGAACAAGAATTGTCATAATAATACAGCTCCTTACATTTTGCCTGAGGTTTTCTTTTAGGGATTGGCTGTTTAAAGTGGGTCTGCTACATTTTTGCTCTTTTAATGTGTTTTACTAGTGGTTTTATCTGTGAATTTTAAGTATGATACGTTTTGAATTTTTTAAATACTGTAATAGTTTATTATTTTTAGCTTTTATACTGTTTGTTGTTCATATTGTAAGCTATCTTGGATTCTTTTAAGAGAAAGGTGGGGTAAAAATATTTTAAACCAATAGCAAAGTGTAATGACAGTTGATATGGAAGGTAGTTATGTATTTATACAAAACTAGGAATGCTATAATGCAGTATCAGTTACCATAGCACTAATTTAAAAACTGATTTTATTCTATTTCTTTTAACTTTGAATGGATATGTTTTAAAATAATTTACTTTAAGTAGATTTTAAGTATTTAAATTTAAATTTTGTTTACCTGGATAGTTTTTTTAATATAATATATTTTAACTACATTCTAAGCATTTAATTTTTTTAAATTTTACCTTTCTTTTTATTTCACTGGTTGTAGGCCGTAATAAAGTGATTGATTAATTGAACACACAATATCAGTATTCTTATTTTTCATTGCTGTGTAAAGTTTTACTCTTATGATATTTTATTTAAAGGAAGTCATTGATGTGCTCAGGAATCTTGGCAACAGGCAATATTCTTAGAATTCATTTCATAGTGATTTGTTTATTCAAGAGATATAGATCAGGCTCTTGGCTACATCATGAGGAACAACATAAAGTATAGAATACTTCAACTCACTCTGCAAGGAAAGATTCCTGGGAAGAGAGGCCCTGGATGTAGATGGACTTCATGGCTGAAGAACCTGAGAGACTGGCGTGGCATGTTCTCAGAAGAAGTATCCCGAAGAGTAAAGAACAGGAAAACTATTGCCATGATGATAGCCAATATCCAGAACAGATACGGCACCTCAAGAAGAAGATAGATCAGGGTAGTCCAAGTCAGAGATCTCTGAAGTAAAAAACAGATAAATATATGTTTTATTTCTTTCTACTGGCAATACAGTCAAAGAATCAACCACTATTTAAAGAATTTATTTGCATTCTGGGAATATAACCCTTAAAAGAAATCTTTACTCAAAAGTAAGCCCCAACATCTAGTGAGATTGAATTGTAGTTATGGAATTGCATCCTTAGGTTTTAGACTGTTATTTTGGCCTCAACCCCTGCCCCAGAAAATTATGGATACCAGTCACTCAGATATGATTACGTGACACACGTTAACTGTTGCCAAGTGCAAGAACTAAATGTATTGCAGTACAAAGAATATAAGTCATGTACTGTTTAGCACAATGAGCAACTGTTATTGCAATAACACTTGATTTATTTTCTACAGATACAGGAATTCTGCTCCTTCTCATTAACTTTTTAAAGTTTCCCAGGACATAAATGAAAAGCTTTCACGTTTCACCATTGCATTGTGAATATACATTGCAAGCACAACCCATTTTATCTCCAACAGAAACTCTTTGGGAATTGCCTGTTTTTGTTTAAGCTATTTAAATTTATATTTCAGATGTTTGGATCCATTTTAGTATAGGTCTTTGTTTTGTCTGATGAACAGAGAATAAACCCCAAAGAAAGTATGGTTGCAGAGAAGACATTGTAACCTACCGGGTTTTATTACCTTTATGCAAGTTATTATGTAAAAACTCATATTTGGTATAAAAAATTGGCAATGTAAGTTCACACAGGTTACTACAGCCACTGTCCATTACAGCTAGAGTAATGTAGCGGCTAGACCAGAGGTGGCCAAACTACGGCCCATGGGCTGGATCCGGCTCCCAATGCCAAATCATCTGGCCTGCATCGGCTTTGCTGGTCCTGGAAGCAGAAGTAAAATGTGTCCTTGCATGTGCAAAATGCTGCCATAAATGCACCTATGGCTGTCATAAACTTGTTTACGACAGCCGCAGGTGCATTTACAGCAGCATTTTGTGCATGCACAGGCACATTTTAATTCCACGTCCAACTTGAGGAACTATATGATCAGCCCGCTGAACCACATGACTAGCACATGGCCTGGAAAGTTTGGCCACCACTGAGCTAAACTGTTGACTCTAGAGTGGAGCAGCTAGTCTGTTGACTCTAGATAGGATAGCCTTTGCCAATTTGATGCCCTTCAGATTCTCACACCACAGCTACAAGCAGTGCCAGATTAGCCATATAGCAAGAATAGCAAATGCTACAGGCCCCATTTCTCTGGGGGCCCTGGCTCCTGCGCTCAGTTAGATGAAAATCCAAATTTAAATATTCCATGCATTTTTATGGATATTCAAAAAATGTTCCCTCAGAGAGACTTGCCTACACCTCATTGGAGCATTCAATGCATGCCAAAGAGGAAAGATGTGCACACAGGCAGCCCCGTCTTTGTCTGCGTGCACATCTTATGTGCTACTCTGTAGTAGCGCTGTATTGAACAAGGGCCTCTTGGCACGATTTGCTACAGGCCTTGTGCTGGCTTAATCTGGCACTGACTACAAGAAGACCTAGGTTGGGTGGGGAAATCAGTGGAAAAATATCAACCAAACCCAAGCTATAGGTTATGACTCTTATGTTATGAATTTTACTGACCTTAATATGTTTTTATTCTGAAAAAGAAAATGACACTGTATGAACATATTCTAGAACATGATTCAGATTAGGGGGTAACAGCATTTTCTTATAAAAACGTGAGAATAACATATTTTAGAGGGAAGCAGCAGCTAGGAAGATCTTCAGCAGGAAGTTGATGTTAATGCTAGGATTCCAATCAGAGAAACATTACTCATCAGAGAACCTTTGGTTGTTTTCACTTCAGACTAAAAAAAATCTAGTTGAAGCATACTATAGTTTGCAGTTTAGCCCTTTGTAAGGAAGTAAGTACTTAAGCTTTATTTATTAATAAGAAAATCATTAGGGAGAAGACAAAAGATGGGAAAGTATGTTGCAATGCTTTGGTGCACACCAATGGCATGAAACTGCTCATAGCATATTGTGTGTTATTGTACTGAAAAGGATATTAGCCATATAGCTATGTCGTGTTCCTGGCACCTGATTCTGTCTTATTGTTACTTGTGGTGATGATGGTGAATGAGTTGAAAATAGGGAGCATGTTTTACAGATGCAAAGTTTAGAATTTTGATTATAAGGACTCTAAATCATGCATGGACAGAACTTTGTAAAAGCTACTTTTTTAGACAATAAATGCCAAAAATTCTAAGAATTCTTGATATTTAAATTGAAAAAGCATTTTTTCAGGCTTTTGGGGAAGCTGATATACTTATAGCAGACTCCTACTTTAGCTATTTCCCTCCATGCACCCACAATTACTTTCATGCTCTTACCCAGTGGTTCCTAATGCCCCACAGGGTGATTTCAATTCCAGAAGGCTAATCAGTGCTTTGGTCAATTGATTTAGGCTTCTGGGAATTGAAGTCCCCAAACCAAAGGTTGGGAAACACTGACACAAAGCTTAAAAAGGCCCATAAAGGGGCAACTCAAATGATCAGGTTGTAGGATGAACCCATTCCAATGGAAGTTTACAATGTTTGAGACATTTTAAGGTTTATTTGAAGGTGCATGAAAGACGTTTTCTAACAAGGTGGTAGAAACAGGACATTGGTTGGTGGTTGGTATAATATATCAATCTTCTTCTGCATTTTTAGAAGACACTGTGCACTTCCTGACATCTACTAAAACATACTTTTTAATCTTTAAAATGGTTTAAAATTGCTATTGTCACTTCATTGATATGGTTACAGTATAAGTACTCTGTAACAAATTCACACATTAATAGAATTCTCAATGTTATATCAAGAAATGGTCATGATAGCATTCATTTGTTGCTCCTGGTTTTCCCTAGCTGCCCGCCCCCCCAAGTAGATGCAACATTTTCCCAGTGTCTCTCACTTTCTAGATTGCATGTCTAGACTGGAATTGCCCATAAAGCAATATTAATATTGCATATTGTGCTTATTAAGAGCTTGTTGGCAGCCAAGAACTCTGAACATTTTAATGGCTCTATCTGTTATGTTGTACGTTCTTACTGTAAAGTAGTAATAAGTCGGTTGTTGAAAAATGCTATGTAGCTTTTCTGCTAGCTAAACAAAGTATTTCTTAGACAGTAGAGTCTTTTGATTTTCACAGCAAGATAAAGACTCCTTTATGTAAAATGTGTGCTTGCAAAGTTCTGTTATTCAAGAAAAATCAGGAAAATGCAAGATAATTTCTCTTATAGAATTTATAGAATAAATAGTAGTACTAGTAGTTTTTGAAGTTCAATCCATATTGAGAATCATAGTGATCTCTATCATTACAATATGGTGGACATAAAAGTAGACTTCATTTATTTTATTTATTCTTAGCCTTCTGGAATTGAAATCACCCTGTGGGTTACTCACAACAACTAAAGTTATGAAGTTTCATTTTGTGGATATCTTTTCATTTCTAATAAGGTTTTTAAAATCATGATCTAAAACATAAAAATATTATACAGGATTTCTCTGCTAGGATGAATTTGACTACATATCTTATTATTTGAAAACTTTGTGTGAGTTCAAATCTGTCTGGAATTGCTATCACCTAATTTGGAAGCCAGTTTCCCCAATTCCCAGTCTGCCATTACTTGGAAGTGAAGGAAATTGTATTTTTTGTGCTATGGATTCAAAGTCTTTGATCTGAAAACATGTTGGGGTGAGTCATTATTATTATTATATTTTGACTTGTATGTCGCCCCACTCGCAATGCGAATCTGGGGGGCTAACAAAGAAATAGGGCATTACAAGTTACAATCTCACAGTATAACTTAAGCATAATACATAATACATATTTCAAAAATAATACATATTTCAAAACATTTCAATTCAACACAATCAGAGAGAAAAATATATTACAGAACTCAACTTGTCCACTTCTCTTCAAGCTAACGGCCAGGGGAAAAGTCCAGTGGTGGAAATGAAGGTGTCTGCCTTTATTATGGCTGGCCCCAGCCCTGCCGCTCAGCTGTTCAAACTTCCCTCAGGGCCAGGGCCAGGGCCAGCCAAGGGAAGCATCTGGTGAAGGCAGCGAGGGGGTCCGGCGTTTTTATGGCCAGCCCCAGCCCCGCCGCTCAGCTGTTCGAACTTCCCCTCAGGGCCAGGGCCAGCCAAGGGAAACGTCCAGCGAAGGCAGTGAGGGCATCTGGCATTTTTATGGCTGGCCCCAGCCCCGCCACTCAGCTGTTTGAACTTCCCTCAGGGCCAGGGCTGGCCAAGGGAAGTGTCCGGTGAAGGTGGCGAGAGCGTCCAGTGTTTTTATGGTAATATCATCTGGATTCAATGTGGCTTATACTTCAGCACTAAACATTTGGTAGAAGACTGTATCGCTTCAGTCCCTTTTCCCAGGACCAGATCTTTGATTCATGCAAGGTATTTCTTTAGCATGCTGACAGGTCCTTTTCATCCATTTGAAAACTGCTAGCAGAGCAGCTTTGAAGATTTTACCCTAGTTACCATTATAATGAAGATAATGGATCTATTTCTATTGCAGTATCTATTGATTTACTTCCATATTCTGCATTCACCACTATATTATCAGATTTCTTTGCTGGGTCTCCTCCTAGCTCCTAATTATTATCTCTCTAAATTATTATCTCTCTATGTCTCTCTCTCTCTTTTTTTAGTGCTGAGTAAACTTTTTCTTGGGCACTGAAGTACTGTGAACCTGATCTCAAATATTAGGGCTTCCACTGCCTGAGATGTTTCCATGTGAGATGTTCCAGAAACTAAGTGGAAACGCATGGGAAAAGTTGCCCCAAATTTTACAACACAAGATATTCCAATATGAATCCTGCAATGAAAATTTTGTGAAACCCTACACTGAAAGAAATGTGAAGAAATGTGTAATGACAATGCTGCCCCTGCTGCTTCCATGCAATTGTAATGTTTAAACATAATGTTGCTCAAATTCTGTTGAAATGGTGTTTGGAAAGTTAATTTTTAGACATTGATTGTTACTATTATATTCCCAACACTCTTTTGAAGTTGGTTACCTTTATGGTTACATTTTTTAAAGCAACATTTCGTTTTTTGTGTTTTTCACCTCTCAAGCTGCTATCCTGTGGTTAAAAAAAAAGGACTCTCTTTTTGTCTACCTTGCCATCACTTCAGCATGAAAAAACATGAGGCAGCAGCACTAAGCACAGCATAAACCTGTATTTACACTTTGGTAGTGGTTAAGATGCTGAGCTTGATGACTAGAAGGTCGGCAGGTCAGCAGTTCAAGACCCGAGTACTACATGACAGAGTGAGCTCCTGTCATCTGTCCCAACTCTTGCCAAGCAATAAATTGCAAGTAGATAAATAGGTACCATTTCAGATGGAAAGGAACAGCATTCCATGTGCTCTGGTATCTAGTCATGCTTGCCACATGATCACATTAATGTCTGCCAACACAGACAGTGTTGACCTTTTGACTGTAAATGGAGATGATCACCACACCCTAGAGTTGGCTAGTCCTCTTTCATATGTAGTTGTAACCCTAAGGAGAGCAAATGTATCTTAGGGTGTCATCCTAAAATCTGACATGGGAAAGATTATGTCTGTAATGAATGCACTGTCCAGTCTGTTATTAATCTTGTATGTTTCTTCCCCTTTGATTATAATGTGACTCTTTAAATTGTAGTGCTTATGTATTTTAGTTTTGCTTATTTGTCTAAGTTTAATAAAAAATTAAAAAGAGAGATAAAGCCACACTTCCCTCCAGACTGCACTTAATCTGAGAATAAACCACCACTTCTGCCCCAGACTCAGGAAGCTTGTGCTTCAAAGTACATGTACACAGGATCAGGCAGAAGAGCTAGCAGTTTTTCTATTGCCACACATTGGTAGATGACTCCGCGATGACATTGAGAAATCAAGTCCATTTGCATGTGATTTTTTAAAGCTATTTGACTATCGCATCACCTGCTGGCTAGGTGGACCATGACATGTGCCCTACGCTTTCACCTTGCCCAAGGGATCCAATGGAGGACGCTTTCGTGAGTTTTAGCCCCAGCTTAACATCATTGACAAGAGATAAGCAACACTGTCTAGTTAGACCACTCAAGTCCCCACACCACGAGAAGGCTCTCACCTACACCAATGCCTGTGGTTATACCAATAGCTTTCATTAATACAGATTTTATGACAAATATGAATGCTATATCCATTGCTTTATGTAATTGACATGAACTGAAGATGTTAATAATAATTTCATGTCAGAGAATACTCTGGGTTGAAAGGATTTTTGTTGGAGAAACGCCACTCAGGGGATGCCTGGACAAGGCTCTTTTCATGTGGGGAATCTAAACTTTTCTTTATCCTTAAAAGAAAGTACATTAGTACCCCGGATAACGTTATGACTTGGTTCCACAAGTCCCGTTGTTATCCGGTTTTTAATGTTGTGCGATACATTGATCACACAATGTTAAAAAAAGCCCTGTTTCCCTGGAGGCTGCAGCAAGCCAGAATGTCGGGATTTTAACCCTGACGTTTTGGCTTGCTGCAGCCTCCAGGGAGGTGGGGGAACTTTGGAAACAGCTTGGATTGGGTCTCCCCACCTCCCTGGACCCGGCCGGGGGGGGTCAGAGACCCCAAAATTGGTTAAAAAAACATCCTTTTTTTTTTTAACCAATTTTGAGGTCTCTGACCCCCCCCCCCCCCCGGGTCCAGGGAGGTGGGGAGACCCGATCCAAGCTGTTTCTGGGCTTCCCCGACGTTCTCAGCCAGTGCAGCAAGCCAGAATGTCAGGATTCAAACTCTGACATTCTGGCTTGCTGCACTGGCTGAGGACCTCGGGGAAGCCCAGAAACAGCTTGGATCGTGTCCCCTGCCTGCTCCAGAGAGATCAAAGGACCTGATCTACAGCTGCAGGGTGGCTGGGGAAGCTGACGGGGACTCCCTGTTGGCTTCCCTAGCCACCCGCCCTTGCCTTCGTAGCTGTGGGGTGGCTGGGGAAGCCGACGGGGGAGCCCCCCGTCAGCTTTCCAGCCTCCCCACCCCTGCCTCCATAGCTGCAGGGTGGCTGGGAAGCTGAACGGAGAACCCCGTTCAGCTTTCCAGCCACCCTGCTGCCAAGAATGACTGTATCGGATAACGTTAAAAATCGCGTTATTTGATACAAGATTTTTCCGAAAATCTTGTAACGTTATGCGGTTTTCACGCTATACGGTATTCACGTTAACTGGGGTATTACTATGTATGCCTTGAGCTGTAGGTTGCTTCCTCTCTTCCACCATTTTAACGATCATAGCACAGCAGTCTGCGAGAAGATGAGGGTTTTTTTGCTAAGTGAACAGCTGGCTTTTATTTCATATGGAAGACAAAGGTCTTTGGATTGGACTCAAGAGCATAATCAGAACAGAACTGCCACACTAATCCTCTCCTTTTAGTTTTGTTTCACAAGGGCAAAGAAGTCAAGATGATGAGTGCTGTGGGAAGGAAGTGGAGGCTTTTCAGCTACAAACTGTATGAATAACACAATATGGAAGAATTATTCTTCCACATATTACAAATGGAAAACTTTACTTAAGTCACTGTATCCTCACTGTATCCTCTCAGTGTCTCTACTTTGTCTGTTGTGACTTTGAAATAGATTCTGACTAGAACCCCATTAGCGTTCATTTCAGTTTTTGTGTAACTTGCTATACCTATTTGTGGTTAATTGATGAGGTGCTGGGACGGTTACCAAGACTTATCCATGTTACCATCTCAGTTAGCCACAATCAGCCATACCAAAGACTTGTCTGCATGTCTCAATTTAAACAGACTGAACCCTAGAGTTGGATACAAATGGCTTTCAAGCAAGGGTGACCTTTCCCTTTACCTAATTTGATACTAGAGATAACAACATTTATATTAAAAGATGGTATCTAAACATACAAAACAAAAATTTAAAAGAGCATAAATATCATAATCTATTTCAACAAAGAGAGCAAATTATAATAAAGTGTGTTAACACTATGCTAACTCTTCAGTACATATGAATATAAGCTCAAAAAATCAAAAGCAGATCCACTAACACATTCAAAGGATGTGATCCTTATGGAGAAATGAATGTGAAATAATGTAATTAAAACCTTTTATTGACCTTCTCTTCAGTTAAAGTACACCCAAAGGAGAAGAATAAGAATGTAAAAACTATAATAATCAAGGCAAAGGATAGAAAGTGTCTATGATGAAGAACAGGCAGAATATTGCAGTCTTCTGGTAACTATTTTGGTATTCTTGAAAAGTAATACAGTTCTCTCTTATTCTACTTAAGTCCAGTCTTTGGAGAAAAGCTGTTGGCACTACTGATCACTCTGTATGCTTGATTTCTAGATTTCTATATGTATTTTTATCACATGCTTCCAAAAACATATTTCTATATCCAAAACTCAAGATTAATTTACCCATCATCTTAAATACCCAATAAATTTCCTTTCCTTCCATTTACCTGTATTTCTCAAATAAATAACTTTTGTTTGTTTGTCAATAAATCCCATTACAGTAAAACCTCACATAAAGAGTGCTTTGCTTAGAGACTAACTCACTTAAAGTGCAGAATTTTCTCTGAATGGTTGCATCGCTTAACAACTAAAACCAACCAAAAACTCGTTTGACAACTAAATCGGGGTTCACAATACCCCTCGTCAGAAGTCACAATTGGTCACTTACAATGGTGTTTCAATTAAAGAGCAAACTCACTTAAAGAGCAATCCCATGGAACGCATTATACTATTTAAGAGAGGTACCACTGTACTTACTTTTAAGTATTATTAAGAAAGGCATTTAGCAGTTCAGAAATAGGGAATATTATGCTATTTAATCCCTGTTAAGCAGGCTACAATGAACCAGAAGAAAAGATTACATCAAAGAAACCTTTTCACTCAGCAGACAAACATAATATAAATTCCAGTTGGAACAAGGAGACACTGGCTGGTTGGCAAAGTTAAAGGGGCAACCCTAGACCTAATAGCACTAACTTAGTACCACAAAAGAGGTGAGCAGGGTACCAGAGAGGTGCCTGAAATTAGCTGGTGAGTATGTGACTCATTAGTGAGATAGTAGTGACTCCCCTCACCTTGGTACATAGCAGGGATATACTATCAGGAATAAGGCAAGAGTTCATCTAAGGCAGGGGTCCTCAACCTACAGCCCATGGGCCAGACCCAGCCCGTGAGACCATTTCCCATATGGCTTGCTGTCCTCGCTCCTGCCACCGCTGTCGCCGAAAGTGGCGAAAATAGACATAAATACACTAGCGGAAACGGGAGAAGTGGTAACATCAGCAAAAACAGTCAAAATGCCCCCACAGAAGTGGCAAAAACAGCCATAAATTGTTTACGACAGCTATGGACACATTTTATGGAAGCGTTTATGGCAGGGGGAACCACCAATCAAACCCCCTCAATTGTCTGAGTGGGCATGGTCCAGCCTGAAGCTTGAAAAGGTTGAGTACCCGTTATCTAAGGTTTAGAACAATGTTTCCCAGCCTTTGATTTTTGGACTTTAACTCCCAGAAGCCTAAGTCAATTCCCCAAAGCACCAATCAACCAATGTACTGACTTATGCTTCTGGGAATTGAAGACCCTCTGTGGGGTGTGGGCCCCACATTGGGAACCACTGGTTTAGAGCCTATATTCCTAGCAAAGTCTTAATGCAAGAATTCTTGTGCAGTACTACGACTGAGTTCACAATTCAGTCATTCAAATAATTATTTTTAGTTTTCCACCCACCTAGCTTTCTTCCTGCTGCTTGGATTCTGGATTCTGAAACCACCAAACTTGCACACAATGAGGGATTTCATGAGAAATCAAAACAGGGTCTCTAATTGATAAATGATCTGCTTCTACGGTGATGTCATGTCCCTATCATCAGTGTAAATTAAGCAACCATAATTGGCATATAAATTAACCTTTCCTAGTACACAGGGGAGTAACAGTTTTAAAAAAGTGCTTTCTTTTTTTCTACATTTTTGTTTTCTAACTAAAATTATCTTAGGTGTTTTCATATTCTCTCTGTTGTTATTCAGTCACACAGTTGATTCCGACCCTTTGCGAACCTATGGACCATTGTCCTCCAGGCACCTCTGTCCTCCACCATCCTCCTCAACCCACCCAGTTCTGTGCCCATTGCATCTACAATACCATCTTTGTCTGCCCCCTTCTCCTTTTGCCCTCTACCTTTCCCAGCATCAAGGCTTTCTCAAGTGAATCCTCTCTTCTCATTTGATGTCCAAAGTACTTTAGCTTCATCTTTACTATTTGACCTTCTATGGAGCAGTCAGGGTTGATTTCTTCTAAGCTCGACCTATTTGTTCTGCTAGTTGTCAAGGGTACCCTCAAAACTCTCCTCCAACACTACATCTCAAAGGCATCTATTCTTCTGTGCTCAGCTTTCCTGTTGCCATAGGACCTGTTGCCATTATCTTGGTTTTCTTGATGTTGAATTTCGAGCCAGCTTTTGCACTCTCTTCTTTCAACCGAATCAGGAGCTTCTTTCTGCCATTAGGGTAGTGTCATCTGCGTATCTCAAATTGTGGATGTTTCTCCCAGCAATTTTGATCCCAAATTGTGATTCCTCCATCCCTGCATTGCACATTATGTGCTCTGTGTATAAGTTGAATAAGCAAGGTGACAAAATGCAGCTTTGTTTTACTCCTTTTCCTATTCCAAACCACTCCGTCATTTTCAAATATTAATGTCTTTCAGGACTATAATTTTTACTGTGTACAAATAAATGCTGATTTGTTATTTGCAAGAGTTATCTGTTTATTGCAACTTGCCTGAAAGCAGATTCCAGAGGTGCAGCAGTCATGGGCAAAGTAACACTGACTGGGTGTGTAAACAAACACAGCAATTTGGGCCTTGTTTTTTTAAAATGTAATTAATACTGATTTGGGCGTTATGGAAAGGTAGCAAAATGATAGGAATGCTGGTGGTTGTTATTGTTGTTACAGTTAAAGATGCCAAAATAACTTGACTGGTAACATGTGGCACCTTTTAATCTTCCCTCAGGCAGAAAAATATTTTGGGCAACCGCTGCTTTCATTACAAGTTAAACTTACAGAGAAACTAAAAACAACTCCATGTTGTTGAAATAATCTCAGAATCTGAGGAAGAAACTATTTTATTGGAAGCTCACCTACAATATTGGGACACATTATTTATTTATGTATTTATTCAATGTTTGTGCTGCCTTTCCAGCAAATGCTGTTCACAAAATTACACAGAATAAGTGAACTGCCAGTAATGTTTGTTATCGATTTACAATTTAGCCTGATTTTTGTATGCATTAAAGTCATGTTGTTTTTTTGTTGCTGAGCAGGTGTATACACCAGTCATTGTCAACAGGACATATTGTGATAATTGGAGTGAATACCTGAAACCAAGTGTGTGCATCTTTTCTATCACAAAGGTAAGTCTTTGTGCTGTCACAGAAATGGAGCAGGCAGTAGCTGGGAATGGATATGGAACTGCTTCTCATTACATTTAATGTAGAAATGGGCATGGGATAGATCTTTGTACACAAATGCAAAATCCAGATGATGCCTAGATAATCAGGAATTATTGCAAACTCAAACTAAAGATAGCAGTTGTCAATGAATGGTCTAGTGGCAAAATGTGGCCAGTTCTGTTCCCACTAAGGCTGATGCCACAAGATGCCAGCCCTATTCCAACTAGTCTTGTGGTACTGACACTGGTAGCTCTTGGTTCTATACAGTGATGGGATGTAACAGGTTCTCACCAGTTCGCCAGAACCGGTAGTAACTTTTCTCAGTGTCCTGGAGAATCGGTAGCAGCTTTTTTGGGGGAACCACCTTTGGGGCTTACCTTTTCACTGGTTCCCCCACTGCGCATGCATGCCAAACACTTGGTGTGCATGCACGCCTACAGTGCTTAGCGTGTATGCACAGCCTCCTTGCTGTCCTCCCTAGCAGGGAAGAGGAAGAGAAGCTGCTAGCCTGAAGCTTCCTATAGCATGCTCCCCAGGGTAAGTGGCTCACCTTTGGATGTGATGTGTCTGTGTGTATTTTAATGTGTATTTAATACCTTTACCTATATTAACATACTATCACAGTACCATAAATACAGATTTATGTTTGGGGTGGGTGTATTTTAATGTAATTTTTATTTTATTTATTTATTTTATTTATTTACGGGTTTGTGTTGTGGGTGGGTGGGTGGGTTGAGGGGTGTATGTGTGCTTATTGTTATTTTATTTTATTATTTTTTAAAAAAAATTCTTTGGCCCCGCCCACATCATGACATCATGATGTTAGCTCCGCCCACACTGTGATGACATCACAGTGGGGTAGTAAAATTTTTGACATCCCACCACTGGTTCTATAGAAACCTACCACTAACTTGCAAGGATTTTCCCCCTTCAAAGTCCTGCACCACTGCTGTTAGGGCTTGTGAAACCAGAAGGCTTATGATTTGCAAAGCTGGTGCTGTTATTACTTGCTGACAAGTCACTTTCCCTTTTCCCAGTGATTTAGCAATCTTTGAAAGGCTCTCTTGATATTAGCTCTGCCCAGGTCTTCAAACTCAAAGCTAAAGCTTCCTTTATTAAGTCAATCTCATCTGGTTTGGTCTTCTTCTTCCCCTATTGCCTTCAACTTTTCACAGCATTATTTCCCCCCCTCAGGGTGCCTTGTCTTCTTCTGATGTGCCCAAAGTAGGTAAAGATAAAATTGAAGGTTTCCTTTGCTTGAAAGCCAGTCATATCCAATTCTAGGGTTCAGTGTCCATCTATAGCCAAAGAACCAGTGATGTCTGTGTTTGCACATGTTTCCATGGTCATGTGGCATGCATTCCTAGACACTGGAGTGCATGGCACACTGTTTACCTTCCCACCAAAATAGTCCCTATTTATCTACTTGCAATTTCTTGCTTTTGAACTGCTAGGTTGGCAGGAGCTGGGACAGAAATGGGAGCTCACTTTGTCATGCAGTACTTGGGTCTTGAACTCAGACCTTCCAGTATTCAAGTTCAGCATATTAACTACTAAACCACTGCGGTTCCCACACCCAAAGTATGGCAGCCTAGTTTTTATTGTTTTTGTTTCTAGAAAGAGTTCTGGCTTAATTTGACCTAGTAGCACTGATTTTTCCTTATGGTGGTCCATAGAATCCATAAAACTCTCCTCCAAAATCGCATTTCAAATGAATGGATTCCCCACCCCACCCTACCCCACCACTATTAGCTTTCTTCACTGTCATGACTGTTGTACTGCAGGTTGACCTTTGAACAATACAGGGACTGGGGCACAAATACCATCCCTCCCAATAGAATAAAAAACCCTTGTCATTCTGGGTTGATTTGTCTAAGTATTTACGGCTTCCATTTTTGTCCCCCTACAACCAAGTGGCCAACATGCCTTTTCCTCTTCTGCCATTGCCATGGGTGCACCACTGGAGTATGACTGCCTCAGCGGCAGCAGATCTGGGAGCTAGCAGGGGATCTAAGAGCCATACACTAAGGTAAAAGAAATGTTTAATTTACCCCCTCCCCCATTCCCAGGTCCCTAGATAATTGGTACAGAGCAAAATGGGACAGTCTATATAAAAAACAGATTTGTATGATTAAACTCACTTGATTCTGAAACAGAAGAACTGTGGATTGAAACCGGATATATTGTCAGAGAAGAATGTAAAAAAGACAGCTCCTATGGTTAAAAGAAAGACTTAGATAAGGAATTCTCAACCTTTTAAAGTTGGGGTCCGGATCACACTCCCTCAGACAGCTTCAGGGGCCGGATGGCCATTTTACCCTTCCTTCACCACATGGCACTTCCTGGTGTGGTGGGTCACATGAAATGGTGCCGTGGGCCACATTTGGCCCAAAGGTTGCAGGTTAAGAATCTCTGACTTAGATGAATGACTGATGGAGTTCTCATAATTGTTAACAGTAGATGAGAAGCAAAAGGGAAAGATGACAGGAATAGGAAGATAACCCTAACTATAATTTTCAGCTCCACCCTGTCTAGCTGCAAATGGTATGATGGGTACCCATTGGATCTTTCACTAGTTCCTTGGATTTTATCTTTTTGATAGGTAAGCATTGTGCAATTATAACACCTGTACAAACACTTTCACATAGAGCCAGTGAGCCCTGGCACCATCTGAGGATGGCTGGAAATAGAGTTCTAGGCTTGAAAGCCACTTCAGACATACTCCTCCTACCATGCTACTTGTCCTAAAATAGTCTCCCACTTTGACAGTTGAAAAAATGCAGCAGTGATTCCAACATGTCTAATACTGATGATAGGAAACATTTAGTTTATTTATATCTATTGACTGGCAATAATTATTGTAATATGGATACTTATTTGCAGTGGGGGAATGTTACACCCACAAAATTGCTATACCAAGAATGAAGACTATATGTGTCTGTTTCAATATGATGTACTCTGTTCCAATAGTGTTATTCTGCTTCAATTATTATTAAAGTGTGCATCTACAAGGCCAAGAAAATGCACCACCATCCTTAACTGAATGGCTGGCACCACATATTTGCTCTATGTAGCTTGTCTGTTACAAGCTGCTTTTATGATTAGACCTCATGGCAATGGAAATAATTTGGAATGTTTTAGTTTTTGACATAACAGTAATGGTGGTGTATCATTAGCTACTGCCAAGCCAGGAATCCACTTAGAACATACTCAAATAGAGGCAGTTTAGTAGCAGTTTTGGTGCTATTTCAAAATATGTTTTTTATATTGATACTACTGGAGTTATAAAATTGTTGCTATAATGATAAAGTGAAAACAATTAGAGAAGTACATACAATTGTTCATTAAAATTAAACTAAACAATAAATGCATTAGGCAAAATCCTCCACTGACCCATTATGGTTGCATTTATATTCTGGCTGTCTTGACCCTATGATTCACTAGACAAAATTCTGTGGCTTGGTATAGTAAATTGCACTAGAATAGAGCCATTGAATCTATGTTCCACTGATATAAATTGGCTTACTGTAAATGTGACTTATTATGCTAAAGATTACTGCTCTGAAGTAAGATTACTGCACTAAGTAACAAGATTTTGACCACTGTTTATTGCCAAGTGAGCTGTTTTCATAGAAAAGAAAATGTCTGGATATCTCATTTAAGAGGTAAACAGAAGATAATATAGGCAAAAACCACTTTGTATAGTCTTTGACCTCTCATCTGTTTTAAAGTTTCTGCACAATTAAAGGGGGGAAAACAAAGGACAAAATGTTGTGATACTTTTTGTCACCTCCCCATACTTTTCTTTTTGCCCTCTTTAATTTTGCCAATGTGATGATCTGGTCTAACATAATCACTTATTTTGGAAATCATATCTGTATCTCAGAAATCATGGCAGTATTCTGAATAATTGGGTGGGAAGATCAGCAGAAAATGCAGATAATGCAGAGTCACCAATGAACTCAGAAAACAACATGATAGCCTGACATATAGATGTATCCTTTGGTTAAGCATGAAATTATGCATTGCACAATTTTAGTTAGTAAATCATCCCTAGAATTGTGAAACACTGAGTTATATCCTAAACTGCAACATGGTTTACCATCTAGTTACTTGTTATTTCTAGTTGTGCTTTTTGCAGTTTACAACTAGTCTTATTCCTAGCCTGTACAGTACAGTACAGTACTTTGTTTCCACACACCTCCATCTGACATAGATGAATCCATGTATTATTTTATCTTTCAGGTGAGAATTACCTAGTATCATTTCTCTATCATAAATCAGCTTTGAAAAGTTAGTTTTGCAAGGTTATCCCAGGAACTGTAGCTTTAAATTAAATGCCTTCCAGAAATTTACTTAGAAGAAAATTTGAGTAGACAACTTCATAAGTAACTGTTTTAAAGTAAAGAATAGTGCACAGCAATCCATATGACTGGCAATTCTCAATATAATTAAATGAAAGTATAGGATTTCAAGCAAATTTCTCAATTGTTTCCAGAAGGGAATTTTGGAATAAACATCTACATACAGATTAGATATAGATCTCAACATATTAAAATTAAGGATTTTCACTGATTAGAGAAACCAACCAGGATAGAACCCAAAAAGTGGATGTACACATATGCAAAATGTATACACAGAACTTTAAAAACTACTTTGGCAATATCTTTCTTTCTATCAGAGCATTGCACAGTTTAAAAACATGGACAGATAAAAATATAGGTAATTATGGAATGTATGTGAAATATAGACAAAACCAGTTTTGCTGTGCTTTCCCCAGCAAATATATTTTTCTTTAGTCCTGCTTACTTCTGCTGGGCAAAGGCTGGTGGTCTCATCTTTTGTATGGTCTTTGACCTCTCATCTGTTTTAAAGTTTCTGCATGATCTCTTTGTTGGGAATCCTTTGGTTCTGCTAGGAACAGTGTGTCCTAACACTGAGGGAGATTATTACATGTAAGAAAACATTTGCTTTTGGGGTTTAATGTAGGGTACTTAAAGTGCATATCTCTTTTCACTTTACTTTGTGACTGGATTCAGTCTTACCGCATTTAATTGATATTAGTGGAGCTGAGTGGTATGTAATAAATAGAAGAGCAGGTTACCCATTTTTGTATCACATTTGCCAACACAGAGGCCAAGAGAGAACACCTCCAATTTCAAGCTGGTGTTCTTAAGATTTATATCATTCAGCAAAATATCACATGATAAATCATTCTGTCACTCTAATCCATTTTACTGTGTTTTCCTTTCTGAAGTATTTGTCAGAATCAAAATACATGTTTCCATAAAATTTCTCTATATCAATATGGGGTGGGATGCTGTTTGGAATGGAATGATTTATCAAACAAGGGTGGAGTGGTGTTTCCTACTAATAGATCTATAACTCTCTCATTTAATTCAAGCAATTACAATTCATTCTGGCCTAATCACCCCCTTCCACTTTTCTCAGTTTGAACCAATCTGATACATGGATTTGCCGGGTTGTGTTGAAGATGAGGTAAGTATTCTTTTACAAAGCAATAGATTTCATGTACCAGTTGATTGTTTTAACAAATCTATTTTCTAATTTAAACTTTTTCCCTCTAAACTCAGACTTTAAAAAAATATCTCTCTTCAATTATTCCATTAAAATTGGGTTGGTTGTTAATTACCATCTATCCATTTTTCCTTTTTGCAAGTTGTATCTGACATTCAGCTTCCTCTTCTGCTATGGTGCCTATACTTCCTGTCTTTTTATAACATTCAAATACAGCAGTTGAAATATTTTCTTTTCAGTCACAGGAGCTGGAAAGAGAGGAAGAAAGAAACTATGGGAACAAATGTATTCATTCAGTCTATGTTTAGAAGTTATGTTTTTATGACAGCCAGTCCAATTCACTGTCCCACGTGTGTTTCATTAGCTGGTACAGTGTTTATCTAAACAAGTCCTACTAGCTTTCTGCTGCAGAATGGTTAGCTTCATAAAAGGATGTTCTGACCAAAAGATGGCACTACAACAATACACATGGCTTTCGGTGTGGGTGAACTCAAGAGACTACATGACTCTCTCTTTTTTCTACTTTTACATTCTTAAGTAAGGACAATATGTGTCACATGTATACTGTATTATCATATCCAGTGTATTTTACATGTACATTTCCTGAGATGTGTTGGAAGAACATTTAGCTACAGCAGCACGTGTTCATAGAAAAAACTGTATGTGTGTCATTGGGTATGATGATGTCAGGACTGATTACTCTAAAAGCATCAGCAAATGCTACAACCCTGCCTTCACAATCTAAGATATTTTTGTATATGAGACGGATGTTGGAGTAGTTGTAGATCACAGACTGTCAACAGTGTGACGTGGCTACAATAAAGGCCAACACAGTTTTAGGCTGCATTAACGGAACTATAGTTTCCTAAAGCCATGAGGTACTAATGGTCCCTCTCTATTCAGCACTAGTTAAACCACATCTATAGTACCTTTTCCAATTCTGGGCAATACACTTTAAGAAACAGGCAAACAAACCAGAGCAGGTACAGAGAAGGGTAACAAGGATGATCAGAGGACTGGAAACCAAGCCCTATGAGGAAAGACTGAAGGAGCTTGGCTTGTTTAGCCTTGAGAAAAGGAGACTTACTGGGGATATGATAGCATTCCTCAAATCCCTGAAAGAAGGGGCAGGGCCTGTTCTCGATCATCCCAGATTGCAGGACATGGGCTCAAACTAAAGGAAGCCAAATACAGGTTGAATATCAGGAAAAACCTCTTTATGGTTAGAGCAGTATGACAGTGGAACCAACTGCCTTGAGAGGTGGTGAGTGTTCCAACACTGCAAGCATTCAAGAGAAAATTGGACAACCCTCTGTCAGATCTACTTTAATTTGGATTGCTGAAATGAGCAGGGGTTTGGACTCAACGGCCTAAAAGACCCCTTTCAACTCAGTGATTCTATGAGTAAAAAAAAAAGGATATATATATATATATATATATATATATATATATATATATATATATATATATATATATATATATATATAGATATATATATATAGATATATATATAGATAGATAGATAGATAGATATAGATATAGATATATATATATAGATATAGATATAGATATAGATATAGATATAGATATATATATATATATATAGATAGATAGATAGATAGATAGATAGATAGATTTAAAAATTATCCATGTACTTTTTTTGGTAATAAAAGCAAATTGGTTCCAGATATAGTCATATGAAGAACAGATACTTTGAAACCAGTGGCTGAAATGCTGCTGCACAGATCCACATGCACAGTGGTAATGGTGTCATCAGCAGCAGGTTTTTTGCTGATTAAATACTTCTATTACAGATTTGCATATGAGTCATATGCACCTTGAAATCAGCTTTACTCAGCAGTGATCGACCACCAGTAATGGCATTACTCCTTCACTTAGGTAAAGGTAAAGGTTTCGCTTGCTTGAAAGCCAGTCATATCCGACTCTAGGGGTCAGTGCTCATCTCTGTTTCAAAGCCGAAGAGCCAGTGTTGTCTGCTTCTGCAGACATTTCTGTGGTCATGTGGCAGGCATGACTAGACACTGGAGCGCACAGAACGCTGTTACCTTCCCACCGAAGTGGTCCCTATTTATCTACTTGCAATTTCTTGCTTTCAAACTGCTAGGTTACATAGAGCTAAATAAATGTTGCCAAAATTAAAGCAGATCAACTGAAATTGACTTTACATCTTAATAAGTCAGAACTGAACTCAATAACAAAAAGATAAAAAGTAAAATAAGTTGCCTTTCTATGACAATTAAAATCTGTTGCCTGAAGTGCATGTCTCATTTGATCAGCTTGAGATGATAGATATGCCTCTATGCATATTGTGCACTCACAGGTTTACAATGTGTGAAGTCACTATGGCTTTTGCAATTGAAGAAAAAAGGAATTATAATATAAATATGATAATTGGTTGGTGGAAGGATATTTCAAAAAATGTTTCAGAAACAGAGAGAGATAAACAATCATAAAAAGAAATGTCTGGGTCTGCCAAAATGTGTATATTAATAGGAGATGATAGGACTTGGTTTTATTGGTTCATTATAGCATATTTTTTAAAAGAATGATTTCCACATAAAATTTGCCTGAATTTTTGTATTGGTTTTATACTGACAGAATGCGTTATCTGACTTTCAAAAGTGCTTAGTATAAGCAACTACTAGAGAAGTTAATGGAAGTCTCAAATGTTCAAAACATCTGAAAAGTTCAAGTCATAGCAGTTTTTGATATCGATTTCAGTGAGACTCAGCTGCTTCAATAACCTTGCATAATGGTATTACTTCTAAATCATTAAGGAATAGATTTGATATTTTCCTTCTTTATCTTTTCCTGAGACCAAACCTTCCAAATCAAAATGCCACATTTGATCTATTTGATCCATTTTGAATAAAATAACCTGCCATGCAGGGAACCAATCATTCACTTCTAATTATAACATTTATAATAGCATTGTAGAATAGCACAAAGTATTTATTGCAAAGCATTCAGAGGTTGGCCAATCTATCTCTGTGATCACTTTGTTACAGAGAATGGATTGCTGGGATCATAATGTGGATTATATCACGATAAGCGATTAGAAACATTAGTAACACTTTTTGCAATTTCAAGTTGCAAAAGACAACGAACCATCAACAAATCTAAGCTTATGAAATAGTGTTTGTTTTGAATCAAGAGATGTTAAACCAGATCTTATCTGTCTAAACTAGTTTTGCAATAGTTTATTCCTTCTAGTCACTAGTTGTGAGAGCTGGACCATTAGGAAAGCTGAGCGCAGAAGAATAGATGCCTTTGAGATGTGGTGTTGGAGGAGAGTTTTGAGAGTCCCCTGGACAGCGAGGAGAACAAATAGGTCAATCTTAGAAGAAATCAACCCTCACTGTTCCTTAGAAGGTCAAATAGTAAAGATGAAGCTACGGTACTTTGGACATCAAATGAGAAGACTCACTTGAGAAAGCCTTGATGCTTGGAAAGGTTACGGGCAAAAGAAGAATGGAGCGGCCAAAAATGAGATGGCTAGATGGTATTGTGGACACAATGGGCACAGAGCTGAGCGAGTTGAGGGGGATGGTGGAGGACAGAAGTGCCTGGCGGACAGTGGTCCATGGGGTCGCAAAGGGTTGGAATCGACTGTGTGACTGAACAACAAAAAAGTCACTCCAGCAGCCTTCCTCAGAGACCTCATTTTTGTGGTGACCAATATTTGTTTATATTTTGTTGTCAGTGTCCATGTTTGGCACTGGTAATGTAAGGTGGGATTAAATGAGGTGTATGAGGTGTTTCTTTGTGTTGATTGTGTTTAACTCTGAATAAACATCTACAGAACTGGACATCATGGCTATATGGACTGGTCTTTCATTTCCAGAGAAACTATCTAGTAAGGAGACACAATGTCAGTATAACTCAAGCATACAATGTAAGAAAGGAACAAACACAAGCTCTTATTGAAATGTGAGCAATAAACGCTGGTACAAACAATGACTTTGTAAAGGAGTTTAAAAATAAAACACTCCACCAAGATTGAAATGCTAGCTTTGTGATACCTTTCTTTTGCCCTAATTCAGCTAGGTAAAGGTAAAGATCACTTTTGCTCAAAAGCCAGTCATATCCAACTCTAGGGCTTATTGCTCATCTCAGTTTATAGCCAAGGAGCCAGTGCTTTCTGCATCTGCAGATGTTTCAATGGACATGTGGCAGGCATGCCTAGACATCGGAGTGCATAGAACACTGTTTACCTTTCCACCAAAATGGTACCTACTTATCTACTTGCAATTTCTTGCTTTTGAACTGCTAGGTTGGCATGAGCTGGGACAGAGACGGGAAGTCATTTGGTCATGCAGTACTCGGGTCTCAAATTGCTGACCAGCCAGTTCTGCATCTTAATCCGTTGAACCACCTCAGTCCCTCCTAATTCAGCTAGAGATATGCATATAGAAGTACAGTAAATTTATGCATCTGTATCACAAACAAAATTAGGAAGCAAAGTCCTCTCTGAACTGTATCAATTTGCATTGGATGTTCATTCAGATAAACATCTGAATACACACACCTAACCATATAACCTGTGCAACTAGTTAGATGTTGCCAGCTTGTTTACAACAGCTGGAACTGGATTGAGGCCTTTATTTTTGGCCTTCAAATAAGTTTTCTTAAAAAGCAGGATAAACAACATACTGTATACTTTCTTAAACATATAATAAGAACATCTAAAATCATGTGATAGCAACCCTTCTTCTGCCATGTTTAACCAGCTATTAAACTGCCAAAATAAAGCCACCTTTTGGTGAATTCATTTCATCACTTCTTTCACCTGACCTAGTGTGAGAAAGATTAGTTAGCACAAGGTTGCCATTGCCTGGGGTACACCCAACTGTGCTTCAAAATACCATAGTCTCTGAGGAGGCTCTTTCTGTGTACCTCAGGAAATACACTACTATAGTTATAGTAAATAAAATATTCTTTACTCTGGAGCAACTTTTATTCAGATGATTCACTTTTCTGTGATTTTTAAGAGAATTAATTCACAACAGTCTACATCAGGTTCAGAATGGGAGAAATTTAAATTAGAAATAAAGTTTGACCTTTGTTAGTATTTCCAAATACTTCTCTCCCTGACAGGAAAAAAACATATAAATATGTTTTTCTCTACAAATTCTTCCATCTATAGAATTTTTCAGTAGTAGGTTTGTTTTTTAACTCTTATTTACCACTAAAATCTTCATTGTCTAAACTGTCACACTACAGTCCATAGGAGTCTAGATCACTGGATAATTCCTAAAATACAAGATAAAGTACTGGCTCTCAACCCAGCTTGGAAATAGCATCATTAATTTTCTACTATTCATAATTTATCTGCACATTTTGAAAGTGTATGATGAATTTATAATGATGATGTGTTTGGTTTCCCAGCAACCTTGTGACTCTATTTATCATGTGAAGCCCATTTTTAAAATGGAATACAAACATTTCGAGCATAACCCAGTTCATCTGATCTTCAGGTGAAACTTGGAACTCTTACCTCCTACACCCCAGTTAATTGTTTTCAACTACTAATCTATGCACAGTGTCAAGCATGGAAGCTCTTCCCCCAGTGCTGGTTGAACTGTATTGAGGAGGCAGTTGCATTTTCCCCACATATAAGAACTCTATTTTCTGACTACATCACTCTGATGATTCTTTTCTTGACCACTCTTTTTTTGGCTTGGCACAGTGTTGTTTTGCTTTGCTGCAAAGATATAATGACTTGTGTCCAGAAGGCCATGAGCAGAAGATGTATTCCGAGAATGTCTGGGCAAGCTTGTAGAGGATGTTTCCTCCCAATGTTTTATGAATTTTACTTCAAGGCGGGAAATATAGTGAATATAAGAGAGACAAAACAGTACATATTAACACTAGCAGGCTACAAAATGTTCTTGAAAACTTGGAGGCACTTCTTAAAAGTGCAATGTTGGTTTGCTGAATTGGAAACAACACCTCCATGAACTGACTGTTTCATGGAGGAACACATCTGGATCCAAGTCGATGAGTTTTCTGTTACAGTATTTGTAGGAGCCGAACACAAAGAGATTGACTTCTAAGTAAATAAGCAATATACATAGTCAGCTCTTTAGTTGCTCTTGCTCTGAAACTATGTGCTTAGAATGCTACATCAGCTTCCACTTTAGGTAGACCATTAAAACAATTATTAAAGAATGGACCACATGGGATTTAAAATAACTTGTTGGCATTAATTACTTTGAAAGGAAATTCAGATACAGTATTACAATGTGAAGGGTTTTGCTGCTTCTGTGAGATATTTTGCACATTTTTTATGTCTTGTCTGTGGTGACCCCAACAGGGTTTTCAAAGGGATGGTTTACCATTACCAAACTCTAGGTAACTTCCGTCTCCTGAGTTCCAGTCCAACAACTGTATCCACTGAATTACACAAGCATACACATATATTCCTTATATTGGCCACTCCCTTTCTCAATTGCATGTGTGTTGTGGCAGAGTGGATTTGACCTGCTGTATTATTCATAAGAGATATGCAAGCAAACGAGATAAGCTGCTTGGCACCCTTTGAGTGGCAGGGCAAGGTTTGGACATGAAATGACTAAGGCACAGCTATGACAGGTCTGATCAGTATCTATCCTTCCTCTGTGAATCTCTGCTTCCTTTCCTTTTGTTCCTTCAGACAAAGAGAATGAGACCCAGGAGCACCAGCTAGAGTGTGAACAGAAGCCACCACTGTCTCTACTTTAGAGCACAGGAAGCTGACTTAAACTGAATAAAATCACTGGTCTGTCCACATCAGTTCCATGAATTCTGATGGGGAGTGGCTGCCCAGGATTACATGGGAGGATTTTTTCACTCAGCCTCCCTGGAGACATTGTATATTCCTTTGTCTACAGCCCAAGAACTAATCAGGCCTAACCTTACTTGACTTCTGAAAGTAGATGAGATCAAGTATGTGTAGGAGAGAACTCTAGCATCATTATGCCTCAACTACACTGCTCTACCACGAAATGAATGACAGAGCTGGTGACAGAATGAAACAGTTGTTCCTTGCAGAAGATATTCCACTCCTCTTCCATACCTGCACACAGTCTCTCGTCACTGAGTGGGGAAGAAAGAGGGGCTTCCTCTCACAAGCCTCAGGGGATTAGCCCTCCCTATTCATCACCTACAGTCAGAGGAAGCTTCCAGATAGACACCTCCAAGTATTTAAAATATAAAAAATTGGGCCCCTATTCCTTCTGCTTTTATTGTGAAACCGTCCTAATACATTCACATAATTAACAGGAATTCAGACAAAGTTTTTAAACACACTGCCTCATTCACTGAGATCCAAATTTCATTCTCCAATCACTTTCTTCTTCCTCACCATGGAGATTAAGGTAAAGAAGAGGCCGCTATAAAGAAACAGATAGTGGAAGAAAGCCAACTTGGCATGTGTATTAGAGAGCAGGAATGAAATTTAGCAGATCTGTGTTCTAATTCCTGCTGACTGGGTCACCTATGGACACTCCTTGTTTCTTAGTCTGTCCTATTTCACACCTTTCTGAAAACAGAGTAGAAAGGAGGAGATGACCACTTGAGTAGGAAAGTGGGAGTCAAACCTAAGTAGCAAAAAAGTGTTCAACCTCATCTTCCCTTTTTACCATCTTGTGTTATTCCATCATCCTTTAAAAACAATAATGTTGAAGTGGTAGCTGTGTTAGTCTGTGTAAGCATATCAGAGAGTAAACAAAACAAGTAAAAAAACCATTGTGGCATCTTAAAGACTAACTCCTGTATTTTAACGTTAGCTTCCACTTCGTCAGACATAAAAGTGAAACTTCATGGCATGAATTTATAGACATCAGATACAGAGGTGCAGAGTGATTGGTTAGTATAAGTTAAGTTTACAAACCAGTGTGGCATTTTATAACCAGTAATAACATAAGATCCCTGAGTGGGTTTAGATTTATTACTGTGAAGTTGTAAATGGTTAGTCAGTGGGTAGATGCAAAATAAACATTGTGGCATTACACATCTGCTAATGAGTTAATTGAGGATGCTGTGAGTGAACTAGCCAGGAAGGAACAGAAAGGAAATAAAGGGTCACATACTCTCACAACCTGAGAGCTCTTTACTCCTCAGTTTTCACACACTGAAGAAGCTCACCAGCCCTTTTATGCACTTGGCAGGAGCCCTGGTAGTGCAGTGGTTAAACTGCTGTACTGCAAACAAAAGGTTGTGGGTTCAATCAACCCTAACAAGGATTGACTAAACCTGACTAAGCCTTCCATCCTTTGATGGTTGGTAAAATGAGGACCTAGCATGCTGGGGCAAAATGAGAGCGCACTAAAGTGAGTGCACTAGGTGCTATGGGGCAGTATAGAACTGTGGATCGCTTTGCTTGTGATTGTTTGCTTTTGGCAGGTTTCCCTCTGAGGACAAGTTAGAAGAAGTGAAGAAGGGAAAATGCTGGCAGCCTGCGGACTGAAGATAAAGACCTCTGGAAAAGTTCACCGCCCATGATAAAAGGGAACTCACCACCCACGATAAAAGAAAACTCACTGCCCACAATAAAAGAGAACTGTCGTTTGCTACAGTGGCGGCTAAACTATGGCCTATGGGCCGGATCCGGCCTCCAATGCCAAGTCCTATGGCCCGCAAAGTCCTCGTCTGCTGGAAGTTGAAGTGAAACACCCATCTTTCGGCACCTCCATCGCTCCGCCACCGCTTTCGCCCCAGCGGGACGGAAAGCGCAGCTCGGAGAAAAGTCAGACGGCCAGAGCGTTGCAAGGGGGATGAATGGCCAAGGCGAGGCGGGCGGCACGCTTGGGCGGCTAAGCGCGCCAAAACGGCCAAGGCGAGCGGGCAGAGAGAGCGCCTCGCTTTCCAGACGCAGACACAGACGGACAGACGGAGTAGGGGGACTGCGGTGGCTCAGTGGTTAAGAAGCTCGCCTTGTTAGCAAGACACTGCAAGGAGCTCCAGAGGGACCGCTTTGGAGGGGGGGGGGACACGAAAGGGAGCCTCCTTCGGGCGGAGTTCCTCCAGCAAAAAAAAACCCCTCAGCCCACAAAACCCCTTTGGCGACCTTCTGACTGACACGATTGAAAACACAAACAAAACAGACAACTGACGGAGGGGGGGGGCGCACTGGTCTGCTTTGGACCCCGAGGGGGGCGTAGCTCGGGAGGGGGCGTGCCCGACGCTTCCCCGGCCTGTCACTCCGGCGGCTCCCCACCTGGCCCGCCCACCCGAGGGGGGGGGGGAAAAGGCGGAGTCGCCGGAAAAGTTTCCCCGGCCAAGTCGGGGCAGCCCGAGCGCGCGCGCGTCTCCGCCTGGATGGGAGCCTGGCGGGGCAGGAGGCGGAGGAGGAGGAGGAGGCGGGCGCCGCGCTCTCTTCGCGCCCGGGGCTGAGAGGGCGCGCGGGGCTCTTGTGTGGGCGCCTCTCCAAGCCAGTCCTCTCGGGAGAGCTGCCCTCCTCCGCCTCCTCACCTCGGGCGCGCAACTGAGGCGGCTCTGTCTTCTTGGCGCGCTCTCGCCCTGAACGTGACATGGCACCGGGCGACCCTTCTCCGCCCCGACGGGCGCCCCCCGGGGGAGGCTGAGCCCCTGCGAGGCCCCTTTTCCCGCCCGCCGGCGCGCTCCCACCTGACGCAGGTTCTCCTCAGGGTAGCCGAGAGGGGAGCGGCGTCCCGCGCCTCGCCACCTGGGCAGCGGCGGGGGCTTCGCTTTCCGTGCCCGCCTTTCTTTCTTTTTTTTGTGGGACGGGAAGATGCCGGGAGGGTCCTGAGAAGAGGAGACCGAAGCGTGGGCTCGGGCTTCGGCAAAGCGCCGGCGCCTTTGTCTGGCCGAGGCGCGCCCGGCTGCGCTCCCCTCAGCGATGGCCACAGAAGTGGTGTGTGGACTGATCTTTCGGCTGCTGCTCCCCATCTGTCTCGTCACTGGTAGGTGAAGGCTGTCCCGCTGGGGTTGGAGGGGTGGCGGAGCGATGGAGGTGCCGGAAGACACCTTGGCTTAGTACAAGGGCCCCCCAAACTACAGTCCGTGGGCCGGATCCAGCAAAGCCCTCGTCGCTCCCGGAAGCTGGATCCGGCCCACAGGCACCCCTGGCTTAGTAGGTGGCCTTGATGGGCTCCCGGGAGAGCCATGAGTCTCCAGTCGCTTGGCAGGCTTTTGCCAGGAAAATGAAGTCAACTTTTGCCCCCCCCTCCTGCAATCCAGAGGCTTCTCTTTACCTAGATCAGAAAATAAACAAAACAAAAACACTTGAAGACTAACTGTTAGAGTAACTCTTTACCTATGTGCTTCACTTTGGACGTAAATGCTGGAAACTGGAACAGGCAGTGAAAAATGTTCTTCATAGAGTTTCATAGTCTCTCTCTTCATATTAAAGCTACTATATCTACATTCTTCTGGAAAAGGAGACATTGCTTTTTCGTTAATAGAAAGGTCCACTTGTCTAACCTTTCCCCTTGAATCCAAACACCTTTATGTGTTCATTCTATACAGAAACTGGAAAACAAGCTGCCTCAAAAGAGAGGGAAGCCTTAATAGTAATTATCTCCCCCTCCACATCTAACAATAGCCTTTCCAAGAGTAACTTCTCGTTAATGTTATAGCCTTAACTTTTGTTTGCTTTCCTTAGTATTTTTTGTATTAGTTCACCTAACCTGATAGAGAAATGAATGCTTGTTGCTAGTTTAAAGTCTGACCTAGATGCAAAAGAAGAAGTGTATTCCTAAAATCTATAGGATTTACTATCAGATATTTGTGCTCAGGATTACGGTATTAGCATGATGTTGGCATTGTAGAAATGCTGGACTTCGTAGCGTAATCCTATACATGTCCACCATGAAGTAAGTCAGTTAAGTTCATTGGGGTGTATTCCCAAGTAAGCGGGTAATGATGACATCTTCAATCTGTATATGCTCTAGTATACTGTGAATTATGTAATACTTGTGCACAGTCAATGCACACCATTGATCCAGAAAGAGCATAATTAACTAGGCTCTAAGGCTGCATCTGGAAAATGTTTTGTATATTGAATACATTTTGCATGTATTATTTTATTTTGCATGTATTATATTAGCTTTGATTGTTTAAATAAAAACCCTAAGAATCCTGTTTTACAGAGGAAGGTTCTAGTACTAACATTAGGTATACAGTATAAGGAGGGGCATACTCAATTCCTTCTAAACTGTCAAACCATAATTCTACAATCTATATTTTCTTTATTGGAAGGAAAAACAAGAAACTGAACAGAGAGATTGTAGTCTTTAGGAGTACCATCCTAAACATGCTTCACAAAGAATAAGATCCATTGAACTCTGTGAAACTTATTTCTGGGTAAATAGGTTTGAGGATTGTATTGTCAATACTGTAAAAAAAAAAAACTATGTGCAAGAGAATGAGAATTAAATAACATCTGGTGAATCAGTTTACAAAAATCTAAGGATGCTTATTCCATTTACAGTAAACTTTGATTCACAGTAAACTTTGTTTAAATGAGATTGAAATGCCACCAAGTTTTCTGTGACCTATTGGTATAATGCAGAAGGGAAAAAATTAAGAATGGTGTCCAGCACTGAAAGTCTCTTGACATATGGAGTGCTGATGTTTGTTACATATGAATCTGCTTATATTTGTTTCAGGTTTTCTTATTTGCCAGTTGTGGATTTACAAGTGACAGTCAATTAAAAGGCTGTGTGGGCATGTTCCTGGAACTCTGTAATTATAAATCCAGTTTAGATGTGCTTTATTGTTGCAAAGTATTGTTGCAAAGTATCTTGGATACATGACTGACATAACTGGATTCCTCTCTGATTGGGGAATCTTGCTAGAGCCACATCCTTCTGAAAAGCCTTCTCAAAGAGGTGAAGAAATAAACTGGGAGTTATACCAGCTCCATTTCCCACTGTCCCACCCCAATCCAGATGCTTCTCTTTACCTATGTGATTCAATTTGGATGTAAATGCAGGAAATTGAAGGAGGCCATGAAAAATGTTGTGCCTCCACTGAATTTCACAGTCTATATCGTAAAATAATCATATTAAAGCTATCTACATTTTTGTGGAAATGGAGACATTGCTTTTTCTTTAATAAAATGGTTCACTTGTTTAAGCTTTCCCCTTGAATCCCAACACCTTTTTGTTTTCATTCTATAAAGTAACTGGAAAAGAAGCTGCCTTAAAAGAGAGGGAAGCCTCAGTTGTTAGCTTATTCAGGGTATGGTTATTAGAGCATCAACGCTTTTAATTTTCATCTGATTTTAACATAGAAGGATTTTCTTATCTCTCAGGAGCAAATAGAACTGACACTGCAGTATCCTGTTAGTACTGTATTACTAATCTCTTGATCCTCTCTGTTTCAAGTGGTTTTGGTCCACAAAAGCTCACATTTAAATACAAGTGTTAGTCTTTAAGGTGCAACATCAGGTTTTTTTGGTATTTTGTTTCATTTATTCTCTAAAATAATACCAGTTGTCCACACGGCAAACAAAGGTTACAAAATTCTGTGAGCAAAATCATGTAATATTTTCCCCTAATCAAAGACCATCTGTAGTCAAAACTATGTTAAAAGCAACTTTATCAATATCCATTCAGTAGTATAATCTGGACACATTTTCAACTGAGCAGCTTGAAACCAATATTACAGACACTCAAGATTCTCTTAATGAGAATACAACGTATTGGTAATTTGCAACATTGTTCTTGTGGACTACATGTTCTTGAATGTACAACTAGAATTCTGCTGAGGGATTTTGGAAGCTATAGTCCAAAAAAAGTAAATTTGCAAAACTCTGCAAGCTGTAACATTTTGTTCTGGTCCTCAGGAGACACAAGTACAGTACTTGAGTTATACTATGTAACTCTGTATTGTGTTCTTGCAGTGAAAAAAGCAACTGTAGCTAAAGAGATACTGTATAATGCTTTAAGGTGCAAGCAAGAGATAATTTCTTGGAGCAGATTCTATCCTGGAGTGACTTAGCTAAATGCACCTCTGGGGTGGAGCACCATCTCTAGCTACTTAGTTCCCTGTGTTTGCAGCAGGAATTGCAGCCTCTCTTCCCTTAGAACCAAGGGATTGTAAAGCCTGATGATCTGGATCTTATTAAAAACTCCCTCCTAATTATTCAGCTCACTTGTGGGAACCTATCCCAGATGTTAAGGGCTTTCAGCCTCTTGAGCACCCGGATAAGGTTGTTGCCCAAGTTTCAGTGCTTTTATGTTTCCCAAGTACTTCTAAATCAAGTACCCAGGTTTCCTCCATAACTCATACATAAATATTGGAGGCTGCCCAAAACTGCTTGCTATTAGGCATGGACTTAATTGTGATTGCTGTTTTATTCATTTGTTGTCTCGGAAATGGTGCCTGCTGTTCCTCGTAAAGAAATCTTTCATCTGGAAAATGCATATTGACTCATGTATGCTTTCGCTTATAGCATGGGTGCCCAAACTACAGCCCGTGGGCTGGGGGCGGCTCCCGACGCCAATTCATCCAGTCCGCGAAGCCCCCATTGCTCCCAGAAGTGGAAGTAAAACACCTCTTGAACCACGTGACCAGCCCGTAGCCTGAAAAGTTTGGGCACCCCTACCTTATACGGAGAGTGCGTATATAAGGGGGGAAAGATTTCTTTTCTCTGAACAGACACCATCCTCCATTTGATTCCCCCCCTTTCATTTTTGTTTTGAGACACACCTCTTGGTTTGTTTTAGCTTGGGAACAAACTAATCTCTGATATACAGTATTCACCTTGAAATTTTGACAGACAAAAAGTGTTATACCCTGTATATTAAAGGTAACAGCAAAACTGGTCCAAGAGGTGGTCTGAGCAATCATATGCTTACTCCCAGTGAGAAATCCAGAAGTAGAAAAATTCATTTGAAAACTACAAAAGGTGTGAAAACATGCTGTGACAATCAGGTGTCTTTGAGCACTTAGGGGATTCTCTTTCTAGCATTCTCTGTCATGCATATTTCAGCTTTCAGTATGCTCAGAGCTCTGAAATGTGTCCTTTTCAGAATTTAATATACACACTACCACCTTGTTCTTCTTATACTGTAGTTTGTTTCCCAAAGATGTCATTTCCTTTATGTAGTTTATTGTGGCCTAGTTTATTATCCATCTTGCAATCACTCACTCATCTAGGAGAAATAAGTGTGCTGGAATATCTATCCTAAGCTATTTAGTAGCATAATTATGCAAAGGTACTTTCTCTGGAGGGCTGATGTATTTCTGGTTATTTGTCAAAATAAGCATTTAATGTCAATGGGGGTTTTTAAGTCAATCTCAGGAGATTAAAACATGGATTGTACTAGCAAATCCTTTGTGAATACTTAAAGTAATACTTAGTTTTTAAAAAAGGTTCTAGAAGTATATTAGCAAAATATATTAACAATCTTGTGTATTTGTAAATAAGTTCTCTGAAGAATTCTGTTAGTTGTAGTTCCTGTTTCTTAGTGTGTTTACCTTTTTTGAAATGATTCTGCACATTTGGCTTTTATCATTTTGAGAAAAGGTTGTGCTTCATTTCTGTATAGCAAATTTTAATGAGAGGCAGCTGGCTATTTTGTATGTATCCAAAAAATTTAGACAGCAACTTTTGTTTATATATTGAGGCCTGTAAATATTTCTAAGTTTATGGGTGAAAATGACATGTTTGTGATAGCCCGATGTGACCCAGCAAATGCCAGAATAGATAGCTAAAAACCTAGTGGGGACTGGTAGTTCTTAAGCTTTGTCGTACAGATATAAAAGCATTTTGGGTACTCTACACAAATTGGGATTAATTTCTAGATTATACTGTCTGTATTTAATTGATAGTCCTAGACAGACTAGTAATGGGATCAGTTGCTGAATGAGAGTCAACATATCTGTTAATTCTACTGATTCAGTGGGTATGCTCTGGTTGGGACAACAAATTGAATCGAAACCTACAAATTCCACCAAAAAAAATTTAAAAAGTCACGTGGTATTTATGGAAACATTGAATAGAAGGGTGGGTAATACATTTATTACAATGCTGGTAGAATGCAGAAGGAAAATGTTCCCTATTTATTTATTTATTTGACTTCTATGCTGCTGTACTCACCAGAGTGACTCAGAGTGGCTAACATACCATAAGGCAACATACAGTATATCATAGTATTACAATATCAAATATAAATACAACAACATAAAATAAATATAACAACATAATGCAATACAATCAATACAGTCAATAAATCTAACAATACAATGTAATATGGTCAGGTGGGTCTTTAAACAAAATCAAAGTATCAAAGTATCAGCTACAAATTACAGTTACAAAAAATATCACATCAACATGATATCAACACAATATAACATAATATAACACATTCTTATTGCCAGGTGGCTGCACCACACAGCTGCTTTCCATTCCCTCAAGGCCGGGGCTGGATGAGAGAAGAGTCAGGTGGCGGCGGGAGCGGTGTTCTTATGCCGGCTGGCCACACCGCACAGCTGCACTCCATTCCCTCAAAGCCAGGGCTGACTAAGAGAAGAGTCCAGCAGCGGCAGGGGCGGAAACAGTGTTCTTATGCCAACCAGCCATGTCACACAGCTGCGCTCCATTCCCTCAAGGCCAGGGCCGTCCGAGGGAAGAGTCCGGTGTCACATTATGACATGTGACAGTCAGTGGCTGGTCAGGGAGTATCTGCAGTAAAATAAGGGTGCTTACCAGTGCCTAAGAAGAACGGCAGAAGGCCATGGTGGCTTTGTGGTTAAGACGCTGAGCTTGATACTTGGCAGGTCAGCAGTTTGTAACCTGAGCACTGAATAATGGTGGGAAAGGTAACAGCATTCTGTATACTTCAGTTTTTAGTTATGTCTGCTACATTACCATAGGAATGTCTGAAGACACAGACAGCACTGCCTCTTTGGCTGTAAATGGAGATGAGCACCACCACTTACAGTCAGAAAGGCTTTTGAGCAAGTGAGACCTTTACCTTTACACAAGAAGTACTGTACTGCACTGATCAGAGGATTACATGTTATAGTGGGTTGGCCCCAGCCCACGATGCCATTCCATCTGGCCTGTTGCCACCTCCCCTGCACCCAGAAGTGGAAGCAGGTGCATTTACATCAGCCGTAAAACATGTGCAAATGTGGACACAGCTGTCATAAATGTGGAAGTGGGTGTATTTACGACAGTCATAAATGTGCCTGCTTTTGCTTCTGGGGTGTGTGTGGTCCAGCTCACTCAGCTGTCCAGGGGCATGGTCAGGCTCTCAATGTAAAAATGTTGGCCATCCCTGTTATAGACATAGGCCAAAATTGGATGTGATTTCCCATATGAGCACTTAAGGATGGTAGATATGCAGGAATTATTTTGTATGTGGATGAGATAATTGGGCATACCTTTGCTTCATTTCATCTGATGAGCTGGATTGACTGGTGAGATTATCTTTACCTGCCCAGTGATGCCATCAACTCCTTCATAGTTTGGATGTAATATGTAATTAATGTAAAAAATACTTTTTAAAAAGAAGGGCACAATGATTTGGCTTTTCAAAAATAATGTAATAAGAATGATTCCAGTACAAGAATTTTGTGTTTGCCTTCTCTATTGTTGCATCACTCTTATGTTTCTTTTAAAAAGCAGAGAAAACTGACAAGGAAGGAATACAGTGGTACCTCACTTAAAGAGCATAATGCATCCCATGGGATTGCTTTTTAAGCAAGTTTGCTCTTTTAAGTGAAACACCATTGTAAGTGACCAATTGTGACATCTGGCGAGGGGGTAATTGTGAACCCCGATTTAGTTGTTAAGCGAGTTTTTGGTTGGTTTTAGTTGTTAAGTGAGGCAACCATTCAGAGAAAATTCTGCTCTTTAAGTGAGTTAGTCTCTAAGTGAGGCACTCTTTATGTGAGGTTTTACTGTACTATAATTAATGATTTTTCAAACACTGTACTTAATGACTAAAGCAGGGGTGGCCAAACTTTTCAGGCCAAGGGTTGGTCACATGGTTGAGTGGGCCAGTCATTAGGTTTCTCCCACCAGAAGCAGAAGTAAAATGTGCCTGCACATGTGCAAAATGCTCCCGTAAATGAACCCGCGTCTGTTGTAAATGCATTTACAACAGCTGCAGGTGCATTTACAGCAGTGTTTTGCACATGCACTGGCACATTTAACTTCTGCTTCTGGGAGCGGCATCGGTGGTGTAGGCCAGATTATTAGGTGGCATAGTCCAGATATGGAGCACCCAGCCTGGAAGCAGGTGGTCTAAGTCCTGCATGACTAGACTCTTTCCTTGCTGCAGCTGCTAAGCCCCACCTGAGAACCCTGGAGAAGGTTCCTGATCTTCATAGGTTCCATGTGGAAATGCTGGGCCATTTAACTATATAAGAATTGGTCCTTCCTGCTATAAGCTGTTTCAGCAGAGAAGGTCAGCAGAATTGTATTTACTTGGCTCCTGGAATACTTATCTTGTTTCTGCTATTGAAGATCTTTCCCTTGTTCCTGATTCCTTTTCTGCAAGATCTCTTGCCTTGTTCCTGCTCCCGAAGACTTCTTGTCCTATTCCCATAGATTGTTGCTTTGCCTTGACTGGATCCTTGATCCTGGAATTCCATCCTCAGCTTGCTTCAGCCACTGATGGTTCTCTGCCATGTCTGTTCTCCTGGTCACCTGACTTCTGGCTCATTTGGACTATGTTATTATTGCCTGGACTTATCCTGCATTTCTGGTTTCACTTGGACTCTGAACTGAGATTTGGTTAATGTTAGCTCCATTACTGGTTTGTTCTGGGTCTAGGCGTTTGTGTTGCCTGCCAGCTGCCCACACTCTGGGCCCTGATAGTCTCCATGCTTTTTATTTGAGATCGGAGGCAGATGAAGTGAAACTCATGGGCAGCACTCATTTTGAAAAAGTACTGTATTAAAAATTGCTCAGAAAAAATCCCTTCTCCCCTTTAATGGGCATGAGGAGGCACTTCCACCACATTTTGCTTTCTATATTCTTTTTAGGCTAGGAATATTTTTCAGTATTGGAGGTTACTTTTCAAGGTATCATTGATAGATTACAGATGGGCAATAGGTGTGGTTATATGCATCGGAAGTAACACATTTGCCTTGGTGTTAATACAGGTAAAATTGATTCAAATTTACCTGTTTACATGACAACATGTAATTTCACATTCTATGCTCCTAACATGGGTTACAAGATATGCATACAGTATTTAAGTCTTGTACATTTCAGCTCAATGGAAAGTACAGGGATTATCTCTAAAATTTTGAAGTCAGTGGGATATAAACTTGTTGAACTATATGGATGGTCATTTAAATGTCCCTTTTGCTTTGCTCTCTGCCACAACTGTATGTTTGCAACAACAATACCTGACATATCATATTTTAATATTTAGACTGGTTGTTAGATGTTTATCCTTATAAAGAGCAACAACAGTATTTTTGATTGATGATAATGAATTTTGCTCTAAAATATTATGGTAAACTTTGTACTGCGGTTATATTTCATTTTGAATCAAGGCTGCAGCTTGCCTGGTGGCTTAGTGGTCAAGGCACTGAGCTGGAGATTGGAAGGTTTGGTTTTGATACCCGAAGGCTGCACTTGGGGACATGAAAGGAGCTCATTTGGGCGTCCCTAAAAGTCCTTTCAACCCAGAGTAATCTCTGACATTAAATTTTTATTATTAACAAGGCTTCTCATGCAATAAGCCATTATATGAGTGGCTTAACCTTTTCCTCTCTCACGTTAAGAGATTTCAGCAGTGGTGGGATTCAAATTTGTTTACTACCTACTCTGTGGGCATGTTATGGTGGGCGTAGCCAGGGGGAACACCCTGTGTTGCACCCAAATTAGGACTACAGTAAAACACTGGATAACGCTAAAACTTTGTTCCACAAGTCTTGGTGTTATCCGATTTTTAGTGTTATCCGATCCATGTTAAAATCCTATGGGGTGGATCGGATAACGTTAAAGCTCCATAGAGATACATTGTAACCGCATAGGCTTTAGCGGTTGTTATCCGATCCATCCCATAGGACCTTTACGTTATTCGATCCAATTCTCCTCCCCAGATTACTTAATGTTATGCGATTTTAGCGTTATCCAATCCAATCGTTATCCGGTGTTTTACTGTACTTTATTTCAAAACTTGGATGGGTGAGGCCAGACAGAATATCTGCTACCAGTTCTGAAGAACTGGGGTGAACCTCCTGAATCCCACCTCTGGATATCAGGCATGTTCTTGTGTAAATAGAAGTTATAACAGCACTTTCCACTTGTGTAGTGAATGCTGAGGAGTCTGGCTTTTCACACAGTTAGAATTCCCAGACCAGATTTTTTAAATAAACACAGAATTCCCTTAAGGTTTGACTTAGAACCCATGGTGGTTTCACTGTTCCCATAAAATTGGAGTCAGCAGCTCACACAGGTTCTCCCTATAGGTAGATTTGGGTAGTATTCAGATCTGGAAATAAACAAACAGCGAGAGAGAAAAGATGATTAAATACTCACAGAAGTTTGGAGGAGTTTTCTCTTAAATATTTTAACTTTCTTTTCTGTGTCTTGCCTATTAGAGGTAGAAAATGAAGTTGTCTAATGATATCCGAATCATTTAAATGGGAAAAAAAATCAAGAATGAAATATAATATATGAAATTCATTAGGTGCTTTCATTAAATTTATCTTACTAAACTCCTTTCTTAACTTTCCTGCTATTTTAATGGTTGTAGTTACTTTAATTAGATTCGTAGCACTATTGTTCCTTATCTTATCGAGAGGCAGAAGACCAGCATTGGTGAGGAAATATGAACTCTTGAAATGCCCAGAAGTCAAATTAAAAATATGTAATGTTGTAGCTGAGACTTTGTACCTAATATTTTATTAGTAGAATTTAGTAATGTAAGTGAAAGGGATAGGATAAAGATCTTTGTTCTATGTACAGTATGCATGAAAGCTGTGGTGTGCATTTGATTATGACAACTTCTACTCTCTGCAGTGAGAATCATGTACCAGTTGTAATGGGTAAAGAAAACTGCAATGGTGCCAAAGCAGCAGGATATGAACACAGACTTCCCTCCTTGTTCACATTTATACAAATCATAATCCATAATTTATACAAGTCATAAACCTGGAGAACATAGTGAAAAGTAGAGACATTACATTGCAAACAAAAATTCGTATAGTGAAAGCAATGGTATTTCCGGTGGCAATGTATGGTTGTGAGAGCTGGACCATTAGGAAAGTTGAGTGCAGAAGAATAGACGCTTTTGAGATGTGGTGTTGGAGGAGAGTTTTGAGAGTCCCCTGGACAGCAAGGAGAACAAATACCGGTAGGTCAATCTTAGAAGAAATCAACCCTGACTGCTCCTTAGAAGGTCAAATAGTAAAGATGAAGCTAAAGTACTTTGGACATCAAATGAGAAGAGAGGATTCGCTTGAGAAAGCCTTGATGCTGGGAAGAGTGGAGGGCAAAAGAAGAAGGGGGTGGCGAAAAATGAGATGGCTAGATGGTATTGTAGACACAATGGGCACAAAGCTGAGAGAGTTGAGGAGGATGGTGGAGGACAGAAGTGGCTGGTGGACAGTGATCCATAGGGTCGCAAAGGGTCGGAATCGACTGTGTGACTGAACAACAACAAATCAAGTACAAGTGTGCTCACTCCATTAAGCAGCTTTAAAATTTAAAGATGAGGCATTCCAATCTGTTGTCTATATCCCACTGAAGCAATAAGAAAACTGCTAATTTAAATTTAAGTGGTTTGTGCCAATTTTCCTCAGATCAGATATTTGGCATTTCACATTATTAACTTGAATATGTGAAATGCCTTTTTAGATGTTGTTTTTTTATTATACTGTGCAATTATCTAACAATGGCAAGCAAATTGAAAGGTGTTAAACCTACCCAGGACCAATGCTGAAATTGTTATCATTTTAAGTGGAAGAAACCACTCATGTTTTGGTTGGAATTGGGTGAAAGGGTATAAATTGGCAGAACAGTTTATCTCTTGGCTCCCCTCACTGATGTTATTATTCTTGATTGCTTTAAGTGAGCAGCACAGTAATTAATCAGTGAAGTCAGTTTTTGTGAAAAAGTAGGAGGTTGCTATCCAAATGGTAGACTGACACTTGCCCAGCAAATAATGAGGGGAAGTTTTACCTAGGCATATATTTCCCAATTTTGATAGAATAACAAGCAGATTATTGTGTTTGATATTAATCATATCCAGACTTCTGTGAAAACTATTTTAACAACAGCCATTTCTTTGTGGGCTCCGTGAATCACACATATGTTGTTGTTTTTTGAGCCTGTGCGAAACACCTTGGAATCTTAATGTAACACACATCTGTGAATTCACACAACTCACCTACCTCCACTCAGTTAGTCACACTGTCATTCCGTGGCTAGCTATTCAACTGAGGAGAGAGCCATTTGGCACATGCCGCCACAAGCCTCAGGGCGGGCCACTGTTCTGCACTAATAGCGCAATCTTTCGGTACTGGAAAATTCTGAGGTGTTTTGTGCAGGCACAGACAAACCCATACATATAATTTGAAGATGACCACTTGAAGAACCACAATTAGAGGTAAATAACCTGTTCTTCTTCTAAGTTAAAGCACCTCATGCTTTGGATTTGTTTTTTTCCTGGTGAAAAGATAATTGGCTGTTTAACCTGTCATTTCCATAAATGAAACTGTTTTAAATATTGTAATTATGAAGATAAAGATAATAATATTTTCATGTCAGAAATTATTCTGGGTTGAAAGGATTTTTGCAGAAGAAATTTCACTCAGGGAACACCCAAATGAGGCTCCTTTCATGTCCCCAAGAGCTGGGACAGAGATGGGCGCTCAATCCATCATACAGTACCCAGGTCTCGAACTGCTGACTTGCCAGCCTTCCGGCTAACAAAGAGCTGCTTAACCACTGAGCCACCGTAGTCCCTTAAGGTAAAGATGACACACACCTTGGTAGGCAAAGAAAGGGGAGCATGAGAGAAGGAAATGACAGCATCTTATAGATGAGCAGGTCTGGGGTCAATTATTTGTCCCAGTTACCTTCCAGATGTGATAAATATCACCAGAACTACCAAGAAAACAACATAGCAACCACAAAACCCAACTGAAATTAGTTAGAACTCTATTTCCAGTTTTGTGAGAATTATAACTTTTATTCTTGATTGGCACAGGGTGACCATGTGACCCATTTCAAAGATATATGGAGGCTTTAAGGAGTTACAGTTAATAATTTCTACCAGAAGGACTGATGGCCACAGACAACATCCTAGAAATATGGCATATGGTCTTGCGACTGCTCTTTGCCTTTTACAGAATAACAGTTCAACATGTCTTCAGCATTTCTTACCAGGAACTGTGGAGAAGCTATTGGGGAAATAAAAGGAAAAAGCAGTAGGCTTGAAGGAGTAGTTGTGGAGACAGGGAAAGAGAGTGAAAGAACAGGAGCACAACATTGGAAGGATGGCTAAGTGAAGGTGTGAAAAAGAAAACATGGCTTCTTGGTGAACTGGAAAAAGGACTTTGCAATTATGTGTGAAAGAGATGATAGCATAGGAGAGTTGTAGATTGCCTTTCCTATGGTTTTTAGCCATGAGGTTCTTTGTTAAAAGATCATGATATATTGCTGTGAGGTAGAAAACCAATTATATGAAGGTTTGTAAGCTTTTGTTGTTTCACATTGTCTTTCTGTTAGCTTTCTACTTTGTGTTGATTGATTTTTAGATAAGCATATAAGTGTATATGCTGACATGCACAGTTTGGACATCCTATTTGATGTCTTGCATTTCCTTCTCTTTGACATTTACAGCTATGGTTTCTTACACAGCCCACACTACTATGTCATTCAATGTACCTTTTGTCCTGATGATAGCAAATGAATAAATCATGACTTAAAACCCATCCTGTCTGCTTTGTCAGCGACCACATGTGAGAAACTGTCTTCTCTGTGCATTAAAGTGCACAAGCACTCCATCTCCAGAGAACAAAACACTTTTAACCATAGCAGAATGCTCCAGTATTGTTTGCAAATTAACTCTAAACATCAGCATTATATCATACATATATAGAGTATGTTACTTTGAAGATATATTATGTTCATTTTGTAAATTATTGTGTAAAAGTTTGCTTTTGTATTAAAATGCAAAAAAATAGTACTAGTTTTCCAAGCAAAACATTTAAGTAATCTTGAGGCCAAACCAGTTTCTCTTCCTTTTCCCAAACTTGTTTCTAAGGTCTGCTTTTGGAGTGTTCACATTATTGAAGTGACAACACTTTTTTCTTTCTGAACAGCTGCTGCACGGTACTTTAATGGTTTACAAAGGGTGAAACAGCTGGCGAAAAGACAGGACTATTAATGGTATGTGAGGAATTAAACTGTGGAGAAGAAATGCAAGTTGTGAACCCAAGTTTTTTATGTGTCCTACTGTTCTTAAGATGCTTAGCTTGATGACTGGAAGGTTGGCAGGTCAGCAGTTTGAGACAACAAACAGAGTGAGCTGCCATCTCTGCCCCAGCTCCTACCAACCTAGCAGTTTGAAAATAAGAAATTGCAAGTAGATAAATAAGTACCACCTTGGTGGAAAGGTAAGCAGCATTCTGTTCACTCCAGGGTCTAGTCATGCCTGCCACATGTCTATGGAAATGCAGACAGCTCTGGCTCTTTGGCTATAAACAGAGATGAGCACTGAACCCTAGAGTTGGATATGACCTTTTATCTTTACTGTTCATAGAAATATTCAGCATTAAGATTAGAAGGGCATTTCTAATGCATTTACTTGAAAAGGCCCAGTGATCAGAAATTCCAGTTAGGGCTCCAAATTATGTTGGATAAAGATGAGAAAATATTTATTTCTTTGAGTCTCCCTCTTCACTTCCTACATGTTTTGAGATGAATGAACAAAGAAAAGACCTGTGGAAGAACCCTCTTATCCATGCTGTATACCAGAAATTGCTGTCTTGAATGGGATATGAATGTGTATGAAGATGTACCACTTTGCCATTAAAAAAGTGCACACTTGGATACAGGTCTTCACAATGTGTTGGCTCTCCAAATATCTTGGCAATAATTTAATATGAATCATTTGTGTCTGTGCATATGAGATGTTCATTTTATTACATAAATTCCCAGTTTGTCTCTTTCTCTGTGTAATGTTTAATTTGTAAATAGCAGTGCCAATGCAAACTTCCAAACACAAATACATATGCGAGCGGAACACATAGCTTGGACAGTTGCATGAAAAGAGGTGATTCACAAGCTTTCTATTCATGTCATGGCTGTGTTTCTGATCTCTACCTGGTAGCTTGAAGAAAATGTAAATAAACATGTAAAACCAAGTAATTTGTTTAAAAAAATGTAGTTTGGCTCCTGTGTAGGGGTACAATGGAGATCTGAAGGAAAAGGGAAATGGAATGGAGTATTTTGGACAGAAGCATGGAAGACTAGCTGGAATAGTGACTGGTAAATTTTGTCACAGATTCCTTATGTCAGGTTCTGAATATCACGTGAGCAGCTGAAGTTCAAGCAAAACCATTAAGAAAGTCTCTTCTCTCTTTGTAAACTCTAGCAAACTTGAAAGTACAGTACAGTAATACCTTATGCTAAAACTGCATAACATTAAGTAATCTCGGGAGGAGAATTGGATCGAATAACATTAAGGTCTTATGGGATGGATCGGATAACAACTGCTAAAGCCTGTGCAGCTACAATGTATCTCTATGGAGCTTTAACTTATCCGATCCATCCCATAGGATTTTAACATGGATCGAATAACACTAAGAATCAGATCACACCAAGACTTGTGGAACCAAGTCTTAGTGTTATCCGAGGTATTACTGTACGGTAGTTCTGTTTGCCAGTGACAGTGAACACAAAATAAATGTTATGTTGAGTTGGTAAACTCTCATTGTGATCAGAAGGCACTGACTCATCAGTCATTTCTCAAATTATAGGGGGGGAGTGTGTGTTTTGTCAACTGTAGGTAAGTGTTCTAAAGATGGTAGTTACTATATTCCAATCATCCGCATCTTTAATGTTAGTGCATTGATCTCTATTTGTTTTTTGCTGTGACCATGTTTCCAATGACTGGCTGGTCTGTTTTTAATATTGATGCATATAAGAAATTCTGTTGCTGGGTATAGATTGAGAATGTTAGCTTGAACTTTATCATAAAGCTATATTTACGCGAATTTAGAAACAATTAAGATGTATTTGTGTAACAGTGTTACTTTGGCTTAATTTACTTTGACATTTAAGAATGTCAAAGGTAGTACCAGATAGAGTATGAGTGTACAGCGCATTTGACAAATAAAAAAGACCTCATTTTTACAACGATTTCCTTTTTCTTACTTTCACTTTTGTTTGGCAAGGAGGAAAAGTAGTAATAATCTTATTTTGTTGTGATATTTCCTTCAATTCCTCAGCCAAAGGAAGGTGAGGAAGTCCTAGCATTTTTCTGTAAAATCATGAGATTAAAAGCAAGGTTTCCTTAGTACAGTCAAACTTCGCATAAAGAATGCCTCGCTTAAAGAGTGCCTCGCTTAAAGAGCAGAATTTTCTCTGAATGTTCGCTTTGCTTAACAAATAAAACCAACCAATCATTTGCTTAATAACTAAAAAAGGGCTCACAACCCCCCCCCCCAATAATAATCAAGTCACAGTTGGTCACTTACAATGGTGTTTTGTGTAAAGAGCAAACTCACTTAAAGAGCAATCCTGTGGAACGCATTATGTTTTTTAAGTGAGATACAACTGTAATGTGAAATTCAAGTAGGAACCCTCCCCCCCTCCCTATCATTTGTGAATACTGTTGTATACTGAAATGGAAACTTTGGAGCTTCCATCCTCTTTGAGGAGGAATATTTATCAGATAAATATTTAATTCTTTAAGTTTTTCTTCTAAAAATAATGCATACCCTAAACAGAAAAAAGTAGCATAATTTTATAAAGATACACTGTCTGTAAAATTTTATTCCCTGCAATGTTATTCTGTTTTTGCTGTCTTTTAAAATTACAAAGTAGAGTGGACCTCGTACAACAATCGCCAGGTATAGCAACGAAATCGCATAACAATTAGGTTTTGAAAACAAAATGGTGTCCTGCATAACAATTTTCCCTATGGGAAAAAAATATATCATACAACAACTTTTTAAGGGAAAAACCACTTAGTGAAAAAAATTGTTGTACAATGCATCTCATAGGGAAAATCGCTATACAATGCATGTATCAGATAGCAATTGTTTTGTACAACCACTAGCCCCGTGGAATGGATTAAAATCATTTATGAGGTACCACTGTACTATGAAAATTGTTTCGAAAGTTGGAGTCAAACACAACAGAGTGTATTTTATTTTGATATAGTGTACTGTTGGAGAAATTGCCATAGTAGTGTTAATATACCAGCTAAATCAGGGGTTCCCAACCTATGGGCTGTGGCACAATTTCATTTGCATCACTTGTAAAATGCATCCATGCATGCATAAACATGGTTACATCAGCCATAAATGCAACCGCGGCTGTCATAAATGTGGGGGTGTGGTCTGGCCTACTCAGCTGTCCAGGGGGCATGGTCAGGCCTGCAGTGTAAAAAGTTTGGGAACCCCTGAGCGAAATAATATAGTGAGCACTGTCAGCCCTAACTAGGATGGTCATCCAAAACAAGCTTTTACTCAGAATAGGGAGTGGAAAAAACCCTCATCTTTGGTTGTTAACTATTAACATCTATATTTTGTCTTTGTGTTCTTATATATTTAAAACAGTTGCCATAAACTGCTTGTTTATGTTGAGAGACAAAAGCTTATATTCTTGTGTTGTTTTAGAATGATTAACCAGTGTGACACAATGTTATCAGAAAAAACCCACATCTCTGAGTTATATAGCAGTCATACATCCAAGAAAGGCTTGTATTGATTTGTTTCATTAGCAGTATGATGTTTTTGGCTTTGCTTGAAATATTAATGGTTACAAGAAGCCTGGAAGTAAACATCTGCAACATAGTAAGCAGTGATGGGATGTTACCGGTTCTGACCGGATCCACAGAACCGTTAAGAAGATTTCCGGAGGGTTCTCCGGGAGGGTAATACCGTTTTTGAGGCGTCCGGATCGGACGCCTCACCGGCAGGAAAAATTTTTTTTTTTAATTGGAGTCAAAATGGCTCCAATTTAGTGCGCATGCGCAGAAACCAATCTGACGCATGCGCACTGAAATTGCAAATACCGTGTTTCCCCCATAATAAGAGACCACCGAAAATACGCCATGTGCTGATTTTCGGGGGGCTCTAAAAATATAAGCTACCACCCGAAAATACGCCATGTGTTATGAAAGAACACAGCCACCCCACTGCCTGCTCGGACACAGAGAATACACCCCCCAACTCTGCTTACCTTCCCTCTGCTTACTGTATTTTCTCTCCCGACTAACAGCTGATCAGAGACTTTTTTTAAAACTAGGGAAACAAGGGGGAAAAATTCAGCGATGTGATTGGATCTCTATGTCAGCTGACATAGAGATCCAATCACATCGCTGTATTCCCCTCCCTTCATGTGGTTGGATCTCTATGTCAGCTGACATAGAGATCCAATCACATCGCTGAATTTCCCCCCCTTGTTTCCCTAGTTTAAAAAAAAGTCTCTGATCAGCTGTTAGTCGGGAGAGAAAATACCGTAAGCAGAGGGAAGGTAAGCAGAGTTGGGGGGTGTATTATCTGTGTCCGAGCAGGGAAGGGGGGGAGAGAGAAATGTTGCCTGGGCCGCCCAGGCACTCATCCTCAGAGGCTCCAGCCGGAACCGGAACGTGGCCGAGAGGGCCGGAGGCCTCTTGCCGGGTGCCAGGACGCCTTTCCCCAACCCGATGGAGGCCGCCGCGCTGGGGAGGAGGGATGGATGGAGGGCAAGAGGCCGCTCACTTGCGGCCTCCATTGCGGCGGCGGCCAGAGCAGCGCCTATCTCCGAGGGGTGGTGGTGGTGGAAGAGGGGTGGGTGGGTTGGGGGAAGGCACCCTGGCGCCCGGCAAGAGGCCTCCGGCCCTCTCGGCCACGTTCCGGTTCCAGCTGGAGCCTCTGAGGATGAGTGCCTGGGCCGCCCGGGCCTTCGGGAGATTCCGCGCCGGGGAGGAGGGATGGATGGAGGAGGGCAAGAGGCCGCTCACCGGTGGCCTCCATTGCGGCGGCAGCAGCCAGAGCAGCGCCTACAAGAGGGGTGGGTGGGTTGGGGGAAGGCATCCTGGCGCCCGGCAAGAGGCCTCCAGCCCTCTTGGCCACGTTCCGGTTATATTAATTTTATATTTATTTATTATTATTTTAAAATTAAAAAATATTTTAAAGTCACATGACCAACTTTGGCCCCGCCCACCAAGTCACATGGTCCCACCCATGACACTGGCTCCGCCCACAATGCTGGCTCTGCCCACAACGCTGGCTCCGCCCACACTGTGATGACATCATGGAGTGGTAGTAAAATTTTTGACATCCCATCACTGATAGTAAGTATAGCTTTGAAATAGTTCAGGACAACATTCATGGAAGTCACAGTTGCTTGTGATTCTACAGGCAAAGTTCCACAGGATGACTTAAGGTAGATATGCATTTAGATTGCCAAGGGAGTATAAAAGTAAACTCCTTTTGTTGAAGATATGCATACCTCTTTGGTCTATCATTAAAAACATGTGTTTATTTGGTTGTGTTATACTTAGAGAATAAAGTATAGGTTTGTTGCAACCAAATGCTACTTATCTTTGCTTGGAAGCAAGTTCCACTTACCTTAAATGCACTCTTAAGTAAATGTCTATAGAAGTCTATTATTTATACCTGTCTGCTCAGATGTTAGTCATATCGAATACAGTGAAGTGATGAACATTTTACAATGAACATTTTATCTTTGATTTCAGCTATTTACAAGCAGAGGAGGAGTGGCCTGTTACTTCAAAGACCAAGTTCCCAGGTCTTTCAATGTCTCTTTAATGCTGCATCACATGCCCGTGGCAATATGGCTATCGTTAGGGCAGGGGTGCCCAAACTACAGCTTGTGGGCTGGATCTACCCCACGGCGCCAAATCATCCAGCCCAGACTGCCCGTGTTGCTCCTGGAAGCAGAAGTAAAACACGCCTCCACATGCGCAAAACACTGCCATAAATTCATTTTATTTCATTCATTTATTCGATTTATATACCGCCCTATTCGGTGCAACCGACTCATGCACCCACGCATTTACAACAACTGTGGATGCCTTTATAGCAGTGTTTTGTGCATGCACGGGGCATTTTACTTCCACTTCCAGTGGGAGGGACTACGTGACTGGCCCGCAGCCTGAAAAGTTTGGGCACCACTGGTGTAGGGCATCCCTCCCTGTCTCATTACAATGAGGTCCTGGCCCATTAAACCACCCTGTTCACTGGGCTCCTTGCACTTTGGCCCAGCATTGCTTAGACCCATGGTGGTGAACCTTAGCACTCCAGATGTTCTTGGACTTCAATTCTCAGAAGCCCAAGCCACCGTGAATCCACAGGAATGGGTTTACTGTGATTCATCCGGCCATGGTTCCCTCATTGCTCCTGGAAGCGGAAGTAAAATGTGCCTGTATGGGTATCCTGCATATCATACAGGCACATTTTACTTCCGCATCCAGGAGTGACGAGGGTAATGTGGGCTGGATGAATTGCAGTAAATGCATTCCTGTTTATTCACGGGAGCTTGGGGTTCTGGAAACTGAAGTCCAAAAACATCTGGAGTACCAAGGTTCACCATTACTTTCCCCCCAGTAAGATGGTTTCTTTGTTGTTGAGGCAATTTCTGGTGGGGACGAGCTAGTTCTTATAGAAGCAAGCCTCCCAGGTGGAGCCCATCATGGGCCAGAACCTTCCCTGGGGCATTTAGGTGGGGGTGGCAGCAGGATCCAACCTGCAAGCAGGAGACCTGCCCTGGAGGATGGGGGTCCAATCCTGTGAGCATCAAAGCTGCCTCTGGGGAACTCATCCTGCAAACACTTGAACTGCCTCAGATCCTGACAGGATGCTGGAAGTGATACTGTTAGAACCTTGCTTAGGACAAAATCTAAAGAGAAGGCCTTACAGGCATCCCACTTATTATTTTGAATTGCCTTCAAAGCTGATGAGATTTCATGGTAACAAATTTTCATGGTAACACATTTTGAAACAGCTCCTCTGTTCCCCATAAACCACAGGCAAGTTTCAAAAGGGACAGACACTGCCACCCCCACCGACCCCATGTAACACTCTTAACACCCTCAGTATATCAAGGTGATACATTTCATTACTTTGAGCTTATGGATTCTCAGCACTATTTCATTCCTCAGGCATTACTATGACCTCTAACACTATCTAGGAAAACTTGCTCTCTGTTCAAACATATGTCTGCACATGTGGTTTCCTGTACGCAGACACACACGCAAACACTCTCTCTCTCTCTCTCTCTCTCACACACACACACAAGTTTTGTTGTGGACAAAAATCAGGCAACAGTATGTAGATTGTGTTTATGATTGTGTGTTAATGCATGTGTACTTTCTGTGAATTGTCCTGCCTGGGCAATTTGTGCAGGATTATAATCTTAGCATAAATGGTAACCATTTTGTAATGATCATGATGTAAAAATACCATTTTACTGCGATCAGACAATGTGAGTGAGCAGCTTGTGGTCCATTGTGCCTCTCCTGCTCCTGTCAGGAAAGTGGTTGCATGCCAAGTTATGTACCTGATTGCATGGTGAAAAAGTAGTGACAAGGACAAACTTATATACAGTACATGGAATTTTTCAACAAGATTTTGACTGGTGTATCTGTGTCTGGTTATCTAGTTAGTGTGGTGGCAAGTAAGTGCTGCTTCTAGCATCCCAGGTGGTGTCTGGCTAGCTAATGTGCAAAATGAGATGAGGACTAGATGGGGATTTGATCCATTCTTTTTCTTCAAACTTTTGTGTTCTTTATGGAAAAGATGTTTAAATCCAGTTAGCTTTATGTCATACATCAGGTTGATCTTTAATATGACTTTTGGTTGTGGATAGGGTCTGCATTTAATTCCTTGGAAGTACTTGATTATGCTGGAAACCTGTTGAAGGAATTGTTATGTGCTGTCAAGTAAGGATGAATTTACAATGATTCTAAGCAGGGCTTTTGAGTATTTAAGGAGCAATTTTACCAGCTCCATAACCCCCCCCCCCATGGATTTCTGTGGCTTAGCACAGATGTGAACCCAAGCTTTCTGAGTCCTAGTCCATCACTCTTATCTACTGTACCACATTGGATATTTTTGTTGAAGGAATAGGGTGTAGTAAAATATGGTTCAAATGTGAATCTAGAAAAGATGCCCTATAAATATCTGCAATTGTATGCATATACTTCTCCCAGGAAGACATGGAAGCTATTGTGTCAATGTTGATAATAATTACTGACATATCCACATTGATAGACATATACAGTACTGTATTGCTGTATTACTGGCAATACAAAGCTTTTCCAGAATCCTACTAGTTGAGTTAATCTAATGGAGAAAATCTCTATACAGACACCACCATGATCTGATAATTGTTTTTGTCATTAATTAATTAAGTTAAATACAAATGGTAGCTGGTGACTAGGTCATCATTATTTAGACTAGGAATATGCAACCTAGCACCAGTTATGTCTGCTACATGCCCCTTCCAGGTTTTGGCAATAAAGATGGCTAAGAGCACCTCCAAAGGGTTAGAGATGTGATGGCAAACCTTAGCACTTCAGCTGTTCAATTTCTAGAAGCCCAAGTATCTGTGAATCCACACAAATGGGTTTATTGCATGTACAGTGCAAGAACTGCTGGAGTGCCAAGGTTTGCTATCATGGGGATAGAGTGTACAGTTTGTTATTCCAATTCATTTTGAAGGAGTTTGTTGTAGGTCCATGGCAGCCTTTTCCCCAAACCATGCATAACTCCCAGTCACTTCGGTCAAAAAAACCAAATGATTAGACTAAGAGTGTCCATATTTAAACCAGCTCAGAGCTTCCCTAGTTTGGCAGAATGGTGAATTATGTCCCTAGGTATTTCTGTGTTCCAGACTAGCCATGCACTATTGGGGATTCTGATGGGTGCATATTTATGCATAAGGTGTGCTTTTCCCACCTTGTGGGTTAAACTGATCACCATTGATTCACAGGAGGTTATTATCAGGTAAACATGTACAGGATAGAAATGTTTGCTTTAGAAGTGGGGTAAGTTATTCCTACAACAGAAACAAAAATACACCTTTTTTTAAATGCAAAAGTTCACCTTTGCTGAGAAGAGCACAATCGAGGAAGATGTTACAGTTTTTAAAAGTTAAACCACATATTACAAATTTCATTGCAATATTATATTAATTGGTTTTCCATTAGCTTGTGTTGTCATTTTTTGGTTCTATGTGTTTTGCTCTAAAAACCTGTTTAAAGATTCAGATTTCCCTGGCAGAGTAAAAGCATTCTCCTATTTGTTGAGATGATTATTGCATCTGTTGTACTTCACATTATTGCTTTCTATTGCCTTGTTTGGATTGACGTCACTTCAGATTTATTTTTCTTGAACTGTTTGGGAAAAAAGGATTTGTCAAAGGAAATTGAGGAAATGTACCATTGAAGATCACAGCATGATATAGTACCTGCTTCTTTGCTGGGAAGGGAGCTGGTATAGACATGAGAGCCAAGAAAACAACTACAGTAATACCTTGGATAATGCTAAGACTTGGTTCCACAAGTCTTGGTGTTATCTGATTTTTAGTGTTATCCGATCCATGTTAAAATCCTATGGGATGGATCGGATAACGTTAATGCTCCATAGAGATACATTGTAACCGCACAGGCTTTAGAGGTTGTTATCCGATCCATCCCATAGGACTTTAACGTTATTCGATCCAATTCTCCTCCCCAGATTGCTTAACGTTATGCGATTTTAGCGTTATCTGAGGTAAACATTATCCGAGGTATTACTGTATAGTATATTAATATTAACTATATTAATAATTCAAATTCACCATACCTAAAACTGTTTCTTATGTGATATACTAGTATAGGAGAGAAAAATTGCTTTTTTTTCCTTAACCTTTGCCTTTTAAAAAAGGAGTATCTTTATTTTATTTATTTTTATTATTTTATTTTTTAGATTTATATACTGTACTGCCCTACTCGGTGTAACTGACTCAGGGCAGTTTACAAACAAGTATATAATCACAAGTAAACATCACAATTCAACAACAAACTACACCATGGATACCCAATAAAACAGTCAATTGCCAACAATAGCCTTGCCCAGATTTAAGTTCTTTGCGGAAAAGAGAGGGGAAGAGAACAATGGAGGCCAGTGAACTGCATTCTTGTCTTTCATCTAGGGCTTTTAAAAGTAGTACATGATTTGAAGACAGAAATCCTTAACTAATGAAAGCATTTGAATGTTAAGCAGGAACTTCTCTTACTTCTGGGGGCATGTTTGGGTGACTGGTTTCCAAGACTTAAGCATTGTATGCCTTTGAAATATAATTTCAGAAACAAAAAAATAATAATGCCTGTCTGACATATTAATAGTTGTTTCAGCTCTAATTACAGGCTGTCTAACATCTGTTTCTGGCTTTTGATAAAGTCAAGAAGGGCTTTTGTCAGGGACAGTGAAATTTGACATTCCTGGTAACCTAAAGGAGAGATTTCTTAAAAATAAAGGTCCATTTAACCATTCAGTGGAAACCACCATATTGTAGTGCCTTAAAATGAGGTTCATTTGGTTTTAAAGGTAAGCAGGATTGGGCCTTGTTAATACTTGTATGGAGACCAGCTAGGATTAAGGAAGAAACCCATTGCTGATCACAGTTGACAGTTGTGGGGTTCATGGCAATAAAATTTCCAGAAGCCTCAATCTGCAGTTGTATTGACTTGTGCTTCTGGGAATTGAAGTCCAAGAACACCCAGGAACCCAAGGCTGAGAAACCCTAGACTGTAACTCATATATGTTAAAATAGGATGTTTTACCTACTGGCTTTGCTGATTAGCAATAATGTGATTGTTTCTCTTTGTGAATGATCCTCTCTTTGCTTCTTCTCAATCAACTGAATTTGCACCAGGATGTGTAGACAGAGACTTATACCCATTAAAGATCTGGATATCATATGGGTGATGTACAGAAGTACAGTGGTACCTCACTTAAAGAGCATAATGCGTTCCACGGGATTGCTGTTTAATCAAGTTTGCTCTTTAAGCGAAACACCATTGTAAGTGACCAGTTGTGACTTCTGGTGTTGGTGGGGATTATGAACCCTGGTTTAGTTGTTAAGTGAGTTTTTGGTTGGTTTTGAGTTGTTAAGCGAGGCAACCATTCAGAGAAAATTTTGCTCTTTAAGCAAGTTACTCTTTATGTGAGGTTTTACTGTACAGTATATCTTTGGGGACTACTTCCACTTCATATGCTTGGGTAAACTGAAGCACCTTTTAAATTCTTCTTCTGGACATTCAACCCAGCAACCTTTTAATTCTGAGGAACAAGTTGCCCTCTTTATCTGTGGGGAATACATTCTGAGGCCTACCTCAGATACCTGAAACTGCAGATAACACCAAAGCCTATATTTATATTTATCACAGAACACTGAGTCATAGAAACAGGGTGGGGGTGGGGTGGGAGTTTAAATGCCACTGATATTCTACTTGAGAGCTACCAAAACATCTGCCTCTGTTCTTTGTAAAAATTACACTGCAGACAGTGGCCTTTAGTGGCCAGTTCTTGTAATATGCCATAGAAATGCATGTATTTCATGGATTTTTAAATTCTGAAACAGTGGATATCCAACTCACAGGTTTGGGGGGCAACCAGTAAAAGATGAGAGGATGGTAGAATCCACAAAGCAGCATTGAATCTTGAGGAGTAACAGTTTTCAGATAAACGGTAATGTGCAACATTTGTACTTTCTGGGTTAGATAAAATCATGGCTGTTTTCTGTAATATTATTACAAGAAACTTAAGCTCTTCCAGGTCAACAACTAGGTTTCAAGGAAAGATTTACATTTGTAATGTTGCAGTTAAAGATCTTATTGTGCCTGTTGGTCATCATTATTATGAACTATCAAGTTGCTTGTGATTTATATCAACTGTGTGAATTGGCAAACTCCAAAAGGTCCTTTCAGAGTACCTAAATTTTAAACTTTCACCTATATACATGAGTGGATTTCAGTAAAACTGCTACCATGCCATGAATTATAATCACTTTCTGGAGAGAGATATTTTGATATAGAAGAAATCCTTGTTCCAGATCAATTCTGTTATGAATTAAGGTTTATTAAAAGCTGACATTATGGTCATATTATATCATAATATGCATAGTAAAACAACCCTAGTATGAATGATGTAAATCCTGTTCTTTTTTTTGTTTAAAATTAAATAGTCAAATGCTGTTTACAACTAAGTGCATTGCATTTGCAGGCTCTCCAAGGAGCACAATTTCATGAACAAACAGCCATGAAAAATGAATGAAGTGCCAGGAATTATTGCAGGAGTATGTGACACTGTGCTACAGTAAAACCAAGTTTTAGTGCTATTTTTTGTGGGGAGTTTAAAATGTTAGATCCAACATTTTTCTTATTGAATAAGTGAAACACTCTCCTCATATTGTTTGTTTTTGGTATACTTCAGTGGCAGGTTTGCCAGTGAACCAGGATTTTAAAAAAACAGTGTACAGTCAAACCTCACATGAAGAGTGCCTCGCTTAAAGAGTAACTCGCTTAAAGAGCAGAATTTTCTCTGAATGTTTGCTTCGCTTAACAAATAAAACCAACCAAAAACTCGCTTAACAAATAAATTGGGGTTCGCAATCCCCCCCCACACACACAATTGGTCACTTCCAATGGTGTTTCGCTTAAAGAGCAAACTCGCTTAAAGAGCAATCCTGTGGAACACATTATGCTCTTTAAGCGAGGCACAACTGTATATATTTAAAAATGGATGAAATATTTTTGTGCTGTATTTTATTTAATTAAATACTACCATTCTATTTAAAACATGGCAGGTATTTAATCATGTATGATGTTGACCCATTCCACTATGATGGTATATGGCCCCAGCATATATATAAATCTTTATGTTTCATGCATTGTTTGAAAAGTAAATCTCTGTGTATGCACCTTTGGCCATTTAAGGTGTCTGTGTAGTTGGGGACCCTGTATAATCAAAGTTTCTTGTTGTGTGAAAAACATATATGTAGAATTATATTGATATGGGAAGCCAAGTCAAAAACCAATTTATAGCAACCTAAATAGGACTGGCTTTACCAGTTCCACTCCTCCAGCCAGTTTCCTGGTCAAGGGAGGATTCAAACCCTGGTCTTCAAAGTCTCATATGTATAAATGGATATTAAGGTGTTACTGATTGGCTTTGGATGTAGATCTGGAGAGAAGCATTTGAACACTACTTGTGTTAAGTCATATTATTCCACACTAATAGTGATGATCAACCCTTCAATAGCCACTGTTAGCTTCTTGAAGAAACAAGGTCTGAATCATAATTTGCAATTAAAAAATGATTGGAGGAATGAATTCCTCTTGTAAAAAATGTCCAGACATGCCTACATTTGCTACATTATGGCTATAGATATAGCTATAATTTTGCTGGGGGTTGTCAAATTAGTCATTTTATAGATCTAGAGCAGGGGTTCTCAATCTGTTCAAGCCAGGTGCTAGGTCATTCTCTCTCAGTCAGCTTCAAGGGCCATATGCCCATTTTGCCCTGCCTGCACAATGGGGGTGGGCATTTTGTCCCAGCAGCTTCAAAGGGGTGGTCGTTTAATTTCTTGAATGCCCTTGGAGAGGTGAGAGGCCACATGAAATGGTGCTATGGGCCAGATTGAGCTCATGGGCCTTAGGTTGATCTAGAGTATAATAATTTAAACAAGTTGAGGCCATGTGTAAAGTGACAGGATGACTCAAACCTACACCAATAGAGAAAATATACCCTTTTGCTGGTATTGCTCAACCTAAGATAAAGATAGAAATAGCAGCGGTTGCAAAGAGAACTAAGCAAGAGAAGGACCCTCAATATCTTATGAATAGATATGAGCCTCAAGCCTGCCAGCTCAGATTCAGGAAGAACTTTATGGCAAGAACAAATATTCTTGAGGGTACACAGCACCAAAACCAAATTAGAAGGTGGAGGAAAGGAACTCACTAGATGAGGATTAACATTATAGGAAGATATAGCTGAGGAACTCAAACTCCTTTACATCACTTGGAGGACTCTGAATAGGCTGAGGGTCGAGGTACCTAAATATAAGACCAACATACTCAAGTGGGGGGTGCTGGTGGGCAATGACATGCTATGTGAATGTGGATAGATACAGAATCCGGCTCATTTACTGGACTGCCAATTACTTTCAGAAACATGCACCAATGAGGACTTAACTCTGGCCAATGACAGAGCCAAGAAAGTGGCTTCATTTTGTCAGTCCAGGGTTTGATTGGGGCACAAAAGAAGAAGAAGACAAGTTGGGGGTGGTAGAGAATTTTGTCCATTCCAATACTTTTTCAAAGATTTGTTATTCAGAATCAAAACTATTTATGCAGGTTGCCTCAGAATAAAGTAAACATACGCTTGTTTCTTTTTTGTGACATTCATTTGGTACATATATACTCTGGGAAGTTTACAGCCCAAGAAAGTACAAACAAGCAAAACTGAACAACATAATTAATGCTAACAAAATAAAAATACAGTAATACCTCATATAACATTAGTATCGAATAACACTAAAATCGCATAACATTAAGGAATCTGGGGGGAAGAATTGCATCAGATAACATTAAGATCCTATGGGATGCTTCAGATAACAACCGCTAAAGCCTGTGTGGTTACAATGTATCTCTATGGATCCCATAGAGGATCAGATAACACTAAAAATCATATAACACCAAGACTTGTGGAACCAGGTTTTAGTGTTATATGAGGTTTTACTGTACCAGGTTCTGGGGGTGTTTATGGAAAATGTATGGCATTTATAATAGAGGACTTTAAATACTTGGCTGTTTTGATCAGCACAGCAAGTAAAGAAAGTCTTCCATGTTATCAGTGCCACCTCATCATAGTAGTTATTACAGGCATAATTTCGCAGAACATGGCCCAAAATTCTGTTAGAGAGTTTCCACCTTGTCTTGCTACACAGGCTGACCAGGCCTACTGCTCTTAGGTTTTTAGTTTTGTTTAAACAATTTTTGGGTCTCATTGCTTTATATATACACTTAAACAATGACTTAAATAATGACTTAGTTACACTAGATTGAATAAGTTGTTCAATACTGAATCAATCATCACTTGCTTAAATCCAGTTTGGTCTGTTGGTCTACTGGAGTTGGATTAACATATGGATCGAATCAATTATTATGGGTATATGTGAAAGATATTTGGCATTTGGTATTTTCTCTTGTGTAGGGCTCAGAACAGTGATTCCCAACATGGAGCCCATGCCCCACAGGGGGATTTCAGTAGACTGGGTGATCAGTGCTTTGGGGAATTGACTTTGGCTTCTGGGAACTGAAATCCAAAAACCAAAGGTTGGGAAACATGGGCTCAGACAAATAGTATTTAAGGAGTGAAATTGAAATAAAATGTATAGAGTGAAATAAAACTCCCAATTATATTAAGAGGACTACACATTAATATCACTGCAACCTTTAGTGCTAAATTTCTGGTCTATGCTAAAGAAATAATATGGATAGATTTGAGCATTGGAATTAAATCGATGAAGCACTTCATATTTTAGGTATATAATATAGTGGAAAAAATCCATATTCCAACAGCAGAATAAGAAGATATTGGACAGATAGACATTGTAGTTTATGTGTAATTTTAAAAAGCTGAGCTGTTACATATATTCTTGTTTGTGAGTCACATATTTTCCATTTTTTAGATTATAACGTGTTGTAGATCTAAATTACAAAGTGATGACAAGGTAGTAATTCATTATCAAAATTATCCTTTAGCTTGACTATTTTTATAATGTGGTGTACCACTTATTACCCACCTTACAAATTAATCATTACTGGTATAAAGTTCTTCAAATTTGACTTGAACAATATCTAAGTTAAATATTTAAAGCTCCCTAGTGTACCTTGCTTAGAGGTATGATTGTGATGACTTGTCTATTGATCTGACCAAATATTAGTTTTCTGATTTCATAGTGTAGGTGAAATTATAAACACAAATGAATACAAAGCTCTTTGCTGAAAACTCAGTTTTTCTCTCTGTCAATAGAGCTACTATTAAAGACTACCTCGTGGCGATGAGGGCGGTGAAACGCAAATATTTCACCGCCCTTATTGCCTCCGCAGATAATCGCCCAGCCACCCTGTTCCGGGTGACCAGGTCCCTCCTCGGTAGAGGGGGGTCTGGCCCGGGTTGGCAGGGATCGGCTGAGGCTTTTGCTGATTTTCTGACGGGGAAAATCGTTCAGATCCGCTCAAAGCTTGATCCCGGCGTGGAAGGTATGGAACTGGAGTTGATTGAAGCCCAGTCTAGCCGTGTTATCTGGGATCGGTTCGATCCAGTTGGCCCTGAGGAAGTGGACAGGCTTCTTGGATCTGTCCGCGCCACGTCCTGTGCACTGGACCCATGTCCTGCCTGGCTGATAAAAGCCTCTAAGACCGTGACAGCTGGGTGGGTCGAGGCAATAATTAATTCATCATTAAAGGAGGGGCTTTTTCCAACATCTCTTAAACACGCCATTGTGCGCCCCCTCCTAAAAAAACCATCCCTCGACCCCATGGAAATTACTAACTATCGTCCAGTGTCCAACCTACCCTTTTTGGGTAAGGTTTTGGAAAAGGCAGTGGCGCGGCAGCTACAGGATGCCCTGGATGAAGCGGATTATCTGGACCCTTTTCAGTCAGGATTCAGGCCCGGATATGGGACTGAAACTGCACTAGTCGCACTGGTGGATGATCTCTGGAGAGAGCGGGATGGAGGGGACCCGTCTGTCCTTGCTCTTCTCGATCTTTCAGCGGCCTTTGATACCATCGATCACCGCATCCTTCTGGGAAGGCTCCAAGGGTTGGGAGTCCAGGGCACTGTGTTGTCCTGGTTTTCCTCATTCCTGAGGGGCAGAACCCAGTCGGTGTGGTTGGAGAAGGAGGAGTCCAGCCCCAGGCCCCTACAATATGGGGTGCCCCAGGGCTCGGTGCTCTCTCCTCTCCTATTTAACATCTATATGAGGCCACTGGGTGAGATCATCCGTTCCCACGGGGTAAGGTATCATCAATATGCTGATGATACCCAGCTGTACATCTCGGCCCGTGGGGACCCAGGCGGTGCGGTGGAAGTCCTCTCCAGGTGTCTGGAGGCTGTTAGGGTCTGGATGGGGGCAAACGGGCTACAACTGAATCCCGGCAAGACTGAGTGGCTGTGGGTGAGGGGCCCTGTGTTATCACGGGAGTTGCCAGCTTTGGTTCTGGATGGGGCAGTTTTGCCCCAAACAGACCCGGTGCGTAATCTGGGGGTCCTCCTGGACTCACGACTACTGTTCGAAGAACAGGTGGCAGTCGTGGCTAGGAGGGCTTTTGCACAACTTCGTGTAATACGCCAGTTGCGCCCGCTCCTAGACCGGGACGCCTTGCTCATGGTCACACATGCTTTGGTCACCTCCAGGCTTGATTACTGTAACGCACTCTACATGGGGCTGCCCTTGGTGACCATTCGGAGACTCCAGCTGGTCCAAAATGCGGCGGCCCGAGTAGTGACGGGGCGCGGGCGTTATGCTCATGCTACGCCGCTGCTTCGGGAGTTGCATTGGTTGCCAGTATGTCTCCGGGTGCAATTCAAGGTGCTGGTTATTACCTTTAAAGCCCTATATGGTAGTGGGCCAGGATACCTAAGAGACCGCGTCACCCTGAGAACATCTGTCCGTCCCACCAGGGCGGACCGGAGGGGCTCTCTTGTTGTCCCATCAGCTAGAGAGGCACACCTCTCTAGCACTAGGAGAAGGGCCTTCTCCGTGTCCGCCCCAGCCCTTTGGAACCTCCTGCCAATCGAGCTGCGCCTACAGACAGAGCTCCTACCCTTCCGGAAAGGCCTAAAAACCTGGCTGGCTAAGCAAGTGTGGGGAAATAGGGTCGTGGGGTCTCATATAGGGTGGCTGATTTAGTGACAGCCACCCTTCAGTTCATGTGGTGTGATTTTTATGCTTTTATGAATTTTTAAAGTTTTAACATCGAGTCTTAGGATGTCGATATTTTAGTCTGTAATTGCCGCTCAGAGTCGGGCTTGCCCGATTGGAGCGGGGTAGCAAGTACGAATAAATAAATAAATAAATAAATAAATAAACAGAGTGCTGTGATGCCATAGGTAGTGATGTATCTCTCACTTACAATGCTAAACTATAATTTAATGCTGTGTTATAATTAATAGTGAATCTTTGGCTTGGATGTTCTTCTTTTCTTCTAGGATGCATCTGAAAGTTTTTTAAATTAAACTTTAAAGGAAATGAATTCTCCAGTACATCTTAACTAGATAAACATTTCCTTTGATTTCTCCAGTGATTGTACCTGCTTAAAATTCAACACAGAATCTTGTTTTGAAGCAGAATATTGATCATTTTTGTTAGATGATAATCTTTAGTAAGGATGTAGAGCCTTTTGAGCAGAGTTAATAGTGGACAGTGTCCTATGTCATTGTAAGTTCAAGAAATACTGCTCTGGGTATTTTATGTGCTTCAAAAATATTTTGGATTTATTTTAAGATTTGAGCCATACAGCTCTTCCCAAGCCTAAAGCCTGCCCGTTCCAACTTTGGAAATTCAATTTTAGGAGCTAGATGAGTTAATTTAATTTATTAAAACACTTTTTATGTGGAATAGTAGGGAGATTGGCTGGTAGCTTTTGGGATCTGATACTTCTTTGCCTGATTTCAATATAGTAGCTTTTGTTGTTTGTCTTCATTTTGCTCATCCTGCAGTTATTGAAGAGTTGAAGAAGCTATTCCTTTGTGTTTTGCCTAACATGTTTAATTTACTTGATCTGGATATCATTGAGTCCCACCACTTTGTCGTTCTTATATCTTATGGCTTTCTGTAGTTCCACCCATATAAAGGCAGTAGAAAGTTCATTAGATTCAAGCTGAAATCGCTTGATGTTTTATTTTTCTTATGCTTTCTTATGGTCTTTCCTGGCAAAAGTAGTATAGTTGGTATAGTATGTGGTTTTGGTTACATTAGTGTACAGTATCTTTTTGTTTGGATCATTTTTTTGATCTTTTCAGTAGTGTCCAAGCTTTCTGTATGTTTCTTGCCATGTCACGGGTATACAGTAGGTATTTGGTAAATTGTTTTTGTTCCTGCAAGTGTCAAGATCAGATTTCTCCCAGTTTTTGTATGCTTATGAAAAGGATTTTCTTCAAAGTCTAAAATATAATCTAAGGATTGCACATGTGTTTCTGTAGTAAGACCTGGAATGTAGTTGGTCAAGCTCCCTTTTGGAATGGAGGTGTGAGAACATTCCAAAATGGAAATTACAAATTGATCATAATTCTCTGGTTGAAGGGCAATGTGAAGCACAGCTGCATCTAGCACTGTAGTAAATTTTCCTCTGTTGGCCTTTTTTTGAAATTAAACCTTCTGTGGAATAGTATAGATTAAGTAGGTTGCTGAGTAGATCTTACATAGAATGGGTTTGTGTTTAGTGCTTAGGTTTGCTTCATCTGTGCTCTTAATACACTATTGAGCTATAGATTCAGCAACAAAAATTAGATCTGGATTGCAGACTCTCAGCCATCTACCATGGTTAAATGAATTTGGTTGTTTAGGATTATATATGAGGGACATTCAGTGGGATTTTGGCCATTTTATAACAGCTTCACCATTTTCATTGTCTTGTTTGTAGCCCCAAATGTTTTCATGGCTGTTGAAATTTCCAACTACAAAATGAGTGTTTTGGTATTCCATATTAGACAACTTCTTGAAGTTAAATAGTATATTAGATGATTTATAAATCAAAGCCTCTATGACCATCAAGATTTCTATGTTGTCCTCTTCAATACAGTTTGCTGAGAGAACTATAATGACCAGTCTTACAAAAATAGCAATTCTATTAGTTTCACTTTGCTGCAAATGAAAATGTGATGTTCTTTGAGTCCAAGAAACTCACAGAAAAAGTGATAAGCATTGACCAAAAGTTCTTGGGATGTGTCTAGAAGATGACGGACAACATAAACAATATAGAATTGCTATTTTTGTTCATCTTCAGATGAAAAGATGCCCTCTATGCTAATAGAAATTATTGTCATTTGTGTTTCTGAAGAGGACCATTGAGTCATTTTCCTAATTATTTTGCAAGTTTACACTGCAGCATACCTGGTTCAGAAAGATTAGCCAGTTGTATGTCATTGCTAAGGCGATGCTTGCAATACACTAGTACCCCGGATAACGTTATGACTTGGTTCCACAAGTCCCATCGTTATCCGGTTTTTAATGTTGTGCGATACATTGATCACACAATGTTAAAAAAAGCCCTGTTTCCCTGGAGGCTGCAGCAAGCCAGAACGTCGGGATTTGAATCCTGACATTTTGACTTGCTGCAGCCTCCAGGGAGGTGGGGGAATTTTGGAAACAGTTTGGATCGGGTCTCCCCACCTCCCTGGACCCCGGGGGGGAGGGTCAGAGACCCCAAAATTGGTTTAAAAAAGTCCATTTTTTAACAATTTTGGGGTCTCTGACCCCCCCGCTGGGTCCAGGGAGGTGTGGAGACCCGATCCAAGCTGTTTCTGGGTTTCCCCGACGTCCTCAGCCAGTGCAGCAAGCCAGAATGTCAGGGTTCAAATCCCGACATTCTGGCTTGCTGCACTGGCTGAGGACGTCAGGGAAACCCAGAAACAGCTTGGATCGTGTCCCCTGCCTGCTCCAGAGAGATCAAAGGACCTGTTCTACAGCTGTAGGGTGGCTGGGGAAGCTGACAGGGACTCCCTGTTGGCTTCCCTAGCCACCCGTCCTTGCCTCTGCAGCTGTGGGGTGGCTGGGGAAGCTGACGGGGGAGCCCCCCGTCAGCTTTCCAGCCTCCCCACCCCTGCCTCCATAGCTGCAGGGTGGCTGGGAAGCTGAACGGAGAACCCCGTTCAGCTTTCCAGGCACCCTGATGCTAAGAATGACACGAATCGGATAACGTTAAAAAAACGTGTTATTCGATACAAGATTTTTCCGAAAATCTTGTAACATTATGCGGTTTTCACGCTATACAGTACTCACCTTATCCGGGGTATTACTGTACTTGCAATGTTTTCCAGTCTTTGATGAGGCACTTTCTGTGTCTTCTAATACACACCTTGGTTTTTGCTGAAATGTTTGGTAACAAGGACTACAGACTGTGCACAGTGGCGTTGTGTACGGGGGGCTAGGGGGCTAGCCGGCCCTGGGTGGTGCTTTTTGGCCTATGTGTATTCTTGGACTATAATTCCCAGAAGCCCTAGTGGGAGCAGGCACCAGCATCCACCAGGGGGCAGCAAATTTGGCTTCAGCCCTGGGTGGCTGAAATCCACGCGATGTTACTGTGCACCCTGGTTTTCAATCTATATTTGTTATGAGTTTACTGTTTGTCTATATATTTTATTTAAATATATGTTTTATTTACTATTAGGAATCATAAATCATATTTTGGTGCTAGAACAATACCATAATGCTAGACAACAGCATCAGTCACCTCTTTGCAATATTACTGTGTTTTCAGCTCTAATTACAGGTGATCTCTAACATCTTGTTTCTGACACGCTGTACTAAACTTACTGGTTTTTCAGGTGCAGAAAGTCTTGGAGTTATTTTTTAAACTATAAAAAATAACACAGCTACACCCTCGTAAGTTTAAAAAAGAAACTGTCTGCAGACACTTTGCCTATTCAAACTGCAAACCTCTGTATGTTTACTGTTCCAGTTTCTCTCCCTTCATTTGAAGGGCCTTTCACTTCTCTAAGCTCTATTTAATATCTCTCCAAATATTTGAGATACTTCCTAATGTCTGGACGCCATCTTCTATCCATTGATGTGCTATTGGTTGATTACTCTGTACTGACAATCAGCCAAGCAAAGGAAGAGTCAGCCAGCAGCCATGATACCATTTGTTGTACTACCGTGATAAGTGGCCAGCATGTTACCTCTGATATACGACGGCTGATATAAATCCTTCAACGTGGCCAGCTGCTTTAGAGGGAAAGGTAATGCATCCAATTACTGAACAATTGGAAATGATTGTGTCAGCTGCTCTAGAAACACAAGATAAACATGTCTTCTATTATAGAAAAATTGGCATTCTATCCAGTATGAGGTGAAATGACTTAACATACAGAATGATTTAAATTTCTTTATTTGCATCCTGTGTTACAACACACAAAATCTATCTAAGGGCGCTTGCATATAGTCCAAAGATACACTGTAATCAACTGCAACTCGAATCTGAGAATGCATTTTTTCCTGAAGCAGAAAAATATCATAGGCGTGAGTTTGTTTAAGGTGGATCGCAGTTTGCCATGAAGTGACCCACACGCTGTGATCACGGAGCCATCTCCTGCGCCACATATGAAATGAGACATGCAGGATTTAACACCGGGACTGCAATGGACTGCCACAGCCTTGAGGATATTATCAAGGTGTGCCTTCACAGCCAGTCCATCTGGCATGGCCTCTTCCACCTCCATGACCGTTGGGAATCAAAGTTCCTCCTCTGCTCATATTGCTGTTGGGGCCAGTATGATGGTTTCCAGTGGTATTTCCTCCACTGAGGGGGACCATCACACCACCTAAAGGGACTCATCCTCCTGTAGCCATTGGCCCCATTAGGGAATTAGGTTAGTTCAGTGGTTCCCAACAGGGGGTACACAGCCCACAAGTGGACTGCAATTCCCAGAAACCTAAGTCAGTACATTGGCTGATTAGTGCTTTGGAGAAATTACATAGGCTTCTGGGAATTGAAGTCCACAAACCAGCATTTGGGAAACACTGGGTTAGTTAATTGCCATCTGACCCTTGGCATTGAGTTGCTGGCTGTATGGTCTACTCTGTTACCATAGCAGGATGTCCGGCCTGACATAATCAAAGATACACGAATAACAAAATATCACAGTTACATTGTTACATGACAGTCCATCCCACTGGGCAGCTGGTGATAATAGTCCTATGAGAGGGAAGAGGATTGGAGCTTCCCGCTATAACAAGCACCTGTGATAGTGGTGATCTCTGTTTCTCTCCCCATTCACAAGGCTATTGCAGTAAAGGAAGGACAGTTCAAATACAGCAAGTACAAGTAGTACAGTTTCACCATATGCTTTACCATATACTATACAGTAATACCTCAGATAACGCTAAGACTTGTTGTTAAGACAAGTCTTGGTGTTATCCGATTTTTAGTGTTATCCGATGCATGTTAAAATCCTATGGGATGGATCGGATAATGTTAAAGCTCCATAGAGATACATTGTGTAACCACACAGGCTTTAGCGGTTGTTATCCGATCCATCCCATAGGACCTTAACGTTATTTGATACAATTCCCCCCAGATTATTTAACGTTATGCGATTTTAGCGTTATCCGAGGTAAATGTTAACCGAGGTATTACTGTATCTTGCATTGTGCTCTTTTCTGATATCCTTGAGACTATTTAAACCATGTCTGAAATGCCACTTTAAAAGACTTCTTTAGTTGGTTGAATATACTGTGCAATTCAAGTCCAACCTGTTTAAACTCCATTAGGATGCAGGGATTTTCTTTTGTTTGTAGTTCACTGGACTATTATCTAGGATAGAGCTATACTAAACCAATGTTAAATTATTTAGAACATATGCTTTCTGCATGTATAGTTGTCTGCCATTGAGCCTTTATTGACTGATACAATTTATCGTACCCATCATAATGCTGTGCTGACATTTCTGTCTATGAATCCATGTAAGGCCATCGATTTCCTTGCAATGCTTTCCAGTCTTTGATGAGGATTTAAAACATTCAAAGAAGTTGTAAAACCCCTTTTCAGCTGATGAAAGAGTTTCTTTGTTCTCCTACAGTACATTTTCTAGTAGAGTGTCTTGTCTGGTTATAAAAGTGTTGAGCAATGAGATTTCTGTCTAGCTGCCAGAAAATAATGCTAACCATTGTTATCTCTTAATTCACCCCTATTCTTTCTTACCTGGGCTTTCATAGCCATTATAATTTGTTTCTTGATGTTTTGTGTGCTGAAGGTATTATATTCCTAAACAAGTAATTTCTTCTTTAGAAAAGGAATATGTACCACTGCAGTCCTATAAAGCCTAGAGAGAGAGATCGACCGGGGTTTTTAAAGGGCTGAAGATATGTTGGAACATTTCTATGCTTTAGAAGGGAGGCTCTTCAACCTGCAAAGACAGTGACTTGCAAGCTAGTTCCAGGTGGTATAGTCTGTGCTAGCAGGGTGTAGCAGCCACGTGGATCAGTCAATTGTATGTTCTTTTCCATTCAGCAAGAATCTTTTCAGGACAGAATATGAAAATCATCCATGCTGCCTTGTCTACAAGTGCATCTATGTCCCATATGATTGCTCTGTTTGTCTTATGTTGTGGATTGTATTTGTGTCACACAAACAAAAGAAGCTGTATTTGTTTGCTAGCAAAATGTTACATTGGGACAGAAAAGAAGACAATCCCATTAATTTAGATATGAAAGATGGCAACAAAATTAGCAATAGAGTAGATCCGTGATGGCGAACCTTGGCACTCCAGATGTTCTTGGACTTCAGTTCCCAGAAGCCCAAGCACCCTGTGAATCCACATGAATGGGTTTACTGCGATCCATCCAGCCCGTGCTACCCTCGTCACTCCTGGAAGTGGAAGTAAAACGCGCCCATAGGCGGTAGCCCTACCAACTCAGGGCAGTTAACAGAACAAATACATAATTACAAGTTACACACAATCATAATAAGCATCACCAATCATCACAATTTCAGCAAACAAAATATACAATAAATGCCCAATACTACAGTCAAAATAAAACATCGCAAGTTACAAAGTATCACATTAACCCAGAACAATAGGCATTTCAAAGACAATACACGTTTTAAAAAACCCACATGTTTCAGAATAATACACAGTTCAAAGCAAAACACACTTCTCACCAGGCTACATAATTCACTGAAAAAAGTTCATTGGTGGCAGCGGCAACTGGGTTGGCATTTTATGCCTGATCCTAGCTGCGCCGCGCAGGTGTTCTGTGGTTTCTCGAAGCCGGGGGCGGGGGGGCGGCGGCTGGTCAGACGAGAGATACTGGACAGGGGTAGGGTCCTGGGCACAGGTGGAGAGAGTCCCACAACCTGTTGCAGTGGCAGCCTCTCTACCTTCTGCAGATGGTTCCCAGGCAGCGGTGAAAGCAAAAAAGTCCTGCCGCTATGGCAGCTTTTGAAACCCCAAGCAAGGGTGGGGGTCCAGGTGCAGGTGGAGAGAGTCCCAGGACCCATTGCTGTGGCGGCCTCTCTGCCAGCCGCAGATGGTTCCCAGGCTTCTCTCGGCCCGACTGGCCTAGAACGAGAGGAGCAAGGAGGTGGCATCCATGGGGTTGCATTTGTAGCCGGTCCGCAGGGTTGTTCAGGTGTTCCAGCTTCTCTTGGCCTGACTGGCCGAGAGCAAGAGGAGCAAGGAGGTGGCATCCATGGTGGTGCTTTTGTAGCCGGTCCGCGGGGTCGCTCAGGTGTTCCCGCTTCTCTCGGTATGACTGTCCGAGAATGAGAGGAGCAAGTTTCTTCTGCTGCATAGTTTCTTCTGCTGCATAGATGTTCTATAAATTTATACCTGAGTAAGTTTTTTGTCATTAGCAGAAATCCAGTTTAAACTTTTTTCCAATGTACAGTCAAACCTCGCATAAAGAGCACCTCGCTTAAAGAGTAACTCGCTTAAAGAGCAGAATTTTCTCTGAATGTTCACTTCACTTAACAAATAAATTGGGGTTCACAATCTCTCCCACAATTGGTCATTTACAATGGTGTTTCACTTAAAGAGCAAACTCACTTAAAGAGCAATCCTGTGGAACGCATTATGCTCTTTAAGTGAGGTACAACTGTACTATGAAATACTCACAATTACTTCCAGTCTGTAGGAAAACCTAACCAAAATGTTTCTTAGTAAAGCAGTTTCACACAAGCAGTGTTCTGGATGGTGAGTTCATGAACCCAAGACTTTATTTGGAGCAGAGAAGCATATACCATTCAAGTTGTTTGTAGTTTGTCCCCCAATTTGATATGTACTTTACTCTTTAAAATGATCAGTCTCAGAATTCCTTCTATGTAATCAGGAGTTGGGGCCTGAGCTCCATAATAGGAAGGGACATCGCTCTGCTCTCAGAGGCATTACAGGGAGGTTGTGGCCAGTGATGCTGCCAAACAAAAAGTTACAAAACAATAAGTAAACTTTGTAGACTGTTATTTAGACTAGTATTAAGTTAAAACAGCACAAAAATATGGAATGGGGGCACAGCAGAAAAGACCCAGTGTGGATGTGATGTGATTTCTTCTATGATTCATGAGACTTAATATCTGTGTTGACATGATATGTGTGTGAGAAGTGGTTTTATGGTGGACTCCAGAAATGATGCTTGGTCAAGGGGTGGAACCTGTGGGACTGCTGATATCTGATGTTGGCCTTGATAAGATTAGCTAGTCCAAGTGCTTCCTGGGAGCCAGTGAATAATATTTATTTACATATTTTGACATTGAGAGAAATTTTATTTTTTCAAAAATAATTGTTCTAGAGTAGGATTTAAGACTGAGATGTGGCTTGGTGAAAAAAAATGGAAAGGGGGATCTAGTCCTTCAGCATCCTGATTTAGATCAAGCATCTTCTGTTTGCTGTTTGCATGGAGTTAAAAAAGCTTCCATGTATTCTAATAGGACTTTTATTTCCATTGTACAGATCTTTTGGTCTAAATTGGAACTACAGGAGGGGACAAATATTTCAAGTATCTTTTCCTTCATGCAAGACCCAGTCTGGCTTCCCATTTTACCTGGGTTGGCCAGTTGTCAGAGAAACCTCTGCTTAAGAGCACAATGTGAATAATGTCATGTGTAGCTTGAATTGCATACAGTGCCTTAATTTTTTGTGTGTGATTGTGTTCATTATTCATCTAGAAGGCAAACACAATAGTGCAATGTTTGCAACTGAATTCACAAATTGGCTGCATTATTTATATCATTACCTTTCTGATACATACTCAGTAGTAGGTTCAGAGGAGCTGACTACAAAATTGCAGCCTCAAGTCTCATTTGCTAACATTTTCAAAATACTGATCTATAAGTTATTATGATTTCAAAATAAAGATCGTTCTTCCAGCACATTCCAGGAATAATGTAAGTGCTAACATTGATTTTTGCCTATTTATAAATTTGATGATGCCTCTTTTTACATTTAAAAAAACCCAACAGAAAAAAGCACATGATCTTTTAAAAAATTCCTTTGCATAAACAAGCTGCAAAGGTACAGAAGGATATACTCTGCTCAAACGTTTCTGTCTCAAGATGCTTATAGTTTTCTTCACAGATCTTGGAGTGTCAGCATAGTAGCAGAATCAGGAACATTAATTGCTTCATGCAACTTTGGTTTGGGTGGGCTCTCAGTATATTTTTTTGCAGAAATGAAAGCTGAAGAGCTGGCATGCAGTAACCTCTTGGCATCTGTATCCAGGAAGGTAAAAATAGACCTCCAGAAGCTGCTATTTTCTGTGGCCTCTCTGTCAATATTCCTTGACAATGTTAAAAGTACAAAGAGCTTGAACTCCAGGTGCATGGTCTTAATGTCCTTAAAGACAAATTTTGAGTTTGCTTAAGGCTATCTTGTTTTACATGGAATATGAATTGCAGCAAATTAAAATACTGAAGAAAAGATAAAAGAATAATAGACTAATTTGCCTTGATTCTAGTAAATAAAGAGGTAAAACTAAGCACAAATACAGGTCTAGTTTCACAACTTCTATTATGGTCGTAAGAGAAGCTGGTCATTTTCATATAGCATCATTGACTCAGAGAAATGTTAATCCCACTTGCTTTCAGAGTGAACATGCCAAGTGATGCACATAACTATGCCTGAAACTAGTAATTCAGAAAGAACTAGCAAAAATATAGATAAAAAACAATGTACTGTATTTTGAACATATCGGAAGTGAGACACATTTCCAATATCCCAGTGTAGTATTTACTCCTGCTAAACCTTGGGAAATAATACTAATGAGTATAAGCCTGATTGGATATACTGCATGCTGGACAGCCGAAGCATATAAGACTAGAGACTCATGTTGGAGTCCTTGAAGTTTAGTGCTAGTATCCAAAGAACACATCTTTCTCCAAGAACTCCACATCCCCAGATCCAGTTTGCTGATTTTAATTTAATTTTAATTTAATTTTCCCATTTATATGCCACCCAATCAGGGAACCTAATTTAGGGTGGCTCACATAATCATTAAACAATATACATAATAAACACAATATACACAATAAATTAAGCAATATACAATAACCAATATACAGTACACAGTAAATGCAAGGTCAATAAACACATAGTCATATAGTACTGTATACAAAATTCAATCAACAAAACCAGAAAATACAGTACAGTACAATACAATACAATAATGGCCTCTCCACTATGGCCACAGACAAGTTCAAGGGCGTCGTTGTCGGCTTCAAAGGATGCCTGTAGGATGCCCAGAATTAGCTGCTGTAGAAAGAATAAAGTGCTAGACTATCTCCCAAGGTGTTCATCTTGGTTGAAACTCAGATCTGGTTGGAATAAGTTGCTCAGTAAATGCAGCAAAATCTGGACTGCTTGCACCTGATGGGCTCCTTCCAGGAGCACATACCATCTGCTTAATACTTTAATTCCATTTTTAAATTATTTAAACAATTTTAAATGATTTTTAAATAGTTTAAATAATTTTAATAAAAGTTAGCAGGGTGGGGTGGGTGAGGATTCATGAACCTTTAGATTTCCAAATCTTAACTCTAGTTCAAAGTTGGTTTCAACATTAACTGGCACACCTGTCTCAGCTGAAGCAGAAATTTTGTAAAGTGCTGAACTGACGCCCCAACAGGAACATACTCCTGACATGACAATTTATTTTATTTTGCTAGATGGCAAAAGGATGTGGTGTTAAAATCCCCAGTTGTGGTGGATTTAGGGAAATATAAGCAGAATAACAGCTGGGACATAAAAAGGCTGTGAAGCCAGTGAATAATAATTTTTTTATCCTGATATGTTAGCAATGCCTTAACCCAAGTGTTGTTAATTGAAATACCATGATTTATATATAGCAGATGTGTTTTGTGATGGCTATGACCACTGAGTTAACTTGGCAGTCTCTAATATTTAGTAACTAAATTGTTGATACATTGCTTTGTGACTATATGCAAGCCTCCAAATGAATAACAGTAGCACTAAAAATAAGTTTGATCTTCTTTCTGTGCCCTACGGAAGGCTTTTCTTCATATTTGCTAAATTGTATCAGACATTTGCTAAATTGTATCAGAGATAAATCGTTCTATAAAAGTACTCACTTTTGTCATGCAACCTATCAATTTCTGCATCCTTTAGAAAAAAGTGAACAGTGGCTTTAGGTGAATAGAGTAACCTACAGGTGGAAGCATGGAAAACATTACAACTTCAGCTTGAAGTAGGTGGGAAAAAAACAGGTCACTAAATTAACTCCTGTTCCTGAATTTTCTTCCGGTTTGCTTGCCTTCTCTCATACAGGGTTAGTTTGCACACCATGCTAAGACAATATTAAGCATTATGTGCATTAATTTCAATAAACCTGAACTTTGACTTAGGTGTTACTTGCTCCCCTCATAATGAGAAGAATTCTACTGAGCTTATTCTCCTTGATTCCTGACTTGCTATGTATAAACCAGGATAAATGGTTTAAACAAATATTCATTATATAAATAAAGGACAACACTGTCTATATTTTGTTGATGACTTGCTTAATAACATTCATGCTTTATCTTTAGGTGAGGAGTGGGTAACTATCACTAGAACAAAAATGAGTAAGTTGAGGCTATCCTACTATGCACATATACCTTACCTTGGAATTGTTATGGAGTGAGGAGACCACACATTGGTAGACATCTCCATGATGACATTCCACACATGCAAATAGACTTGAGAAATCAAGTTGTTTAGCTTCTTGGATATCACATCATCCACTGGCTAGGCAGACCATAATATATGCCCTCTGCTTTCACCTTGCCCAAGGGATCAGATGGTGAGTTTTAGTCCCAGCCTAACATCATTGGCAAGAAATGGGCAACACTGCCTACTTAGACTCCTCAAGCCCCCATGCCCTGACAAGGCTCTCACCTAGTGGGGACCATGCACATATAATGAAGATAGAGAACTAACCAGAAACTAAAGTATTGCTCCAGTGATAGTTCAGGCTTGACTTGACTGAACATCCACATTTCCGCCTTTCTGGCTATCGATAGTATGTGTAAGGTTCCAACACCACCTTTCAAATGAATTTAGTTTTTCCTTATCTTACTTCTCTATCTTTCTTCTACATAATAACAGATTTTTAAGAAAGTCAGCACCTGGGATTTTTCCTTGTTTGGTGTCTCTGTGTGAGTAGTACTATGTGAATAGTATTATTTTCAATGTGAATGTAGACCATTTTGACTGCTGCCATTAATGTTATTAACATTCAGTGTACCATTTATTTATTTATTTATTATTCCCATTTATTATCCCGCCCCAATCGGGGATACCCGACTCTGGGCGGCTTACAAGATAAAAATACACCCACGAACCCAAACCCATCCAATAAAATACTAATAATTAAAAAAAAAATTAAAAACTCTAAAAGTTCTTAAAAACATGAAATGAAACCAAGAACAAGCGACTCCACAGAATGAACCAGCAGCAAGGGAGGCTGTCCTTTAAATCAACCATCCTGTGTGGGATCCCACAGACCTTGATCCCCACACATGTCCCGCCAGCCAGGTTTTTAAACCCTTTCGGAAGGGCAGGAGCTCTGTCTGTAGACGTAGATCAGTTGGGAGGAGGTTCCAGAGCGCCGGGGCGAACACAGAGAAGGCCCTCTTCCTAGTGCTAGAGAGATGAGCCTCCCTAGCCGATGGGATGACAAGAGAGCCCCTCCGATCCGCCCTGGTGGGACGGACAGACATTCTTAGGGTGACGCGGTCTCTGAGGTATCCTGGCCCACTACCATATAGGGCTTTAAAGGTAATAACCAGCACCTTGAATTGCACCCGGAGACATATTGGTAACCAATGCAGCTCCCGGAGCAGTGGTGAGGCCCGAGCATAACGCCCGCACCCCATCACTATCCGGGCCGCCGCATTTTGGACCAACTGCAGTCTCCGAATGGTCACCAAGGGCAGCCCCATGTAGAGCGCATTACAGTAATCAAGTCTGGAGGTGACCAAAGCATGTGTGACCATGAGCAAGGCGTCCCGGTCTAGGAGTGGGCGCAACTGGCGTATTACACGAAGTTGTGCAAAAGCCCTCCTGGCCACGACTGCCACCTGCTCTTCGAACAGTAGTCGTGAGTCCAGGAGGACCCCCAGATTGCGCACCGGGTCTGTTTGGGGCAAAACTGCCCCATCCAGAACCAAAGCTGGTAACTCCCGAGATAACGCAGGGCCCCTTACCCACAGCCACTCAGTCTTGCCGGGGTTCAGCTGTAACCCGTTATCCCCCATCCAGACCTTAACAGCCTCCAGACACCTGGAGAGGACTTCCACCGCACCGCTTGGGTCCCCACGGGCAGAGATGTATAACTGGGTATCATCTGCATATTGATGATACCTTACCCCGTGGGAACGGATGATCTCACCCAGCGGCTTCATATAGATGTTAAATAGGAGAGGAGAAAGCACCGAGCCCTGAGGCACCCCGTAGTGCAGGGGCCTAGGGCTGGACCTCTCCTTCTCCAGGCACACCGACTGGGACCTGCCCCTCAGGAACGAGGAAAACCAGGACAACACTGTGCCCTGGATCCCCAGACCCTGGAGCCGACCCAGAAGAACGCCGTGGTCGACAGTATCAAAAGCCGCTGAGAGGTCGAGAAGAGCGAGGACAGACGGCTCCCCACCATCCCGCTCTCTCCGGAGATCATCCACCAATGCGACTAGCGCAGTTTCAGTACCATATCCGGGCCTGAATCCTGACTGAAACGGGTCCAGATAATCCGCTTCATCCAGGACTTCCTGTAACTGCTGCGCCACAGCTTTTTCCAGAACCTTACCTAAAAAAGGTAGGTTGGACACTGGACGATAGTTAGAAATTACCATGGGGTCGAGGGACGGCTTTTTTAAGAGGGGACGCACCAAAGCGTGTTTGAAAGGTGCAGGACAATGCCCCTCTTTTAAGGAAGCGTTAATGATCGCCTCGACCCAGCCACCTGCCACAGACTTGGAAGCTTTTATTAACCAGGCAGGGCATGGGTCCAGTGCACAGGTCGTGGCGCGAACAGATACAAGAAGCCTGTCCACTTCCTCAGGGCCAACAGGGTCAAACTGATCTCAGATAACATGGCTAGACTGTGCTATGGTCAACCCCAGTTCCGTACATTCCACGCCGTGATTTAGCTTCGAGCGAATCTGAGCGATTTTCTCCGCCAGATAATCAGCAAAATCCTCGGCCGATCCCTGCCACCCAGGGCCCGGCCCCCCTCTACCGAGGAGGGACTTGGTCACCCGGAACAAGGTCGCCGAGTGATTATCTGCGGAGGCAATAAGTGTGGTGAAGTATTGACGCTTCACCACCCTCATCGCCACTAGGTAGTCTTTAATAGCTGCTCTAACCAGTGTTCGGTCAGACTCGCTCCGAGACTTCACCCAGCGGCGCTCTCGACGTCTCTTAGCCCGTTTAAGCTCCCTTAGTTCCTCTGAGAACCAAGGGGCAGATCGATCCCCACGGACTCGGAGAGGCCGTAGTGGCGCGATTACATCCAAGGCAGCCGTTCCATTTGCTATGGAAAGCTTGCTATCCTTGTTCCTGCCAGCAATGTGGGCACAATATTGTTCAGCAATATTTGGTCATTTCCTGATGTTTAAAATTGTGGCTGCAAAAGCACAATGTCCCACATCCATAAACCAGAACTTTTTTTGATGAATTAAAATTCCTGTATTTTTAAACTGTAAGTTTAGATATATATACACTATGCACAAATTCCAGCAAAAACTTCCCTGAAATAGAATTACCCAATGCTATAGGATCCCAGAAGATGAGCATATGAATATATACTAGAGTTTCTCAGGAGGACAGAAGCTGGAACAGCTGGGATGTGGCTGTAAGTATCTCTGTGTGCCAAAATATTTTGAAGGGCTGTTTTGGACTTAATGAAATGGTGAAGCAGAATGTGAGTGCAGCATATACAGCAGAGAAACAGACACATCCTTTAACCTCTCAAATAAAATAATGTCTGCTCTGCAAAATGCAGGCTAGAAAGCAATGTTCCCATTTCCAAACCCTTTCCTTAAAATGCAGGGTTCAGAATTGGACACAGTAATCTAGATGAGGTCTGACTAGTGTGAAATAGAGGGAGGCTAGTAGATCTCTGCCATGTTTGGCACTGATCTAAAGTCCAGTTTCAGTTTTTTGTTAGGAGTTTTCCTATTTTTAGATTTGCCTTGTTAAATGTTGTTCTGCTGTGCTGCACAATAACATAGGTGCAGTCATATAGCTATAATATGGGATAGCAAAATTTGTTAAATGGTCTATTGAAAGATAGAATTAATTGCCTGCTTCACAAATCTGTATATATTAACCCTACATCCTGATCTTTATCTAAGAATGATTGTTTTATTATTTTATTGTATATCCTAATTGTCACCTTTAAGAGTGATTTTTATTTATACTTGTCAGTAAAGCCCAACAGGCTAGGGGGCAATAATAAATTGAAATAAAACAATGTATTCTTGTACACTTATGGAATTTATAAAGTTCTGAACAATGTTTTTAAGTTTGCAGTAGATAAAAATGTTACATGAGAGACTATAAATGTCATATTTCAGAGGTTTATGGGATTGGACTAATTACAATATAACCGGAATGGCATAAAGTTCTTCCGAGCAATTGGCACAGGTTGTTCTTCTAGTCTTTGGAAGAACATTGTATCCAAATTCTGGATTTTCAAATGTTTCTTGAATTTGAAAATATAATTTCTCTGTGGTGATTCTAGAATAACATTAAGGGTATTCTCATTTTGGGTTCATTGCTCAAATATATGACAAGAAGGTTATTTTTCTTTTTCTAATGTAATGGAATTATCTAAAACAGAGTAGAAATTGAAATAACCAAGATGTATCATTGAATTAAAATAATGGAGTTGGAAAGAACCTGTAAGATCGTTGAGTTCAATCTCCTATGTAATGCAGTAATTCAAGTTTAAAGTAGATCTGATAATAGTGTATCTAATAAGATGCAATATCTTCTTGGTTCATTTTGATAAGTGTGCAGTTTATTATTTCTGATAAAATGTGCAACACAAAAACTGTCACTCATAAAAATATGAGGAAACTCTTCTTAACAAATTTAAAATTATGATAGTTGTGAAGTGCCCAGAAGGGAAATAAGTCACAACTAGCCTAGGCTTATTTTACTGAAATGGAAAATGTTTAAATGCAGATGGGCAATCCTCTTGATAAGACACCCAAGATTTAAAACTCTGTGCCTTAAATATGTTGTATTTCTGAGTGACTGATAGCATTTAATGAGGGACTATAAATGTCATAGTCCAGAAGTTTATGGGATTAGACTAATTAGGTAATTTCTAGATGTGTTGCTAGGAATATTTCAGAGTACAGAGGTGTAGAAGAACTTGTATATCAACTATGCTTATGCATCTATTGTGGAGAAATCTTTAAAAGAAAGGGCTCCTAGAGTTTACTCCTTCTAGCACAGCTGTAACTAGTGGCTGAAATCTTTAGAATAGTAAGTAATATTCTCTCCTTCCCTCCCTCTCTCACGTCAAGCACATTGCACTACAAATGACTTCAACAATGTTTGTCTGCTGCCATAGTTTCCAATTCCTTCTACTCAAGGTTGATGCTTCTTAGGTCATCCTAGAAAGTTTGGCTCCAGGTCTTCTTTCATCTTCCTCTTTTTCTCCAGTTAATTGCAGTCCTGGTGGAGTGTTGTTTACCTATGTGGAGCACATGTCCAGCAAAGCACACTCTTCGTTCTGTTATCAACTCAGAAAGTCTTGTGAATCACATGTAATACTTTCTAGTTTGTAATATGATCCCAATATGTAATACAGATAATCTTTCTAACGCAACATTGCTGGAAGACATTACTCTTCTGAGTGATTTTTATTGTAGATTTCCAGGTCTCACAGACATAGATGGCAATCAGTACAACAATGGCATTATATAATCTGGTCTGAAGAGCAGTATCTATAGAGGATGATGTCCAAACTGAGCACATTTATTGGAAAACAGAAGTTGCTTTGTCTATTCCACATTTCACATTTGGTTCTGTTCTTCCATCTGCATCCATGATGCTACCAAGATTATTAAACTGCTCCACAACTTTTAGGGTCTGGCACTAACAACTTGCAATAGCTTGGCCTTATCTTCATTGATTCTTAAACCCTCTGTTTCAAGTGCTGGTATCATGTCTCAGCTGTGTCGTAGGCAACACATTGCAAGTAAGCCAATGTCATGAGCAAAATCCAGATCAGCCAAGTTCTTTCCATGGAATGCCAAAGTCTACAATCTTCATTGGTTTTTTCATGATATAATCCAAGAGGATCAAGAATAAATATAGGGATAGGATAGAGCCCTGTCTGACACCAGTATAAACTGTAAAAAAGTTAGTGGCACTGTTTTCAGTTCTCACACAGCATCTAGATTTGTTATAAAGACTTCTGAAAATGTTAACATATTTCTTAGGAATATAGTAATTCAAGGTAGAGTAGGCATATTGAATTAGTGGGGATTTAGAGAGTCAACTCTGTAAAATTCATTGATTCAAATGGACCTACTCTAGTTGCAGCTTTCTTAAGTGTAGTAAGTAGCAATTAGTATAGATCCATTTGAATCAATTAAACTTATGGAGGAGTTAGCTTACCGTATCCCCACTGATTCAGTGGGGCTCCTCTTGTGTGATTTACTATGCAAAGTAGCAGGAGTTCAATGCAGTATACAGTAATACCTTGGATAACTTTTACCTCAGATTACTTAACATTATGCAATTTTAATGTTATCTGGGGAGGAGAATTGGATCGAATAACGTTAAGGTCCTATGGGATGGATCGGATAACAACCACTAAAGCCTGTGCGGTTACAATGTATCTCTATGGAGCTTTAACGTTATCCGATACATCCCATAGGATTTTAACATGCATCAGATAACACTAAAAATCGGATAACACCAAGACTTGTGGAACCAAGTCTTAGCATTATCCAAGGTTTTTGTTGTTGTTTGTTGTTGTTGTTCAGTCGCACAGTCGATTCCGACCCTCTGCGACCCCATGGACCACCGTCCGCCAGGCACTCCTGTCCTCCACCATCCCCCTCAACTCGCTCAGCTCTGCACCCACCGTCTCCACAACACCATCTATCCATCTCATCCTGGGCCTTCCCCTTCCTCTTTTGCCCTCGACCCTTCCAAGCATCAAAGCTTTCTCAAGTGAATCCTCTCTTCTCATTTGATGTCCAAAGTACTTTAGCTTCATCTTTATTATTTGACCTTCTAATGAGCAGTCAGGGATGATTTCTTCCAAGATCGACCTATTTGTTCTCCTCGCTGTCCAGGGGACTCTCAAAACTCTCCTCCAACACCACATCTCAAAGGCGTCTATTCTTCTGCGTTCAGCTTTCCTAATGGTCCAGCTCTCACAACCATACATTGCCACAGGGAATACCATTGCTTTGACTATGCGAATTTTTGTTTTCAATGTGATGTCTCTACTTTTCACTATGTTCCCCAGGTTTCTCATCGCTTGCCTCCCAAGAATCAGTCGCCTTTTTATTTCATGGCTGCAGTCACCATCTGCAGTGAGCTTTGATCCTAAGAAAGTAAAGTCTGTCACTGCTTCTACTTCTTCCCCATCTATTTTCCAGGGACTGATAGGGCCTGTTGCCATTATCTTGGTTTTTTTGATATTGAGTCTCAAGCCAGCTTTTTCACTTTCTTCTTTCAACCTAATCAGGAGCTTCTTTAGGTCCTCCTCACTTTCTGCCATTAGGGTGGTATCATCTGCATATCTCAAATTGTTGATATTTCTTCCAGCAATTTTGATCCCAAATTGTGATTCCTCCATCCCTGCATTGCGCATTATGTGTTCTGTGTATAAATTGAATAAACATGGTGACAAAATGCAGCCTTGTCTTACTCCTTTTCCTATTCCAAACCACTCCGTCATTCCACTTTCTGTCCTAACTGTTGCCTCTTGATTCATGTACAGATTTCTCATGAGGCCTATAAGGTGTTCCGGTATTCCCATCTCTTTAATTACTTGCCACATCTTGTTGTGGTCGACACAATCAAAAGCCTTCGTGTAATCAATGAAACAGAAGTAGACTTGTTTCTGATATTCCTTTGTTTTTTCCATGATCCATCTTATGTTGGCAATGTGATCTCTAGTCCCCCTGCCTCTTCTGAAACCCGCCTGCACTTCTGGTAATTCTCTCTCCACATACTGTTGCAGCCTATCCTGTATTATCTTGAGCATCACCTTGCTAGCGTGAGGGATGAGCGCAATTGTTCGATAATTTGAACATTCTTTGGCATTACCCTTTTTGGGAAGTGGAACGTATACAGATCTTTTCCAATCCTGTGGCCATTGTTTTGTTTTCCAAATCTGCTGGCATACAGAGTGCAATAATTTGATTCCATCATCTTGTAGGGCTTTGAAAAGTTCAACTTGGATACCATCAACTCCACTGGCTTTGTTGTTTGCAGTGTTTTTTAGGGCCTTTCTGACTTCACTCTCTAGAATGTCTGGCTCATGTTCAATGTTCTCATCATTGTGATTATCAGGGGTGTTGAGGTCCTTTTTGTAGAGTGCCTCTGTGTACTCTTTCCATCTTTTCTTAATCTCTTCTGCATCAGCTAACTCCCTGCCATCTTTGTCTTTTATCATGGTCATTTTTGCTTTAAATGTTCCCTTGAGTTCCCCAATTTTTTTGAAAAGATCTCTAGTCCTACCCCTGCTATTGTTTTCCTCTATTTCTTTGCACTGTTTGTTCAGGTAGGTTTCCTTATCTCTCCTTGCTTTCCTTTGAAATTCTGTATTCAAGTGATTGTATTTTTCCTTTTCTCCTTGGCATTTTGCATTCCTTCTGTCCTCTGCTATTTTAAGAGCCTCATCGGTCAACCACTTAGCTTTCTTACGCTTCTTTTCTTTTGGTATGGTTTTCCTTGCTGCCTCCTGCATGATGTCCCGCATCTCTGTCCATAATTCTTCTGGCACTCTGTCTATCTGGTCCAAGCCATTAAATCTATTCCACACCTCCACTGAGTATTCCCAAGGAATGTTTTCTAGGTCATATCTTTCTGGCCTAATTGTTTTTCCTATTTTCTTTAGTCTAAGCCTGAATTTTGCAATCAGTAGGTTGTGATCTGAGCCACAATCTGCTCCTGGTCTTGTTTTTGCTGATTGTATGGAAGTTCTCCATCGTTGACTGCAGAGTATGTATGCAGAGTATGTATGCAGAGTATGTATGCAGGTATTACTGTATTTACTTCATTCATGCACTGCATTATTTGTTTCTGCAAAACTGTTAGAACTGCTATATGTAGCAAAGCTGCAAAGATATCTGAGATAATTTCTTTATTTCATTTTAAGGGGTGTCCTTATTCTCCCATTATAAGGTCTAAAGAACTCTGTAATGCTTTTTTGTTGTTGTTGGTCAGTCGCACAGTCGATTCTGACCATTTGTGATCCCATAGACCACCGCACGTCAGGCACCCCATCCTCCACCATCCTCCTCAGCCCACCCAGCTTTGTGCCCATTGCATCAACAATGCCATCTAGCCATCTTATTTTTGGCCACCCCCTTCTTTTGTCCTCCACTTTTCCTAGCATCAAGGCTTTTTCAAGTGAATCCTCTCTTCTCATTTGATGTCCAAAGTACTTTAATTTCATCTTCAATATTTGACCTTCCAAGGAGGAGTTGAGGTTGACTTCTTTTAAGATTGACCTATTTGTTCTCTTTGCTGTCCAGGGTACTCTCAAAATTCTCCTCCAGCACCACGCCTCAAAGGTGTCTATTCTTCTTCACTCAGCTTTCCTTATGGTCCGGCTCTCACAACCCTACATCACTACTGGAAATACCATTGCTTTGACTATGCGGACTTTTGTTTGCAAAGTGATTCTCTACTTTTAACTATGTTCCCCAAATTTCTCATAGCTTGCTTCCCAAGAATAAGTTGCCTTTTTATTTCATGGCTGCAATCGCCATCTGCAGTGATCTTGGATCCCACGAATGTAAAATCTGTCACTGCTTCTACTTCTTCCCCATCTATTTTCCAGGGAGTGATAGGGCCTGTTGCCATTATCTTTGTTTTCTTAATGTTGAGTCTCAAGCCAGCTTTTGCACTCTCCTCCTTCAACCTAAGCAAGAGCTTTTTAAGGTCTTGATCACTTTCTGCCATTAGGGTAGTATCATCTGAATATCTCAAACTGTTGATATTTCTCCTGCAGTGGTATAGCATGGGGTGGGGGTGGGGGCGCCATCGCCATAGGCAGTACTTTTTTGGGGCAGCAAAATTTCATAATAAATAGGACTTTGCTGCTATCTTATTTATTTATTTTTCTTTCCATTTGCTATCCCGCCCCAATCGGGCAAGCCCGACTCTGGGCGGCTTACAATGTTGACTAGAAATCACTAAGATACACATATATTAATACAAAGAATACATAACTAATACTTAAAACTCTAAAACTAATGCTTAAAACTTAAAAACTGATGCTTAAAACAGAGCAAGATGTGAGCAAGCCAGGGTGAAGAGGCTGCTGCAGGGACAGGAGCCGGGACCCTCCACCACAGCAAGTGTCCTGGGCCCCACCCAGGGGGAGGAAAATTTGGCCTAAGTCCCAGGTACCTGAAACTCGCTCTACACCACTGTTCTCCCAGCAATTTTAATTCCAACTTTTGATTCCTCCATCCCTGCATTGCACATTATGTGCTCTGTGTATAAGTTAAATAAGCAGGGTGACAAGATGCATCCTTGTCTTACACCTTTTCCAATTCCAAACCACTCCGTCATTCTAATCCTGTCCTAACTGTTGCTTCATGACTCATGTACAGATTTCTCATGAAACATATAAGGTGTCCTGGTATTCCCATCTCTTTAATTACTTGCCACATTTTATTGTAGACCACACAGTCAAAGGTCTTGGTGTAGTCAATGAAGCAGAAGTAGACTTGTTTCTGGTATTGCTTTGTTTTCTCCATGATCCAACGTATTTTTGCAATGTGATCTCTAGTTCCCCTGCCTCTTTGGAACCCAGCCTGCACTTCTGCTAGTTCTCTCTCCACGTGCTGCTGAAGCATATCCTCTATTATCTTGAGCATGACTTTGCTAGTGTGTGGGATGAGTGCAATGGTTGGATAATTTGAGCATTTTTTGGCATTGCCCTTTTTTGGGATTGGAACATATATTGATCTTTTCCAATCCTGTGGTCACTGTTGTGTTTTCCAAATCTGCTGGCATATAGAATGCAATGCTTTAATTCCATCATCTTTTAGGGCTTTGAATAATTCAACTGGAATACCATCATCTTTACTAGCTTTGTTTATTTGTAGTACTTTTTAGGACTTTTCTGACTTCACTCTCTAGGATGTCTGGCTTCAATTCAAAGCTCTCATCACTGTGATTGTCAGGGGTGTTGAGGTCCTTTTTGTAAAGTTCCTCTGTGTACTCTTGTCATCTTTTCTTAATCTCTTCTGCATCAGCTACATCCCTGCCATTTTTGTCCCTTATCATGGTCATTTTTGCTTTAAATGTTCCCTTGATTTCCCCATTTTTTTTGTAAAGATCTCTAGTCCTTCCCCTTTTGTTGTTTTCCTCTATTTCTTTGCACTGTTCATTTAAGAAGTTTTCCTTCTCTCTCTTTGCTTTTCTTTGAAAATCTATGTATAATTGATTGACTTTTTCTCTTTCTAATGCTAGGTACATTTAAAATGATGGACTGATCAGTTACCTAGAAGCTGCTCTGAAAAGCCTGGCTTATTTTCATTTATGCTGGTTTTCAGTTTGCATCTCTCACTTCAGTAGAAAAGATAACACTGTTCTTCATCGTCTTGCTCCTTTTTCTTTCTCAGATGACTTTCTGTCATGGTTGTATTTGGATAGAACAGGACAGAACTGTTGAGAGTTCTAATTTGTTATTCATGAGCAGTGTGCTTAATTGATTTTTGCTGCACTGCTCAGCCCATCAGTGCAAGTAGCTAACTTAACAAAGGAAAAGGTTCCTAACCAAAGTTACATTCTCATTTTACTACAACAGATGTTTTTTAATCCGAAATGATTCCATTTCAGTAACAGGATTTGGCATGTCATAGAGCAAAAACTTGTAATATGTCTAACTCAGAAATAATGGATGAATCTGTCCTATCTTTATATCATCTATATCTCTAACATCTATATCTCTGTGTGTAAGTATTTCTTCATCGTTGTCTCTGTGAAACAAACAAACAAGGCAAAAAAGCAGGTATAAATTATGTCTATATGGATATGAATGCATTTCTGTTTCAGTTTAGCCTTACAACCTCTCAAGAATACTTGAAACAGTTTAGAAAAATTGTTTACAACTCTGCCTTGAAGTTTGAACTTTAAATTCCAAATAGGTTCTCCAAAGGAACATTTAATACTAAATCAAATTTACTAGTAGAGTTTTAAAAACTTGAAGAGAGAAATCCCCTTCCCCACAAATTTCTTGTCAAAAGCAAGTATTGCGATTTTGATTGTAGACAAGCTACTGAAGTTCATCATTGTGGTGTTACACTCTGAAGTGTATCAAGTGGGTTTGGAACACATGGAGAGTCAAAAGCCTACAGGGTTAGTTGATATATCAGTATATTTGTTTTGGCGTCCCTGGAGCCTGATTTACAGTTGCTGCCCAAACCTCTGTGGCTGCTTTCATTTATAAAAGCTAGTTATCCAAGATTCTGAATTCAAAACGAGTAATGGGTTTTTTTAGTGTAATGATCAGAATGTATACATGGTAAAATCTGCGAAAAGGTACATTTGCCCACAGTGGAACTGCTGAGTAGTCTGTTGTTAACTCTAATCAGATTCTTCAAAAGTACAGTACTGTATCTTTATTTATAATATAATATGTTGCTGTGACTGCAGTGGCTCAAGTGGCTAAGACGCTGACTGGGAGGTGGAAGGCTAGGAGTTCAATTCCTGACTACTGCAGGATGGAATGAGCTCCCGTCTTTGTCCCAGCTCCTGCCAACCTAGCAGTTCGAAAGCAAGAAATTGTAAGTAGATACATAGGGACCACTTTGGTGGGAAGGTAACAGCATTCTGTGCACTCTGGTGTCTAGTCATGCCTGCCACATGACCATAGAAACATCTGCAGAAGCAGACAGTGCTGCCTTTTTGGCTTTGAAAAAGAGATGAGCATTGAACCCTAAAGGGAAACCTTTACCTTTACCCATGTTGCTGTATTATTAAGTGTACATCTTTCAAATGAGAATTTGAAAATATGAGATATTCCTTTATACATTTTATTTGTCACCTTCCAATTTCAAGTCACAACAACATAAACACTTTCCGGATCAGACCATAGGTGTATCTCATCTAGCATCCTGTTTCCTATATTGGTCAAACAGATGCCTAGGAGCCAAGCAGTAAGATCTGAAGAGAAAAGCTTTCTCCTGAAGTTCTTCTGAAGCAGCTGGTATTTGGGGGTTAGAAGCAAAATGTAGCAAATACAAGAGAGTTCTTATAACCTTATATTCCATTAATTTATCTAATTTGGTTTCCAACCCATTGAAGTTGGCGACCTTCAGTGCTTTTTGTGGCAGCAAATTTAACACTTCAGTTCTGTGGAAGGAGAAATGTTTTAAACCAGATTATAATCAGTCTTGATCTTTCCTTCTGCTTGGCTATCTCTGTGACAAATCCCTGTATTCTGTGGTAGAAAATGAAAGCACCATCCTAGCCAGTCAAGGCTGCAACTGTGAGCCATTTTAAAATATAGTTTTTTCTAGTACAAGAGTGGTAACAAGTTTAACTAATAAGCAAGCAGCTTTGCCACCAGAGGACAAATGAAGGCATCAGGAAAGGGAACACACTGAAGGATTTCATATCTGATGGAAGATTGTCTGGGACTTAAATCTATGCACTGAGAAACAATAGAAGATTAAGCATGGTATGATGATTATTTAATGCCTAGTTGTCTGTCTTGGTACTCCAAATTGCCAGAGTATAATATGGCAGACTTTAGCTCCAGCCTCTTCCTGTTACAATCATTGATAGATATTCAATGTAAAATTTATTACAAATCTTTTTCTATGTCAAATAATATTAAAAGTCTTGGATAGAACTATGGAACACAAAATGGACACTCCTGGCTTCTGCAAAACCCAAAGCCTCTGATTTCTCTTAATCCCTGCCAAAGGTACTTTCAGTTAACTATATTGCTACTTTTTATAGATTCTTTAGTAATGTTGTTAAGAATAAGATCATCCTAGAATATAGAAACACTTCTTCTTCCATATAATGTGAAGTTGCCAATGTTTTGAGGAATCTATAAACTGCATTACATTTTCAGGTCTGCTTTGCTGTATTTGTATACATATTGTCTCCACGTCTTTATTTTTAAAAAGCTACTCCAGTTGGTTGGAGTTCATGAGACTTCATGTGTGAAGCAGAAATATAGAACTCTTCATTTTAGTGTTGTCAAATACAGTAAAACCTCGGATAACGCTAAAACTTGGTTCCACAAGTCTTGGTGTTATCCGATTTTTAGTGTTATCCGATGCATGTTAAAATCCTATGGGATGCATCTGATAACGTTAAAGATCCATAGAGATACATTGTAACCGCACAGGCTTTAGCGGTTGTTATTCGATGCATCCCATAGGATCTTAAAGTTATTCGATGCAATCCCCCCCATTACTTAACATTATGCGATTTTAGCGTTATCCGAGGTAAACGTTATCCGAGGTATTACTGTACTCCATACTATGTGCTGCACCTTGTAGGCATTTACTACCTGATGCTCAGAAGCAAACACTGTGCACAGTGGTAAGGAAGATGTGTAGGTGTGTTATAGTGGTATGCATTAGATACATAAATTACTGTCAAATAATATCATAAAGTTCTCTGCTTTTGGAAAAATACCTGCAAACAAAGAAAATCTCCCAACTTTGCAATTATTCATAAGAGTCTGAAAAGTGAAATGTTGGCATTTATTCAGTATTATTTGTCTAAATTAGGTGTTACTGTTCTTAGGGATCACATTCATTTGATGATGGCTTGTGTTGTGAGAATCTGAATGTTTTAACCATTTAATCAGGTACACAAATGTGCCAATGTGATTTACCTAGTCTGTTAAGTTACGTTGTGAAGAAACGAAACTGTTTTGAGCTGTTATTGTTTAGAATTCCTGAAAAGGAGGACATTGTGCCAAGTTTAAACAGAGTCCCTAACAGCTCACTTTATTATTAGGAGAAGAATTTACTCAGAAACAACAAGCACGAGACACTTTGATCCCAAGGGTTCACCTGCCCACGAGTGGGAAAGAGTAGCCTTGAACAGTGGGGGAAGGGTGACCTTGAAGAGTGGGGGAAGGGTGACCTTGATGATGAGGGAGGGGTAATCTAATGTCAAGAACATAATTTTACTGTGAGAAAACAGGTGCAAATCACCTTGTAATACCCTATAAAAAGGGCAGTCAGAGGAGAGTTAGAGAGGACTTTTGGAGTAGCTGTGGAAGCCTTTGAAGTTGAAGAGAACACATTCTGAGAAGCCAGAGGATGGCCATCTGAAGTGAGATGTGGCCTCGAAAGGCTGTTTTGCTTGTTGAAACAATACTTTGCCTTATGGACATTGCTTTTATTATTCAAATAAACGCTAAGACCATCCTAGGTATTATTTCCAAGGAATTGGGAATTTGCTTATCAACCATTTTACCAAACTATTTTTCAACGCTACCACACAAACCTTCCACAGCTCATCATTTGGAGATCGTGACCGGAATGGGGGAGAGTCTGAACCAGGTGAGACGCACTAGTTACAGGGCTGGAGTTTGGAGCTGTGGGAGCAGTGATGGGATGACAAAAAAATTTCTACCCCACCATGACATCATCACAGTGGGGCGGAGCTAATGTCATGACATCATGACGTCATGGGAGACAACGTCATGACGTCATGATGTCGTGGGCGGGACCAAAAATAAAAATAAAATAAATAAAAATAAAATAAATAAATAAAATAGAATTAAAATAAACAAACAAACACACACACACCTCAACCCACCCACCCACCCAAACAACCACAACACAAACCCGTAAATAACTTAAATAAATAAAATAAATAAAGAAATAAAATAAAAATTAAATAAAAATACACCCACCCACCCAAAACACAAATAAACCACCAACCCACCCAAAACACAAAACCCTCACTTACCCTCCTTGGGGCTGACAAGCCCCCATGGCCCGGGGCCACACGGCAAGGTGCGCCGCCCCCAACTGCAGCCTCCTCCTCCTCCTCTGGAGCCGCTTGCCGCCATTGCTCTCACCGCCTGCTGCTGCCATCACCACTACCACCTGTCGCCGCTGCCTGCTGCTACTGTCGCTGCTGCCGCCTCTCGCCATCGCCACTGCTGCCTCCCACCATCGCCGCTGTTGCCACCGCTGTTGCCACCGCCGTTGCTGCCATCGCCGTTGGAGGAGGAGGCACACTCCGCTGGGCGTCCCCAGGCCATGGGGGCTCAGCGGCGGTGGATGGCCCGGGCAGGCCTCAAACTGTCCGTGGGAGCTTGGGGGCCCCAGGGGAGGTGCCCTCCTCTGAGGGCCGCCTCCGGAGCCGCTCTGAAAAGCTATGGCTCCGGAGCCGAAATTTATTTTAAAAAAATTGGAGCCAAAATAGCTCCAATTTAGTGCGCATGCGCAGAAACTCAATCTGATGCATGCGCAATGCGTCAGATTGAGTTTCTGCGCATGCACACTAAATTGGAGCCATTTTGGCTCCAATTTTTTAAAAAAAATTTCTTGCCGGTGAGGCGTCCAATCCGGATGCCTCAAAAACGGTGTTACCCCCACGGAGAACCCTCCAGAAATCTTCCTAACGGTTCTGTGGATCCGGTCAGAACCAGTGTCATCCCATCACTGTGTGGGAGTTAAAATAGCCCTCATCCGGGTGAAAGAATTTTGGCAGGTGCTGACACTGTCTCATCGACCCCATTCTCACCCCATCCGAGCATCATAGCTTGAATGTGAAGGGATGTACAATCATGCTTTAAAAAAAAACTAAATAGGTTAATAAATAATACATTCTGTGAAGAAATTGTCATATTATAGCTAAAAAAATGCAGGTTCAAATGTTCAATTAAAATACTACAAATGTTGTATAAACAATTAAAGAACTATAAAATAATTTTGTGTAACCTGTAGCTGTGTTTTAGATTAGGTAATAGTTTGCTGATAGTGTTCAGTAGTTGTTGCAACTGAACTGCACGTGTTAAAGTTCCAGAAACACTCAATTATTTTTGAAATTAATGATTTTTAAAATATATAAATGTGTTTCATGGTATGATATCTTTCAACACATACGGAACTTGCTTATTTAATGTAGTTTTAAATAAGATAAATAGTAGCCAAAGTTTGTAGGAAAATCCCTGAATAATTTCAGATTATGCTTTTTATAAAGCCTGATTGCTGAATGGAAAAACAAATAGTGAAGCTGAAGCTCAAGTACTTTGGCCACCAAATGAGAAGAGAGAACTCACTTGAGAAGGCCTACATACTCTAATTGGAGCTACCATGTGAGTTCAGGGGCATCAAAGCTATAGAATATTACTGGACTTTTCATGTAAAAAGACAGTTTTCAGAAGATCTTTGAAAAAAAAATTGGTATTGAGTTATCTTTGCACCTCAAGTCCCAGTATTCCCTGGCCAGTGTGACCAGATATGCCCTCTAACCGTTGGAAGAGTGAGGATCATAGGCAAGGATATATTGGGACATATGAATTTTGTGATACCAGGAGAGCAAGACAGTGGACAGTTCTGAATGCAAGTATAGCAGGCTTGTACCAGATCTGAGAACAAACAGAAAGGCATGTAAGGTAATTTTGTAAAGATTGCTTCAATTTAAAAGTGTGCTGTGGCATATTTAATTTTACTTTTTCTAACCACTTGTTAATAGATCTTTGTTTATGAAACAATATACTAACTTGTATATCCTATCTCTTTATTTTGAAATGTTGTTGTTCAGTTGCAAAGTCAATTCTGACCCTCTGCGAGAGAAGGATTAAAAGGAGCAGAGCTTTCTCAGTGGTGGCACCCTTACTTTAGAATGATCTTTGTGTTGATCTCTTGCAAGTCTCTTCTCTTCAGGCTTTTAAGAAGATACCTAGAGAGGCTTTCTCAGATATCCTTCCCAGTATGAGGGGCTATACTTTAGTTTTCTCTCCCTTTGTTGACCATATTTATAATTTTACATTACATTCTTAAATGATTGTTTGATGCCAGTTGGTTTTTGTATGGCTTTTTTATTGTTCTGTTTTATGGTATTGTTTGTGTTTCATGATTATATGTTGTAGTGCATGTATTAAGTCAGGGTATATCAAAATGCTGTTAAGTCAGTCAGTCAGCAAATTCAATAAATGCTCAATAATATTTGCAGCTGGGTTTTGTATAGGTGAAGTTTGCTGTTGTTACATGCTGTCAATCAGAATGGACTTTTAGTGGAACTAACAGGGTTCTCAGATACATGAAATATTAAAGGCATGGTTTTACCAGTCTAACACCTCCGATGACCTTCCATGGCTTAGCAGGATTCAGGCTGAGGTCTCCTGAGACCAAGTCCTTACTCTGTCCAGTGCACCACACTGAGTATTTCACAGTTGAAGTACCATAGATATATTAATCTGCCATTTCCTTGTTATTACAGTATTTATTTATTTATTTATTATTTAAATTTGTATGGCCACCCACTCACCGAAGCGACTCCAGGCACCCCACAATGCAACTGCACTTCACCTTACACAAAAGACCCGACATACCATTAAAATGGTAATACTGTACATACAGTATTATAAGAGCCACATTTCTTCATACTGTAATTAGATGAAGCTTACCAAATGAAGAACAACAAATAGGAATGCAAAGAGTAAGTCGAAGACCTACTTGATCTTTTTCTTTTAAATTATTAAATGTGGTTAGATTATTTTTTTTAATTTCCCTCTGTAATTATTTATTTGATTTCTACCCTGCCTTTCTCCCTTCCAAGAGACTCTCAACATTGTTAAACAAACATCATTGTTTTTAGGAATCAGCAGAATATGATTATTCCCTTGAAGCCTTTTGTCCTCCACATGTTCTCTCTTTTGATTATTTGATTAGCTGAAGATAACAGAATGGAATGCCCATTCCTATGCCAAATCCTTTGCACAGATATGCTGGGTTGATGAACTTTGTTTCCTGTTCATATTGTTTGAGTAGCTGAATTCCTCATCTTGCATTTTGGTTCTGAAATCTCATGTAACCCCAGCATTGGCCTTTCCTATCCCTTTAAAGTTAATTTATAGGCTGAGATTCAATCGAGTAGGCTTATTAAACTAATGAAGATGTTGTAAGTAAACTCTCCTGTAAGTTCTGTGGATTCAATAGGCCTGTTTTATTTGTGGCTTACTCCTGTACCTCTTACTATTTTAATCAAAATATATTTTGATTAATTTAATTTTCCAATTATTCATCAAAATACAGTGGTATCTCATACAACAATTTTAATCCGTTCCACAGGACTCATTGTTGTACGAAACAATTGCTATATGATGCATGCATCATATAGCGATTTTCCCTATGGGATGCATCGTATAACGGTTTTTCCTAAGTGATTTTTACCATTGAAAAATTGTATGATTTTTTTTCCATTGGGAAAATTGTTATGCGGGACACCATTTCCCCCAAAAACCTAATTGTTATACGATTTCGTTGCTGTACGGGGCAATTGTTGTATGAAGTTCCACTGTATATCTAAAAATATAGTTTTAATGACTTGTACTAAAAGTTACATAAGGTTGTGGTGGCTTAGTGGTTTCTTGACAAGGGAAGGTCGGCAGGTCAGCAGTTCAAGACCTGAGTACTGTATGATGGAATGAGTGCCTGTCGTCTGTCCCAGCTCCTGCCAACCTAGCAGTTCAAAAGCAAGAAATTGAAAGTACAAGCGTATCACTCTCACTAGAGCCAGAGAGAAACTGGAAAAAGGTATTTTTTCCTATAAAAGCCACTGTTAGTAAGAGCAGAATAACATAACAGTAATTTGTACAAAGGTGTTTTTTTTTGCCTTTTGATAGCTTTGTTTAGCATTTTTGTAACATTGATTTTTGTAACACTTGAAGGAAATTTATACAATTTGCTTGCAAAGCCTAAGTAGTCTTTTGATTTAAATTTATCTTAATAAAATATGAGCTCCCCCACCATGATATAAACTCTTCTTGATCAGTAAAAATAGCTATACTCATTCTGAATTTTTGTGTCTTTTGACTTTCCTCTGTCAGGATTTGTAATGGCCATATCATGGCACTTATACAACACACCTACATTTGGGCAGTGATACTTCAAAACTGTAATAGAAATGCTTTTTCCATCTCCTTCATCACTCCTCTCTCTGCTTTCCATTCCACATCTTCTCTTATAAACTCACATCCAGTTGCACATCATTTAAATGCATTGTCTCTTCTTCAGACAGAAGTAAAACTCTAGCTATTTTTACAATGGAATCTTGGCTAAACATACCAGTCCTATGTTAGCATTTATTCATTGGTATAATTTGGTAGAAAAGATTGCAGTGGTAAACAAAATGAAAATGTGAACAAAGACTAGAAGTGTATCTTCCCATTTTCTCATTACTTGTGTCGTGGGATTAATGCCCGTGATTCATTAAACTTTGCATGAAATATGCCAAGTATTACTGTAATATTTAATTTAATTTAATTTAATTTAATTTTCGCCCTTGTATGCCACCCACTCAGGGAACCCGACTCAGGGTGACTCACATGACAATTAAACAATCCACCGTAAGGACAGAGTAATGCAATATACAAAAGTTAAATATTATATATGATAATTTGACCCCTATTAAAACTAAGAGAATTAAAAAAATTAAAGATTACAAATTAAAATTAGGAGATTAAAAGATTAAAAGGGAGAGAGAATATTTACTAAATTAACCAGCAGGCTGTGGTCACTGTGTCACTGGTGCCCTATACCTGCCCTGCCAGCCATGTCTTTAACTCTTTCCTGAAGGGCAGTAACTCTGTCTGGAGACGCAAGTCAATTGGTAGGAGGTTCCATAGGACTGGAGCAGACACTGAGAAGGCCCTCTTTCTTGTGCTAGAGAGATGTGCCCCTCTAGCAGATGGAACAATAAGAGAGCCTCTCCAGTCCACTCTGGTGGGACAGACAGATGTTCTTGGGGTGATGTTGTCTCTTAAGTATCCTGGCCCACTACCATATATGGCTTTAAAGGTCATAACCAGCACCTTGAATTGCACCCGGAGGCATACTGGCAACCAGTACAGCTCCTGGAACAGTGAAAAAATAGCTTGTTCCTCCTGGTGCAAAGTTTGGTGAAGGAAAAACAAAATAAAGAGAAAGAACCAAGCAGCTCCTTTCTTGTGCTCCTCTTTTGATTCAACTTAGATTCTTGGTAGCTGCATTAAAGGTAAGAATATATATCATAGAATTATTGAATTATTGAGTTGGAAGGGATTTATGAGGCCATTGAGTTCATTCCTCTGCTCAATGCAAGAATCAAAATCAAATCAGATCTGATAGTTATGGTTGTCCAATTCTCTCTTGAATTTCTCCAGTACAGCTTTAAAAGGTTGAGAACATCTATAGTAGATTAAGCTAATGTGACTCACAAATTGAGTTCAATTTTGCATAAATAACTGAAACAAAGCATATGTGGCTCATAATTTTAATATGTTGCTTTCTAGGTACAATGTGGATATGGTAACAGGATAACCTTCCTCAAGGGAAGAAACTACCCTACACTTTGTTTTGTTTTCGAAGCAATGCCATATACAGTCACGTGACTTTATATCTATGGTGTTTGCTTAATCTGGCTATTTATGTTATGTTAGTGTAAATATACAAGATGATTTTATCCTGTGTGTTAAACTCACTTACAAATCTATCTGTCTGTCTGTCTACTGTGTGGTGCAGCTGTTTAAAAAAAACCCACAACCAGCTGGATAGGGGGTGTTAAACACAAATTATTTGTGTTTATGAAACAGGCATACACAGACACTTTGTGTTTATTTCATGATCCTCTTTTGTGTAACCTTTTGGTGTCCCTTCACCATTTTTGTCAAATTACCTGAGAAGTAACAATCATGAAGATTATCAGGGTTTAGTGGTGTTATTGGTAGCTTTGATAAGAGTCTGTCTCTGTGTGATAGCAGCTACTTCCTGGTTGACTATTCTGCTTTTTGCCCCAGCCACAGAGGAATTTGTTGTGCTGAGAGAATGGCATTGAACTAATAGTGTTAATAATATAAACTAGCGGTTATATTCATCCAATTATATATTTTTTCTTTATCCTTTACTATTTGTAGCATTGGAAGTGGATTGATTCTTTGTTTCCTTGAGCCTGATTTCTGGAGTAACTTTTATGGGTTCTTCGGGACTTTTGTAGTGCTGGAAAAATAAAAAAAGGAAACACAAAAATGAATGAAAAAGAACAGTTTTCCTTTTGTGTAAAACAAAAACACTGGCATACTAAAATGCAAAAAAATCTGACAGTTTTTGCTTTTGTATTTCTAGTGGAAAATATCTTTAAAAACCGGGGTTCACCTCTAAATGACTGTATTGGCTGTTGAAGTTAAAATAGGTAGGAAATAGCTAGTGAACTGGTTTTCCTTTTTCAGGAGAATTAATAGAACAGGCTACTCTGCATAGTTCTGACATGATTAAGTCAATATTTCAGTGAAGCGGCCACACAAGTGGGTTAGATAACCTGGGTCTTTCAATAGAATTAAGAAGAGGAATGCAGAAAAATGTCTTGTGCTCTGGGTATAAAAGGAATTTTCAGTTGAACTAAGATGGTTACATTTTTAAGTAAATGAGCAAAAATATATATTCCCGCACTGACACTTCTGCATTTGGCTTATTACATGAGGAAAGGCTGAATGTGGTAGGTCTCATAATATTTCAACATCTGGCATGTGGTTGGACTACAGCTGACTGTTTTTGCTGCCTTTAAATGATAATTTTGTTCATATATTTGCCATGTAGTACAGTCTGTTTTTATAGTCTGTCCAAAAGACACACATTTAGTACACACTGAATCTTCCGCTGGCTTTAATATTTCACTGAGAGAATGCATAGATGTGATGATTTTGCTTTATATAGAAAATATTTGTCTAAAATCATTAGAAATTGAACTTTTGTCATTCATATTTATTTATGGACTACCTCATTTGGACTCAAATGCATTGGTTAGTTCAGTGTATAATCCTTGTTATTATTTATCTGATGTATTAGTTATATAAACACCTTGTTTCCCTCTCTTTGTTTCTGCAGCATGTGCGTTCCGCTACAATGGGCTCTCATTTGTCTACCTCATATACCTCCTGCTCATTCCTTTGTTTTCTGAACCTACAAAAACAACAATGCAGGGTAAGTGTGATTCTGGCAGTTGTGTTTAAGGATATGGTAAATCTCATGTGCAAAAGAAATTGTTTGAGAAACTTTTTAGGAGTGCAAGAGTATGTCATACCTTTATTAGGCCACTATAAAGTTAAGCAAACACCTAGCATCTGATGTTAATCCATCCTCTTCAGACTGAGTGCAAGGACTGTGGTGGCTCAGTGGTTACGAAGCTCACCTTGTTAGCTGGAAGACTGGCAAGTTGGCAGTTTGAGAGCTGGGTACTGTACGATGGAATGAGCACCCATCGTCTGTCCCAACTCTTGCCAGTTTGAAAACAAGAAATTGTAAGTAGATAAATAGGGACCACTTTGGTGGGAAAAGATCTTGGGGACATGAAAGCAATTTTCACTACCATACCATAGGCGGATCCTACATCATGGGCGGAGCCTGCGTCATGGGTGATAGCCATGTATACATCTGCAAATACAGGCAGCACTGGTTCTTTGGCTTTAATTTGAGATGAGCACTGCACTGTAGAGTTAGATATGACTGGCTTTTAAGCAAGGGAGACATTGAACCACTTGCAGGGACAAAACCTGATGGGGCAGGGCAGGGAGGTGGGTGTGGCCACCCAATTTTGCCACCCCCTGCCCAGAGGCCACCCAATTTTGCTACCCCCCCTCCTTGGGGGTGCGAACCTGTTACTGCCCACCGCTGCATGAAAGGTACCTCATTCAGGCATCCCCTGAGCAGAGTTCCTCCAGCAAAAATCCTTTCAACCCAGAATAATTTCTGACATGAAACTATTATTATATTGTGGGTAGTGCAGTTGGACAGTAAAACACCGGATAACGCTAAAACTTGGTTCCACAAGTCTTGGTGTTATCTGATTTTTAGTGTCATTCGATCCATGTTAAAATCCTATGGGATGGATCGGATAACGTTAAAGCTCCATAGAGATACATTGTAACTGCACAGGCTTTAGTGGTTGTTATCTGATCCATCCCATATTACCTTAACGTTATTCGATCCAATTCTCCTCCCCAGATTACTTAACATTATGCGATTTTAGCGTTATCCGATCCATTCGTTATCCGGTGTTTTACTGTATGTGCTTTCAAATTATCTGCCTTTCTCTAAAGGGAACAAGATTTATGAATCTGAACATACAGTACCTGTATATTGTTTCCACTTGTTACAAGCTTCATCTTCCAGTTGTCAAAGAATGAAGAAGGGGGGAAAAGGCAGAGCTATTCAGTGGAAGAGATAATTCAAATTCATAAGGGAACTCTTAAAATGTGGAATGGTGGATGGAAAAGAACCCATCAGTTCCAAACCATACTTGTAGAAACCTTGATAAAACCCAGCCGTGAATATTAAATCATATTTTTTAAAAATAAGTGGTTTGTGCAGTAATTGTAGAACATAATGTTCTGCTAAATGATAACAAGTAAGCCTGAATTGTTGAGTTAGTTCATTTATGGGCAGACTTCCAAAAACCTTTAAAAGAATTTGCCCTGAATCACAAATCAGTTTAATTCTCGAATAATCTATATAGGCTAGAGATAATCTAAATAATAATATTGTAGTGTGTGCCAGTGGAGTGGATGGTATCCAAGTTGAACTATTCAAAGCCCTGCAAGATGATGGAATCAAATTATTGCATTCTGTATGCCAGCAGATTTGGAAAACACAACAATGGCCACAGGATTGGAAAAGATCGGTATACGTTCCACTCCCCAAAAAGGGTAATGCCAAAGAATGTTCAAATTATCGAACAATTGCGCTCATCCCACACGCTAGCAAGGTGATGCTCAAGATAATACAGGATAGACTGCAACAGCATGTGGAGAGAGAATTACCAGAAGTGCAGGCAGGTTTCAGAAGAGGCAGGGGGACTAGAGGCCACATCGCCAACATAAGATGGATCATGGAAAAAACAAAGGAATATTAGAAACAAGTCTACTTCTGTTTCATTGATTACACTAAGGGGTTTGACTGTGTCGACCACAACAAAATGTGGCAAGTAATTAAAGAGATGGGAATACCGGAACACCTTATAGGCCTCATGAGAAATCTGTACATGAATCAAGAAGCAACAGTTAGGACAGAAATGGAATGATGGAGTGGTTTGGAATAGGAAAAGGAGTAAGGCAAGGTTGCATTTTGTCACCCTGCTTATTCAATTTATGCACAGAACACATAATGCGCAATGCAGGGGTGGAGGAATCACAATTTGGGATCAAAATTGCTGGAAGAAACATCAACAATTTGAGATATGCAGATGATACCACCCTAATGGCAGAGAGTGAGGAGGACCTAAAGAAGCTCCTGATTAGGTTGAAAGAAGAAAGTGAAAAAGCTGGCTTGAGACTCAGTATCAAGAAAACCAAGATCATGGCAACAGGCCCTATCAGTCCCTGGAAAATAGATGGGGAAGAAGTAGAAGCAGTGACAGATTTTACTTTCCTAGGATCAAAGCTCACTGCAGATGGGGATTGGAGCCATGAAATAAAAAGGCGACTGATTCCTGGGAGGCAAGCGATGAGAAACCTGGGGAGCATAGTGAAAAGTAGAGACATCACATTGCAAACAAAAATTCGCATAGTCAAAGCAATGGTATTCCTAGTGGCAATGTATGGTTGTGAGAGCTGGACCATTAGGAAAGCTGAGCGCAGAAGAATAGACGCCTTTGAGATGTGGTGTTGGAGGAGAGTTTTGAGAGTCCCCTGGACAGCGAGGAGAACAAATAGGTCAATCTTAGAAGAAATCAACCCTGACTGCTCTTTAGAAGGTCAAATAGTGAAGATGAAGCTAAAGTACTTTGGACATCAAATGAGAAGAGATGATTCACTTGAGAAAGTCTTAATGCTTGGAAGGGTCGAGGGCAAGAGAAGAACGGGATGGCCAAAGATGAGATGGCTAGATGGTATTGTGGAGGCAGTGGGCGCAGAGCTAAGCGAGTTGAGGGGGATGGTGGAGGACAGGAGTGCCTGGCGGACAGTGGTCCATGGGGTCACAGAGGGTCGGAATCGACTGTGCGACTGAACAACAACAAAAAGTGTGTGCCAAGAGATAAGGCAAAAAGGTAAGCAGACATTTTTCATATCCTGAAACATTTTAATGCATAATGTCTAAAACAACATTCCTATAACTAGTATAACAATGCAAATTTTGACAGTGTCAATTCCCCCCCCCCCCCAATAAAATAGCTACAAATAGATAAAAATTACTTTTGGAACAGTTAATTGTGACAAGGTCAACCTTTTTCCACACAGTTTGCTCTCCAACAGCACAACAGTCATGATTCTTCCTTCATGTTAGATATGCATGTGAATGGCAAAATGTAAATGAAGAAGAAAAATCCACCCCAGGAAATAAATAGACATAAAAGCAACAATTTGTAAGTTTTAAAGGAAGTCAACAATTTGTAAATTTGGGGGTCCTCCTGGACTCATGCCTCCTGGTCAATGAGCAGGTGCCAGTTGTGGCCAGGAGGGCTTTCTCAAACTTTGTGTCATACGCCAGTTACACCCACTACTGGACTGGGACTCTTTACTTAGGGTCACACATGCTCTAGTCACCTCCAGACTAGATTATTGCAATGCACTCTACATGAGGCTGCCCTTGATGACCATTCGGAGGCTGCAACTGGTCCAAAATGCGGCTGTCTGCATGGTGATGGGGTGTGGGTGTTATGCCCGTGCCTCACCCCTGTTGTGGTAGCTGCATTGGTTGCCGGTGTGCCTCTGGGTGCAATTCAAGGTGCTGGTGGTGACCTTTAAAGCCCTACATGGCAGTGGTCCAGAATACTTAAGAGACCGCATCACCCTGAGGACATCTGCCCATCCCACTAGAGCAGACTGAAGAGGCTCCTTAAAAGTACCATCAGCTAGAGAGGCTCATCTCTCTGGCACAAGAAGGAGGGCCTTTTCAGTATTTGCTCCGGCCCTATGGAACCTCCTGCCAACTGAATTACGTCTCTAGATAGAACTGCTGCCCTTCAGAAAAGACATAAAAAGACGGCTGGCAGGGCATGTGTGATAAGGTAGCTCCCCCTCGCTGGCTCATACAATGATGGCTACTTGTACTTTTAGGTTTTAATCTCAATGTTTAATTAGTGGGAGTATTTTTTAGCAACAGGTTTTAATGGTTTTAAGTTCGAATGATTTCTGTAATTTTTAACGTTTTATGAGTTTGTAATTTTCTGAGTGTTGGGATATTAACATTGTGAGCCATCCAGAGTTGCTTTGACGAGTGGGGCGGCTATAAAAGTTTGAGCAATAAGTAAATAAATAAAATTTAAAAATTTCTACTGCTTAAAAAAATCCTTGAACAATTCTATGGGAATAAATTGATACAGCTATCCTGTCTGAAGTGAAGGTACAGTAATATCTCAGATAACAACTGCATCAGATAACGCTAAAATTGGATCTGTTAGCGTTATCCGATACAGTCGTTCTTAGCAGCAGGGTGGCTGGAAAGCTGAACGGGGTTCTCCGTTCAGCTTCCCAGCCACCCTGCAGCTACGGAGGCAGGGGTGGGTTGGCAGGAAAGCTGACGGGGGGCTCCCCTGTTGGCTTCTCCAGCCACCCCACAGCTGCGGAGGCAAGGGCGGGTGGCTAGGGAAGCTGACAGGGAGTCCCTGTCAGCTTCCCCAGACACCCTGCAGCTGTAGATCTGGTCCTCTGATCTCTCTGGAGCAGGTAGGGGGAACTGAGAGCCGGAAATAGGTTTTCAAAAGTCCGTTTTTTAAAACCAATTTTGGGCTCTCTGACTTCCCTGCCTGCTCCAGGGAGATCAGAGGACCCGATCTACAGCTGTTACTGGGCTTCCCCGATGTCCCCAGCCAGTGGAGCAAGCCAAAACATCAGGGTTTGGCTTACTCCAACGTTTTGGCTTGCTCCACTGGCTGGGGACGTCGGGGAAGCCCAGAAAGAACTTGGATCGGGTCTTCCCACCTCCCTGGACCAGGCAGTCTGTTTTTTTTTACCCATTTTGGGCTCCCTGACCCCCCCGCCAGGTCCAGGGAGGTGGGAAGACTCGATCCAAGCTGTTTCCAAAGTTCCCCCACCCTCCTGGAGGCTGTAACAAGCCAAAATGTCAGGATTCAAATCCTGACGTTTTGGTTTGTTGCAGCCTCCAGGAGGGTGGGGGAGCTTCAAAATTAGTGCGCATCAGGTCTCCAGACCTCCCTAGAGCCGATGCGCGCTATTTTTGAAGTTCCCCCACTCTCCTGGAGGCTGTAACAAGCCAAAATGTCAGGATTCAAATCCTGACGCTTTGGTTTGTTGCAGCCTCCAGGAGGGTGGGGGAGCTTCAAAATTAGCGCGCATCAGGTCTCCCGACCTCCCTAGAGCCGATGCGCGCTATTTTTGAAGTTCCCCCACCCTCCTGGAGGCTGCAACAAACCAAAACGTCAGGATTCAAATCCTGACGTTCTGGCTTGCTGCAGCCTCCAGGGAAACAGGGCTTTTTTTAACGTTGTGCGATCAATGCATCGCACAACGTTAAAAACCGGATAATGACAAGACTTGTGGAACCAAGTCTCATCGTTATCTGAGGTACTACTGTATTACTTACACCTTACTAGCGGCTTGTAACTGGACTTTACATAGCACCTGAACTTCCCATATTTACCACTATATCACTGCAAAGGGCACTGCATTTTAGCATAGAAGAATATCCTTACAGCCATTTCAGTTAATTTGGTTGTGCTGCAGATAATAGTAAAGATCAGGGGTTCCCAAACTTTTCCCATCAGGTGCCTGACCACACCCCCTCAGACAGCTGAGTGGTCTGGACACTTGGTTCCTCCCAGCAGTGTGTATGCATTCATGCCACTTTTCTGGGCATTTTCCCACCCCCACCACTTCCTTTGGAGGAGAGAACAAAGGTGGAATATTTTTGTATCATTTTTTGGTGCATTTTTGTCATGTTTTGCCATTAAAATGCAACATTTTCAGCTCTTCTTGTGGTGGCAGGGAGTTTCTGGCAGCGGCTAAGTCCTTACCATGGGTCTGATGAATTGATGCTGTGGGCTGGGTCCAGCCTGTGTGTCATAGGTTGGGAACCCCTGGTATAGATAAACTCAGTAGTCATAATCCTGTTTTGTCAGGATCCACAGGCAATCTATCTATGTGGGGATTTTTTAAGAACTAAGGTATAGCATTTTAAGGTGAATTAATTTCAAATAATTTTAATTGGTTAATTAGAGTTATGAAAATATTAATTATTTAAAATTAAATAGTTCCTTTTTAAAATGGAAGAATATATTCTTGGAGCTGGGTTGCATGTGAAGTCATCTACCTCACAGGTACTGAAGAATTCCATAAGGAATTGCACAATGATCAGGGATCTGCCCCTATGAAGGAATAAATTCTTCTGTTCTACTGTATGTTCTGTAGCAGTGTTTTGGTTATCAATGGGAAGAGCAAGATGCTTACAGTGAAAACAGAAGGTGAAAATGACAGTGCCTTGGACATTTTTAGATATTGAAAAATAATATAGTAACAGACCCAAGGCTATGAAGGGGTGGGTGGGACTTGGTTGGATACCTCTGCTTTTAGTTTCTTTTAAGCCGTTTGTATGCACAGTTGAACGCTATGTTTTACTAGAAATTCAAGGCATTGTTGTTCAGTCGCACACTCGATTCCGACCTTTGCGACCCTATGGACCATTGTAATCTACCATTTGCCACTATGGCGGCAGGACTTCTTGCGCCGCCACCTAGAACACCTGCAGCAGGGCGGAGAGGCCGCCAATGTGTCCAGCCCTGGGACTCACTTCACCTGTCCCCGGGGTTCTGCCCTGCTGGGGGCTTAAAAGCCACTATGGCGGCAGGACTTCTCACACTGCCGCTGCTGCCTAGAACACCTGCGGCAGGGCGGAGAGGCCGCCGATGCGTCCAGCCCCAGGACTCGCTTCACCTGACCCCGGGGGTTCTGCCTTGGCCAGGGAGAGCGAGAACACTTGGGCAGGGGCTGGCAGCATTAAGAAGGGCCACTTCTGCCGCCCCTCCGGACTCTGCGCTGCTCTTGTCTGGCTTTAGACTGGGGAGGGCGGGAACAGCTGTGTGGGTCTTCCCCCTCCTCTACCAATATGGATGCTTGCCCAGCTAGCTTGGCTGAGGGGGAAAGAAATAGCTGGGAATTGGACTTAGTGTGTGGGGTAGAGTTGTGATTTTTGTGAACTGTTCGAAATGTTTTTGAAGTATTTCTGAAATGTATTTAAATTTGTAATTGTGATGGGGGATTTCTTGAAATGTATGTGATACTTTGATATGATATGTGAATCTTTGATAGACGATGTTTTATAATTTATGTTGTTAGCCGCTCTGAGTCGCTTCGGCAAATAGAGTGGCATACAAATCCAAATATAATAATATAATAATAATATGTGAATCTGCTTTTTGTTAGATTATTTTTGCTGTGCCTCCCCTCCATTCATAAATAATATTGCATTGCAAATAGTTTCGTTTCATTACATCATTGCAAAGAAATGAGTTTTACTATATTGTTAAGTTGGCTAAGCATAAAGACAGAAATGTATTCTGAAATATGCAAACTGTGCCATCACCATTCCCGGAGGGACTACAGCTGTTCTCTATAATTTGCCTGTTAATATTGCCCTGAAGAATGTTATGGAATCTAGAATTACCATGTAGATAGTTTTGCAGCTAGTCAGCAACCATGCCTAAAGGAACTCTTAAGATGGGCTCAGTATGCTATTGGCAACGAAACTGAACAGTGACAATGCTACTGCTTGTTGTCTCATTGCTTTCAGTGCTATAAACCTCTTCACAGAAGACTGTCTGCCTGGTACTAGTTGAAATTTGTCTGCTGTGGTAAACTTCCTTCCTCCTGAATAAATAAATAGACTATATTTATTCACAGTTTACTTTTTGCTTGAAAGCTTACCTCACCGGTACTTTGTCACAAACAATATTGATTTTGTTCTGCATCTTAAGTGAGAGGTGGGGAAAAGATTGGTGTTTATTTTTCTTACTTTTTCTTTGCCCTTTTACCCTATTCAGACATTATGCCATAGTGAGAATTCATAACCTTCTACTTGGCCTTTGACATGAACTTTGGTGTTCCCCTAACTCAATGTTTCCCAAATGCTGGTTTTTGGACTTCAATTCCCAGAAGCCTAAGTCATTTCCCCAAAGCACTGATCAGCCAATGTACTGACTTAGGCTTCTGGGAATTGAAGTCCACTAGTGGGCTGTGTACCCCTTGTTGGGAACTACTGCCCTAACTGTATTGGGGGAACTATGAATGAAACAAGGTACAGTATACTTGCTTTATTTGAACATGATGTCTCCCTGACAATTGATTTTAAGCTCCTTTTCATGCACATCCAAAAGTAAAAGTAGATTAAATTTGTCTAAGCAATAGAATTTCCCTAGAGTCAAACCTTTCTTCATTGTATGGAGAAATGGGTGATTGAATTTTAAGGCTGATAGAAAGTAAGATGTGTAATAAAGTATGCTGTTTCAATACTGAAGACCCACCTACCAGTCTCACAGCTTGTTTTGCCACCTACCAGATTACCATCTTCTTTTTCTAGTCCTTGGGAAAAGGAATGTAGGAGACTATTCAGTCTGGAAGGTGGTAATGGAGTAGACCAGCAACAAAATGCTGAGTATTTGCCAGCAGTAAATAACCTGACTCCCTAAAGAGGCCAACAACTATGGGTGGAAGAGCACCTTTAAGTGTGGTAATGGTTTGCCACTGAAGGAGGAAATGCTATTGGAAACCATCATATTGGGCCCAATGGCAAAATGAGTGAAGGAAGAACCACTTCACTATTCTGATTCCCAATGGAGGTGGAAGAGGCAATGCCAGATGGACTGGCTCTGTCGATATCCTCAAGGCTGAGGCAGTCCATTGCAGTCCCAATATTAAATCCTGCATGTCATTTCATAAGTGCTGCAGGAGATGGCTCCATGATCACATTGTGTGGGTCACTTCATGGCAAGCTTAACACCTTAAGGTGCTGAGGCTACCTTAAACAAATTCATGCCAATATCATTTCCCCAGAAAATGATTTTCAGGAAAAATGTATACAGTTATACCTCCCTTAAAGAGCATAATGTGTTCCACAGGATTGGTCTTTAAGCGAGTTTGCTCTTTAAGCGAAACACCATTGTAAGTGACCAATTGTGACTTCGGGGGGAGGGGATTGCAGACCCCAATTTATTTGTTAAGCAAGTTTTTGGTTGGTTTTATTTGTTAAGTGAAATGAAAATTCAGAGAAAATCCTGCTCTTTAAGCGAGTTACTCTTTAAGCGAGGCACTCTTTATGCAAGGTTTGACTGTACTCAAATACAAGTAGCAGCGACTACTGCCTGTCTGATAATCTAAGATATAAAAGGAATATAATGTATTCATTTATATAGTGAAGGAGCTGCCATTGTAACCTAAATCCTGTGTACTACAAAAGCATATAGACAGCTCTTATATGTTACCAAAATGAGAGAAGAGTGTTGCCCCTGTGGTGGGCTTACATATGCAGTCAAACCTCACATAAATGGTGTTTCACTTAAAGAAAGAGCAAACTCACTTAAAGAGCAATCCTGTGGAACACATTATGGTCGTTAAGTGAGGTACATCTGTACATTCTATCAGGCTTTTTTCAGCTTGTTGAGTCACAAAATGTGACTTCACTTGCTGCAGACTAGCATTCACTGGCTGAAATCCTATTTGAGTTACGTCTTTGAAGTAAGGCTGATAAATGTCATCAGCTAGGACGATTTTTTGAAAATTAAATTTAAATATTTTATCTCCTGTTCTGAAGCATCTATGGATTATGGATAATCTCCTTCATCAACAGGAACATTCTTGGGCTGAGAAATTCAAAGGAAATCATTAAATGCTGAAAGTCATTACTATAAGGATGATTTTACTGGCAATGGTGATTTTATGTAGTTAAAGTCTTATGTCCTCCCATCTGTCAGCCAGCATGGGATCTCAAAGATGAAAAGGGTTACTCTGGACAATTCTCTATAATTCTGCAATTCTCTATGAACCTATGGGAGGAATAGGAATTTAATCAGTATTTTCCCATTCTTCCTATTAACTGAATAATTTCTGACATGAAATTAACTGAGTACAGTTTAATTTAATTCATTCTGTGAGGCTGCTCGCTATGCAAGTTTTTCGCTGTGCAAGTCAGACTCGCATAATGAAATTTTCGCTATGCGAGTCGGACTTTTCCCTATGGAAAAACTTGCATAACGTCTGTTATCCGTTGTCATTGTTAGAAAATGGTCGTAAATTCCTCATCTTTGCACTTCATAGTTGAGGCAAGAAAGCAGAGTAGGAAAACTAGTAAATGGCAGGACTGAATATGAGTCTGTTTATATTGAGGGCTTTGTATGTGTCTTCCTCTGTATTTTGTGGCATTGTATGTTCTTGTCAGTGGAGCACATATCAAGAGGTTCACATGGATGACTTATTTGTTTTGTTTATGAGAGAGAATTGGAAGCTAGTTAAAAGGTGTTGATATATGTCTGCACTTGAAAAGTGATAAAGGATCTGTCATCAAATCAGATGTTGTATCCAATATTTTGCATGTATTCCATCCTTAAGGATTTTAGGAGCCAAGGATATTCTCATCAGAGAGCAAGTAACTGACTTTGGGTATTCATGTTTTCTTGCTTGAGATTAGCATCTATTGCAATTTTATTAACAAATTATCTCTGCACATTAAAGCAGAATAATGAGAAAATCATGTAAAATTAGCCACCTCTTATAGATCTTCTTGACAATTACATTGTTATCTTCTTTTCAACAAAGTATAAATAAACCTCTGACATAGTTACTTGTGAAGTACTAATGCTTTAATCAGTCACTATCATCCATTCATTTAACAAATTGGTCCTTTGACAAATAATGCCATCCAAACAGGGACAGGGAAGCAAAACAGCCATTGAATTAGAACATTAAATATAGTCTGTGATAATTAGTTTTTTTGGTATGTTGTTAAGAGGTACATAGAAAAAACTAACATGCTAACAGCAACATTTTATAAGCTTTATTCAGAAGTAAGTTGTATTGGGTCCAAATGCAGTCTGAGAGAACAATGACTGGAATTATTTTATTATTTATTTATTATTTATTACATTTATCCTGCCCATCTGTGATATTTTTCCACTCTGGTTGGCTTGCAAGATACACTATTAAAAAATCTTTACAATAGAAAATTAGACATAAATAATAAACAAACGAAATAAATGATAAATAACAAGAACAAGAACACCACCTATGCCCCCCAATTAAAGAAAAAGCCCAACAACAGAGAATACATCTTAGCAACAGAAAAAGTTAATCAACTTAAAAAGAATTTAAATGAAAAGTTTCTCTAGTGTAATTATATTGGTGTAAATTTCAGCTATGCATTTGTGCAAGTTAAGAAGTCAGCATAGTCATTTGCTATTGCTGACGTGCAATAACAAATCTTCTCCTTTGTGTTGTTTGGGGATGCACACTGATGGGTTCTGCGCCTGCGCTGAATCCTGAGCGGAGCTGGAAAGCTGATTGGATAAAGAGTTTTGAATGTGGGACCGCCCACCATGCCCAACCTCTTTAGGCGCCATTTCGCGCTTTCCCCTCAGTTTGCTTTTTTCCGCTGCGCAAGCAGGAGTCTGGAAAAAAAGCTGTGAGTACTTTAACTGAGATTGTCTCAGAATCTTCCAATTTTTCTACCCTACAATTTTTCTCGGACCAGGGGACTTGATCCCTTGGTCCTCGTGTGGCTGGGGCTCGCCCTCAGCCGCCGGTTAAAAAAAAAAAAACCAAGAAGGAAACCGTTCTTTCCTGCAATCTCGTGCCGGGGCCTCCCGGCCGGGATAATTTTTTCTCTTCGGCCATCTACCTCGGTGGATGGCCTCAGCGGCAGCGTTCAAGCAGTGTCCGTCCTGCAAGAGAAAGTTCCCTAGTTCGGACGGACACGTGCGCTGCCTCCGCTGCCTCGGGGAGAGCCACCAGGTCCAGACCTGCGAGGTGTGTAGAGGCTTCTCGAAGGCCGCTATCAAGAACCGCCAGTACCGCCTCCAAGCCTACCTCATGGAGGCCGCACTCGCACCACCACCTCCCCCAGCTCCAGAGCAGGCCGCTGCCTCAACGTCTGCTCCTTCGACCTCTGCTCCTTCTTCACGGCCGTCGGCCTCCGAACTGTTTAAACGGAAGAAGGAGCAGGAGAAGAAGAAAAAAGATAAGAAAGAGAAGAAGAAGCGCCGTAGCTCTACGTCTTCTCTCCCGCCGACCCCGGGACCGGCTCACCCCTTGCCGCCACGCTCCCTAGCATCCGCCCTGGTTGCAGCCCCACCTACGCCGGGCAGGATGCCGGTCGATGTCCGGGAAACCACACCGGAGAGGGCCCCCAGCCCTCCGCCGTCGCCAGAGGCCCTTCCACCTCCACCGCCGCGACGATCTACCTCTCTTCGCGACCATTCCGTGGCTCCTGGTCTGGCTTCCGAAGCGCCACCCCAGTTGAGCCTCATCGCCCCATTTATCGAGGCGATGGTGCGGAAGCTGCATGCCGAGCTCCAAGGCCCTCGACCGACACCATCCGAGTTCGTGGAGCACCCTCTGCCTCCCGAACCAGCCACGGAGGCACCACCGCTCCGTGACGAGGGTCCGGCACCGAAGAGGCAACGAGTGGAACAGGCGCGGTCGGAGGCCTCTCTCCCTCCATACCAGCTGCCTTTGCCGGGGAGCGATCCGAGATCCGCCAGGCCGTACTGGTCGGACTCGGACCCCGAGGCCTACCTGCCACCGCCCAGCGTCTCGGAGCGGTCAGGAGGCTCCGACGACTCGTCGGACCAGGAGGAGGAGGATCGGCCACCACCGGTTGCGGTTGACAAATCCCCGGACGATAACATCGGCTCCGTCCATGGCTCCCAACCGGAGGACCAGAAAACGTACACGGCCCTCATCACCCGCCTTGGATCCATGCTGGGGATCCGGGCGGAGGCTCCCCTGGATGAATGCGAAGATGTCGTCTGCGGAATGGCCGACCGGAAGGAGCTAGTCCCCGTCCGTCTGGGGCTACTCCCGAAGATCTCCAAGGCGGCCAAGGAGATCTGGAAGAGACCCGTCTCTTCTCATTCGGTGTCCAACAGGGTGGACTCCATGTACAGACTACTGGAAGACTCCAACTTCTTACACGTCCACCCGGCGCCGAACTCCCGAGTGGTGAAAGGCTCCCAACACCGGACACCGATTAGTAGCACCCCCGTTCCGTCGACCCAAGAAGGGAAGAAACTGGACCCACTGGGCAGGAGGGTCTACGCCAATGCCTCATTGTCCTTCCGTGCGTCCAACTACGCGACAGCCATGGGGGGCTACCAGTGCCGACTGTGGGAACAGGCGGAGTCCTTCAAGTCACTGCTACCACCGGACAAGCGAGCGGACTTCGAGCAGGTCTGCATGGAGGGAAACCAACTCGCTCTCCAGCAGATCCGTACGGGCCGCCACGTCACGGAGTCGGAGGCGAAGAATCTGGCCTCTGCCATCCAGCTTCGTCGACACGCCTGGCTCCGCTCCGCTGACCTGCAAGACGACGTCAAGCGGCTGGTGGAAGAGCTCCCCTTCGACGGTGAGGGCCTCTTCGCCAAGGAGACCGACACCTCCTTGGGAGAGCTGAAGGGGGACTACGCCACCATCAAACAGCTCCGCCCTCCATGCCGTGGGTCCAACCGTTACCAGCAGGACCAACCGTCGACGTCCCAGGCGGGTCCGTCCTACCAACCTCGCCCACCACAGAGGCAAGGCGACTACTCCCGGTACCAGCCCTACCGGCCACGACCACAACCCAGCCGTCCACGCTACCAGCAGCGTCACCAGACTGGTAAACGCACGGAACGGAAGGGCAAACAACGTGTTTGACTCTTCCGTGACCGAGACTCTACCCTACCGTCCCCTCGCCAACTACCTATCGGCCTGGTCTGCCATCACCACAGACTGATGGGTTTTAACCATCTTAGACTCTGGCTACGCGATCGAGTTCAGGAAATGCCCTACTGTCGGACGGGTCCGCGTCACCGATCCGTCCCCACCGCTCCAGGAAGAACTATCAGCTCTCCTAGAGAAGGGCGCCATAGAACCGGTTGCAGCATCGGAGTCTCATGAAGGCTTCTTCTCCCGCTACTTCCTCGTGGACAAAAAAGACGGGGGGACACGTCCAATCCTGGACCTCCGTCTCCTCAACAAGCACATCGACGCGAGGAAGTTCCGGATGGTGACTCTTCATTCCATCCTCCCACTGATCAACCACGGGGACTGGTTCACCGTCATCGACCTGAAGGATGCCTACTTCCACGTATCCATCAGAAGGGAACACCGCCGATTCCTACGCTTCCAGATCGGCGGCGACGTCTACCAGTACACCTGCCTACCCTTCGGCCTCTCCACCGCTCCGAGGGTATTCACGAAGTGCATGGCGCCGGTGGCTGCTCATCTTCGGCTGCAAGGCGTCCAAGTGTTCCCGTACATAGACGACTGGTTGGTCTGCTCCCCAACCCAACAGAAAGCCAAGGACGATGTTGCCCATTGCCTGGCCCTTATGCAGAGTCTCGGTCTACGGGTCAACTACAAGAAGTCTCAGTTGACCCCCACTCAACGAATAGACTACATCGGAGCCGTATTGGACTCTCTGGCTCTAAGAGCCTACGCTCCCCCCAAACGTCTGCTCGACATCTGCACAGTAGTGGCTCGGATCCAAGGCAGTCGTCGCATCCGTGCCAGGGACGCTCTCCACTTACTAGGACTCATGGCGTCGACCACAGCAGTGATCTCGCACGCCAAGCTCAAAATGCGGTCGCTCCAGTCGTGGCTCCTAGCCTCCTTCGACAGCACCCACGACAACCTCGGGAAGTGGCTCACACCGACCCCTGAACTGCGGGACCAGCTGAACTGGTGGACAACGGACCGCAATGTGACCGCCGGGAAGCTCTTCACCCTCCCCGCACCATCCGTCCAGGTCACCACCGACGCGAGCACACACGGATGGGGTGCGTGCTGCCTCGGGTTACGGGTCCACGGCATCTGGACGCCCGCGGAAGCCGACCGCCACATCAACTTCCTCGAGCTGTTAGCGGTATGGAAGGCGATGAGGTCCTTCAGACTGTCACTAGCAGGCCGCGTGGTGCAGATCGCTTCGGACAACACCACGACCCTAGCCTACCTCAACCGGCAAGGAGGGACCAAGTCCCTCTCCCTCCTTCACCTGACGGTCCAGATCTGGGAGTGGTGCCTGAAGGTACATGTGTTCCCCATAGGTGTCCACATCCAGGGCACGCTGAACTTAGAGGCGGACTCCCTGAGCCACAAAGGGACAGCGATGCACGAATGGGAACTGGACGGATCGGTGTTCGACCGCCTGTGCCGACGGTGGGGCACACCGAGCCTAGACGTGTTCGCGACACAGATCAACACCAAGTGCCGCCGTTACTGCTCCCGGGCGGGAATTGGCCACGGATCGGAGGGCGATGCCTTCATGGTGCCGTGGCACCAGGAACTGCTGTACATGTTTCCTCCGATCCCTCTCATCCAACGGATCCTGGTACGGATCCGTGCGGAGAACGCCTGGGCGATCCTGATCGCCCCGTCCTGGCCGCGCCAGCCGTGGTTCCCGCTACTCCAAACCCTGGCTTGCGACCACCTCCGCCTACCCACCGATCCGAACCTCCTCCGCATGGAGGATGGTCGGATCCTCCACTCGGATCTGCCGAGCCTACACCTGACGGCCTGGCTTATCCGCCCGACATAACACGGATCCTTGAACTTTCAAGGAAACCTTCTACGCGAAAGTCCTATGATGCCAAGTACCGTCGCTTCATAGACTTTCTAGCATCCAGTGACCGCACCGTGGACTCGGCATCCCTGCAGGACGTCATGTCCTACCTCCTGCACCTGGCTGAGTCAGGATCTGCACACTCATCCTTAAAAGTCCACTTGGCTGCGGTGGTAGCCAAGGCCCCACCTTCATCAGTATTGTCCTCCGCTTTCAGAGACAAGACTGTTAAAAGATTCCTCCAGGGACTACGTAATGCCTACCCTCCAGTGAAGATACCACTTCCTCAGTGGTCCCTCACTGCTGTGCTCACCGCGCTCACGAAGGCGCCCTTTGAGCCCATGGCTACAGTGGACATTAAGTTTGTTTCTTACAAAACTGCCTTTCTCGTAGCCATCACCTCTGCCTGGAGGGCAGGAGAACTGGCAGCCCTGCGGTCTGACCCTCCTTTTCTCAAGTTCTACCCCGATAGGGTAGTATTGCACCCGGACCTGGTCTTTCTGCCCAAAGTCCTGACTGAATTCCACCTGGCCCAGTCCATCACGCTTCCAGCATTCTTCCTGAATCCTTCGTCTGCACAAGAGAGAGTGTGGCATTCGCTGGATGTCAGGAAGGCCTTGCTGTTCTACACACAAAGGACTGCGTCCTTCAGGAGAGCCAAGCAACTGTTTGTGGCCTATGGTGGCAGGTCCAAGGGACACTCTCTGTCTGCCCAGAGACTTTCCAAATGGATCTCAAGCACCATCTACTTGGCCTATGAGATGTCATCTCTGCCACCCCCGCCTCATGTCCGGGCTCACTCCACCAGGACATTGGCTTCCTCCACTGCGTTCCTCAAAGGCATCCCGATGGAGGACATCTGCAAGGCCGCTACCTGGTCCAGGTCCTCCACCTTCATCACCCACTACCGGGTTGACACAAGGTCTGCTTCCGATGTCAGACGGGGCAGATCCATCCTGACGGCTGGTCTCCGATCCTCTTCGCTGATGACCGCCCATCCATGATGCCATCGCGCTCTCCTACATCTCAGGACACCGGCTGCCCACCATCCAAGTAAGTGAGCTTGCTAGTCACCCATCAGTGTGCATCCCCAAACAACACGAAGGAGAAGGACAGGTTTCACTTACCAGTAACTGTCGTTCTCCGAGTATGTTGTTTGGGGATTCACACAACCCAACCCTGCCTCCCCTCAGGGCTGCCGGCCTGAGATGGCCTTATGCTTAGCGGACAGCTTTAATATCAAACTGAGGGGAAAGCGCGAAATGGCGCCTAAAGGGGTTGGGCATGGTGGGCGGTCCCACATTCAAAACTCTTTATCCAATCAGCTTTCCAGCTCCGCTCAGGATTCAGCACAGGCGCAGAACCCATCAGTGTGAATCCCCAAACAACATACTCGGAGAACGACAGTTACTGGTAAGTGAAACCTGTCCTTATAACAGCTTCTTAGTTTGCACCACATAGTAACTGAGACTTACACTGATGCAGTTGCTTTGGCAGGCATAAATAATAGGTTTCTGTCTATTATATTTTTTTCCCAAAGGAAAGAAGAATTGGCTACAATTCCATATAGAACTGTACTATGTACTTCGATGCTTATTTTCCTGTGCCTGGGCTGCAGTTCTCCATTTATTGATACTTTCCTTCCCACCCCTTTCCCCACCTTCTTTCATATTTATCATTCATGGGCAAGCAGCCTTATCATTTTAATATTGCAACCCAATATGTACATCAAAGGGTTGTACCCCTGTATCTCTTTCTGAAGGGAAAAGTAGGTTGCTTTATACTTTATTATGTTTGTGCCTTCTTTTCTTAGAATTTTCTCTAACTGCAGTGCGTGTGTATAAGACAGAAAGGAGGGACACACCTGAATATAATGGGAGCCAGGAGGCTTCTCCTTCAAGTTTCTCGATCACCATTGTTTTAACAAGAAATTAAGGAAGCAGCAGCAACAGCAGTAGAGGGCAGTATAATAACTTTCCTTTTGTCTCTCCCTGTGTGTTTATTTTTAGATAAACGGATATAGCGATATACAATGCATCTACCTAGCAATACATTTTTTTGCACTCCATTAGTTAAGGAAATATTTTAAAAAAGAGATAAAACTAGAAAGATTTTCTTCATCATCCATTTTAATGACACAACATAAGTCACAGGGTTGTCACCTCAGATAACACCACCCATAGATTCTTTTGGGAGTGTTATAACTGAACACATGGGCTACATAGAGGGATTTTTGCAACCTACTAAAAACATTGCAGCCCTATCGCTGTGCCCAAAAAAAATTCAGCAGCTTAAAGAAAGGGGTAGCTATGGAGCACTCTAATGAAAAACAAATATGGGTGCCATAACTCAAACAGCTCCAGCTCCCAAGCTATATGCCCTCTCCTGGACATGTTTTTAGACTGCATACATTAGTGCAAAGAGACCTGTGCACTACTTAGGAAATGAAAATAACAAGATGATTTGCATCTGTGTTATCTAAACATCCGTATTCAATATAAGAAGAAAATAATGTATAAGATATCCCTTGCTTTTCAAAAGCCCTTTCTTTGTTCATTCATAACATTCTGTGGGAAGTTACTGAGATCATCCTTTTGCCCTGTTTACCACAGGGCTCTAACAAATTCTAAGGCAGTTCTTTAATTGATCTTTTTTGGGTGTACAGTGATTAAATTCTAGGAAATCGCTAAGCTATGACTCATTTCACAAAATCCAATTAGTGGTTGGTTGACAGTTTGTCTCCCAACTCAAGCATCCAAGTTTCTTTTAATACCACATCAGTATAAAGGTTGTTGCTGGCAAAGGTCTTGAGTTTATTTTGTAGATGAATGTTGCGCATTTTGAAAAGTTTATTTTGGACACAGCTAAAATGAAGGCATTTTGTTTTAGCAAAGTATGCTTTGGTTTTGTCACTTCTTGGCTTCATTTTGTGGGTTCAAATGCATATTTAAGTATTGGGATGAGAAAGATTTTTTAGAAGTTGCTAAAATGAGCTGGATTAAAAGATATCCTTTTCTAATAAAGCTTCATAAAATGAGAATCTTCTGCCATGATTATTAGCAAAAGATAAGAATTATGAATTTTGTTAGAAGCAGATAAAAACTGTATAGTCTAACAGAGCTGCTTTTGTACTATTATATCTTTCCATATATTATTACTATAGCTGTTTATAATCCCCTTTATAATTGAGGAAACCAAGGCATCTTGGATTATATTCAAAGAATTTATTCAAAGGTAATATACTCAATATATTGCCCTCCCCCCTGTCTGGCTGGACAGCTTGTGATGGTGATCCAGGTGTTCTTGGACTTCAATTACCAGAACCCCAAGTCAGCACTCATGCTGATCAGGGCTTCTGGGAATTGAAGTTCAAAAACACCTGGAGTGCCAAGGTTAGCCATCACTGGAGTAGACCACACAGCCAGTGACTCAATGCCAAGTGCTGGGTGGTAGTAAATAACCTGACTCCCTAAAAGGGCCAACGACTATGGGCAGATGAGCCCCTTTAGGTGGGGTGATGGTTCCCCTCAGTGGAGAAGATGCTATTGGAAACCATCATATTGGGCACAATCGCAAAATGAGAGGAGGAAGAACCACTTCACTATTCTGATTCCCAATGGTCATGGAGGTGGAAGAGGCCATTACAGATAGACTTGCTGTGAAGGCACACCTTGGTATTATCATCAAGGCTACAGCAGTCCATTGCAATCCCGGTGTCAAATTCTGCATGTCTCATTTCATATGTGTCACAGGAGAAGGCTCTGTGATCACAGTGTATGGGTCACTTCATGGCAAACTGGGATCCACCTTAAACAAATATGTACCAATGCCATTTTTCCTGAAAACATTTTCAGGGGAAAAATATATACTTGGATATGAGTATTATTGCTATATTATTGCTTGATTGTATTGCCACATTCTTGCTGTTTTTGCTGTGTGGCATTCTATTATAGCATTATTATGCTCCATTGTTGTATTGTATTGGTGACTATATTATTGATTTTGTGAACCGCCCTGAGTCAGTTTTTACTGAGTAGGAAGGTACATAAATTGAATAAACAGCAGCAGCAGCAACATTGAGTAGCACCTAATGGCGATTATCTCTTTTAGCTCTTGGTAAGAACTGCATGGACAATGTCCCCCAGAAACAGTTTAGATGTGTGAGAGCTTCTGACTCTTGCCATGTTACATTGTCTGTGGCAGTAAAAAACAAAAAACAAAAATTGGGCCCTGGAGTCACCTTTAACATAGGGAATTTTCAGTGAGGCAAGTGGCACATTTTGTTTTTGGATTTAATAGCTGGTGACAGTTTCTGGAGAAGCTGTTAAAGCTGCTTCTTCAAATTAGATAACTTGTAGAAACTGGAGGACTGTGTAATTATTTTGTGTAAATATTTTAATGTGCATAAGTAGCACTATGAACACATGAAACTGCTCTTTATGGAATTGGTATCTGTCTATTTTGTCCCCAAAGATCTATGCTGATTGGCAAGTTCTCTTACAGGTAGAAGTAACGTGTGTGTGCGCGTGTGTGCGTGCACGTGCACGTGCATATACACTCGAATTCAGGGAAAGGATAACTTACAGTGGGAAAGGCATCTCAGAAAACAAAACAAACCAAATAAAATAAAATAAAAAACACAGTAGCACTTTAAAGACTAACTGCTATATTTTTATTGTTAGCTTTCGTGGATCAAGTCCACTTCCTCAGACAAAGAATGAAACTTACAGGCATGTTCTTTATATACCAAATTCAGGGGCTTGACGGGAGAAGGGGTGTGGTCAAGCAAGATGACAGACAAGCGAGCACAAGATTGCAGTTTCACCCAGCCATTACAGTGGGAAAAATGCAAATAGGCTAATTTATTCCAGCCAACCACATGAGAGTCATCTACATTGATTTAATGGGCCTACTTTAATTGCAATTTACTGCCCTACACAGCAAGGTTGCAGCCACTGAATGAGCAATATTTCCATTTGTTTCAAAGGAATTCTCCCGTGATAATGTATGAGTTTCACTTTGTAATATGATGTTTACCTTTGCATTGTCCATTCTAATTTATTCCGAATCAGTTCTAGTGGCAGTTACCTAACCTTTACAAATCCAATCCAATCCAATCCATATCTTGGAGGAAGAAATCCTCTTCTGAACCAGAGTAAGCAGATATATATATATTTAAAGAGAATCAAAGAATTAAGTTCACTGCTTCTATTTAAGTGGAATAATGTTATGTACAAGAATGGTGCATTATATGGCCAACTTTTGATTGAGATGGAAGGGTTGATACATGGTCTGAATTTCTTTTTTGTGGGCGAGTATATAATTTTGACCCTAATGTTTTACTTTAGACTGAAACACCCACCCTTCTTTGGTATGTTATATAAACATGCCTGAGAATATATACAATTGAACTCAACAAATATTACTTCTGAATAAGCATGTATAGTGTACTGTTAATCAATTTTCTAACTCTACTATAGATACCCATTTGTGCCTATAAGTCTTAATAGCAGTGAAGTTGTAACTTGGTAAAAATGATTTACTGAATCAGTAGCCAAATTTCACGGATGGTTTCAGTCCATTAACTTTCTGTTTACCCATGTTTTTACTGGTCAGGACCCAAGGTCTCTGTATTTGTGTTGGGTTCATAAGATGCTTTGGTTTGAAAAGGACTAGTTTCTTCAGGTGATGGTTTACTCGTTTTTAATTTAATATTAGAAAAAGGAAACAATTTGCTTCTGTTATAAAACTAAACTGATGGAATCTCTGAAAAATACTCAGGAGTAGCTAGCAAATTTTAATTTTCAAATCTTTTGAAAATGGTGTTGTTCTGGTGATTTGTTAATAAATGACCTATATAATAAAATATAGTTAGCTGTTTAATTTGTCAGTGTGGAAGTGCACATGATTAAGAAGATTAAAAAGGTGAATGTATTGGATACCAGTTCTATCATGTTTTCCTCTGGCTACTGGAGACAATATACTTTTGCCATTTTATTTTGTTGGGTTTTTTTCTATATTGGTTATGAGTTAAGAAGAATTGGTAGTCCTGATAGAATTCAACATTTAATGCATAACTTCTTGCTAGGAAAATCAAGAATTTAAGAACATTCCTCGTGTGGTAAACATATACTACTATTTGTTGCCCTTCTAATATGGGACATATTTAAATGCATAGTAAAGGCAGTATTTTTAAAAAAGGAAGCTGTAGGTGGGCACTCAGAGTACTAATCGCCTATTGTAAGGGAAATCATCTTATTATTAATTACACCAAAACAAAGTTCATGGTATTTGGCAGGAAACCCAAACTTCACAATTGGAAAATCTAGGGCCATCCTATTCAGCAGGTCCCTAACTTTAACTGTTTGGGGGGTCCTCTTCCACGCCTCAGGCTCTAGGAAGACACATAATTATCATGTGTTTCAGAATGCATGGAGGAGTGCATCGACAATTTCTAGGTTCTACTGGGGGGCGGGGACTTGTTGTGTACCAGCAGCCATTAAATATTTTGAAGCCAAATCACTCACCCAGCTTACATATGGTGAACAGCTAGGTCGTTTAGCCAGTTACCAGCAGATTTTCAGTCAAAGTTTCTTAGAGCTGCTCTCTCGACCCCTCACTGCATTTCCAATGCCAGATTAAGGCTGGAGACGGGTTTAGTGAAGGTGGAGGCTAGGTGCTGGATGCTGATGATTTCATATTGGCTTAAAAATACATAATTCCCTGGGCACCTTGGTGTTTCTTACACTTCAAGACTCATTCCACTCTTCCTGGGAATGTAATATACTTAATAAATTGGCTACACTGGGCTTGTGTCCACCTACTTTGCTTGCAATGGAAGCACAACAAGCCAGGGAGTTGGTGAAACAGAGAGTAAGTGACATGGAATGACAAGATGTGGCCAAGTCTCCTGGATTTTATTGTAATGTTTCCCCCAAGTACCAGGTTGTTGCCGCAGCCTATTTGCAGCAATTAGACCTTCCAAATTATAGGCTGGCATTCACCCAAGCCCTCTGTGGATGCATGCCTTCAGCTGTCCTTGAGGGCAGATATAAATGGGATACCCTATTCGGAATGATTATGTCCATGTGGACGCTCAATCGATTGAGCATGTTCTCCTTTTTTGCTCATTCTATAGGGACAGTGGTGCTGAATTACTAACCTCTCTGCTGTGCCAATGCACAGGAAAATTGCCTGCCCAACAAGTTTCCTTCCTACTCCAGGACAGTAGTATTGCCATCACGTGCAAAGTGGTGGGTTTTTGTATGAAGTCTCGCAGGATATGTCAGCTGCTGACTAGGAAGTCTAGTTTGGCTTTATAGTTTCTTGAGATTGCTCCTGCACTGAGGAGCTGATCTATACTATTTTATTCAGTTCCCTCTTCACCCTTGTCATTATTGGTTTGGCTATAATTTACTGAGTTTTAGTAAATTACAGCTCCAGCAGATATATTATATCCTTGTAATGAGGCTATACCTCTTCTTTCCTTGTAAATATTAGCATTTTATGTTCATGACATTAGGTTTTAGTGATTACTGAGGGATTTTAGTAATATTGTTTTTTTTAGATAGGTGGCCTGCTGTTGTATGTCAATTCCCAGCAGGTTTTTAGTAGTATAATTTCCTTTTATTACCTCTGTCCAGTCTAGCTTAGGATGTGGTGTTTATGCTTTTGTGATCTTGTTATGATGGTCATTGACTGTAAATAAACTTGAATTTGAATTTGAAAAAAGTAAGCTGTGAAAGAAAGAGGTATGAGGAAGAGTTGCTTTGTTTGGGGTTGGGGAGCTGTACAATATCTGATCAGGATAATGATGCTATCAAAAAATGCTTTTGTATTAAAGTTGTCTAACAGAGGCTGTAAAACACGAACAAGTAACATTTATTCCCCAATCAAGCACTATGCAAAGCTACCAAGATGAATGGAGTCCCTGTTTTCAAAATAAATGGAGGGATTCTGTTGTAAGGTTTGTTCCCTTACTCTGGGAGTTATGATAAAAGAATACCAAAAGAAGGACCCCAAAGCCGTTGGTTTATTCGCCCCTTGTTTAACTGAAGAACTCTTTGGTACAGGAGGCAAGGAGAAAAACAACTACCGTATATCCCGGTGCATAAGACGACTTTTTGCCCCTGAATATCATGTCTCCAAGTGGGGGGGTGGTCTTGTATACCGAGTACACTTCAAAGAGCTCCACACCAAGCACCAGGAAGGGGGAGGTGGGGGAGGAGGAGGGGGAGGCTGAAGCTGGGCTTCCTTTTGCGTTCCGGACTCCTCTGGTCGTCGCTCTCGCCCCACCCCAAGGAGGAGCAGCCCAGCCCAGGGCAGCAGGCGTGGGTGAGTCACGGGGAGGGGAGAGGGGGAGGGAGGGGCGGACGTGAGTGTGTCTTATCTTTGTGTGCATGAGAGGGGGAGAAGTTAATGCCACTCTCTCTGCTCCCCCTCGCCCTGCCCGCTTGCAAAGCTGGAGCTTCCCTTCTCTCGGAACGATTGGTCTGTTTGCTCCAAGGCTCCACAGTAGGTCAAGCCCCTTACGTCCGAGGAAATGGAGAAACGGGAGGAGAGAAGCCAAAAGGGGCGTGCAAATGGAAGTTGTGTGTGAAAATGTTGCTTTCCAGGGGAGGAGTCGCAATCCTGTTTTTTTATTTATTATTGTTTTTTCCAACGATGCATCCAAGGCAACAGAATCCCGTCTGCTTCCTTTTGGCATTTCTCTCTCTGCCTGCGTCTGTCTCTCTCTCTCTTTTTCCCAGAAGTAAGGGGCTCGATCCACTGCTTTATGGCATGAGCCTTCGCTGAAGGAAGCACACCACCTCACAGAATCCACTCCAGTGGCCGCACAACTGGCAGCAATCGCATGTCCATTTGAAGTGGGGGGGAAGGGAAGTAGCGAGCAGGATGTGAAAGGACACACAAAGGTTCGCGCTGGAGGCTGAGGAGGGAGGGGGCATTGTTGCTGGAGAGGGGGCAATTGCCTCGTAGTGGAAGGACTTTTCAGGCACCTTGTTACTCAGGAGTAAGTTCCCTGCTCCCCATTCCACTCAGCCCTTACTGCCTCTCCACCCACATCTTTTCCCTCCTAAGTAAAGAACCCAATCCACTGCAATCCACAAGCTAGGTTTTCCTGGGTTGTTCGGGTCACCAGTCCAGACTCAGTTTATTATTCTTCCTCTTCTTCCTTCCTTCCTTCCTTCTTCTTCTTCCCTTTTTATTTTTCTTCTTCCCTCTTATTATTCTTCCTTTCTTCTTCTCATCTTCCTTCCTTTTTCTGTTTATTATTCTTCCTCTTCTTCCTTCCTTCTTCTTCTTCCCTTTTTATTTTTCTTCTTCCCTCTTATTATTCTTCCTTTCTTCTTCTCATCTTCCTCCCTTTTTCTGTTTATTATTCTTCCTCTTCTTCCTTCCTTCTTCTTCTTCCCTTTTTATTTTTCTTCTTCCCTCTTATTATTCTTCCTTTCTTCTCATCTTCCTCCCTTTTCTGTTTATTATTCTTCCTCTTCTTCCTTCTTCTTCTTCCCTTTTTATTTTTCTTCTTCCCTCTTATTATTCTTCCTTTCTTCTTCTCATCTTCCTCCCTTTTTCTGTTTATTATTCTTCCTCTTCTTCCTTCCTTCTTCTTCTTCCCTTTTTATTTTTCTTCTTCCCTCTTATTCTTCCTTTCTTCTTCTCATCTTCCTTCCTTTTTCTGTTTATTATTCTTCCTCTTCTTCCTTCCTTCTTCCCTTTTTATTTTTTTCTTCTTATTCTTCCTTCCTTCCTTCTCTTCTTCCTTTTTCTGTTTAATGTTCTTCCTCTTCTTCCTTCCTTCTGTCCATAGGGTCCACTTGGAGTGTTGCGTGCGCTGAGGAGAGGAGTGTGTTGTCTTTGGTGAATTAGGTTTAATAAACTTGCACTGTTTTATGTTTACTGTACATGTTTGATAACATACAGCCTTGTGACAGTTTTCCTGCATGTCATAAGCATTTGAATATAAATTAACATGTTGAAATCAAATCTGATGTTCTTTTACGTTTTATTTAGTGTGCAGAAGGTGTGCAGAAGAGGGGGTAGTCTTATATAGCAAATATATAACAAAATCTATATTTTGAGTGGAAATGTTAGGGGGTCGTCTTATACACCCAGTCGTCTTGTACACCGGCATATACGGTAAGAGGCTGCATTATTTCTAAGAAGGAGCTAAATTTTATTACATCTTTTAAGAATTACTACGTACTCAAAACAAAAGTTACTCTGAGCACAAATATAAGGATTGGAATTCCTGAGGCAAACTGGCTCATTACAACCCTCATTTTACACATAGCATCTAGTTATGTGATAGCAAAACTTGGCACTCTAGGTGTTCTTGGACTTCAGTTCCGAGAAGCCCAGGTCTCTGTGAATCCACATGAATGGGTTTACTGTGTGTACATGCAGTAAACCCATTTGTATGGATTCACAGAGACTTGGGCTTATGGGAATTGAAGTCCAAGAACACCTGGAGTGCCAAGGTTTGTCATCATTGATATAGTTGCTTCTCATCCTCCATTGTCCTGGGGCTATCTCTCCACCATGCCCTGGTGAGTAGTTCAAGAAAGACATAGGGAGGTCCCCCTGGTTATTCAACAATCCCTCAATCCCTGATTGGCTAATACATATGAGGCATTACCACTGACATAACAAATTACCTTTTTCTAGTATTGTCACGATCCAGCCAGCCCCCACACTTCTGGAAAACCCCTGGAAACCAAAATCAAAACAACCGAGGCGGGCTGGACGGCTAATTAGAACAGAGATACAACTCTCAGCTGCTTATCAGCTCTTAAGGGGTTTTAATTGGGTAGCGTGTTCAAAGATTTGTGTGTGTGAAAGGCAGCTCTTACCCTTTTTAGTCCAATGAAGACACGTTGTTCAGAAAAATGATGAAGATTTATTGATCAGGTTCATAAAGCATAAAAGTCAGTAGCACAGGTCAGTCCAATAAAGTCCACAGGCAAATCTAGGTAACCATTTTTAAGGAGCAAAAATGCATAGCTCCTAGGCTAAAGATTGCTAGCCCATAGAGAACCAGAAACAAAAGCTCTCTAATCAAAAACAGGTCTTAATCCATCAAGAATCAGAGACGAACTCCTTCTTCTCTCCAAAATGGAGAATTTGCAGTCAGGTGGGACAGCTTAGCCAATCAGGTAACAGTGAAAACTTTCTCAAAACAACAGTACATTGTTTATACACGTGCACACAGGATGCACTGGGGCTAGCCATAACATGGCTCTTAGCTAGCTTACAAAAGATAAGAAATACTGAAAGCATGGTTGAAAAACATGCTGTTACACAGCCTTGAGGCTCAGAGAGAGAAAAATGGATTTTTCTGAGGCCTATTTGGAAATTGGAAATTTCAAGCCTTAGGAAATAGGTTCATTTCCTGACAAGTATTAACTCTTTCCATGGTTTACACATCTGTAACATAAACACCAGATCTTCTAACACATTGCTGCTTAATGATATGAGTCAATCTGTCATCATGACATAGTATGAGAATGTTGCTGTCAAAAACCAGCCCTCCTTTTATCCCCAAAGAAGCAGGATTATATTTTGACTAATGGTCTATAAGTGTGAAGGGCTGCCGTGATGTAGCAATGCTTAATTTTGAGATTTCTCAAGAACCACTCTTTAAATTTAACTTTAGAGCAGTAGTTCCCAATGTGGGGCACATGCCCACAGGGGGCAATTGTTTTTTTTAAAGGGGCCAATTTGAGAATGAATTAGACCAAGTTAATAGCCTTTTAGACTTCCTCCACATGAATAGGTATTCACTTTTTGAATAGTAAGAATTATATTTCACATGGGTGCATTAGGATAGTAGAGATGCTTAGGTAGGGCATGGTAAAAAAAGGTTTGGAACCACTGTTTTAGAACTTTCCTAAACTCCCAACTATCCTGAGATTTCTTATATCCATAGTACAGTTTTCTCATTGTCCTTTATATAACAGTGCTTAATCTTTTTCCTGTGGGGCACAAACCCTTGATGAATATCACTCACCCAAATGAATATCACTCACAGACTGATAGTGCTTGTTACTCTCCTGTTCTTCTGCAGTAATCTTTTTGCATACACTGCATCGGACCTTTCTTCAGGAGTTTGGCTAGATCAGGGATCAGCAAACTTGGCTTTCCAGGTGTCTTTTGACTTCAATTACCAGAAGACCAAGTCAGTACACGTGCTGATCAGGGCTTCTGGGAACTGAAGCTGGAGAGCCAAGTTTTCTGATCCCTGAACTAGACAACATAATTGTTTCTCATAAGCTCAGTGCCAGTACAAAATCGGTACTAATAGAGATATTTGACTTGGGTGCACATTATCTTTGAACTATTATCCAGCCTTCTTGTATAATCAATGCTTTCAGTTCTAAATATTGGTAAGAATAAATACCATGTATTCCTACATTGGTAGGTATGTATGACATTAGCTGACATAAATATCCTATTTGTTACAATCCATTCTTTAGTGTATAATTTGAAATGGAAGCTTAGTTCCAGTAAACTATGTTTATTTTGAAATTTGGATTAATACAACCAAAGTAATGTAAACACCAAAGGTAGTGATTATGACTCAGTTTCTTGCAGACTTCTGTTGATGAATTTGCAACATTGCCGTCAAAATATTTTGTCATTTCCCCCCAGACATCAAAACTGTACTGTGTACATGCCAAGTACATTTTGAACGAGGAAAGAACCTTAGCTGTTGCATCAAGCAAATTTATGGTTTGTGGATCAGCTGAGAGAGAAGTTATAACTGATTTTCAGTTATAATTGGTTCATGATAGTACATTATCTGTAAATGAAACTATCAGAATAGGAATAAGAGGCTAGGGGTCCACAGAGCACAGGCAGCCTTACTTGTAGAGCCAAAGCGTTTAAACTAAAATTTCGATCAAACTAACATGATAGCAAATTTTTTATTCTCTTGTTGTCCCTGGTTTTGCTCCCAATGACAGGATTTGTGTAGATGTTGCAGACCTCTTGTAAGCTATTGCTCATGGCGACACACTATTACCATTTTCTTCCATATACAGATGAGGTTTTGCTTAAAAGTAACATTATATTAGACAATGCAACATTTTTTTTGTGACTTTCTTGTTCTCATTGTTCAGCCTGACATGTCTTTTTGTGATTTTTGTTGTTACAGTACTTGTTTTGGTAGTGATAGGTGACATCTAATTTGTGCCAATATCATATATATTGGATCTAAATAGGTAAAAGTAAGGGGTCACCCTTGTCAAAAGCCAATTGTATCTGACTCTAGGGTCTGGTGCTAATCTCCGTTTATAGAGAAAGAGCCAGTGCTGTGTGCAGACGTTTCCATAGACATGTGGCAGGCATGCCTTGACACCAGAGTGCATGGAATGCTGTTTACCTTCCCACCGAAGTGGTCACCTATTTATCTACGGTACTTGCAATTTCTTGCTTTTGAAGTGCTAGGTTGGCAAGAACTGGGATGGAGATGGAAGCTCATTCTGTTGTGCAGTACTCGAACTGCTGACCTGCTGATCTTTCAGTTGTCAAGTTCACCATCTTAACCACTAAGCCACCACAGTCTAAATAGAGAATCTTTAATGTAGTTGATGATATCTCTGTGATGCAGAGTGTGGGAGTGTCCTATCTCTCTTGCCTCCCACCAAGGTTATATCCTGAAGTACATGTAACAATATTCACTTTTAAATTTAGATTTAAAAAAAATCCCTCAGTGAGATTAGCTTTAGATAGCAAAATAGTTTATCACTGGACTCTTTATTCTTGCTAATCAAGCACCAGTTCAAGTGTTAGATTCATTGTAAAAAACATTTTAAAATGCTTGTTGTGAGCAGCAATATAATGAAAGGAAGAGCTGATTGTTATCAAGATTGTAGTTTGGCAAGACTTTGATGCTAAGGTGGAAAAAGTGGGCAGAGGGGGTAGTAAACATGGTGGGAAAAGGATTAAAAGGGTGGAAATTGGTTTAAAAAAATTGGTGGAGGGAAGGATATAGGGAAGGGAGATATGGTAAATGTTGTTACTTCATTCTCTGTGTTGACAGGAGCATGCTTCAATAAAAGGTCTTGCAAGTGTAGTTGTGTCCAGAAAATAATACTATTATGAACTGTGAAGGTAAAACTCCCAGAACTGAGAATCATGGGCTTCTAGTTCAAGATATCTGAAAATCCTATCCCTGGCTGTCAGCCAGTTCTATGTAAGCTTTCAAAATAATGCAACAAAATTATTTTGTCATATTATTTGCTTAATTTGCTTAAAGGAAATATAGCATTAACCTTTGTAAACATTAATATATGTACCAGCATTCCTAATGGTAAAACTAATAACATTTTAAGGTGCTGCTATCATACAGCAATAGCAATTATATTTACCTTATTTCTTGGCATATAAGACCCACTCCCCCCCTTAAAATACACTGAGAAAATGGAGTCGACTTGTACTGTATATAGTGGCCTATAGTGGGCTATTTTGGTAATAACAGGGAACGTCTTATACACTGGCAAATATGGTATTTTGCACTCTCTGAGCAGTTCAGAAGGTAATTAGCATTTTGGCCCCAACATGCTGGACCCTCATTTTACCAACCTCAAAAGGATGGAAGGCTGAGTCCACCTTGAGCCCTGTCAGGACTGAACTCACAAGCTCTGCAGTTTTGGCTGCAGTACAGCATTTTCCACCCCTTGCCACCAGAGTTCTTCTAGTACAGTATATGACAATCTCAAGAGTTATTTTCCCTCCAGCTCTGTCCTGCTTTTATTCTCACTTGCTTCATGTCTTTAGAACAGGCATAAGATACATAGAGAATATTAGTTTCCTGTGAAAATATGCTATAAGAGTTTTATCAGAGGTTCATAGAGCACAACTGGGATTCTTTCCCTGCCTCAACCTTCTGTTATCACCATAAATGTTTTCAAGGGAACAACTAGTTATTACAGTTTACTTTAAAAATTTCTAGTAGATGGCTTTGCATATGGTAAATATCCATATGAAACAAAGGCCTGAAATGCCCATATAAAGAACAAAATTGCAATGTCTTCTCATTGGTGAGATTTATTTCAAGGTAGAAAAATATGGGATTGCATTATGAATCACCTTGCTTTCCAGATGTGTAATGAAATACTAGGCATTTTGGCAGAAATTGAAAAATACACCCATGAACCAAAAATGCTTTAATTTTTAGAAATAAATGAAATATTGAAATCTAGAAATATTTGATTTTAGTCACTCATGTTTATTAGCTTAGTTTGCTTTTTCTTTATTCGTATCAGATGCACCACCAGCATATAAAACCATACAAAACTAAAATTAACACATCAAAAATAAAATAGAATTAAAAGGGTTACATGATATCCTCCCAATATCAGGCCACACCAACAGCATTTCCTCTTGCCAACATAAGGTCCTCCTCAGTGTACATTGGATTATACCATATGAGAGATAGTTTGTTCTTCTACTCATTCACACAGGGTGTCATCTACTGGGAAACCCCATTTTCTCAAATTAGCCCTTGATCTTCCTACCCTGCCATGCAGTCTGTTTAAAGCTTTCCACACAGGCCATAGCTGTTCTTGCCCAGGTGGTAGAGAGTTGTGTGCTTCTGCCCATCTGGTAGCTCCTTGCTTGCTTTCCATAGTTCTAAAACAGACTATGGGGGTTGGTTGTTCGGGGGGGGGGGGAGAGAAGTTTTGAGGAAACTATGCCTTTATTTCAGTCTCTGCTTTTGTGATTGATGAGCAAATAACAGACATACAGCTTAGTTTGCTGTACTTCTGTAACACATTTCTAGGTTTTTGTAATTGGGACAGTAGTGGAAATAAAACTTGACTTCATTGGCAATATTGTCTATGCAAATGTGATGACTTGTTGGTGTAAGGCCAAAGTAATGAAAACTGTGCATTTAAAAATGTCCTTTCCTGCAGAGAAGTGAAGCACTACATATTTTATGACCTGTCCCTCACATCCTGTTAAATGGGAAATAGATGTTGTTTCAAAGGTGAGTTTGTGCTAACCACTCAGGTTGTACAGGGACTGAGGCAACCAGGCTGTCAGTCGTAAGAATATTACCTCATTTAAGGGAATTACTTCTTTTAAAGGTTACTAAGCTTAGAGTGTTGTTATGGACAGATAAATCAATGTGCCAGTACTGAGTTATGCTTCTCCTGTTGTGAAGTGCATCAGTAGATGTGCTGAACTTGTATTTTCTGCTCTGACATTAGAAAAAGTCAGCAAGACTTGGTTTGAAAAACTGGTGAATTAAGAATTTGCCCTGGTACGGCGTAATGAGGAGTCAGACAACATATTTTGGTTTGAAAAAACTGGGCCACTTTATTAACTTAAATCAGCTTAACTCATTTAACGCTTAACGCTTTTAAACTGCCCTGCAACGGGCCGAAGTAGCACTGGTAAGGATTGAATCGGTATACTTACCTCAATTTATCTTAATAACTTTTATTTAGTTTACCAAATTAATGATCCCGTTGTCCGAAGTCTCCGTAGAGCTTCGGACCTCCAAATCGGGCGAACAGTTTATGGGATTGCAGTCTGTCCAGACTGGCAGTCCCTTGTTCCCGGACCGCATTTCATCAGCCAGTGCTGTCATTTTCTCTATGTTTCGTCCCACGCTGACTGATGAACTGTGTCCCCACCAGATTCAATAGGGATCCACGCGATATCATTACCAGTGCTACCCGCCAAAGTGACCGGTGACACAACTCCAGCTCAACCACACGCAAGCAGTGTGGGATGGGCGAAAACTACAAAAAACCAAGTGCCAATCAGGTTTCAAGCAAAAATTCCCATCCTGCCCCGAAGCGACCAAAACAATCACACTGCGGTGAAAGGGAGGGAGGGCAACTCACGCCCGTTTCTGCTGCCTGTCAGGGCACAACAAAAAGCGCGGCGAGCCTCCGTGCACCTCCACCTTTCTCCTCAATTCGCCCAGCTCTGTGCCCATTGTGTTTACAATACCATCTAGCCATCTCATTTTTGACCACCCCCTTCTTCTTTTGCCCTCCACCCTTCCCAGCATCAAGGCTTTCTCAAACGAATCCTCTCTTCTCATTTGATGTACATACACACTTGAATGTGCATATTATAAACAGACCAGCATGGCTGATCCTTAACAGTACAGAGGTGAATTAGAATGCAGGGCACATAAGCAGGTGATTAGCTTTGGAGCTAGGAAGGAAATACATTATACTTTCTTATAATCATATTTATCTTTTTCTTGCTCTGCCATATCTGAATCTGAATATTAGTGATCCTCATGGCGATTGGCCATGAAGATTGTTCTGAGAATATAATGCACTGGCCTTTCATCTGTCTTCCACAGAACCCTGTACCACTGATCTTTTTTTGCAAGTCACTTTCTGGTCCTGAGCCCTTTTGGTATACAAAGTCCTCATCAGCCCCAGGCCAGTATTGATGAAGCTGCTGTCCTCTATCAAGATGGATTCAAGTGGGATTTAATCCACTTGGAGACCATCACTCTCCCCTGTGGATTATGGCACCCAAGCTATTAGTCCTCAGGGTTGTCAGGTTAGTTAACTGCCACCTGACACTTAGCGTTGAGTCACTGGCAGTATCGTCTACTCCAGGAATTCTCAACTTGTGGTCCATGGGCCAGATGGAACAACATTTCATGTAGCCCTCCACCACCTCCACCACATCAGGAAGTGCCATGTGGTGGAGGAAGGGCAAAATGGCCATCTGGCCCCTGAAGGTGTCTGAGGGAGCATGACCCGTCCCCCAGCTTAAAAAGGTTGAGAACTGCTGGTCTACTTTATTGCCATAATTTATCTAGCCATAAGAAATAGCCTGAACTTTATTTTGTTTTCAGTGTAACAGAATGCTGGGGTAAAGGGCTTCAGCATATGCAGCAAGGTTCATCCAAGAAATATTCAGTGTCTCATATCCTTGTCCCAGCTGTTAGAAAAAATAATATATAGTATGCCTAATGTCATCTCTAAATGGGTCATGTTTCTCAATTGCATGTCTTCTGAGGTGACAATTTTGCACAAGCTGCAATATACAGTAATGCCTCGCATAGCGAGCATCTCGCATAGCGAAAAACTCGCTTAACGAGCAGACCTTTCCCCAATAGGTCTGCTTCGTTGAACGAGCAAAAATTCGCTTAACGAGAAGCTTTGCATTTGTGGGGTGTTTCAGAACGCAACGGGGGACTCCCCCGCCGCATTCCAAAACACCCTGCAGACTAGAGCGTGCTGGCTGGGTGTTTTGGAACGCAGTGGGGAGTCCCCCGTCCACGTTCCAAAAAGCCTAGCTGACAGGTGGCTCGGCTACAGGGTGTTTTGGAATGCTGACAGGGGCTCCCCGCTGCATTCCAAAACACCCAGCCAGGACGCTCTAGTCTACGATGGGGGCTTGGGTGCCGGGATAAACAGGCGGGCACCTGTTTATCCTGACACTCAAGCCCCCATTGCAAAGGGTGTGATGGGGGCTTGGGTGCCGGGATAAAGAGGCGGGCGCAAAAGGTGCACGCGCCTGCAGGGTGTTTGGGAAAGTTACAGGGGAAGATCCCCTTACCCTTCTCAAACATGCTGCAGGCGCGCACCTCAAGTCACCTGGGTGTTTGGAAAGGGTAAGGGGATCTTCCCTCGTACCCTTTCCAAACACCCAGGTGACGCGCATGCACCGCAGATTTCCCTATGGGAAATGTGTTTTGCTTAACGAATTACTCGCATAACGAGCAAGTGTGTAGAACGCATTAGGCTTGTTATGCGAGGTATTACTGTACAGATCTCAGATTTCCAAGTCAATAATTTGAACATTAATGCTTATCCTGGTTTCTTCTTATTTCGTATCCAGATCAAACTTTGGACTCCTAAAATGAAGCCACTTTCTTGGCTTTGTCATTGACCAAAATTAAATCTTCATCAGTAATCAGTAATCAGCAGAACAGTAAATGAGCTGGATTCCGTATCTCCCCACATTCACACAGTGTGTTGTTGTCTACCAGCAACCACCACTTGAGCATGTTGGTCTTGCATTTAGGAACTCCAACCCACCCATTCATGGTCCTCTAAGTGATGTAGGGGAGGTTGAGTTTCTCAGCCATATCCTCATTTGTTATTTCTTGCCCGACTCCTTCCTCCATCTTTTAATTTGGCTTTGCTGTTGCATACCCTCAAGAATGTTTGTTCTTGCCATAAAGCTCTTCCTGGATCTGAGCCTGCAGACTTGAGGCACATATCCAGTCAGAGAATGTTGAGGGTCCTTCTCTTGCTTATTTCTCTTGGTGTCCACTGCTACTTCTCTCCTTATTTTAGATGAAGCTATAGCAACAAGAGCATATATTTTCTCAACTGGTGTAGGTTGGAGACATCCTATCACTATGCACAATGTTTCATTAACAGCAATGTCAACTTGTTTTGTGTGTACAGATGGACTCCATACTGGAGCAGCATACTCTGCCACAGAGACATTCAGGGCCAAAGCTGATATATGCTTCATGGATAGTTGAGCTCCCCATTTATAATTTTTGAAATTTCCTGATAATCTGCCCCTGTGGGGCCAAACAAACTGAAATGGTTATCCATGTCCGTCTCTCTTTCCCATATTATGAGGAAATCTACCTTAAAATTTTACCACCACCACCCTTTTGACAAGTTTCAGTGGTCTTCCAGATTCATTCTGTTCCTTCTTTTAAACAATGATTCTACTGATTTTTTGGATGGAGTGGCTGCTTTTTTAACGTGTGCTACCAGTTTCCACCCTAGAGGTAGGAGCAGTTGATCCCAGGTTCCTCATGGTTTATATTTGTATCATACCTTGTTGTTTCAACTGCCTGCAGTGTTCTTGGTACAGCAGTGCTGGTTGTAATGCCATTAAAGGTTATTTGAATTTGAATTTCCCAATGATATTATTCCTCAAAATAACTTTAGTCTTGGTATTCTGGCAATGCTGCTTAAAAGACAGCACCCTGTCAAATGTTACACACAGGTATTTCAATGTTGAATGATGCTGCAGTAAATTCCCTTGTCACATATAATCCAACTTGACCCCCTGTGTCTCAGTTTCAAAGGTAGAAAATACATACTTGAATGTTGCATGAATTCTATGCTAAATTATTTTTAATTGGTATAGCCATTGTGCATGAAAGTTTAGGAAACAAATGAAGGGAACATAAAACTGGTTTCACTGTAGGTTTAAGGCTAAAATTCTATTCTTAGTAAGAGTCAGTCCCATTGAGCTTCAACTCTGTTTTTGCTTCTTTGTCACTATGTTATGAATATTTTTAAAAATGGCACAAATAGCTTTGTAAATGTAATCAAGTATGTAAGTAGTTATTGAAACAAGTAATTCTGGCATAGAAGTGATGGCATTGTAATTCATTCTGAAATTTGGGGAAACCACAGAATATTTGTTTGGCATCCTGAACTTCTCTGATATACTTACTTCTTCCAAAATGATCATAGCAGACTACAATTTAATCTCTTTTTTTGTACTTTGTGCTTTGTCTGGACTGAGTGTTGTGTGCCAGCAACATTTTAGGATCAGTAGATCATACATATGTAAAGTACACCACCCTATATCTTTCTTTTATTTATTTGCAGTTTAGACTTTTTGTTTAAGTGCAGAAGACGATGTCTGTAAGCTGAAATTTGAAACATCTTATATTAAATATTCCTGACTCACTGTAGACTCATGTAGAGGAAAATTGGTAGGCTGAAATTTGACTCTTCAGAGGCATTTAGACAGTGAATGAATAAATTGTAGAAAAGAAAAATGGTAGATCAATAGAATAATATTCAACATTATGCACCACAGAAACACTGTTTAGCTAGAGGCCTCTAAAGCGTTTAATCAGTTCCTAGCTGAGAGAAAGATTGATGCCATTATATACTATTGGCACTTTCTTTCAAGTAGTAACTAGCTAGATGGCTCTGTTTCTCTGGCATAGCTATTAAGAGACTATTGGTAACATTTTTAACTAAGCAAAGTTTATTGTTATTTCTCAGCCAAAGTAATCTGTGATTAATTTAACAGTGGTTGAAGGAAACAAGTCAACTTCTAATGGTTGTTTAATTAACATTTTTAAAGATCAGTACTTTGGCACTTCATTATGAGTTAACATTAATATTATGATCTTCTGGCACCCATTCAGAGGTATAACTTGGCCAAACAATCTGACAAAGTGTTTGCATGCCTTTCATACTTAATCTAATGGTCAGGTTCCATTCTCCCAGGATAACGCCTTTGAGGATTGATAATGCTAGTTTTCTGACCCTGACCTAACCATAACAGACCTGGATGTGACTATGTAGCTCTTTTAGAGATGAAATTATTTTACCTAATCACAGCCAACCCAAAAATAATATGTCAGTGAGGGGTGTGTGTGTCTGATATTCCTAATCACCCTACCTATTTATGGAATTGCACCACAAATTCATTATTGGCTACTGGAGACCCACTTGCTTTGCTGCTGAACCAACAGGTGACTTGACTTCTAACTTTTTCTTTCAATTTTTACCTTTTCCTTGAGTCATTCAGGCTTGTACTCTTGGCCAGCATCCCTGATGGATATTTGAATGCAAGACAAATACCCCAGAAGGAAAAGTATGCAGTGTTGCAACACAGAACAAGACAGACAGGTGGACAGGTTCCATTAGAAGCATACTTTCAAGGATTCTTTCTTATTTTGATCAGATGGCCTCCAACTGCAAAAAAGCCATTTATGCAGGCAAAGTCACTTGGAAGCTGTAAGTGGGGCATCAATCAATCTGGGAATGTCCATTCTGAGACTTAGATATCTTCTCTTGCCTGCCTCACTACAGCTGTTACAACAAATAAACTCTGAGGATCATTCCTCTGATGATGGGTATGGAGACAGCCATGAGATGCAAAACTTTATTACCATGGTAAGGTACACTCAGTATAAACACAAAGGAGTAAAATCAGTGCTATCAAGCAATTGCAGAGGAAAGGTGATCGCTTTTATAGGTCACTTTAAAAAAATCAAAAATTTGAAAGCTTTTGTAACTCAAGGTTACTTCATCAGGCTTTCAGACACTCTCATGGCATGGTGTCTAAGCTAGGCCCCATTCTTAGATGTTTCATGGGAAGATAAGCAGCATATTGTATTCTTTTACAGTTCCAAAAACAGGAAGCTAGGGATCTGCATATTACCAAGCAAAGCAGAAAAACATTACTTAATTTATCTACAGTGGCAGGATTTAGCAGGTTCACCAAAGTTCGCCAGAACTGGTAGCAGAAATTCTGGCTGGCCCAGCCCATCTAGGGTTGCCATAATTCTCTCCCACCAAACTGGGACAGCCATGTGACATCATTGCATTCTTCAAACTGTGCATGTGTCACAGAGACTGCAGCTCTAAGACCCCACAGAATCCCTGTCCAGGGAGGGCAGCCACCATCAGTTTTTAAAAAAAGCTATAGTCAAGAGGTTGTTTCCCATATGATTCTTCTTGCAAAATATTATTCTTGATGGTTCTATTTTTATTTCTTTTCCCATCTCTGCCCCTGCTCCTGCCAACCTAGCAGTTTGAAAGTAAGAAATTGCAAGTACTGTAGATAAATAGGGACCAGTTTAGTGGGAAGGTAAATAGCATTCCATGTGCTCCGGTGTCTAGTCATGCCTGCCACATGACCATGGAAACATCTGCAGACGCAGACAGCATTGGCTCTTCAGCTATGAAGCAGAGATGAGCACTGAACCCTAGAGTTGGATACTACTGGGCCACTCTTTAAACCACCCTTCCTCCCCCAGAGGTCACCTACACCAATCTTATTTTCTTTCTTATTTTCTTTCTTCAAAAAATAACTTATGAGTGTTAAGGTCTCCTGAGTTTACTAAAGGAGTTCTTCTGGATAGGTCTACAATAATATGTGTCAAACACTTCCAGATATATTGCACCCTGATCACAAACTGTATCTAACAAAAGTTATCTAATGATATCTATCTAACAAGTACTATGACATAATTGGATGTGGTGATGATCCTAAATACCGGCAGACTATTTTCTGTGAATCTAGGAACAAACTGTTCAAGAAATGAGAATTCTGCAAAATTTGAAGGTTGAAGCCTACTATCAGAGGTGACGAAACTGCCTGTAAAGATCAACTGAAGGAGAGAGGTTTTGTGCAGTATCTTTTCTGCACCCGAGGGAACTGGAAATCTGTACCTGGTGATTTATTAGCAATGAACTATCGCATCTTTCAGCAGCTTCTGTGTTGGGGATAGGATGGCAAACTCTAAAGTGTTAGAGTGCTATGCCTGTCAAGGCCATGTTGTAGATATGATTTTCCCCATTTCACCTTAGAGTGCTGCAATAATAGAATATGTTTTCTGCTTCAAAGAAAAAGTTGGATGCAGCAGTGAATTATTAGGTGTTATTGGCTCTCCCGACATAAATGAATTGGCAAGAAAACTTGCCGATCCCATGGGCACTTTGGGAAATTTTGGCTCTGCCACAGCTTTTATCTTTCCTATGCATTGCTTCAATTGCATTTTACTGCAATGATTAAAGAATCAATGCCTTGTAGACACGTTATATGGAAAAAATAATAGATACGGTTTTTCTCATTTCACCTTAGAATGCTGCAATAATAGAAGCCCTTCCACCCACAATACTTTCCTTGGCTGTATAGCAACTAATGGCATGTGTCTGACATTGGTAGTGTATAAATATAAATATATTTATTTGCCATAAAGTTTTTATTTATTATTTTTTTCAAATGTAAGTCAAAAGAGTATACAGAGCTCAACATAATCAGATAGTAAAGCCAAACACTCTGATGTAATTTCTCAGTCAGTAAGAAGAATCTAATGCATTGTTCTTAAGTTTCTTTCACCACTACACCTTATGCAGAGAGCAGGCAGTGAGTACTAGCATCATATTAAATAATGGTATAGTCCTTTGTTCAAATAGGCAGTCCATTGTGTTGAGACTGAGATCACTTTACAATTGTGAGTTTGTGACTCTTTACAAGGGATAGTGGTCATGTTGAGAGACACATGTATGCACAACTGCCATATTATTGTGCAATGATTTATTTATTCGATGATGCTTTTGTTCACATTGGTATCACTATAGAACAAATGGTGCATTTTTTCTGGATAGCCACTTGCTCTGCTTCCCATATATTTTGTATGTATTATTATTTGGGAAAGGTGTCTACATATGTTGCCATTCTGACTCATTCTTTCAGTCAACGGATGATTGCTTCCTGCTGTCATGGGAACTATCTTTTGATGTTCAGTCCACAGTTGATTTGTGTTGTTCATGAAATATAGCACTTCTTTGTCCACTTATTGATAGACTCAATTACGCTACAGGTTTATTTGATTCAGATCTATGTTGTGTGCTTTGGAAAGTGCAACAATGGACTGTATTTTAAGGAGGTGTCTTGCCTTGATCCTACCTTTCACCTCTGCTTTCTAGTAATAGGTGTGTCTTACAGCTGATGTACTTAAATTAAGTATTGTGTCTGGTGATTTTCCTTGCTCTATGCAACCTCTATTTAATCCATTAGAATCTAAAGATCCCCTTGGGGCAGGAAGTGGTACCACCCAGCTTGGTGCCTGCTGGAAAGCAAGCTGTCTACAAGGCATTGATTCTTTAATCATTGCAGTAAAACCCAATTGAAGCAATCCATAGAGAAGATAGAGCTGTGGCAGAGCCAAAATTTCCCAAAGTGCCCATGGGATACTTCTTATTAGTAGTGGAAGTTTTCTTGCCAATTCATTTATGTTGGGAGAGCCAATAACACCTAATAATGCTTTGCGGCATTCAACTGTTTCTTTGAAGCAGAAAACAAAGTACAAATTCCATTTGCTCTTCTTACTCCACCCACACATTACCTCAATCTATTTCTTAATTCAGCACTTAATTTAGCATACATTTAGGAGAGAAACATGAGCAAAAGACTTACTCAAAATCTAACAAGTCATTTCACAATAATGGAAAAAAGTGTAAAGGTCATTAAATACAAGACATTTTTCTTCACATGTTTATTTCATATAATTCATATTCTAATATGCTGTCACAAATCTGTAACAATAGATAATATTTAAGTATCAGTACTGACGGATCAGAAGAGAAATGCTGGCAGTTTGTTGTATTGCTTTAAAAAACAGAAGCAGACTTTACAAGAAAAGATTCAGAGATATTTAAATGCGTGAATTCAGTGCAAGAGATTATGTTAAAAAAATACTTGCTACATTTTTTAGTCTCTTAGTTTTGGCTGTATGTACCTGTCAGGAGACCTTAACTAACAATTTAAAACCCTTCAAGTTCCCTCAGTTTCAACTGAGAGCAAGTTAAGTTTTTCCCTTGTTAAATTTGCCACAATTTTTGCAAAATATAGTATTGCAAAATTAGTGCCCTGTCTCTTGAGAAGAAGTGTGTGTACTCATCCACATAGATTCAGAACAAGTTCAGGGAACTGATTGATTTTAAGAATGATGCAAGGTAATTAAGAAATGGTTGAGATTCAAAGAAAAAACAGCAGTCCAATTCTTGCACAAATTGAATATTTTATACATATTGCAGAATTTTGCACAAAAGTTGAATTGTGAAAAACAGTTCTCACAAATCCAAGAAAGGTATCAACTGTGCCTGTAAATTCCATGTTATAGGTGTTGGAAAGGCTAGCTGGATAGCTTAGCATTTAAATGTCTGGCTGTAAAGGTTGGGAGTTTGATTCCCCCTGTGCCTCCAATAAGAAGAGCCAGAATGTTAGCTATTGGCAAGCTGCATAGTTCCAGGGCACCCCCAGAAAAAGAGAATGGTAAACCACATCTGACTACTTAGAAAATCCTGGAAAGTGTCACCATAAGTTGGAATTGACTTGACCGCACACTACTATTTTTATTTTGGAAATTTTTTTGCACCTGTGGGAGCTTCCCTTAAAATGCAAATAGCAGTTTAGGATTGTGTCGGGAGGAGTACACAGATGAATTTCAGCACTACCTTCCTAGTACTGCATGTTTTCTTTGTAAGTTGCTTACATGTCGTCAACCAGTATAGTTAGAAGGATATTTGTGGATTTATATGAAATAATCTTTCTGTGATAATTTGCACCTGTTGTTATTAAGTTTTAATTGGAAATATATTCAGTTGTGATAAGAGAATCAATCTCACAATGATCAAAATCCTCTTATATGGTTAGCATGGTACAGCATAAATGGTATAACTTTCAGAGATGGGTTGCCTGAAGTTCACCATAGGCATTTTTTTTTGTATACATAGTTCTGATACTCAGTATGCAACTGACAATGTGTTCAATGATTTTATAACTTGAGGCAATTTGTCTTCAAAAGGTACCCATTTTTATAGCTATGCAAAAGCACTTGGGATGTAGGGTTGCAATTACAATAGATCAGCTTTGTTTGTTATTCTTCCTCCTATATTCTGAATGTCTGTTGAAATGTGAATTACACCTTCCTTTCAACTCTTATTTCTTGTTTATAATGCTGACTATTATTCACACTGAAAATATTGACAATAATTTGTAGTAATGTCATATACTGTACTTCCATGTTGGTTTAAAATTCTTGTCATACATTTCTAAAGTCCTACTGCATTTGGCTTAGCCTATTGAAGGACACATTTCCAATCTTTAGACCATTTGGCCACTGAAATTCTGTATATTTAGATATTTTGATACTTCTAAACATAAAGAGCTAAATGTGCTATTGATATACATGCAAATAATCTAATATTCTGAAAAATTGTAGTTTCTCACTGCTCAAATAGTTATGTACTATAAGTACTTATTTTTATTCAAAAATGTGGAAGTCTACTCAAGGTAGACGTGCTTTAATCTTTGATTCTTCAAGTCATGCTCATTTTTATGCTGTGGCACAACTCTAGACTTGCATGCTCTGTCCCACTCCTTTTCCACTATGACCTTCATCCACACCTATGCAATGTACATAAAGGGGAAAAACACCTTCCATTAGACTCAGTAAATTCTCCCGCTGACATACAAATTAGCACATCTGAAGACATCTCAATCCAGAGTGGGACCAAATTTTTGGGAGCAAATAGTTAGAGCTCTGCTGCCTTCCTCAAAGTGTAGCCATCTGAATTATGACCCACTCATGTACCTCTGGATAAGAAAAAGTACTGACATGGTTGCATAGTACACTTTAATTCTAACACACAGTTTGAGTCTGAATCCTCTTAGGTTAAAAGGAAGGCAAGAGTCTGTGAGAGAAATGTAAGTACAGTAACTGTAACTACAAAATAAAAGTAGCATTCATGCTGAAATTACAGTGTGATTTATAATAGTAAACAAGCTATTGTATCACAGGTGGTAATGTTACTTAAGTAGAATATGTCTACATACACACAACCTTAAAAAAATAACCTGGTTTGTGAGGAAATATGGAAAACCATTTTCTTTCAGACACCTGGCTTTTAATTTTCAGGGATTTCTAAAATAAATATCTGTTGGAAAATGTGCAGTTAAATTAGAAACGTGATAGTAATGCAGCAGCAAATATTGGCATTGCCAACGTTTGAGTAATATTAATATAGATCCTCAAGACAGAACAAATTCAGTGCAGACAGTATTTTCTTTTCATGTCCTCCTCTGTCTACTCAGACAGAATCCCCCACTCTCTTCCTTTAATGTGAAAGTGGGTTAAGCAAGCTGTGTGTGGAATTGTTGGACTGGGTTTGGTTATCCTTGTGACTTCTCCAAATGATGACCTTATGAACAGTATTCTGGATCTCATGGAAATGCCTTCTTAATGTTTTAGTGGCTTGCCAATGCATTTATCCCTAGAATGGTTTCCATTAATAATACATTATGATGTAATCTTTTAAAGTCTATATCCTCATGGGTTCATCATAAAATGTCATCCAGTGATCATCATCTCTAAGTCTATTTGATTTGTATGCTTTCCTCAATCACTATCCATGCCAATAAAGTAAGTAGCCTTTTTCATCTTTTTGAAATTTGGAATGCCTTCTCTGGAAATAATGCAAATACTATAAGTCTTGTCTGACAAAACATCTTGTTTAAAAAATGACTAAGTTGCTCAGGCAGACTTGTTAGTTAAAGAGTGTAAGTGTTGTGAAGGCTGGTATCTTTTAATATAATTTTGGACAGAAAATCCCCAGCAGAAAACCCAAATTCTTACAAAAAGATTTGAGTGAGTACCGTTCATATTTAAACACCCTCCCCCCTTTAGTGTTCTGAATCCAAATGTCTTAAAACCATTCTTTTCTGTGAACTGCATTGCAGAGTTGTTCGGCAGTCTTGTCAAATGTAATTATCCTGAGATTCACATTGATTTTACTTTCAGGAATCATATAACATCAGAATTAAAGAGAAACGTTTCTGTGCTTTATGTATAAGTAATGACACCTGTTCTACCCATGGAAAGAAAATAAATGTTTCTTTTGTATAGCCTTGGAAAGAAAGATTGCTGTGAGTGTGTGTGACAAATGGGTCGAGCATGATGAATTTTCACCACAGGTAGAAGAGAGACAATGTACCATATCAGAATTGTCTGATTTTACTAATTGTTATGAGTAATTTAAAATGTGCTAAGTAGTAGAATTCAGGATAAAACAGTGATTCTAGCATGTTGCCTTATAAGATTATGCAGTTTCATATCTACAACTGGGTATACAGTCAAACCTCACAATGAAAATATTTCATTCTGCAAGGCTGCTCGCTATGTGAGTTTTTCGCTATGCAAGTTTTTCCGCATAGCGAAAACTCCTATGGAAAAACTCATATAATGAACATTTCTATGGAAAAATTCGCATAGCGAAAATTTTTCGTTATGCAAGTTTTCCCCATAGAAATGCTTGTTATGTGAGTTTTTGCATAGGAAAAGTCTGACTCGCATAGTGAAAATTTTCATTATGCGAGTCGGAACGCTTTTTGAAATGCCTGCTTGTTATGTGAGTTTTTTGCTAAACAAGGCATTCATTAAGCAAGGTTTGACTGTATATATTTTGGTATGATTTATATACATTTATATATCAGTACAGTCAAACCTTGCATAAAGAGCACCTTGCTTAAAGAGTAACTCGCTTAAAGAGTAACTCGCTTAAAGAGCAGATTTTTTTCTGAATGTTTGCTTCGCTTAACAAATAAAACAAACCAATAACTCCCTTAACAAATACATTGGGGTTCACAATCCCCCCCACCAGAAGTCACAATTGGTTACTTACAATGGTGTTTCACTTAAAGAGCAAACTCGCTTAAAAAGCAATCCTGTGGAACACATTATGCTCTTTAAGCAAGGTACAACTGTAATTTATTTCAATCTCTTTGTTACTGTTTTAGCCACTTGAAATAACTGATCTGTGTTTTCTGTTTCTTAGGGCACACAGGACGGTTACTCAAATCCTTATGTTTCATGAGTCTAACATTTCTGCTTCTGCACATCATCTTTCAAATCACAGTAAATAGCCTGGAAGCTGGTAACAATATTGAACCTGGTTATCACTGTGAGTATCTCTCCTTTTAAATTTTCAACATTCTGTATAGTTCTTAGAATATGAAACATATGTTTAATATCACTAATAGATATGTTACAATGGTTACTCGGACTTGTGCTTGTTTTGATTTTGAAGAAGAGTTTTCTTGGGAGTCATACACCAGTGATATATAAAGTACAGGGAATAAAGTTTACCAAACCTCTCAGGTTATCTTTCCTTATCCCATATTCAAAGTTTTGTTTACAAACAGTATTTCTTTATACTTTTGGATTAAACCCCTTATAGTACATAATTCCCCCTTCCCTTATAATGGAAATGATGGTGGGGGTGGGATCCAAACCAAATTTAAAAGGAAATATTAGGAGGGTGTTAATGAATTCATGTTGTAATATCCATGAGCAGTGGAGGAACTCTGATTCCCAATGGTCATGGAGGTGGAAGAGGCCATGCCAGATGGGCTGGCTGTGAAGCCGCTCCTTCATAATATCCGCAAGGCTGTGGCAGTCCAGGTGTTAAATCCTGCATGTCTCATTTCATATGTGCTGCAGGAGATGTCTCTGTGATCATAGTGTGTGGGTCACTTTATGGCAACCTGGGATATCCCTTAAACAAATTCACGCCAATGGCATTTTTCCTGCTTCAGGAAAAAAATGCATTCTTGGATATGAGTTGCAGACTACAACAATCCAAAAGGGTTCTTCCTTCTGTCTCAATGTTTATGTAGACTAAACATTATGTGGCCTTCTGTCTAGGAGTTTTTAGTAATATTGGTGTTGCGGCAGTATCACTGAATGGTTTTAGAGCACTGGAACTTAGGTTCCCTCTAATGGATTAGGGAGGAATGACAGGCATATTACTCATGCTTTGTAGTAATTATTGCTAATAGGCACAACAATTCTGGGACAGTTACCTTGTTTGACTCACTGAGTAAATGATCAACATATCTGAAAACAAAAGTGAATGTCTGTGAGAGTCATAAATTCCAAGGTAGTGAACCCTAGCCTCAACCTGAGTCAGTTGCACCGAGTAGGGCGGTATACAAATCGAATAAATGAATGAATGAAATGAAATGAAATGAATGAACCTTGGGTCCTCAGATGTTCTTGGATTTCCATTCCCAGAAGCCTTCATCAGAAGGTGTACTAACATAGGCTTTTGGAAACTGAAGTATAAGAACATCTGGGTGCTCAAGGTTGAGAAACCTTGCCATAAAGACCACTATGAAAATGGTGAATTCTAGCTGAGAATGCCAGAAGTTATGGCTTCACTATGAGATGAAGGCAAAAACTGACCAGTTTTGGCCATTGTATAGTTTTGTTTCTAGCTTTGTTGCTTCTATTGCTGTTGTGACACTTGTGAAACCCAGTTGTGTATGTTAGTTATAAATTTTGCCCCTTGAATTTACATTTTGTCACGTGACCTGGAAAAATCTGCTGGTCATGTATGCTGAACTGGTTCTTGATAGCACATTGGGTTCAGCTGAATCCGAAACAGAACAATTTCCATTCCTGAAACAAAACAAAGAAAAAAAATATCCAATGGTTCATTTCTCAGTGTAAAAGATTGTTCTTTGGATTGTAGCTCCTAATAGTCATACCAGCTGTGACGTTCTGGCAGTTGTAGTTAGAAAAAAATAATTTCTCTCAAGTTTTTCTTGACTCTCTTGTTCCTTAATAAATTAGCATTACAATATCTTAACCACACTGTTGCCAGTTTGATACAACATAGGAATACATGGTTATCAGAAGTGAAACTCATTTATTCCTCCTAGCCATTAAGGAAATAGAAAGCTTGTGAATTTTAAAAAACAGAGTACAGTAAAACCTCGGATAACGTTAAAACCTGGTTCCACAAGTCTTGGTGTTATCCGAATTTTAGTGTTATCCGATGCATGTTAAAATCCTATGGGATCCATAGAGATACATTGTAACCACACAGGCTTTAGCGGTTGTTATCTGATGCATCCCATAAGATCTTAATGTTATCTGATGCAATTCTCCCCCCCCCCCAGATTGCTTAATGTTATGTGATTTTAGTGTTATCCGATACTAATGTTATCCGAGGTATTACTGTACTGTATTTCAAATGTTTAATTATCTGCCTTTAATGCTGAGGAAAAGAAATTTTTTTTGCACAAAATGCATTATTTCTCATAACCAATAAACAAAGCTGCAGAATATGGATTCTCTTTCTCCCAAATAGTTCTGCATTTGACACATTAAATGTTTACAGTTCTTTTGAGTTCTTTGGAAAAGACATTTCTAATGGTAGAATTACAGAATTCGATTTTTTGGATTTGTCTGCCAGGAATGATGAGATGGTACTAAAATCCCTCTTTTGAGCTCTGCTTTGGAAGGGAATATCCCCTGGAATATTTCAGTTAAGTAAAATATTGTATTGCTTTTGCAGAAAGTCATTCAATCTTGGAAGATTAAGGGAACCTCGTAAAAAAGTTGGTTGGGCCCTAGAAAGTTGTAAGGAAATAGTAGTGGTGAAGCAATGAAATTTTATTATGCTATTGTAATCTAACAATTTTGAGAAAATAGATCTTATTGGAATTAATAATAGTAAAATTAGATATATTTTGCCATAGAATGAATGGCTTTCTTTGAGTGCTGTACCCGTATTCTATTGTTTATGAATGTTTTTATGCAGAAACTACTGGCTTCATGTGGTTAGGCTTGGAAATGAAGGGGCAGGGCAGATGATAATCATCTGATTGATTCTGATTAATTTGTGCATACTGTATAAGTATGTTGAAGTTTTAGCCTCAGTATTAAATTTTAGTTTCACTTTATAACAAAGATGGACAAAATATGACAACAAGTACCTCTAAAAATTGGGAAATTTTGATTTTAAAAATTGGATTTCTCTAGAAATCTGGTTATTCCGTTAGCAGTGTATGAGGCTGAAAACAACAACACAGAAACATGGAAAGACCATCCCAGTCTCATCAAACAACACCCTTCCTGGTTTGCACCCAAACTAGCACTTTGAGTGGTAAAAAATAATTCTAGTAGCATTTGAAGTAGAAAAGGGTATCTTTATTTATAGTAGTTACAGTTAGAAGCAAAAATGGGAAATGGAATCTCCAGCATGCTTACTGCTTGGAGGGTTGTCAGAGGGAGAAGAAACAAAACACAAACAGTGAGAGATAGTGGTTTGGCTCAGATGCCAGAGTTGGAGAAAACGTTATCAATCAAATTAGTAGCCAAGATCTAAAACTCAGGAGATTTACATCTGTGCTCAGTGAGAACTGGTACAAATTAAATAAGATAAAAATATCAAAGGAAATGACATAGAAGATTTTTTCTGCTAGTATAGCAGAAAACTCACCCTAACCACGCTATCCTAACCCCATCCTAATCACGCTAGTGTAATAAAAATAGAAGATCATCAAGGGTCCCTGGAAGAGAACTACCTATTATTATCATTCCTAGACATTACAATTTATTAAAATTACTAATAATGACCAGATGGGGAGTATTATAATTATTAACAATTGACCTAGGGAAGCTAGTGATATTGATCTAGAGAATATTATAATCTTCTGTTTTTCTTTCTGCCACTTCTAGGGCAATGGTGATAATCCATTCTTCGCTGAGACCATTAGAGAGTAGAGAGACTTTTATAATGTGGTGATAGTCTCTTTGTCAATACTCTTATCATATAATATTTAAAATCCTGACAAACCACACAGTTTAAAAAATGAGACTGATCTGAATCATTTTAAGGATCTATTTATTGATCAGTAGCCAGAAACAGTAGTTAACTTCATAAATAACTAAGAATATGTGAGGTATTTTGATTTTAGACACTTCAGGTTATAAATCTGATGTTTTACTTCCCAGTGAAAATTCAAGCAATTCTGTAATAATATGGAGGCACTGAGAGATTCAGCTTTGCACAGAAAGTGGATTTTGATTACACTGTGTGACAGACACAAGGAAACAAGGACACAAAATTCCATTGCACTTTGTTTCAGCTTGGCCAAAAGAACATCGTAGATCCATTTGCAGCTAATACCTGATTCCAATTAGATTGAATTACTTTGGCAAACTTCATTTTTAGGCTGCTAAAGAAATGTAAAGGCCTTAGAACCTATGTTCCCTTGAGATGTTTATGTCCTCTGGTGAAACAGTTTTTTCTTGAGGTGTTCTTCAACATCTGTGTTACAGTGTTACTGCTTTTTGGAAAGGCAATTAATACTCTTATTCACAGAGTGGAAAGTCAAAGTATGATGCCTATCTGTCTTGGAATTTTCACATGTCAAACTCATACTTTCTAGAATGTTTATTTATTTATTTATTTATTTATTTATTCAATTTATATGCCGCCCTACTCGGTGCAACCGACTCAGGGCGGCTCACAAAACTCACAAATATAACATTCAACACTATAATCAATTAATAAAACATTTCAGCAACACTTCAAATAATACAAAATCAAAATCAAAAACATATCAGAAATCCCCAATCCCCAATCACAATTAAGTAAAATATGGTTGCCCATATTTGTTTATGTTAACTCAGGCAATTATTAATTATTAACTAGTGTTAGTATTCGTACTGTATTAGTATTAGTATTATAATATATGCCACCCAATCACACACACGACTCAAGGCAGCTCACAACAGTACAATACACGATAAAATTACAGTACATTACAATACACAATAAAATTACAATAAAAACATTCATAGTAACATTTGCAATAAAATACTGGTCATCCAAGGCACAAAGGTTTCAGACAGCCACAAACAGTCTAGGGCAGTGTTTCCCAAATGCTGGTTTTTGGACTTCAATTCCCAGAAGCCTAAGTCATTTCTCCAAAGCACTGATCAGCCAATGTACTGACGTAGGCTTCTGGGAATTGAAGTCCACTAGTGGGCTGTGTACCCCTTGTTGGGAACCACTGGTCTAGGGGCTAGGCTGGCTGAGTTGACCAGGGAGGCGATGTTCACCCCCCTCCCCAAGGGGCAAGTCCTGGCACCAAAGCAACACAACCCTGGCCATTGGGCATGGTCCAGGGTCGTGGCAGTGCTCCAGCCACCCAGAATGGTGGTTGTTGAACCCCAGCAGTTAGGCGTGGCCCGGGGTTACAGGGGCACTCCAGCCACCTGGAGCGGTGGCTCTTGAACCCCGGCCGTTGGGCTGCACCTGTGAAACACTCAGTGATACATATGGAAAGAGGTTTTCAGTTGATTAGAAAGCTGCTGTATTTCTGATTACATACATACATACAGTACATACATACATACCGTACATACCGTACATACATACATACATACATAGATACATACAATATTAAAATTGTTCATGTGATGGAGACTTTAATATAGTTTACTTTTAATTTCTTTATTAGACATTATTGTTGCCAGGGTCATGCACATTTCTATTTTGCAGTGTCTGATCATTAGTATTTTTGTTACCAGCTTGGAATTTTTTCTTTCCTTCAATTTTTTATTATTCACAACTGTGTGAAAAACATTGTCATGGCAGGAATAGAAGGAAATTGTGAAAAGGATGTATGATGTCATTATATTGTTATCTGAATGCACAAAATAAACCTGCAGATACATCTTTGATATTTGCCAGATGGTAGAGAATCTAATTCAGCATTTTAGCTTTGTTTTATGCAGATGTATAACTGATTAACATCCTTGTTTAGGTATCTTTCACAGTTCAAAGGTTTCAGGCAACATTTCAGATGTTAATGAAAACATATTTGCAACTTGTCATCACATTGTTTTTTAGGAATTGATTGGAGGAAGAGGAAACTTTCCTAGTACGCAATATAGTTGCAAGAAGATAGACATCTTTTTTGTAGACTAGTGAATAAAAGACAGGTTTAATTCCACAGCTGGGATTATTATAACACATGTACTGTGCATTAAAAATATTTTGCTGGATAGTCTGAGAGCATAAGTAGCAAAGTTCAAAGGAAAAAAAGATACAGCTTCAATAATTTTGAATAGTTTAATTAAAGAAGAGTATGTAGAATTATATGTGGTTAAAATTTTGCAAAATATTCAAATTATCTCTTTAATGGCTCAAAGAAAAAAGGCTTAGAAAAGTTATTGAAGACTGGTTTTTTATTTTATTTTATTTATTACACCACTCTGGGTGGTGTACATACAAATATCGAATAACCCAACAAAACACACAACAAATCAAAACAGACCAAACAAATAAAATAAATACATCCAAAATTAAAATAAAATAGTTGGCATCTGAGGCCACAGAGGATCCAACTAGCTGGCTAATTTATTGCCAAAAAATAAATCTGCAGATACATCTTTGGTTCTATTGTTTGTTATTCATGAAGGTCTAGAGCAATGTTTCCCAACTTTTGGTTTTTGGACTTAAATTCCCAGAAGCACTGATTTAGGCTTCTGGGAATTGAAGTTCCCTTGTGGGGGCATGGGCCCTGCGTTGAGCACCACTGGTCTAGAGTCAAGGTGGACAGCTTTGTAGACATCCAGGTGACCTACACAACTTTTAGGTACAAAGGCCTTTACCAGTTTGTAAGATAAAAATATTTCACAAGCTGTGTAAAATAACAAAGAAAAGGTTGATCACAAGCAAGCTTATAACAAGCCCAAACCAAGTAGCCCCAGTAACTAGCAATAATACTGTGTTTGTGTTATTTGTTGTTGTTAAACTGTGAGTTTCCACAAGAATGGTTTCTTGGTGAGAAATGAAGAAGAGATGCAACAAAATCCAATTCAGGTGTTATGCCTGAAAAAATTGGTGCGGTCTAATCATGGCTGGGATTCTATGTATAAGCCTGGCTCCTACTGCATGTCATCTGAAAGTCAGTCACTTACAGGGCCTATAAGTGTGGTTGGATGAACACATTTACAACACTCCTTTGACTGAGAGAGATGCCACTTCCATTTACAATGTCTACTTTCAGGCTGCAATGTCTGAATAGAGCAAAGAGAAATGAATTGTTGCTTTGAAATTTCCAGATGAGGAATGTCTCAGGCAAGCTCATTCTTAGTCATCTGTAAATCCCAGGGAAGAGACACCAAAACGAATATGCTTGATTGGTAACATGTTTACAGGCAGAGAATTTTGCTGTGGAGCTGATAAGGAAGGTTTGGTTAGGTAAGACAGTAGAAAAATGAAAAGCTATTGGGAGGACAAAAGTAGCTGGCTTGAATATCTGGCATTTTAACGGAGGAGAAAGACACATTCTTTCTGAAAGTCCCAAACACTGGATGAAATTTTGTTCATGTAAGTCTGATGGTATTATCAACCAAGACAATTTTGCAGAAATTAAATATTTTCTACTTTTGCCAAAAGGCTGCTCTATAGATTCCTGTGTAGTCCTTTTCATAATCATGAATACATGGGGTCTGTAGGATGGGATGTAGTCTTAAACTACAGAAAATTGCTGCCTCCAGGATGACTTTATTTTTACTTTTTGGTAGTTAAAGACTTCTTCCAAGTTATATATTAACCACAATTATTAGCCTGGATGGTACAGGGCAACCCACAGGTAACAAAAAGTGAAGCCAACACTAATGAACTCTTGCAAGTGTGGGGTAAAGTGTCAAAACATACCTACATAAAGCTCTTGTTTATCCACATCATGTGAAATAATTGTTTAGTGTGTGTTTAACCATAGCCATGGAGCCTTTATTTTCTGTATCAAAATTTGATCCAGTCCTTACATGTAATATTTATATATGATAAGTTGTGGCAGACAGCTTGAGAATAGTTTGAACAGACAAACTAACTTTCTTCTATCCTTAGAAACCCCTAAGAACTTCTTTAGAGATTTCCAGCTATTAATATGCTATTTGAACTGCCCATTTCACACACTATATATGACACTTTTTAATCCAATAAGTTTGGGGTGGAATGGCTTTCCAGAATTTAAAAACTAATAAAGACATGATTAGCAATTAAAATATTTTAAGCTCCCTTTCTTTTAACAGAGTATCTCTCAGGAAGAATGCTTCAGATTTTTCTTGTGCTTCCTTCATTAGGAATAGTTTTTTGCAGTTGAAACAAATCTCATGACCATTATTCTGGTGCTTGTCTCAAGCAGGTTAGATCCACTTTTTAAAAATTCTGTCAGAAGCACACAAAGGTGCTTTCTGGATGGAAAGGATTTTTGCTGGAGGAACTCTGCTCTGGGGATGCCCAGATTAGGCTTCTTTCATGTCCCCAAGATCTTTTCTCACTGAAGTGGTCCCTATTTATCTATTTGCAATTTCTTGCTTTCGAACTGCAGGAGCTGTGACAGAGATGGGTGCTCATTCTGTTATGAGTACTTGGGTCTTGAACTGGTGACTTGCCAACCTTCTAGCTAACAAGACAAGCTTCTTAACCACTGAGCCATTGCAGTCCCATTGTTACATCCACTGATTATGTGATCTTAGCATATCAACTGATTTGCCATTTAAAAACTTATTTAGTGAGTTGGTTCTAGTAGGGACTAACAATAGAATACTGTCTATTGTGTGTATTTGAATACAGTATAGAGGATTTCTTTGTGCTGATGTTTTAAATGGCGCCACAATTTACTGTAACAAAACAACATGTGTCCTCATTTAAATGTGCTGAAAACCAACTTTAAAGAGTTTTTTTCTGGCAGCTGCATATTAAAAATGAAAATTTCTACAGCACACTAGCACTAATTGGGTAATCTGATCGGTTTCAGACTTTAAATTCAGCAGGCGGGTGTTCAGAGTAATGCAGTAATCTCAAAAAGTTCACTCTGTAATGAAAGAGGCCATTCATCAAATGCAGAGAAAAGGGGAATATACCTTGATAGACTTTTAGAAGATATCAATGTGTTACCTTTCAGTTAATTATTGATTTTTTAAAAAAATAATGTTAAATATTGATGAGAATAAATTTCTCTGACACCCAAGTCTTACCAACTATCTGAATATTAAGGAAATAAATATTTATATATGTAAAAATTGATAAAAGTTATTCTTCCTGTGATAAACACACTATTTTTAAGGGTATGATGGTGCCTCTAAGTGTAAATATTTATTTTTCAGGTTCACCCATGATGATACCACTGCACTAGTAGAGAGGCCTTCCTTCCCCAAAATTTGTTGTACAAAATCTACTTTGACATTTAAACTACTGCCCCCCCCGACTCCTTTATATAAACATTGCAGCAAAGAAGCCCAGACATGGAAATAAAATGTATAATAGCAGGTCTTGTGGAAACATATGTTTTATGTCCCAGCTGTGTGTAGTTAATACACTAGGCCACCACACCCTACAGGTGGAAATTAGAATTTGAGGGAGCATTTAAAACTGACTTCTTAAGTAAAGTCTCTGTATTAAAGAATAATGTCAAGTCATTTTGATTGAATCCTTCTCTGGTGAAACTTGAGTTGTCTCAGTTGTGAAAAGATTGTGATTCTGTGCTACGAAAATTAGATTCATTTTCAAATCTCTGCCAACTTGTGAGGTCTTGAAAAGCAGGAATTCTGAATCAGAAGTTCTACAACCTGTGTCTGCCTTCTTGAGCAATAGCTATAACTCCAGATAACTCCAAATTACTTCAAATTTGCATTCCATAGTAATATGACTATGGAGGTACAAGCAAATAATATAATGGTTTCATATCTATATATGAGATGCTGAGTACTTGAGTAAGTGTTTTCCACTCTACTACACTTGTGTGACTGACAGTATAAAATAAAAGAAGGCATTCAAATTTTATGTGGTTTAATAATGTGATATAAAGGATAAAGATTAATATAAAGAGTAAGAGTAATGTTAGAATTACTCCAGAATCCAATTAACACTTCCAAGTTTGTAAAAAGTACTTTGTTAATATAGTAAAACCTCGCATAAAGAGTGCCTCGCTTAAAGACTAACTTGCTTAAAGAGCAGAATTTTCTCTGAATGGTCACATTGGTTAACAACTAAAACCAACCAAAAACTCGCTTAACAAATAAATCGCAATCCCCCCGCCAGAAGTCACAATTGGTCACTTTCAATGGTGTTTCGCTTAAAGAGCAAACTCGCTTAAAGAGCAATCCTGTGGAACACATTATGCTCTTTAAGCGAGGTACCACTGTATTATAATTTGATGACATTATAGCTAAATCCGTAATATTTATTAGACACTGAATATAAAATTCTTTTGCAGAGTCTTGTTTATTATAGACTCCAGTATTAATTCTGGTGTCAGAATTTACTTGTGTATCTCCCCTCCCCCCCAATCAAAATATGTGAATTATGAATAAAAATATACTGGACTGTTGAGCACTTCCAAACATTTACTCTAACTAGCCTCTGTGTTATTTAAAAAAACAGTTTTACTATGTTAAATGAAGTTTTTGGAATAGTAGCCGTGTTAGTCTGTGGTTCAGGCATCTCAGAAAACAAAACAAAACAAAATAAAATAAAGTAAAATAAAAATAAAAAATAAAGAAAATAAAAAAATAAAAAACTTGTCTATTTGAGATACATTGATGACTATTCTTGATCTGGATACATGGAAAAGAAACCCTGGAGAAATTCCACCAAGACTTCAATAATTTTCACCCAAATATCAAACTCAGTTTGGACTAGTCTACACAACAAGTAATTTTCCTGGACACCACTGTGAAATTACAAAATGGACATCTTAGTACCACACTTTATCGCAAACCCACAGACAGATGTACCTACCTGAATGCCTCCAGCTTCCACCCAGAACACACAACAAAATCCATTGTCTTCAGCCAAGCTCTCAGGTACAATCTCATCTGCTTATACCCACACGATAGAGATGCCAAGCTCACAGACTTACAAAATGCATTTCTCAAACTACAATACCCATCCAATATGGTTAAAGAACAAATCAACCGGGCTAGACGAATACCCAGGAGTGATCTACTACAAGACAGGCCCAGAAGGAAAAGCAATCGCACACCACTGGTTGTCACCTTCAGCTCCCAACTCAAACCCCTCACACGCATAATGAGGGATCTCCAACCCATCTTAGACAAGAGTGCTTCACTTTCCAAAGCCCTTGGTGACAGACCCCTACTCACTTATAGACAACCCCCCAATCTCAAACAACTATTGACACACAACAGACTACACAGAAGTGGAGCAGATATGGGAACTAGACCCTGCTGCAAATCCAGATGTCAACCATGCCTCCACATTCGCTCTGGAAACAGTATTACTGGACCCAATGGCACCACACACAACATTAAAGGCAGTTTTACTTGTGCTTCTGTCAATGTGATTTATGTCATCTCTTGCCAGAAATGTCCATCTGTGCTTTATGTAGGACAAACAGGACAATCTTTACGCAAAAGGATTAATGGACACAAATCAGATATCCAGAATGGCAACACGGAGAAACCCGTCTCAAACCACTTCAATCTAACTGGACACTCTATCCAAGACCTGAAAGTTGCAATTCTGGAACAGAGAAATTACAAAACTAGAATTGAAAGGGAGACAGCAGAAATCAAATACATCCATCTGTTAGATACCCATCACAGGGGGCTAAATATTAGTGAAGGGTTTCTGGGACATTATCAAATTTGATGCAGAGACTGCTATATGATTTTATATTACAACTTTCCTGCCAATTCTCTTTAGTAAAACAGAAAGAACCCAGGTACAGGAGTTTGCCCCCCCCCCCCCCGACATGCAGGTCACAAGTTGATCAGATACCATAGTGGGCTTACTCAGCAACCTTGAGATTGAAAGGGAGTCATTTAGAGTTTATCTGAATAATCTATTGTTGCTAATGGCTGTGTGAAACTCATTCTTGTGCTTGCTTGTCTGTCATCTTGCTTGACACCAACCCTTCTCCCATCGACCTCCTGAATTTGGTATATAAGAACATGCCTGTAAGTTTCATTCCTTGTCTGATGAAGTGGACTTGATCCACGAAAGCTAACAGTGAAAATATAGCAGTTAGTCTTTTAAGTGCTACTATGTTTTTTATTTTTATTTTACTTTATTTTGTTTGTTTTGTTTTGTTTTGTTTTCTGAGATATGTTAAATGAGAGGCTTCATAATGTTGGTATCTACCTTTACTTTTTGATGCCACATTTGTGCCAGTGATGATTTGCTTTTGTCCTTTTGATTTTAATTGGAGACTAACCTGCTACAGTCATTTTTCAGTAAAAATCTTAAATGTGCACTCTCCTTCAATGGGGTGAAACATCACACAGAATGTTTGGAATATAAAGTGGTGCAAGATAAGAGAACAAAGGTCTACATTTTTAATATTCTTTTCAGCTCAGTTGTAATGGTTTATGTTTAGAAGTCCTATCTGAGGAACTGGAATGGAATCCACTAGTGAATTGTTGGGCATATTTAAGAATATAAACTGGAACAGCTATATAATAATATCATTATTCATTGTCTGTCCGTTGGCTAGGAGCATGATGCAAGTCCTCACTGTTATTCATTGCTTTCACATTGGAAAAATATGTGGTTGATAGCAGTTTTTAAACCTTTGGCAACTGGAAATTAAGTTCAGCCACTGGTCATGTTAAATGCATTGCAACATATTCCCTTTATTTATTAAACAATTATTGAATCCCTGAAGCATACTTTAACTTAGTTCCTCTTTTTTATTTAGTTTACTAGTGTTGAAAATTTTGTTTTGCTTTAAATTCCCCCATTCCCCTTTTGAATATTGCCAATCTTGGTGACTGATGTGAGAGAATATCAGCACAAAGGGCCAGATAGTAAACTGTTTTCTGATTTACTGACAGAATGTTGTTAAAAGACATGCAGGCTCCTACAGTATCATATCTTAGCACTTGACAAGTCACATATTTGTATATGCATACTAGTTCTCATACTTTTGTTTTCTTCATATGCAAATTTGACAATTGTCCTCTTCATAATTCACATATAAAAGCTTTAAATGCTGTTTGAACTGCGGACATGGCCCATATCAAATTGCTTACAAATAAGACTATGAAATTCTGAGTTCTTTTGCTGCACTAGGTAAGGCTTTTGCAGTCCATTTTCAAGTGGACCTTCTGGTTCTAGAGCAGTGTAGGTGAACCTATGGCACTCATGCCATAGGTGGCATGCACAGCCCTCTCTGTGGGCACGTGCGCTACCATGGGCAAGCCCTGCCCAGTGCCACCGGTGCCAGTAGCAGTGCTGCTTCACCACCCATGTGCCCATGTTATTTCACCGGAGGTACGCAGGTAACATCACATAAGTGTGTGGGCACATGCGGTGTCTGCCCACACTCTGCCTCCTCCTCCCTCCTTGGGCACTTGGTCTCTAAAAGGTTAGCCATCACTGTTCTAGGGTGACCAGATACATATGTTTGGCAAGTTATGATGCTTGTGCTATTTCCCTTTTGTTTCTTATGATGGTCGTGGACTTTCTCAAGCTGTACATGTTTCTATATTATGCTAAATAAAATTATTGAAATGCACTCATCTGTACCATTAGGTGTATTCTAAACTGCAGATAATTTCACTACTGGTAGTAGGCTAAAAAGATACGTACTTCATCTAGTACATTTTATGAATTTTAAGTTTACAAGAATAAATTAGTGCAGCTGCTGAAGTGCAGCTAGTATAGAATAAGACATTGCATGTTCCCACAAAGTGATTGTCTTTTAAGATGAGCATTATGTGTATGGATACTTTTCAGGAGCAGCCTATATACAATATGTTGAAATAATCCAGTCTAGATATAAAGCATGTTTTAAGGGTGTTTCCTAGCACCCTTAAAACATGCTTTGGTGAGCCCCCTCCTGAAAAAGCCATCCCTCGACCCTACGGTACTTACCAACTACCGACCGGTATCCAACCTACCCTTTTTGGGTAAGGTTTTGGAGAAGGCAGTGGTGTGGCAGCTACAGGAAGTCCTGGATGAAGCGGATTCAAGGTGCTGGTCATTACCTTTAAAGCCCTATATGGTAGTGGGCCAGGATACTTAAGAGACCGCATCACCCCAAGAACACTGTCCATCCCACCAGGGCGAATCGGAGAGGCTCTCTTATAATTCCATCGGCTAGAGAGGCGCATCTCTCTAGCACCAGGAGAAGGGCCTTCTCCATGTCCGCCCCGGCCCTTTGGAACCTCCTGCCAACGGAGTTACGTCTACAGACAGAGCTCCTGCCCTTTCGGAAGGGTCTAAAAACCTGGCTGGCAGGGCAGGTGTGGGGCTCCAGGAATGTGGGGTCCCATGTTGGGTGGCTGATCTGATGGGACAGCCACCCCTCTCGCTGTTTTAAATCTTTTAAACTTTTTAAATTTTTAAATCTTTTTAGTATTTTGTAAATTACAGTTTCATTTTTTTTAAATTAATTTTAAACCATATTGCTGAATTTGTAGGGGTATAGTGGTATTGTTTAGTTTGTTTTGCACTCATGTGGGATTTTGCATTGTTTAGTTGTTTTGCACTCATGTTGTAAGCCGCCTAGAGTTGGGTTCGTCTGATTGGGGCGGGATAATAAATCTAAATAAATAAATAACCAAAGTGTATATCACCATAGCTAGCTTTCCAGTTAATGCAGGGCCTTGCTGGGTAAATGAATCCCCGGCAACTGCTGCACACAATCACCCATGATTAAATTTGGGTCCAAGAATATTCCCAGAATGTATCCTGAATTTTTCTAGGAGAGTGCAATACTATCTAAAGAACATTGAACTCTAGTGCCAAAACGGTCCTGATTTCTAACCAAAACATCTCTGTCTACTTTAATTTAATTTAATTTAATTTAATTTTTGCATTTATATGCCAGTTGCTCAGATTTTTAGCTCGACTCAGAGCAGCTTACATCAACTGAACAATCACAACTATACAAATCATGAAATAAAACTTTGCACATTATTTGTAATATAAATGTGTAAATTAAACCTGAGAAGCTAGCTTCTTCTGTGACTGGTGTTTGTTTGTTTTAGGGTGTTTTCCTTTACTCCTACGGGGATAAGAATTATTTTATTTAAAAAGCAACATTTTAATATTTATGAAAATATTAGTAGTGGTGCGATACTGGTTTTAAAGATTCAGCTATTTTTTTTAAACAAAGTTCAACCGGTATTACTTGCTAGGATATTAATAACTAGATTGAAATTTGCTACATTGTTTGAAAAGCAAGTAAAAGGTAAACGTAGAGCTCATTTCCTGCTTTCCTATTGATTTAGACTTTGCAACATCTGGCAGGAACTAAAAGAAATCTTGGAGGAAAGATAGTTATTTTTTCTCAACTGGAAGCCAACTTCTTAAGTGTGCAGTCCATTTCCTGGAACAGAATCTCCTGAACCTGACCAAAAAAAAATCCCTTCCTTCCTTGCTGGATTGATGAAATATGTCATTAAAAGCTAATATCTACAATTGCATATCTTCAGTAATGGAAATTTAGCATATATTAATATATGTTTATAAAGAATGTGAGGCAGGATAAAGTTAAACATGTGATTTCAGTGGTAGAGAGAGATAAACATGTGCAACTCCTTCATTGAAATCAATGGATATATAGTACAGTTCTACGCATCCTAGCTTGGATGTCAGGACCATATTGTGCTTACTCCCAGGTAAATGTGCTTAAGACTTCTAGTTTGGATGTATTTCCTTTCTTTAAACAAATATATTTGGAATTATATGGCAAAATGTGTATTATAGGGCTTGTATAGTGAACAAGTCGGAGTGGGACAACTATCTTAATCTTTAAATTTTTAAATTCAAAGTTAGTTTATATGTTTTTATTTTTAATATTTCTTGTTTGCATTTTTTTTACAATTTATATCCCTGCTTTCTACCAAATAGTGCTTTAATACCTAATAACAGAAAAAAAAATCCAAAAAGTACACTAAAACGTAAGAAAGGTAAAGGTAAAGGGAGATAAAGGTAAAGGTCACCATTGCTTGAAAGCCAGTTGTATCCAACTCTAGGGTTCAGTTCTCATCTCTGTTTATAGCCAAACAACCAGCACTGTCTGCATCTACACACGTTTCCATGGACAAATGACATCATGCCTCAACGCCAGAGTGCTTGGAATGCTGTTTACCTTCCCACCTAAGTTGTCCTTGTTTATCTACTTGCAATTTCTTGCTTTCGAACTGCTAGGTTTGCAAAAGCTGGGACAGGGACAGGAGCTCACTCCATTGTGCAGTACTCAGGAATCGAACTCCGACCTTCTAGTCGTCAAGTTCAGCATCTTAACCACCTGAGCCACCGTAGCCTGTAAAATGTAAGAAAACAGGCATTTAAAAAAAACCAAAAACAGAGTAGAACCCGTGCCATAAAACTGAAGCAGAAATATCAGGTCCTTTTTGTGTGGGTCACTCTCGTGATTTAGTTAATTCCCCGATTGAAAATTTCTATATTTATTCACAGATGTACAATATTTTTTCTAAAGGATGCTTCCTACTGTAGGTACATCAGATTATTTTTGCTTTCTATTAGAAATATTACTAAAATCATCCCAGAAGAACAGGATACAGTTGACATTCCAAATAGAGCCCCAGTGTTATAAATCTACCAACATTTTATGAGCTGTAAAGTTTGCATTATGAAAGGGAACTAGGGCTCTTGCAATTTCCAACGCCTGATGCAAAATCCATCTTTTTATAAAAGGTAAACTTGCCAGATGCATTTCAGCTTTTTAAACAGCAGCTCCTCAAGAGTTTTAATAAATGGCCCCATGATCTAAATGTTCTCTTCTTTGCTTTTCCTGAGAGTTGCCCACTATTTCTTCAGTAGCTCCTGTATTATAAATACAGTAAAACCTCATATAACACTAAAACCTGGTTCCACAAGTCTTCGTGTTATATGATTTTTCGTGTTATCTGATCCTCTATGGGATCCATAGAGATACATTGTAACCACACAGGCTTTCGCGGTTGTTATCTGAAGCATCCCATAGGATCTTAATGTTATCTGATGCAATTCTTCCCCCCAGATTCCTTGATGTTATGCGATTTTCGTGTTATTCGATACTAATGTTATATGAGGTATTACTGTACTTAATATGTAAGTATTTCAGAATTTACCGCTGGACTCTAATCCATTATTTACAAAATCATGCTTCTTAGTATGAACACAGTTAATATATTTGTTTTTGTTCTATAAAGAGCATCCTTGAGAAACAATTAAAACCCTGCAATTGTGGGTAAGTGGAATTATCTGATATAGTCCTGATAAAATTAGTCTGTTTGCATTTCCAGGTTCATTCTGCAATTCCCTTTGCCCAACCTAGTGTGAGAAATATTAAATTCCATAAGGTGGATGTTGCCAGGAGTATGGCCGATTGTGGTTCAAAAATGTAAAATGTACCCACAATCTTTGAGAATGCTCTTTCTGTGTACCGTTTATACTTGAGTATAAGTTGAGTTTTTTAGCCCCCAAAATGAGGTCCTAAAAGGTGACTCGACAACAACCCGGAGGGTTCCAAAACTGTGCTGGATTCAGTGCAGTTCAGGACCTTTAAAAGGGCTTTCGGCTTTAGGAGTTGGGGAGAGGAAAACCACAAGAGGGTGCAAATTGTGATTTTCCATTTAAATGCACTAAAATTAATTTGTATTCTGAAACTTTTTTGTTTGTTTGTTTCCAATGCATTTCAGTGGGAAACCAAACCTGCACTAAAAAGAAAGGGTTCCACTTACCTTTGTGTCTTTGTTCCTGCTCCATGTGGCTTCTTCCTCTTCCATGTCTATGCCAGACATGAAACTGCCAAAATGAAGGCACCTTATGGCGTGTTCATTCTGCAGTTTCTTTTAACTGACCTAGTATGAGCAAGATTAGCTAGCAACACAAGTTTGCCATTACCAGGGTATGCCCAATTGTGGTTCAAAAATACCACAATCTTCAGGAAGGGTCTTTCTGTGTACCTCTGTAGTAGAGATGAAATTGATCTACTATGATCTTTTTGTAATGTCATGTTTGAAAGATCCAGAGATGTGGTGAATCCTGAAGAATGACAAGTGTTAGATAAATGCAAGACATTTTGTCTGACAAACATTCTGAAATATTTCTTCCCACTCCCATATAAATAGATGGGCAGTTAGAAGAATTGTTTCTAGTTTTTCCTCTACAGTTTTTGATATATCTTTTCCCCCACCCACCTTAGAATGACATTGTAGACATCACTGAGAAGAAAGTAGAATGGTAGAAAGGCTGAAAAAAATAGTTGCTAGTGTACTACTTGCAGGAGTAGTGGAGAAAAATAAAAATTCTTAAAAGGAAAAAAGCAACATTGCAGCAACTATTAATAATGAAGCCCAACTGTGATTTTTTAAAAATAATTTTCCTATCCTAAGGAGAAATTAAAAAAATACGGTTACCTCAGTTTCTTTTAGGAAAAAATAGGTATTTGCAAAATGGTATTTATGCACAAGGACTTTTTAATTTAAAGTTACTTTGTTATTAATATGTTGTGCCCAATTTTAATTCTAAAGCATTAACTGGTTTTTGTTGTTGTTAAATGGAAGAAGAGGACAGCAGAGAAAGAGATGGCTAGATTGTATTGTTGAATCAATGGGCACAGAGCTGGACGGGTTGAGGGGGATGGTGGAGGATAGGGGAGCCTGGCGTGCAGTGGTCTATGGAGTCACAAAGGGTCAGACTCGACTGTGTGACTGAAAAACAAAATGATGGTTAAACAGCAATGAGGTTTATAGAATGGTTTCTCATAAATCTAAAGGGGTATGTTATACCAAAAAGTGTGAGAACTAAAATATAAAGTATAGGATAGAGGTATGCAGTAAATATTTTAAATACAAATTAATGTGATATGACTGGTACATAATAAGAAAATGAAATGGATTACATTTCAGCAATTGTTATTACAATTCAGGGACAGGTCATAGTGTTAACCATGTTAAAAAGTAATTTGTATGAAGATGAAAGATTAGGTTTACAAATTGCTTTACATAAATTCTACATAACTTATTTACATGATCTGAAGGATTTGGGATGTTCTTCCTTCATCTTGTTCAGTATTCATAATTTGAAACAAACCACAGTTGTTTCCAGAACAAGTTGGATCAGATCTAATGTTAACAATTTATAAATCATATTCTGGAATGTTTAGTGCATTCATTATAGTTCTATTTTTTAACACGATTCACGTGTTCTTTACATAATAATTCCTATGCCCTATCTTCCCATTTTGAATCTAAGAAACCAATTGAATTACAGTATTGTTGTTTGCCTGCTACCCTGGAAACCTGTCTTATAGAATATGTGTAGAAATATAGTTAAAAGAATTTCATAGTGGCCATCCCACTGTATTTTCCATATAGCCATATAGTTAGCAATATACAGCGATACCTCAAAGAGCATAATGTGTTCCATAGGATTACTCTTTAAGCGAAACACCATTGTAAGTGACCAATTGTGACTTCTGGTGGTGGTGGTGGGGAGATTGCAAACTCCAGTTTAGTTGTTAAGTGAGTTTTAGGTTGGTTTTAGTTGTTAAACTAAGCGACCATTCAGAGAAAATTCTTCTCTTTAAGCGAGTTAGTCTCTAAGCGAGGTGCTCTTTATGCAAGGTTTTACTTTATTGTAGTTTGAGTATGTTGAAAGTGGAAGGTTTTGCCCATTCTCTTTTGCTGCTGTTATTATATTGATCCTGTAGTTTATTTTCACTTACAAAAGGTTCCCTACCTATCCATTCATGATTTTACTTGACTTCTTAAATAATTTCAGCTCCCTAATGATTTACAGCATTGTGATTTTAAGTGCTAAGAGATTCTCCTCACTATTCAGATTTTCAGCAACCATCTGCTTTCTTTCATTCCAGAATGTAGTTTTAAAAAAATCTTAATGATCTTGACATAAGTGCCAGTTGTTAAAATTGCCATTTGGATTGAAATGAAACCAAGTTACCTAACCCAGATTCAATAAATCTAAATAAATAAATAAATAAATAAATAAATAAATAAATTCCCTTACTCCACACTCATTGTTCATTATGTAGAGCAGAATTTAGCAGGCTTTGTGTGTGGCATGAGAATTGTCTGTGTTTTCTTTGAGAGGCTGAATGATTTTATTTGTGATGTGAAGCTTCACTTCCAGAATTTCAGTTATTTAATGATTTACACCGGTAGTTTTCTCCACAGAGAAACTAAGTTTTCTTCTAGGACTTACTGATGTCTTTAGGTGTCCATACCAACGACACTAGGTTAGCATGTAATTATATAGTATCAGAAATAGTGCAATTGTAACTGCATTTCTTGGCCTGAATTATGCTGAAGAAAGCTACATACAGTAATACCTCGGATAATGTTTACCTCGGATAACGCTAAAATCGCATAACGTTAAGTAATCTGGGGAGGAGAATTGGATCGAATAAAGTTAAGGTCCTGTAGGATGGATCGGATAACAACCACTAAAGCCTGTGCAGTTATAATGTATCTCTGTGGAGCTTTAACGTTATCTGATCCATCCCTTAGGATTTTAACATGCATCGGATAGCACTAAAAACTGGATAACACCAAGACTTGGGGAACCAAGTCTTAGCATTATCCGAGGTATTACTGTATTCAACAATAATGGTGTATGGCAATCCTGCCCTTTCACAGGATATCATGTGTCTATTTGTGTCTTGGTAACAAACTTGGTCTTGTGAAATGCAGCACACACTTTTCTTAATTGGATTCCCGTTTGTTAGGCTCTCAAGAGCTAGTATAGCTCAGTGTGTTGGAGTCAGGGACCAGGAGTTTAAATTCCACTGCACCTTCTAGGAAAGGGGCAAGCCAAGATCATTCAAACTGTCTGTGTCTGAAGGGGTTCTGTGCCCTGCTGCATTTGTGGGCTTGGGAAAGCTGCATGATCCTAGAGCAACACCGGAAAGAGACTGATAAATAGTTTCTGAGTACAGTACTTTATATACAGAAAGCCCTTGAAGGGTTGACATGACTATAAATCAATTTGATGCCACCTCATCATTATTATCACCATCACCATCTTCATGACTATTCTTTCAGTTTATAGGAGCTTTTGGCATATACATTGGATTCAGCCACTGCCTGAACATGTGCATTTAGACTGGCTCTAGTTTCCCATGCTAATATCACAGAGATAAAACTGCTGAGAAAGGTTGTGCTGTGGTTTAAAGTGTGCTTTCATTTAAATGTGGATGAAGTTTCATCCCAATTTTCCACAAATACCAGGCAGGTTGTTGAGATTCTTAAAGTTATAAATCTTGCAGATTTAAAAGTTTATGTTTTCAAGACTGGCAGTGATGGTCTTGATAGTGTTACAGCTGCTGCTTTCCCCATATTTTTCAGTACAAAATTCCAGCTATTGTTTGTTGCATTTAAAGCATTAAATGGCCATGGCCAAGCTATTTGAAGGATCGTGTCTGTTCCCTAGCTGCTTTATACAACAAACACAGAACCTTCCGCCATTTTCTAAAGTTAGTGGTGATATGATTGTTATCAGCTGTGAGAAAGGATTTTCTCTGTAGCCTTTTCTTGCAGATTTACTGCCTGTCCCCAACAGCTCAGTTGGACGTACTGCTCCTGCCTCTTTCTTTGACAAAAATTTGAATTATTATCAACTGTAGCTATACCCTGGGCATTTTGGCTGTACTCGTTTATACTTTCTAGATGGGCAAGGTCTATAACAGGTCTCAGTTTCTAAGTTTTGTGTTGGCTGTTCCTGTGGTAAATTCATTGGCAGAAGATAGAATGACATATGTTATTACTCAGTTGTTGCTGTTAGGTTTAACTAGTAACTCCTGAAATATTTCATGCTTCAGTCTCTCTTTGTAAATATAAGTTAATGTAAAGCAGAAATGTAGAAAACAGATAGGAATTGTTTAAGCAGCAAAGCAATTTGGAGCACGCTTCTGAAGCAAAATGGTAATAGGAATCACATATTCTAAATCCAACATTCTAAAAATTTGTGATACTTTGCTGCAATATGAGGAGAATAAAGCCATGGTTGTCCAAGTTGAATACTTCTCAAGAAAATTACAAAATCTGCTGATATAGTAGGATGCCCTGGTGGTGCAGTGGTTAAACTCCTGTACTTCAGCCAGAACATTGTGAGTTCAATCCTGATGGGACAAGGTAGACTCAGCCTTCCATCCTTCCTAGATCGGTAAAATGAGTTAAGAGCAAAATGCTAATTAACTTCTGAACGGCCCAGAGAGTGCACTAAGTTCTATGGAGTCATATATAAGTGTAATTGCTATTTCTATTCTCCTGAAGTTCTGTAGATAACAGTGATTACCATGTGAAAAAATGTTTTCGTTTCTTTGAATGTTTGTAGGGTGTTTAGCTAACAGATATTTCCCAGGGGATTTTTTAAAAAAACAATGTTCTTGGCTTAGAGATAGGTTTGGAGAGTGCAGAGACACCAATGCTATCGGTGGGCCTTTAAGTAATGGTGGTTTAGTTGAGAAAGCAAGAGGTGTGCAAATAATGAAGCAGATTTTTGCAAACAGATGCCTTTTCCAAGTTAGGACCAGTATATGCAGCACTGCATAATCCTTCCTCTGATAGATGGTAAATGATTGGCACGTGGCTAAAGTACTAATTGCCAGTTGGCAGATCTTCAGTGTTGCCACTGAGAATACTGATTACACTGCTGAGGGTGAATTGTAGGGTTGCTCCCACTTCAGCTAGTTAATTGGTGCTGTCTAAAATCAAAAGTACCCATTAGTTGGGCATGTATGCCTATGAATCAAAGTCACTGCAACTGATGAGAGAGAGCAGAGCAGATAGTGTAAGGCTGAAGAGAGAACATTGCTTAAAAATTCAATGTAAAGTAATTGTTGGGGCCAACAAATTTCAAATTTTGCAGTTTACTTTGGGACAATTTAATTCATTCAAATGATAACCAACACAATCAATACAGTGCAAGATAACTTCAAAATAGCCAAAGAAAGGTTTTTAAAATCTCTTTTGAGGTCTCTTTGTGGATTTATGACACACAGTAGGGTTGTGAAAATGTCTCTGTTTTAGCAGAAGAGGCCATGTCAGATGGCCTGGCTGTGAATGCTCACCTTGATAATATCCTCAAGGCTGCGGCAGTCCATTGCAGCCCCAGGGTTAAATCCTGCATGTCTAATTTCATAGGTGCCACAGGAGATGGCTTCATGATCATAGTGTGTGGGTTGCTTCATGGCAAACCAGGATTCACCTTAAACAAATTCATGCCAATGGCATTTTCCCTGCTTGTCTTCGAGGGCAAAGATGGCCCAGAGCCAGCCAGCCTCCAAGACCAAGTCTTCTGGTGCCATGGGGCAAGAAAAACATATACTCTGATCGAGTTGTAGCCGCTGCTGCTGACTCATGTTTGAGTTCATTTTTTCAATTGTGCACATCTTATCAATCTGTGTTTTATAAAGTGTGTATTTTTCATTACAGATTTTATTTCCCTGAAATGTGTGATGAATGTTTCTAATGTGTGAATGCTGACATGACATATTCCTTTTTGCAACAAATCATGGGGATTGAAAAAAAACAACATTGAGATTAATGGAGCTAATGAAATTCATCTTCTATCTCTACCACATATTACAGAAATTTTATAACACATACCTGTTATGCATGGCTGCAGTTTATCTATGATCATTTTCCTTCTTGAAAACTGGTTGTCATCTTCTGATGTCATTATTCTTTCTATGTTCTCTTTGAATTCTTATTTGTTTAATCCTTTAAAATATTTTCTAATTTATTATATATCTAATACAGATGTCTATATAATAAAATTGTCTTTCCTACTGCAGTGTTGCATTGTGTTACTGATAATTTAATCCTTTTTCTGCATCAGATTGTTTTTCCTGTGCTGTTCATTTCTAATACCTAACCTGAGCCTTTCTTTACTGTAAAGAGAACTATATTTGTACTGTCTCGCCAGCCAGTAAGATAACCAGAAGGAGCATTTGAGAGTTGCCTGAGAGACCCAAGTAGTTTGTGAAATAACAGTCAGAACCTGACAGCAGTAAATTTAAGTGTGCTTATACAACCATACAAAACAAGGACCCAAAACATAGAGAAATGATTGTTTTGCTTACTACTTCCAAAACTTGTATTTCTCTTTGCCAAACATTTTGTTTAGTGTAACTGGAGTCAAAATATTAGTGATACATCATTTTGTATTGAGCTTCCTGTACACCATAACAAATTGAAGTTTACTAGACCTATAAACCTCAAACCAAATGTGGTATGAGATGTTAACTCTTAACTCTTTTTCATAACATTTTATTCTTTCCTCCATTTGGTTTTAGTTTCTGTTACATAAAAAAGATTGCTCCTTTTCCTGGGATCATTATTAGGCTCCCTGTGTTGAACATTTCCTCAGCATAAAAATTATTTCCAAATGTACAAATGTCTTGAAAATATGGACAGAACAGAGAGAAAGACCAGTCATCTGATCTTGCTTTTTCTACTTCATGGGTAATAAAATTGTAGTTTACCACAAAATCTGTATGTGCAATTACCTTTTTCTCATTAGAAAAAAAGGAACGTATCTAATATTTCAATGTACATTTTGGAATGTGCTATTTAATTTCCAAACAAATGGGCAGTAAAGTGAATCTGTTAGAGATGATACTTGTTGAACTCTGGATACAATCCCACGTAGTCTTGAATTATTATTATTTTTCCTACCAATGTTTAAGGGTCCTTGGATACAAAACTATTTAAGTTGATGTTATTGTTAAAAACAATCATGTTTCATTTAAAGCATTGAATAGTTACTAGTTTGTTGCAGCTATTATTCTTGGATTAGTCCAAAACACAGGGGTGATGGTCCCCTCAGTGGAGGAAATGCCACTAGAAACCATCATCTTTGGCCCAATGGCAAAATGAGCAGAGGAGGAATCACTTTCTGATTCCCAATGGTCATGGAGGCGGAAAAGGTAATGCCAGATGGACTGGCTGTGAAGATGCACCTTGATAATATCTTCAAGGCTGTGGCAGTCCATTGTGGTCCTGGCCAAGAGCCAGCCAGCCTGCATGTCTCGTTTCATATGTGTTGCAGGAGATGGCTCCGAGATCATATTGTATGGGACAGTTCATGGCAAGCTGGGATCCACTTTAAGCAAATTCATGCCCGTGGCATTTTTCCTTTATGCCTTGGAGGGCGAAGACGGCCCAGAGCCAGACAGCCTCCAACACCAGGCCCAGGGGCAGGAAAACTCGTACTCAAATCGAGTTGCAGCTGACAAGTCCAAAAGAAAATACTTTCTTTTAATTGTTTCATAATTTTTTTGGTCTGAAATAAATACACAAGGCATAAGTGATTTTAAAAAAACCACACACACACACTCAAACATTTTGGACTTGGGATTCATGGCATTATTACTATTGTGATGAACTCAAATCATTTTTATACCACCTCCACAAAGTGGAGTTGGATAAATATGCCTCATCTAGACATATGTACAACATCAAGCTATAATGATATGATGCATTCCATGGTCTTCCTTCTAAAACGTTCTTACTACAATTACCTGCAGTGGCACCTATACCCAAGTAAACACACACACACACACACACACACACACACACACACACACACACACACACACACACACGCACGCACGCACGCACGCACGCACGCACGCACGCACACGCACACTTGTGCCGTCCCTCTCTCGCATTCTCTCTCTGCACAACTGGGTGTTATAGAAAGAGTAAATGGAAGAAAAAAGATGGAAAAGGTGTAATAAATTAAACATGCATAAGTTATGATTTCAAGAGCATCCACCTCTTTCAGAATCGTACCATCTTAAACAGACTACTTAAAAATCCAAATATGAGTACTGTCCGAATATTTTTGTAATTATATCTGGTGCTGATGTGAAACTTAATCTTCTGCTATTGAGAAAACATGAAAAACTCATGATCATGTCATAGAAGCATGTGTTGGTGCTGTTTAAACTGATTTATTCCTTGCACATGGAGATGGGCCAATCTTGAGCCCATCAAAATAACTCTTTTAGTACACTTTCCAGACGTTGGTAAGTGAAAAATAATAATGAAAACAAACAAAATTTATAAAATTATTAATGAATATCTTTCCTCTCTTTTCTTTTCCTTTTTCAGGCTTTACATGGGAGAAAACACTACGACAAATTGGATTTGAAAAGTAAGCTGAGTGTCAATTTCCTCTTACACAGATGAATTTAGTAGTGTGGCTAGTTAATAAATTATATAATGGTCTTGCATCCCCTCACCTTTTCATGGGAACATAGCGAGCATAACCCATCCTCCAGCACATTCACATTCTGTGCTTCACAACTGTTGCAATCTTGTGTTAGAGCAGTGGTGCCCAAACTAAGGTCTGGGGGCCAGGTGCGGCCCCTGATGCCAGCTTATCCGGCCCACAAAGCCCCTGTCACTCCTGGAAGTGGAAGTAACCCCCCATATGGGCGAGTTTTACTTCCACGAGCAACGAGGGCTTCACGGGGCAGATGAATTGGCATCAGGGGCCACACCCAGGCCCCGGGCCTTAGTGACGGGGTTTCTGAACCACATGATTGCCCCCACGGCCAAAAAAGTTTGGGCACCCCTGTGTTAGAGGAAGAAAAGTTTTCACAAATTCTGCTAAATAAAGGACAAGTCCTGAGCAGATGCTGTTTTTCATTAAGTGGTGAAATGTGGCTGGATTCCAGGGAAATACTTATTGACAATGATGTTGGTGGTCAGCAGAACTAGGAAGGGAGCTAACCCCCTTCCTTAGTGTTCAAAAAATATGCTTTAGGCGGGTAGGAAATCCTCCAAAGACTACCATTGGGCAAGAGTTAGCAATTGCACAACTGTAGCAATAGCAGCACAACACTGCATTTCAACTTTTGTATGTGTTTAGAGGTACTTGTGTTGAAGACAAATGCATGCAAACAACTACATACAAGAAAATGTATAAATCTCCAGGAGGATTGAATGTCTGATGTTTAAAAAAGAAAATGCTAGATACTCTGCATTTGATAGTATGGGCTATCAGGTAGGTTGTCTTACAGTGAGCTGTTGTTCAGATATCAAATCTTACATGATATTTCTAAAATTGTGTCTTCATTTTTAAACTGTTAAATCAAAAGAGTGAAAAACTGAAAGGGAATTATTAAATGCTAGTGATACCCTAATGGCAGAAAGTGAGGAAGACCTAAAGAAGCTGCTCCTTAGGTTGAAAGAGGAGAGTGCAAAAGCTGGCTTGAGACTCAACATCAAGAAAACCAAGATAATGGGAACAGGCCCTATCAGTCCCTGGAAAATAGATGGGGAAGAAGTAGAAGCAGTGACAGATTTTACTTTCTTAGGATCAAAGTTCACTGCAGGTGGTGATTGCAGCCATGAAATAAAAAGGTGACTGATTCTTGGGAGACAAGCTATGACAAACCTGGGGAACATTAGTTAAAAATAGAGACATCACATTGCAAACAAAAATTCATATAGTCAAAGCAATGGTATTCCTGGTGGTAATGTATGGTTGTGAGAGCTGGACCATTAGGAAAGCTGAGCACAGAAGAATAGATGCCTCTGAAATGTGGTGTTGGAGGAAAGTTTTGAGAGTACTCTGGATAGTGAGGAGAACAAATAGGTCGATCTTAGAAGAAATCAACCCTGACTGCTCCTTAGAAGGTAAAATAGTAAAGATGAAGCTAAAGGACTTAGACATCAAATGAGAAGAGAGGATTCATTTGAGAAAGCCTTGATGCTGGGAAAGGTGAAGGGCAAAATAAGAAGGGGGCAGCGAAAGATGAGATGGTTAGATGGTATTGTAGATGCAATGGGCACTATTCATGTCCTTTCTCCCGAAAAGTTGTGTGGCCTTTCTATTGTCCTTTTTTTTTTTTAGTCAGTAGAGCTCTCATCATCTGTCCTAGCTTCTGCCATCCTAACAGTTCGAAAGCAAGAAATTGCAAGTAGATAAATAGGTACTGTTTTGGCATTCGGTGTACTCCGGCTTCTAGTCATGCCTCCGACATGCCTATGGAAACATCTGCAGATGAAGACGGCACTGGCTCTTCGGCTATAAATGGAGATGAGCACTGCACCCTAGAGTCGGATATGACTGGCTTTCGAACAAGAGAGACCTTGACCTTTCTTTTATTGTCTCTCTTAGAAGAATGTTGCTGGTCTGTTTTCATCTTGTGCTTGGCGAAAACATTTTCTTGCCAGCAGTGGCTGCAGAGATAACTTTAAGGAGTTGCTTCTCACATAGACTGATGGTCACTGCTAATGCTCTGCTATCCAACTTGGTATTCCAAATCCAAACTCAAAATACATTGAGCCACAGACTACCATGTGTCTGGCTGATATGTCCACTCATTAAGGCTACACATAGCTTTCCCTAGCAAGTTGAGTACAGTAACACCTCGGATAACACTAAGACTTGGTTCCACAAGTCTCGGTGTTATCCGATTTTTAGTGTTATCCGATGCATGTTAAAATCCTATGGAATGGATCGGATAAAGTTAAAGCTCCATAGAGATACATTGTTACTGCGCAGGCTTTAGCGGTTGTTATCCGATCCATCCCATAGGACCTTAACGTTATTGGATCCAATTCTCCTCCCCAGATTACTTAACGTTATGCAATTTTAGCGTTATCCGAGGTAAACATTATCCAAGGTATTACTGTATACAATAAAACCTCGCATAAATAGCACCTCACTTAGAGACTAACTTGCTTAAAGAGCAGAATTTTCTCTGAATAGTCACCTCGCTTAACAAGGGTGACATTTACCTTTACGTTATAGTGGAGAAGGACAGAACTAATGTGGATTAGACTGAAAGAGAATCTAATGTTGCAATACTGATTGTTCGCTCTGAAAACGAGGTTCCTTATTTGTGTCAGTCAGTGGGTGAATGGCTATAACCAATGGTGCTGAGCCCATTCACAGGTGAAATTTATTTAATGATTTATTTGAATTACAGCAGATAAACAGTGCACATCTCTGTTTCATAGCCAAAAAGCCAGCGCTGTCTGCTTCTTCAGACGTTTCCGTGGTCATGTGGCAGGCACGACTAGACACTAGAGCGCACTGAACACTGTTTACCTTCCCACCCAAGTAGTCCCTATTTATCTACAATACTTGCAATTTCTTGCTTTCGAATTGCGAGGTTGACAGAAGCTGGGACAAAAATGGGAACTCATTCCATCCTGCAGTATTCGGGTATCGAACTGCTGACCCTCCTGCCTTAAAGTCAGCTTCTTAGCCACTTGAACCACAGCAGTCCCTCAGTTCTATATTAGTAGATGGCAAGTTGGGAGAAAAGTCCATTTTATCACCTTTTTTTATTCCCAGAAAACAAATCATCCCTTTGTCTGGCAGCATATGATATGATTGTAGCATCTTATCAGGGTACATTCTGGGCATGGAGCCATTGAAAGTATCCAATTTTGTAGCCTGTAGTTCTGTTATGTTCCAGCCAAAGTTTTGTTGCCACATCAATTATATACCTGTTCGGGGTTTTGTGTAGTTTTTTGGCTCATTCCATCTTGCAAAAGTTCAGCCTGAGAGAAATCCTAAGCCCTTATTATCAGCAGGAAACAGTTGTGTTGTTTATGAAACAAACCAAAGACATCCTCAATACCTTTCAAGAAGTAGACTGTTCTACAAGTTAGTAATCCACTACATAGGCCATTTATCTGTGTGTCAGTCCAATCCACATGTCCACATGTCTTTTCTTCAAGACCTAGGAAGTAGGAACAGATTTACATTCTCCAACCACATATATAAGAATACATATGGTCTCAGTTACCCATGCTTATAGTCTTTTGACTTTGGCAGTTTCAGATTTATTATTATACTCATACGAACATGAGTTCTGGTTTTGAGAATCTTTCCTTTAATTAACACATTCAAGAATAAAAGATGCACAATTATTTCTCTTTGGGGAATTTGAAAGAGGCATCCAGCCACAAAATCACATGAATTCTAGTAGAAAATTAAATGAAGGATAATGAAAAATCCTCGGAATATCAGATGTGAATAAATAAAATATAATTGAATGTACCAGATTCATAGACTGCAAGACTGGATTCTTTGAATGCACCCACTGTCTAAAACAGGATCATGAGCTTGGAGAGGCTTTCAAGGAGTGAATACTGTATATACTTGAATATAAGCTTAGTTTTTTAGTCCCAAAATTGAGCCCCCAAAAGAGGAAATGGCTTATACTTGGGTCAATGACCGTAAAGATCCGAAGACCATGTCGGATTGAGATTCACGAAAAAATTAATTAATTTTTACCATATTTTCATGTATTTTGATTATTGAAACTCACTAAATAGCTGCTGCATTTCCCATCCTTGGCTTATAGTCGGTTCAATCTATTTTTCTGGTTTATCAGGTCAAAATTAGGTACCTCAGCTTATATTCGGATCGGCTTATACTTAAATATATACAGTACTTCATGTCTTGACCGTTAGGGCTATGAGTGCTGGGTTGTTTCTGAGATTTGGAGTTGTAACTGAGTGGCCGAGGGGAGTTCCCTTTCTAAGGGTGAAAGATGAAGAAATCAAATGAAAAGAGACATTGAGGGGAAAGGGCTAAATATATTTCTGTTTTCTTCACAATAACCTGTGAAATGCATCCCTGGCTAAAAAAATGCAAAGCTTCTGTGTTGCAGTTTCAAAATTCAGAACAGCTTCATTATTTTATCTGAGAAGGTGTGCATTTATAGACTTTTGAACAACTAAGCTTTAAGTGTGAAGCTACAGTTTTCGTGAAAGCAGCTTAAAAGCATACTGAAAACTGCCACAGAAACAACTCCAGTTTTATAAATGTGCATTATTTTTCCCCTGCTGGGTTTTGGTATCCCAACCATGATATGTTTATAGTAAACATAGACATTAATTTTTGCAGAAGAAAAATGGTTCTCAGTCTGATCAGACTTCCTGTATGCTCTTCTGTTCTAAGATAGTTTAACTGTCTAAACTTAAAATGACAACTGCCTATGGCTCCCAGTCCAGTGAAGTATAGGGTCTGACATTTTTTGCATAAAAAGTGAAGGCTACCAGTTACACAGAACATCACATAACCTATGCATAATATGGATAGCAGAAGTTAAAAAAAAGAAATATTCCCTCTTCCACTCACTTCAGTAGATCTTCACATTTAGCTTTGTTTAGGGTCATGTCAGAACTCCATACAATGACCTCCCCTTGTTTAAATTATGATGTTTTAAAATTAATTTCATGGTATCCTGGCAAGTTGATGCACACAAGATTCATGAGACTATTTGCTGTTAAAGACTATTCAGGTTTGCAGCATAATTAAAAGTAAAAGTAAAACAGCTGTATAAAGGAAAATGGGATATAATGTTTATAAGTAGTGGGATTATACAAATATAAACAGAGTTCATCACAAACCTCTAAAACATTATTTCTAGAAAATTCCTTTTCATCCCTTTTTATGATGTCAGATATGATTCTTTAACTTTTTCCCCACTGGACTCCTGCAAAGTTAGTGAAAAAATCGTATCTATTGAACTCCCTTGTGTTTATTTAATTCAAGGGGACCAATTTTTATGGATCAACCTGTATATAGTGCTGTAGTTTTATATGCATATGTGGGAATGCGTACAACTTTCAGAGCTGCAACTTAATTTGAATGTAACTCCTGTCATTGCATTTTGTTAGGAATAGGTTACACTAAAAAATAACAGAATAGGACTTTTCTTTGTGTTCTTCACTTGGATGCCTCAGGAAGCTGCAATTAATATTTCCTTTTGCACACCATTTGATTGCCAAATTGGAAGCCTTGTTTTCACACTTCTAGAAGTGAAAGGAAGCAGCTGCCTTTTCCTATCAGTGTAACCACTGTATCTGATTGTCAAGGTAGATACAGTATCCATACCTAGTTTAATAGTCAAATATTTGGCAACAGGGGCCATTGGCCAAACATTGCTTGTCACCCCACAAAACATGTCCCTGCTAGTATGAAAGTAATCTTTTTGGCATTACAGTTTGATTTGTTTGGATACAGAACTAAGTTAGAGAGAGGATATAGTACAAGAATTGAAAAAACAAACAAACTTGAAAGTTATATACCTGCACAATAAGGATATCCTTGAATATAATTCAAATAATGTTCTGTGTTCTTTTATGAATGTTAGTTAATATTTTGGTAAATAAACTGCCAAGTAAAACAGAAACATCACCTCTTGAGAAATGCTAGCTTAACAGCCTGGAGTTATGATGTATCACTTTAGATGACATAAGAAGACATGTTTGCCAAGATAACTACATCATGTCTAAGAAACAAAAATCTTGACTTTCAGTATATGCCACTTATAGTCTGAATGTCAGTGCAGTAGTAGATATTGCACAACATTACTTAGCTTGGTTCCTTTCACATGACTTAGTAAGAACCAAGCTAAGTAATGTTTTGAAATATCTACTACTGCACTGACATTCAGAATATGAAGGCCTTCATTTTTGTAGCTTCACGTCTGGCCTAGACACGGAAGAAGAACTTAGCTTGATTCCCTGGCAGTCGACTTCTGTTTGTAATAATCTGAATTTTTCAGAACAGGTATATGAAGGCAGTTTTTATCCACTGGGAAACATTCAATTCTTATATATTTCTTTCACTTCATAATGTTTTTGTGTGAGCTTCATGATTGTAGAGGCACAGCAATGGTAGCAGTATCAGTGCTGCACAAAAAATGATGACTGAATCCATTTAACAGCACTGATATAACAGCGCAAGTATGTAGGTTAAGGAGTATGTAGTGGTAGCTCAGTGGTTTCATTAAATATTATTTTAATGCATCATCTGATAAGATGCAGCTGTCTCATTTAGCTAACTAATTAGATATTAATTCATAATTAACCAATCAAGGGAGAAATATTTGGCAAGTCAGATGAATAATGGTTTGTTTTTGAAAATGCATATTGCTGCTTTTGATTATTTTTAAGTGACTTTTTCCTGGCAATGTAACAACCATGCGTGCTTCTATATTGCTGGACTTTAATAAGTGCAATATTTTCAGATATTTATTCCTTGAAATTGTAGAAAATGCCAGGTATTTACTAACATTTCTCCATGTTCATGGTGCTTGAATACTATTTTAAGCCTTATATGTATGCAAACAGTGTTGAAGAAGAAAATCACATGAAGAAAAAATGCTATATATTCTGAGATTTTCACTTACCATTTTAATAATCTTTCTGAATTTTAAGGTAGACGTCATCCCCCCATATCAATGGGTTCAGTGTTCATTCTTTCTGCCATCCATTAGTCTAAAAATGCAATTAAAAAAAATCCCTGACATACATAATATGTCTCTCTTGCTCGAAAGCCAGTTCTATCTGACTCTAGGGTTTGGTGCTCATATCTGTTTACAGAGCCAGCACTGTCTGCATCTGCAGATGTTTCAGTGGTCATGTGGCAGGCATGACTAGCTACCAAAATACACAGAAAACTGTTACCTTACCCGCTAAAGAGGTACCTATTTATCTATTGCAATTGGTTTCGAACTGCTAGGTTGGCAGGACCTGGGACAGACAACAGGCACTCACTGTGTCTATTATCAGCAGTTTCTTGTATCCACAGATGATCCTGGAATGTATCCGCAGCAGATTTGGGAGAGACCTGTAGTGTGGATGTCAAGTATGCAAGCTTAACTACTGAAAAGAACAGTTCCATGTTTAATTCTTCCATGACATATATATTAAATGGGAAAGCCAAGGAGAATTAACTTTTCTTTTTCTATTAATTGTGCAATTTTTTAAATAATCTGGAATAATTAAACAATTATTAAATGTATATACCCTATATTGAACTAGGATGAAGCATTCATCAAATCCAGAGCAGTAATTCCATTAGGCTTGTACCATTAAGAAAGGTTCTATTACAAAAGGTTCCCTTTCTTGATTTACTAGTAAAGAATTTGGCAAAATATTTGCATATGATTTCTAAGTGATGCTGCTCCATGTGCTTATTTTCTTTTTAGCAGAATTATTTTTGTCTTTTTCTCATACTGTTTAATTCAGAATCTTGGATGGAAGCAAGTATATAATACACACAGTTTTATTGCTGGTGTCGTTTGAGCAGTGAATTGTTTGACTGTTGCCAGTGTTTTTCTTGGCATGTTCTAACCTCCTGTGGACACCAGTAGCTGGGGAACATACAGTGGTACACTTATGAGCAGCAGCATGTGAACTGGCCTTTGTTTGAATCTAGAGAGCAATTTAGTGTTGCAGTTAATCTGAAGTGTTGTAGCCTGTATAATTTAATAATTCATCTTTGACTTTTTAATTTTGTTGATCTTGATCCTTTATTCATGTATAAATTATGGAGAGTTCAAAGAAGCACTCAAGCAAAAACAATAAAGAATGGGTATCATGCTTCTTAGTTTATAATGGTTATATAATATGACCAAAGCTTCTGAAATAAGCCAAACTTTGTCACATGTGTTTATATGTTTGTCATGCAACATAGTTTTATAAATAGTTTGTGTTTCATTTGTTGTTCACTGCAGCCCAGGCACCCCTATCCTCCACCATCTTCCTGCACAGCTTTGTTTCCATTGCATCAACAATGCCATCTAACCATCTCATTTTCTGCCACCTCCTTCTTCTCTTGCCCTCGACCTTTCCAGGCATTAAGGCCTTCTCAAGTGAATCCTCTCTTCTCATTTGTGCCTTAGCTGTATAATCTCACTTGGTTTTCTTCATTGGGATATAATTTTTTAATATTGATATAATTTATATTATACAGTAAAACCTCAGATAATGCTAGAACTTGGTTCCACAAGTCTTAGTGTTATCCGATCCTTAATGTTATCTGATGCATGCATCAGATAATGTTAAAATCCTATGGGATGTATCAGATGGTGAGTGAACTGTGTTGGGACAAAACTTTATAGTCCCACCTCTTGAATGAGACCACTAGTGCTCCGCTACGACATCAACCGACTGAATTGCGCATATTTTAAAAAAGGAAGTTCTGCTGCTGCACCCTGTACTGTGACATTATGCTGTTCTATTGAATTGTAACATTGGATTCGATTGTTGTGAGCCGCCCTGAGTCGGTTTTACTGAGTAGGGCGGCATATAAATAAAAAATGATGATGATGATGATGATCAGATAACATTAAAACTCCATAGAGATACATTGCAAATGGCACAGGCTTTAGCAAACATCCGATACATCCCATACGATGCAATTTTTATTTCCAGATTGCTTAACGTTATGCGATTTTACCGTTATCTGATGCAAACATTATCCGAGGTATTACTGTATTTCATTTATATAAATAGAACTATATTAAAACTCCTATATTCATTTCACTATAGAAGATTGATGCAGTTTGTGATTACCTATAACGTTTCTGTGTCTACTCTTAATTTCTCTGAAGATTATGATTTTGATGTCCATGTCAGAAATTGGGGGTCAAGTGGTTAAGGCGCTGTACTCACTGAATGGAAGGTCAGAGTTCAATTCCTGGGTACAGCATGACAGAGTGAGCTCCCATCTCTGTCCCAGTTCCTGCCAACCTAGCAGTTTGAAAGCAAGAAATTGCAAGTAGATAAATAGATCACTTTTGTGGGAAGATAAACAGCATTCAGTGCACTCCCCCAGTGCTGAGGAATGCCTGCCACATGTCAATTGAAACGTCTGTAGATGCAGACAGCGGTGGCTGTTTGGCTATAAACAGAGGTGAGCACTGAACCCTAGAGTTGTATTGGCTTTTGAGCAAGGAAGACCTTTACCTTTACCTAAAATTAGTCATGTTCGATAACTCCAGTCTTTGTGAATTGTAGGATCAACTGGCCTGCTCTGTTTTTCCCACAAAAAAAAATAAAAATAAAAATAGAGGCTTCTAAAAGCCTTCTCCCTGGAGTCAATTAGTTTAAATTTCAGGCTCAATTGAAATTTCAGTTAAATTGCTGGATATATCTTTCGGGGTATGTCTGTGTTGTGTGTTAAATATATTAAAGGGTTCCCCCCTCCTTTTTAACATGTTGCCACTGGGTTGGGTATTGGGACTATATTATCATGTATGTTGTGTTTTTAACTATATAAAATGCCCAGCATGGGAATACCTCCCAAATGGGTGGTACAAAAGTAAAATAACAAACTAACTAATTAAAAAGGAATATTTTAGGGTTTAGAAGCTTTTACTGTAGTTACATACAGTCAAATCTCACATAAAGAGCATGTCGCTTAAAGAGTAACTCGCGTAAATAGCAGAATTTTCTCTGAATGTTTGCTTCACTTAACAAATAAAACCAACCAAAAACTTGCCTAACAAATAAATCGGGGTTTGCAATCCCCCCCCCCCCACAATTGGTCACTTACAATGGTGTTTCGCTTAAAGAACAAACTTGCTTAAAGAGCAATCCTGTGGAACACATTATGCTGTTTAAGCAAGGTACAGCTGTATGTGTTTTACCATCCACTTCTGCCAGTTCTTCCCCCCCCCCCCCACCTTCTTCCTTAACCTTGCTGGGATGATGTCCTTGCAAAAACTTTTCAGCAGCATCTGCTTTAAGTTTTCTGTTTTTTTAACATCGGGTCCACGAGAAATAAATAAGCACAGAACTACGTATATAGCTACAGATGGTGCACAGAACTCAGAGCTGACATCAGGTCCTCTAGGATTTGGGTGGTAGTACAATCAAGTGTACAGCATGAGGTCCACTGACAAAACAAAACTAAAAATCTCTGAACACCTAATTTGGCTTGTATAGAAAACAAATGAGGCATATGGAATAGCATGGAAAGGAGTGTCCAGAATTACATTTGGCACAACTCTGCTTTTTGTATGCTACACAAACCCATAAATGCTGCATGCTTTATGTCAGTAATGAGACTGCCAATCTTGGCGTGTGAGTTCAAGTTGTTAAATAGCAGTTCTCTGTGTAATGATGTTTAGAGAGCAAACATTTGACAAATGTTGGTTGATATGCAGTGAACATGTTGCCAAACAAGTCCTTCACCCTCATTTAGCTGCCCAGATAATGTGTGATTGGTATTTGGTTTCAAATATGTGAGTGAAGGCTTTGAAGATTTATAACTCTTCAAGTTTGTTCCATTTTTTAAAATGATATGCATTTTATACCCATTTTTTCCTTTAGTGTACTACCTTTTTTCTACTTTCTAATATCCATAATAAATATATGAACATATAGTTTTCTATTTATGATGTGCCAAAGGGCTTCATGATAGCACTGGTATTGTACTATGTGAGGCAGTGATGTGGTATTTTATGCTTGGAATACAGCAGAAACCCACATTTGCTGACAATGGCTGAATAGCAAAAATTTGCAAGTTGAACCTTTCTTTTCCTGTAAGGCACACTTCTAATATTGGGGTTTTGCTCCTGGACAATTTTTATGCCTCATAAATGTAACCATTGCTCCCTCCTCACTTCCGCTTCATATTTCCTCATTCTTACTTTCTGCATGCCCTTCTTTAACCTCTTCTTTTCTCACTTTTATGCATACTGCTTGTCTCTTTCTCACTCTTGCACAGTTTTCTGTTATTTCCTTTCCACCTCTGTTCTCTTACTTGCCTCACTTGGTGGTGTTAATGCATCAGTTTACAATGGCCATAAAAAAGAGTTTGGGAGACTATGGGGGTAGAGTGAGGATTAGCTAGTGCTTTTATGGTTACAGAAGTGAATGTTGTAAAGGGAGCTGCTAATGCCAAGGATTCCACATACAGTGGAACCTCAGTTAACATAATTAATGTGTTCTCCAGGACGTTTGTTACAGCAAAAATTACTTTAACCAAATTTCCCATAGGATAGCATTGAAAGCAATTTCCCATAGGAATGCATTGAAAACCAAAATATATTAACTGAAACGAGGTTTCCCAAAGAAATGCATTGAAAACAATTAATCCGTTCTGGGGGGTGGAAATCCGTAAACTGAGCCACTATTTTCTATAGATTTCCTTTTGTTATGTGATTTTTATGTTAACCGAGACATTTGTTAACTGAGGTTCCACTTTATTTTGGTATTTTGGACTTCCTGTTCAGTTGAACATGAAATCAGGTTAGAAATTCATAGTTCTATAGCTAAATCAAACAATGATAAAGGAAATCCTTGTCTTGTTCCCCAGATCATAGGGAATTTGTTGTGTTACACCACTTAATGTGAAAAAGATAAGAAAAAAGACTCCCATCTTCAATTTTCAATTACTCTTCAAAGTAACTTGCTGTTCCAATTTTCATGCATGACAGAATTACACAGCACATAGGACCAGCCATGCAGTGAGGCAGAGTGATAGAATCACTTCAGACAGCTTATTTTTCATGTCAGAAAATGGCAGCAAGCACTTGTTTAAAGTATTTCTTTTATGTATATTCTATTTTTACTAGAGATATTATTTCTGGAACTTTTCTACCTTATGGCAACAATAATTTCTTTAACCACGCACAAACCCTAGTACCATGGACCTTGACTTGAGGGTGGATTATTTCCTACTGTGCTTCAGTTTTCTTAAAAATACAAACAAAATGAAGTTTTGCTCAGTGCCAAATTAGAGGCCAGTACCAAATTACTGCAGTTATTTAACAATTGGTAGAAACACACACAACCCACAAGTGACAAACAAGCCAATATACTCCCGTTACCCAAAATGAACAAATTATCTCAAGGTATTGGAAAGATTAGCCAATTCACCTACTAAGCAACAAATGTTCTACACTACAATGCAGTGTGCCATATTTAATTGCACAGTGGTCTCCCTTACAATTAAATGGACAAAGCAGACTTTAAAGGGGAGGAATTATCTAGAGGCATGATGGCAAAACTTGGCACTCCAGGTGTTCTTGGACTTCAATTACCAGATGCTCTAGTCAGCACTACTGCTGATCAGGGCTTCTGGGAATTGAAATTTAAGAACAGCTAGAGTGCCAAGGTTCACCATCACTGATTTTTCTTTAAGTACCATATCTGATTCTGATTAGTGGTTGTCCCCATTGATTCAAGTGGGATTTAATCCACTTGGCAACTATCACCCACTCAGGATCATTAGTCCTCGGGTTTGTCAGACTAGTTAACTGTCTCCTGTTGATCAGGCTTGAATCACTGGCAGCATGGTCTGAGAGCCTGAGCATTATAATCAGACTGAGTTCCTTTCCATGTAATATCATATAGCTCTCTCAACTCCACCCCCCTTACTAACAGCAAGGGCAGTGGTGGGATTCTTTCTTTTTTTTAACTACCTACTCTGTGGGTGTATCCAGGAGGGAAGCCCTGCATTGCACCTGAATTAGGACTACTTTATCTCAAAACTTGGATGTGCAGAGCCAACCATAATTTCTGCTACCAGTTCTGGCGAACTGGGGCAAACCTGTTGAATCCCTCCATTGAGTAAGGGATAACTAAGACTAGAGAAAACTGCATACTAAATCACTATGCATTTGACATGGGCATAAGAAAGAAGCCTGCACAAGTGTCTCTCACAATAACATAACTAGCAATGACCCATCACTGGCAATTCCTAAAGTTTAGTAGATGCCAAATTCCAGTCTAGTAAAAGTAACATTTTCAGTTTTTTTCTAAAATGCAGTTTTTAAATTGTGTTTTGTTCTGTTCCATTTCCTACTTTGAGCAAAATTCATTTAGTGGAGTAATTATTAGCTTGAGCACTGTGTTCTGTGCATTGATGGCCTTGAATCATTCTAGATCATGGTAATGCACTCAATATGGTGCTACTCTTAAAGGGGTTTAGAAGTTACAGCTGATGCAAACTGCAGTGGCTGACTGGGCTGTATTAGCACCTACATATTACAACTGTAATATAACTGTATCAGAAGATCAGTTCTGGTTGCCAGTTTGCTACTTGTGGAATTTTGGAGTATTGATATTAACAGGCAAAGACTTGAATATAACTCACTTCCAGATTACCTCAAGTAATGGCTCTCTAATTATTAGAGTCTAATACAAACACAGACTTCAGGAAAGGCCAAGTTCAGAAAAGGGTCTTCTCTAGATAGAGTCCCACCCTGGGAAATCTTGTCTTTTTTATGGTATATGGGACCTCAGTGCTAGTTTGTTTCATCTGATAATTGAAACAATGGTTAAAACTCTTTTGGATATTTACCCTATGTGTAGCAACTCTTTGGGCACCCTATATATGGCTGTGGAATCAGAGGTTAGGATTTGGATTTTCTGCTGTGCCTCTTATGAGTAGAGCCAGCCTACATGGCCTTGGGCAAGCTTTGTATTCTCTACTAGAAAACTCAGAAAAGGATCAACATAAGACAATAAACCTGAAGGCACAGACTTATTTTTATTAAATATCCAAGAGGACTTTATCCATTAACTTTTAGCCTTGGCTTTCCCACAGCTGCTTATACATAGTATTATTGTGCTTATATCAGCTTATTACTTGATTTTATAATGTTGTTGGAAACAGATTTGGATTTGTCCAAACGAAAATGAATTTGTCCACATGCTATAGAAGTATTTTGATGATGATGATGATGATGATGATGACTGATATTTTTTCTAGAGTGGTAATTGTGTTAGTCTGTTGCAAGAAAAATAAAGATGTTTTGTGCTATTTTAAGTGTTAACAAAATTATTTGGCTTAAACTACTGTAGACTGTAGACTTCTTCTGCAGAAGCATGAAGAATTGGGGCACAGTCTACAAAAGTTTAGGACAAGTAAAATTCCATAATAGAGCCCACAAAACCTGCTAATTTGTGGTGGTAGTGGTGGAGGTAGCAGCAGCAATGATGATGATGATGATGATGATGATGATGATGATGATGATGATGATGATGATGATTTTATCTCTTTCAATACAACACAGTGTCAAAGAAGCAGATGCAGGCAATGGAATTCGAATTTTTGTTCCTGATATTGGCATGTTTATAGCCAGTTTGACAATTTGGCTCGTCTGCAGGAACATTGTGAAAAAAACACAAGAAGAGGATGCAGGACTATACAATACACAGTTTGAAGGTGAAGACATGGTATGTGTGTTTGTTTACTGCTACATTTTTAAAATTTTCCTCCTGCTGCTCATTTTCTTCAACTTTGTATAATTCAGGACAGATTTACAGACACTCACTATGACAGGAATGTACATTAACAGATGAGGTAAAAACTATGGATATTATACTTATCCAAGAGCATTGTTGCACATCACTGACTATGTATCAACTATATGTATAGTTGGGAATAAGCCTTGCTGAAGATAGCTTTTCATTTTGCTGTATTACTTGCATCTTGATAGGTGCAGTGTCTTCTTAAAGGAACTACCAAGAAAACTGGCAAATGTTTCTGCATTGGTTATTTTTCTCTGGTTTAGAACATAAAAGGGCTTCAGAGTATATCAAATCAAGCACCATCTTCCAAAAGCCTAAGAAGCAACTCTACACATGGTCATCACTAGATGGCCAACACCAAAATCAGACTGATTATGTACTTTGTAGTCAAAGATGAAGAAACTCTGTGCAGTCAGTAAAAATGAGCCCTGGAGCCGACTGTGGCTCAGATAATTATGGCAAAATTTAGGCTTAAAATAAAGAAAGTAGGAAAAACATTAGGCTGTTCAATATGGCCTAGATCACATCACTTATGACCATACAGTGGAGGTAAAGAATAGATTTATGGGATTAGACTTGACGGACAGTAAAAGGGAAAGGGGAAAGAAAAAGATTCACCCAACTGAATGTAGATTTCCATAAAACAGCAAGGAGAGATAAAGAGGGCTTCTTAAATGAACAGTGCAAAGTATTAGAGGAAAACAATGAAATGGGAAGGACTAAAGAACTCTTTAATAAAATTGGAGAAATCAAGGTGATGTTTTGAGCAAAGATGGCCATGATAAAGGACAGAAACCTTAGGGACCTAACAGAAGTAGAAGAGATTAGGAAAAGGTGGCAAGGATACATAGACGAACTATACTAAAAAGATCTTAATGTCCCTGACAACCAGAACAATGAGATTATTGTCCTTGAGTTAGACATCCTGGTGTGTTAAGTGGGCCCTAGAAAGTATTACTAACAACAAAGTCAATGGATGTGGCAGTACTGTATTCCAGTAGAGCTAGTTAAATCCCTAAAAGACAATGCCATTCAATTGGTTCCCTCAATATGCCAGGACATTTGGAAAATGCAACAGTGACTACAGGATTGGAAAATTTCAGTTTATACTCCCAATTCCAATGAATGGCAATGCCAAAGAACATTCAGACTATCTTACAATTGTGCTCATTTCACAAACTAGCAAGGTTATGTTTAAGATCCTACAAGTTAGGCTTCAGCAGTATGTGGGTACTACCAGACCAAATTGCCAACATTCACTGGATGATGGAGAAAGCAAGGAAGTACCAGGAAAATGCCTATTTCTGCTTCATTGACTGTCCTAAGGCATTTGACTTGTGGACCACAACAAATGGTGGCAAGCCCTTAAAGAGATGGGCTTACCAGATCACCCTACTTGTCTTCTGAGAAACTTGTAATGTGACTCAAGAAGCGACAGTTAGGACCAGACATGGAACAACTGATTGGTTTAATATAGGAAGAGGTGTGACAAGGCTATATATTGTCACCCTGCTTATTTAAACTTACAGTAAAACCCTGTACAATGAAGGGTTCTTACAACAACAACAAATGTATTATGTCGGAGTCCAGCTCCGTTGGTGCAAAGAGAAAAGGGGGGGGGGGGAGAAAAGTCTGCAGTCTGATATCTGGTGCAAAGGAAAAAGAGGGTCTGCTCTGCCGGCCACACCCAGCTCAGCATGTATTTATTGAGTTCAGGGAAATAAAAAATGGTGGGGGTCGACAGTACCCAATCAGAAGTAAGCATGCTTAGTTACAACCCTTTTAGGGATGGGTTACAGGTAAAAGGCGGGGTTACAGGTAACAGGAAATAATTCACAGGTAACAGGAAATAACCTTATAAGAGCAGGTAAAAGATCAGAGGTTGCACAGGTTGTGGGTCAAGGGTTACGCTAGACTCATGGTCACCGTACATGCCTGGACATGCCCAGGCATGTCTTCTATTGCTGATTCATTGCTGACAAAACTTAGGCAGGCTCACTCTTTGCAGTACACAAAAAGGCCTCAATAACTAACTAGAACAAGGCTTCAATGGCTAAATAAAACAAGGCTAAAATTACTGATATAAACAAGGTTTCATTGAATTCCCACAGTACTACGAAAGAAAATCAAGAAAAAATGGTGCTTCATAGTACTTTTTTTTATACAGTGAAAGGTTTTTCACAGTGCTTACCTTTGCAGTGGCAGCGGTGAAATTGCACAATTTTTTTGGCTGCATTTGCAGCCTCAATGGCGGTGGTGGGGAGGGGAGGTTTTTCACTTTATTTTCAGCCCGAAAAAGTGCCGATCTAGGCACATCCAGTTTTGCGGACTCATTTCTGGTTTGTTTGTTTTTTGGTCCTCTGTTGGATGGATGTGTCTTAGGAGAGCCTTTTCACGCTTTTAAAAAAAAATTAGGTGCCTTTTTGATGTCATGAAACTTTTTTCAGTGATTTTCAGCCAAAAAAGTGCCTAAAAATTAAAAACTGCATGAAAATGCTCCCCTAAGACTCCCTTCCATCCATGGGAGGGTTTGGAGGACAAAAAACCCAAAACAAACCAGGAATGAGTCCACAAAATGAGTCCACAAAACCAGAAGTGCCTAGATCGGGCTGAATAAATCACAAGCCATAAAGTGCCTAGATCAGGCTGGATAATTCACAAACTGCAAAGATTGTGGGGGAAAATATCAACAATCTCAGTATGCATATGACACTACCCTAATGGCAGAAAGTGAAGAAGATCTGAAGAGCCTCTTGATGAAAATGGAAAAGGAAGAGTATAAAGGTTGGCATGAAACTCAACATCAAAAAAGCAAAGATTATGGCATCCAGCACCATCTCTCTCTGGCAAAAAGAAGGGGAAAGACTTTAGTTTCTTGGGAACCAAGATCACTGTAGACAGTGACAGAACCCATGAAATAAAATACACTTACTCCTTGGGAAGCAAGCTATGGAAAAACTAAGCAGCATAATAAAAAGTAGAGACATTACCATGCCAACACAAGTCCACATAGTTAAGGGAATGGTCTTTCCAGTATTAATGTATGCCTGTGAGCATTGGACCATAAGGAAGGCTGAGCACAAAATAATAGATGCCATCGAACTGTGGTGCTGGAGAAGATTTTTTAAAGTCCCTTGGACTACAAGGAGATCAAGTCAGTTGATCCTAAAAGAAATCAACCCTGGCTGCTTCTTGGAAGGACAGATACGAAAGTTGAAGCTCAAGCACTTTGGCCACTAAATGAAGAAGAGAGGACTCGCTAGAGAAGGCCCTGATTCTAAGAAAGATTGAGGGCAAAAGGAGAAGGGGTGGCAGAGGATGAGGTGGCTGGATGGCATTGTTGATACGGTGGCAGAGGATGAGATGGTTAAAGAGTATCATTGACAGGGTAGAAATAGAGTAATGAATGAATGAATGAATGAATGGTAAACATGAAGCTGGACAGATTCCAGAGAATGGCAGGTAACAGAGGAGCCTGATGTGCGGTGGTCCATATGGTCATGAAGGGTTGGACTTGACTGTGCAACTGAACAACAAAAACTGGTTTGTTATTAAGTATCTGGGGTAGCAAGTCTGCTATCATATTTGTGCAGAAATGTATAATTCTCAATTCAGAGTTAAAGGGGAGGAGCTAGAGCAGTGTTTCCAAACCTTTGGTTTTTGGACTTCAATTCCCAGATGCCTAAGTCATTTCCCCAAAGCACTAATTAACCAATGTACTGACTTAGACTTCTAGAAATTGAGGTCCCCCTGTCGGGCGTGTGCCCTACATTGGGAACTGCTGAGCTAGAGTAAAAAGAACAGTCAAGTGGCAGTGTTGAAAAAGGTTGCTCAAGAACCCACAGGAACCAATATACATCCAATGGTCACAAAATTCACATTTTGGCAAGCCTGCAGGGGAAAAAAACAACAACAGTCCACCAGTCATTCAGCAGTCATAAAAAACCTCTACTGTCTGCCATGACATTGCTTCAGCCAGAAGAATTGATATGTTGATTCGTGGTTCATTAATAGAATATTCAGTGGGAATATATAGGTTTTCATTCATAATGCTATTTATTTAACCACAAGTAAAGAATACTTTTATCCAGAACAAAAGAAAATTATTATTATTATTATTATTATTTAGATTTATATGCCGCCCTACTTGGCAAAAACCAACTCAGGGCGGCTTACAACATAAAATTGAATACAATACAATATAACAGATCAACAGTACAAAATCACAGCATCCCACAATACAGCGCAACAAAATAAATATAAACATAATATAATCAAAATACAGTCCGTAACAATATTCAGTACAAATAGACAGTAAACAATATATTCACAATACGGTTCATACCCAATATGAAAAATATAACAATATCATAACAAAATAATAATAGTAATGTAATAGCAATTAAATATCATAAAAATACAATAATATAATGCAATAAACAGCAGAATAACTACACACATAAATCAACATTGTCAATACGGAATGACGGGGCTCGGAAGGCGGGCGGGAGCTTCGCCTTCTGATGCACCTCCCACAGGTGCAGGCATTCTTCTCCTCCCCCGGGCGTGATGGCAGGGGCCCGTGGGGAAGGCAGGAGCGTCCTCAACCTGCCGTGGCTGAAAGGTCTTTTATCAGCCCCTGTGCCGGAATGACGGGGCTCGGAAGGCGGGCGGGAGCTTCGCCTCACCTCCCACAGGTGCAGGCATTCTTCTCCTCCCCCGGCCATGATGGCAGGGGCCCGTGGGGAAGGCAGGAGCGTCCTCAACCTGCCGTGGCTGAAAGGTCTTTTATCAGCCCCTGTGCCGGAATGACGGGGCTCGGAAGGCGGGCGGGAGCTTCGCCTCACCTCCCACAGGTGCAGGCATTCTTCTCCTCCCCCGGCCATGATGGCAGGGGCCCGTGGGGAAGGCAGGAGCGTCCTCAACCTGCCGTGGCTGAAAGGTCTTTTATCAGCCCCTGTGCCGGAATGACGGGGCTCAGAAGGCGGGCGGGCGCTTCGCCTCACCTCCCACAGGTGCAGGCATTCTTCTCCTCCCCCGGGCGTGATGGCAGGGGCCCGTGGGGAAGGCAGGAGCGTCCTCAACCTGCCGTGGTTGAAAGGTCTTTTATCAGCCCCTGTGCCGGAATGACGGGGCTCAGAAGGCGGGCAGGCGCTTCGCCTCACCTCCCACAGGTGCAGGCATTCTTCTCCTCCCCCGGGCGTGATGGCAGGGGCCCGTGGGGAAGGCAGGAGCGTCCTCAACCTGCCGTGGCTGAAAGGTCTTTTATCAGCCCCTGTGCCGGAATGACGGGGCTCAGAAGGCGGGCGGGCGCTTCGCCTCACCTCCCACAGGTGCAGGCATTCTTCTCCTCCCCCGGGCGTGATGGCAGGGGCCCGTGGGGAAGGCAGAAGCGTCCTCAACCTGCCGTGGCTGAAAGGTCTTTTATCAGCCCCTGTGCCGGAATGACGGGGCTCAGAAGGCGGGCGGGCGCTTCGCCTCACCTCCCACAGGTGCAGGCATTCTTCTCCTCCCCCGGGCGTGATGGCAGGGGCCCGTGGGGAAGGCAGGAGCGTCCTCAACCTGCCGTGGCTGAAAGGTCTTTTATCAGCCCCTGTGCCGGAATGACGGGGCTCGGAAGGCGGGCGGGAGCTTCGCCTCACCTCCCACAGGTGCAGGCATTCTTCTCCTCTCCCGGGCGTGATGGCAGGGGCCCGTGGGGAAGGCAGGAGCGTCTGTACACATCAGTTGGACCAGAGAGGAAATTAGTAGACAGGGATATTCAGTCCAGGAATAAGCCATGAGTATGTTTTTCATTAGTTCTGAATTATAAAATTTAAAATTTCTGCATGATCCTCGGCTGCTGTCCAATTCATGACGTCTCTTAAACGATTGCACATTTTCAGTAAGCTCATATGCAGGCCCTTTTTATTAGAGCTTAGACAATCTAAAGCAGGTGAGTTCAGCTGGAGAAGTGCCAAGGCTGAAGGATATGTGAATTACAGTGGAGTTCAGTTGAGGAGGGGAGAAGAACAAGGTGGAAAACAAACAAGAAGAACATTTAACTTCACAGCTGCAAGCAAGAACCACAATACCAATTTGATGCAGATGGCTGCATTTATGTGACAGAATGCAGATGTAGTATAAACTATTGAAGAGGTTTTTACATGGGAGAAGCTTAAAACTTTACAGACAAATAGCCTGAAATAGTAGTAGCAGTGAAATGAAGACCATTTAAGATTTCATAACTTAAAGTTCATGTGAATTATTGATCTAAATAATTCCTTATCAAGACAGAGTAGATGTAAATTGTGCAGATTTTTTTTTAATAAAATGTGAAAGCACAATTTAAAGTGCAGCAAAGGTAGCTGAGGGACTGCGGTGGCTCAAGTGGTTAAGATACTGAAGTCACTGACTGGAAGGTTGGAGTTTGTTTCCCGGGTACTCCTGTCTCTGTCCTAGCTCCTGCCAACCTAGCAGTTCGAAAGCAAGAAATTGCAAGTAGAGAAATAGGGACCACTTTGGTAGGAAGGTAAACAGCGTTCCATGCATTCCAGTGTTGAGGCATGCCTGCCACATGTCTATGGAAACCTCTGCAGACACAGACAGTTGTGGCTCTTTTGCTATAAACAGAGATGAGCACTAAACCCTAGATTCGGATACAGTTTTGAGCAAGGGTGACTTTTACCTTTACTAAAGACAGCTGAGAGATAGTGCTCAGCTTTATTCCCACCAGTAGCTTTTTGGGGCAAATGAATTCCCCTGTTGGGCCATTACCTTCTTTCCAAGGCAGAAAGGACTGAGGAGAAATAGTTTCAGAGGGGAAGTGTAGGTGTGTGAGATGGGGAAAGCTGTAGCTTATTAAATATGTCTAAATGACACTTCGGTTTTATATTTTAGTAAGATTGTTGCATGTAATCTTCTGAAGATATCGACTTGCAAATACTGAAAAATGTTGGGACAAGTTAGCAGTCAATGAATGATGCAAATTTCCTATGACCAGTCCTCTTTTAATAATTGGTTGCTATGGATGATTACTGTTAATAATGAAGGATGATGGTGGTAAACATTGCTGAATGAATCCACTTTATATTTCATCTGTGTAGTCTAGATCGAACCATGTTCTCCAGTAAGTAGAATAACATTTAGAAATGATGATGAAAAATATTACTCATTGGTCAGGTTTGTCCACACTGGTTGCCCTCCAAATGTGTTAGATAGAGGTTTTAAGTTGTAGTCCAACACATCTGAGGAGACCCAAACTTTAGGAGATGAAGTAAAATGGCAAACACTTCGTGTAATACGCCAGTTACATCCATTCCTAGGTTGGGACTCCTTGCTCATGATCACACATGCTTTGGTCACCTCCAGACTTGATTACTGTAATGTGCTCTACATGGGGCTGCCCTTGGTGACCATTCGAAGGCTGCAGCTGGTCCAGAATGCAGCGGCTCGGGTAGTGATGGGGTGCGGGCGTTATACTCGTGGCTCACCACTGCTTCGGGAGCTGCACTGGTTGCCAGTATGTCTCCAGGTGCAATTCAAGGTGCTGGTTATTACCTTTAAAGCCCTATATGGTAGTGGGCCAGGATACTTAAGAGACCGCGTCACCCCAAGAACATCTGTCCGTCCCACCAGGGCGGATCGGAGAGGCTCTCTTACCATTCCATCGGCTAGAGAGGCGCATCTCTCTAGCACCAGGAGGAGGGCCTTCTCCGTCTACAGACAGAGCTCCTGCCCTTTCAGAAGAGCCTAAAAACCTGGCTGGCAGGGCAGGTGTGGGGCTCCAGGAATCTGGGGGTCCCATGTTGGGTGGCTGATCTGATGGGACAGCCACCCCTCTCGCTGTTTTAAACTTTTTAAATTTTTAAATCTTTTTAGTATTTTGTAAATTACAGTTTAATTTTTTAAAATTAATTTTAAACCATAATGCTGAATTTGTAGGGGTATAGTGGTATTGTTTAGTTTGTTTTGCACTCATGTGGGAATTTGCATTGTTTAGTTGTTTTGCACTCATGTTGTAAGCCGCCTAGAGACGGGTTCGCCTGATTGGGGGGGGGGGAATAAATCTAAATAAATAAATAAATAAATTTGGTTAACATTCCAAAATATGTGCAGTAAATGCTTCCATAACCGGTGCTTGGCTTGATCCACCTGGAAAGGCAACAGGGCTTTTTTTTTAACGTTGTGCGATCAATGCATCGCACAACATTAAAAACTGGACAACTTTATGATGTGTGGAACCAAGTCTTAGTGTTATCTGGGGTATTAGTGTACAGTTGTACCTCACTTAAAGAGCATAATGTGTTCCACAGGATTGCTCTTTAAGCAAAACACCATTGTAAGTGACCAATTGTGACTTCTGGATTGGGAACTCCGATTTATTTGTTAAGCGAGTTTTTGTTTGGTTTTATTTGTTAAGCGAAGCAAACATTCAGAGAAAATTCTGCTCTTTAACTGAGTTACTCTTTAAGTGAGGCACTCTTTATGCGAAGTTTGACTGTATTTGCATTATTTTCTGTATATGCCTGACTGGATATTAAGATCCTTAGGAGAGGCCTTTCTCTCCTTTCCAACATCCTTCACAGGAGTATTTGGGAAGGACATGGGAGAGGGACTCCTCTGAGGTTGCTCCCAGAATCTTGAACTCTGCTGTCCTTCCACAAGTAGGTGAAGATGTTTCTCTTCACACAAGCTTTCTCTCAGTGATTGGCTGTCTAAGGGTGGGGGTGGGGAGGTTTCTTAAAATAGGATTTCTTATGTCTTGTTTCTTTTAAATGTGTTTTCATGTTGTTTCATGCTCTATTTTAATATGCTATTTGTTTAATCCTCGTTTAACATTTTAATCATTATTTTTAGCTGTTATATTGTCTTCTTTAAATGATGAAAGTTGCTTTCGGTTGATTATAATAGAAAGGTGTAAAATATTTCAAATACATTAATAAAAATAATGAAGATAGGGAGGAAGTGTATGAAGTCCTCTTTCCTGAGCATAAGAATTAACCTATTCAGTGATATGTCAAACTCAAGAATCCAAGTTGTTCAAATATAGCCTTGCTATAAAGAATAAAAAAAATAAAAGCCACAAGTAAAATAATAAGGAATGAAAGTATATCTATAGTAGTGTGTATATTTGTTTAAAAGTGTGTTACAAAATCTGATTTTTGTTTATTCATTTTTGTTTGCCCTTCAGAAACTATTCTACTGTAATATATGAGGATGTGGAACTGATAAATATTGCATTTTGGTTAGACGTTGATGTATGCCCTGTATCCTATGGTTGGGCTTAATTGATTTGGGTTTTGAGATGAACATGCATTAGAGGCTGCTAATGCAGCAGGCTGTTGGGGAGGTTGCTCCTTCATTTGTGATTTGCAGCTGTGCTACTAAATTTGGGAAGAAGGGCAGGAATTGGCAAGCAAAGCAGCAGATGGTACTTGTAAAAAAAGGACCTTTAATATGTTTTATAAATATCTGATTCACTTTCATTCTTTATTATTTTGTTGTAAAAGTGACATGAATGGAAACACTGCAGTACATGTGTTGAGATACTTGGCAGATGAATGCACCAAAGATTCTTTAAATCATGGGTTCTCAACATTTTCAAGCCAAGGTACAGATAATGCTCCCTCAGACAGCTTCAGGAGCCAGATGGCCATTTTGCCTTGCCTGTCACACATGATACTTCCTGGTGTGGCAGAGGTGGTGTGGAGCTACATTAAATGGTGTTGTGTGTCACATCCGGGCCTCGGGCCGTAAGTTGAGAACTGCTGCTTTAAATATTCTTCTTCTAAAAGACAGTCACTATACTCATGCTCCTAAAGACAATGCACATCTAACTGAAAAACCTGGACTTCTAAAAGGTTTTAAAGAACTGTTGAGCACAGAATAATATTATTTTCTTTAGTTTACACTAATGGTTATCCAGTGGCTTTAAAATATACATTGCTTTTGAAAGAATTTAACTGTCTTATTTGGAAACATAAGTTATTTTCCCTTTGATATCTAGAGCTGTGAAACTGTGCTGCTCAAGGCAAGAAACATTTATCTTGAGATAGTTGCATGTCAGGCATTGCAGTATTTTACATAATTACCATTCTCTAGTGAACAATTCAGTCTTTAGAAAAAGTAATTGTAGGATAATTTATAATGTGGCCACAGCATTATATTTCTCCTCTAAAGTGTATTCCACATAAGATTCTCAAATACTTACTCCTTGTTCAGCTACAAATAATTTATACACTACTAATAAATGGACAGAAAATGCAAACTATGATAGGACCTTTTTTGGATTACGAGTAACTGAAAAACTGAAGAGAAGAAAACCCTAAAACATGTTATCACGTGCATGGATAATTTTTCAAAGAGCCAGGTCAGAAATGTCTAACCGGAAGGGAATGCAGAGATTCTTCCAAGCAGGCAATTTTGCTAGCACAGTAGATATCTTAAGGAAACACCTGTGTCCCATTTAGATGTTTCTGCACATCCAGCTGTGAAAACTCATGACGTTAAAGGGTGTTTTTTTTTTGTTTAAAACAAAATCCAGTGCAAACAGAAGCCACTCAGCTCTATAATCTATCTAGCTACCTAGCTATCTAGCTATCTGTGGTTTATTAAGCGTTATATCCATTTGTTTGGCATGTGCTGATTTATCATATAGCATTAGCATATTCTGCTGTGAAGTAGCACAGGATCAATGCTGTTGTTCTGTTATTGACATGCAGCCCAGTATAACCCTATGTTTTTTCTGGTGCCAACTTTCTGTTTGGTGTTTAGACAATGTTTTTTTGTAAATCAGGGTTTGATCCAAAATTATGCCCAAATACATGGGTTATCACTGTAATTCAAATATGCACACCAACCACTGGTGCAGGTGAAGTCACATTTGACCAGTTTTATGAGGACCTACAACACCTCATAGAACAGACACCAAGAAATGATGTCCACATTATCATAGGAGATTGGAATTCCAAAGTAGGAAATCAAAAAGTAAATGGAATAACAGGCAAGTTTGGTCTTGGAACACAGAATGAAGCAGGGCAAAGACTGATAGAGTCCTGCCAAGATAACGCACTAGTCATAGCAAATACAGTTGTACCTCGCTTAAAGAGCATAATGCGTTCCACAGGATTGCTCTATAAGCGAGTTTGCTCTTTAAGTGAAACACCATTTAAATGACCAACTGTTGGGGGGAAATGCGAACCCCAATTTATTTGTTAAGTGAGTTTTTGGTTGGTTTTATTTAAGCGAAGAAGTGAACATTCAGAGAAAATTCTGCTCTTTAAGCGAGTTACTCTTTAAGCGAAACGCTCTTTATGTGAGGTTTGACTGTACCCTCTTCCAGCAACATAAGAGGTGACTTTACATATGGACATCACCAGATGACCACCATTGAAACCAGATTGATTACATACATTCCAAAGAAAAGCAAGGAGAGACAAGGAGGCCTTTTTAAATGAACAGTGCAAAGTAATAGAGGAAAATAACAGAAGGGGAAGGACTAAAGATCTCTTCAAGAAAACTGGGGAAATTAAGGGAACATGTCAAGCAAAAATGGTCATGATAAAGGACAGAAATGGTAGGGACCTAACAAATGAGAAAGAGATTAGGAAAAGATGGCAGGAATACACAGAAGAATTCTACGAAAAGGTCCTTAATGTCCCTGACAACCACAGTGGTGTGATCACTGACCTTGAACCAGACATCCTGGAGTGTGAAAAGTGGAGATGATGGTATTCCAGTTGAGCTATTTAAAGCCCTGAAAGAAGTATTGCCCTCAATATGCCAGTAGATTTGGAAAATGCAGCAATGGCCAGAGGATTGGAAAAGGCCAGTCTATGTTCCAATTCCAAAGAAGGGTAATGCCAAACAATGTTCAAATTATCGCACATCTCCTCTTCTCACACGCTAGCAAAGTCGTGCTCAAGATCTTACAAGCTAGGCTTCAGCAGTATGTGGATCAAGAACTTTATTTTCATCATAGGAGCCTTCCATGGGCATCCCATGGGCAACAGTGTACAGCCAGCCAATCCTTCCAGTCCAGAAGCACCACACTGTAAAGCTGCTGATGAGTAAAATGGCCCAACAGTCCTTTTAAAGATGACAAATGCAAATAATTTCTATTTTAAAAAAATGAGGAGACTCATTGCTTTATATGCTATAGTGGTGGAGATGGGCAGCACTCAGCATGAGAAGGAACTACCACCACCTCTACTACTACTACTACTACTGCTGCTGCTGCTGTTGCTGCTGCTGCTGCTGCTACTACTGCTACTGCTACTGCTGCTACTGCTACTGCTGCTGCTGCTGCTGCTACTACTACTACTACTACTCAGTGGTGGGCTCTAAAAAAATTTACTTCCACTCTGGGTGGGGCTAACTTTGTGGGCGGAGCTGTGAGTGGAGCTAACTCTGGGTGGATCTACCTCTCTGGATGGGGCCAAATCTGTGGGCAGCGCTAAGTCTGTGGATTGCTGGGGCTTGCCATGTGATCTAGTCATGCCTGCCACATGGCCATGAAAACGTCTGCAAGCACAGACAGCACTGGCTCTTTGGCTGTAAATGAAGATGAGTACTGCACCCTAGAGTCGGATATGACTGGCTTTTGAGCAAGGGAGACCTTACCTTTACTAACTCATCAGGGCCAAATTTCACAGCAAATTTGAATACCAATCAGGGTTTTTCTGTTATTAGGTAAAGATAAAGGTTATTAGGTAAAGATCAGGGTTAGCAATGGAGCATGCACACTGAGCAATGGAGTTGGCAAGTAGGTGTGGCCAGCCAAGTGGGCGTGGCTGGCCAAGTGGGCATGGCCTAAGGGAATTTCCGCTACTGGTATGTCCGCACCGGGTCGCACCGGGTCCAACACACCACCGCTGCTGCCGCTGCTACATACAAATGTGAACAATAAATAAATAAATAAATAAATACTACTACTACTACTACTACTACCACCACCACCACCACCACCACCACCACCACCTCTACTACTACTACTACTACTACTACTACTACTACTACTACTACTACTACTACTACTACTACTACTACTACTACTACTACTACTAAACTCATTTTTTAATTTAAGCAGGAATTCTTAGCTTCACTTTGCCGCAAATAGAAATGTGATTTCCTTTTTGTCCAAGAAACTCACAGAGGAACTGATCACTTTTTTTAAAAACCATCTGATATACCATTACCAAAAGTAATCACTATATGAAGCCAGACAAAGAACTCTCAGATCCCAAAAAGTACATAACAGTTTCCCTACTATGACTCTTATACAAGGTTTTTGAATAAAGGATATTAATCATCTACTACCATGCATTTTTTTCCTGAAGCAGGGAAAAGGACACTGGCGTGAATTTGTTTAAGGTGGATCCCGGCTTGCCATGAAGTGACTTATGATCATGTGGCATACATGAAATGAGACATGCAGGATTTAACACTGGGACTGCAATGGACTGCCACAGCCTTGAGGATATTATCAAGGTGTGCCTTCACAGCCAGTCCATCTGGCATGGCCTCTTCTGCCTCCATGACTGTTAGGAATCAGAGTATCTCCTCTGCTCATTTTGCCATTGGGCCCAATACGATGGTTTCCATTGGCATTTCCTCCACTGAGGGTGACCATTGCCCCACCTAAAGGGGCTCATCCGCCCATAGCCATTGGCCCCTTTAGGGAGTCAGGTTAGTTAACTATCACCTGACACTCAGCATTGTGTCCTGCCTGTATGGTCTGCTCCATTGTTGTAGCAGGATGTCCGTCAGACAGGCTGTATTACTATAAGATATGATTATTTCATATATGTTTGCAGATATATTGCTCAGATGGGAAAAGTTACTTTTTTGGAACTAAAATATTTGTAGTATAAGTGGCCCTGCTGACTGTAGCTGCCAAAGTAAATTTTCCCAAAGGTACTCATAGCACTCAATAAAGTATGTTCTGTCTCAGAAATGGAGTTTGATTCTCACGGGGGCAGCTTGCTAGCACATTTATCAATGAGATCTGAGAGGCTATTCCAGGACAGAAGTGTTTATGCTGTATCTGAATAAAAATTGGTATTAATAAATCAGTCTCAGATATATCTAATGGACATTCTGGCTCTGAACACAGTAGTAGGCGTTCTAGCTGCAGTAGAAGCAATGGTGCTTCCTGTCTGTCTTTTATCTACATCTGACAGCTTTGAGAAAATAGAGTTCAGTGATGAGTTTTCAGACTATTCTTTAAAAGCTAAATCATCTTTTTAGTTTTGTTCTTGATGTCATGTACCTCATTGTTTTATTACTGTTTCTCAAGAAATGTTATTCATTTGATGAGATGATTGATTTCAGTCTGCATCCATAGGGATGTGCTGTTAGAGATGTGCACCAGAAGCCCTGGTGGTGCAGAGGTTAAACAGCTGTCCTGCAATGTTGTGAGTTCAATCCTGACCAGGGCTCGAGGTTGACTCAGCCTTCCATCCTTTTGAGGTTGGTAAAATGAGTTCCCAGTATGTTGGGGGCAAAATGCTAATTAACTTGTGAACCGCCCAAAGAGTGCACAAAGCTCTATGGGATGGTATATAAGTGTGATTGCTTTGCTTCACTTTATGTGATTAGCAGTTTCTCATTAATGAAAATATTTATTTTCAATTACGTTATGAAAACATTTTCATGGCTAGGATCCCAAAAAATTAAGTGAGATTTTTTTAAAAAATTATATGTTTAATGGGCCGGTCCACATATTGCAGATTATTTTTTAAACTGTTCAAATTTTCAAAAACCAGTTCTTTAGCCACAGGGACTGAAAATGTGATTATATTTGAGAACTATGTTAGATTTGTATTAACACATGCAAAGACCTCCTCGGGTCTTTGGGTGCATATTTTTACATTTTGCAAATGTATTTCTGTATATATTTCTATGCTCCTAATTAAGGGACCCAAGGTGGCTCACAAAATATTAAAAGACAAAAAGTTAAAACATGATAAATTACAACATTTTAAAAAACCTATTAGTGTTAAAATAATTAATTAGCACTGTCAAAATACATTTAAAGCAGATTAATATGTAGCACCTAAAATTAATATTTTCAAAATGACATGTTTTCAAGCCAATAGATACATTGGTGATAGGAACCTAAATCTAGCATGATGCTAAATGAATAAAGAAAATCCCCATAAGTACAATTGTGTTGCCCTTAAAACTCTTTGTGGAATAGACTGATGTAGCCGTAAATTACATTGGATCTAAAATTCAGAAGATCATCTTGTACAAGAAATTGTGTCACACCTGATTGGTGAAAAGACAAGCAATGAGAGGTAATGGTTTCAGGAGGTTTTGGAGGGAAGATTATGTGGAAACTAGATCTTTGGTGTTTTAGATACAGATGAAATGAGTGCACAGTTTTGAGTGTATATAATTTAACCAATTCACATTTCTCTTTCAATATTTTTACTGTGCATTGTTGGTCTAAAGCACACTAAGGAATAGTAAGAGAACATTGAAGTGTGTGTGTCTCTGTCAGGCAATGCTGAATAGTTAAGAAACAGCACTATCTGAAAATGTAAATTGTGTAAGTTTGAAAAATTAGCAGGAAAAATCTGTCATCAAGGATTGGGGGGTGAGGGACGAAACAAAGCAAGATAGGTAGGCAGGATCAATGACAGAAGATACCAACAAGCAGGCAATACCATGGAAATGGAGACATGATGAATGGCCATTGAATTTGCAGTGATTTCATCAAGAACTTGAAACTGAGATTGGTGATGGACATGAATTCCAGGAATCTAGACTGCTTCAACCTCTGCTAGAGTTCTAGTTGCATCTCAAGAAGCAGATGTAGTTGTACATTATGCCACTGAAGGTTTGAGTTGTCATCTGCACAGACAGGATAAAGGTTGCACAATGTGAATTGAGTCCAGGAGTCATGTTTTACCAAAACAAATCGAAGAATTTGGTGCTATTGTTTACTTGGTGCTGTAGAGATGAATACCTTTAGCATCATATGAGCATACTGCAAAATAATTATAATGCTAGATGCAACATTGATATTTATTTTCTTCCAACAAAGAAAAAACAAACTTGTTTATGAATTTGAGTGATGTTATCTGTTTCTTTAAAAGGACTGAGGTTAAGTAGAAAGGCAACTAATAAAAATTACTGACACAGTATATCCACAATTTAAAGAAAACATATGCAGATAAAAATTCAGTGTAAGCACATGTTTAGATAAAGTTTTGTTCTCCTTTGTCCTCTTTTTGTTATGGTTTCTTCCCTAGTACAGTAAAACCTCGCATAACGCTAAAACTTGGTTCCACAAGTCTTGGTGTTATCCGATGTTTAGTGTTATCCAATGCATGTTAAAATCCTATGGGATGGATTGGATAATGTTAAAGCTCCATAGAGATACATTGTAACTGCACAGGCTTTAGCGGTTGTTATCCCATAGGACATTAACGTTATTCGATGCATTTCTCCCCCCCCCCCCGATTACTTAACGTTATGCGATTTTAACGTTATCCTAGGTAAACATTATCCGAGGTATTACTGTAATCTGTGATTGCCTGGTAATCTGTGATTATGACATATATATTTATAATGAGGCCTTCATACCATGGCAGATGCAAAACAGACAAAAAGAGCTTTATGGATACAGTCGACTATTGGAACAACAGACTAATGTGAACTTGAATTCTCTGTAGAAGCAAAAATGACACCAATGAGGGCAAATTGCCACCTGTTAAAGAATTCCTGCTTTGATTTCAAGTTGCACGTTACATTGCCTCGGTGCATTTGAGTTTCATACAACCTAACAACGATGGAAAATCTCTTCAATTAAAATAAATCTGTCACCACCAGTGATGTTGTTTCCATTATGCCAGCAATGCTAAAGAACAGGGTACTGACAAGATGGATTGAATTGATCAGGAAGGCGAGACTCTCAAATATGGTGCGAAATAATGTTCAGCCTTCCAACATCAACTCAAATAAGTCCTTACTATTAAAAATAATGGCTAAGGCCATTGTAGTTGTAGCATTGCAATATTGGGAGAACTACATGTGTCCCTTCCCACTGGTGTAAAGAACAGAAAACTAGAAAACGATAAATTCACTGTAGTTGAAAAGTGATGTTACTGCCTAAGCAAAATTCTGCAATATGGGTAAAAGGACAGTTGGGGAAATACAGAATTTGGTCAACAGCTGTTTAGACCACAGGAGTTGGAAAGCACCAAAATGAAACTATATTTAACAGAATGAAAGAAGGAACTTTGTATTAAGATGTTGCATTAAAATGTACTATTTTAAATTGTCGCTCATTTTCAGAATGAAGCAGAGAGAATAGAGGCAGAAGATGCATTAATTTGTGAAGATTTAGATGACAAAGAGTGTGGGGAAGAGGAATTTGAAGAAACCACAAAATTAAAGCTACTGCGTAGAATTGCCTCAATAGCTTCCAAACTGAAGGAGATTATTGGCAACATTATAACCACAGCTGGAAAAGTTGTTATTACAATTCTACTTGGTACAACAGGTGGGTTTTCTTCAAATGTCTTGTATGTTAGTTTGAAAATTTAACCTAGTCTTTCTTTCATTCTTTCTATTTACTGAGTATTAGCAAATGGCCATTCCACAGTTAAAGCAACTTTGTTGCTAGCTTGATTTACATGGGAAATTAAACCTGCATAGCTTATATTTTAAAGTATTTGCTAACACCTGCATAGCTATACAGTATAAGCATTCAGACAACATCTGAGAGCAGCTATATTACAAGATTTTCTTTCAAAATGCACATTCTAAGTTAGATTTCAAGAGCTAAATACATTTTGAACTGATTGCAAGAAAATAATCTCATATTTGGAAGTCTTTACCCTAGGTCAGGCATTTACAACCTCCAGCCTGTGTGTCTAATTGGGGCCATGCATATCATTGGTGAGAACCTGGGCACTGCTAGACCTCCTCCCACCGCTGGAAATCGCTATACATCACTTACTGTGGCAGCAGCAGCAGAATCACGTGGTTTTTTCAGGGTTTTTTGGACAACTTTCATTGCTCCCTACAGCAGAATGAGGCCTTTTAGAGCAATTTTGCTCCATTTGGATAATTGCCTGATGCTTCCCCACTTCATTTCGGCTCTTTGAACGTGCCGATAGGTAACTTCTGGTCTCAGGTGGAGCTTGTGTTCTGGTCTCAGGTGGAGGTTTGGTTCCTAGCGCAGAACCAGGAAGTTGCCCAGCAGTCATTTGAAGAGCCAAAACAAAGTGGAGAAGCTTTGGACAATTATCTAAATGGAGCAACCATGCTCCGAAAAGCCTCCTACCACCATGGGAAGCAACAAAGGCTGTGCAAGAACCTGGAAAGAGGACGTGATGGCTGCCGTCGTCGCCACTGTTGATGACAAAAATGTTAGTCCAGGGAGCAATTACGCCTCTGTTATCCCCCCCACCTGTGTGAGGGGGGGCATGTCTGGCCCATGGCACAAAAAATTTGCTAACTCCTGCCCTAGATGATCATGCTAATCTCTCTCTTCTTTCCTCTATTGGATATATTTTATTCAGATGTTTGGTTATTTTTACTGCTGAGATCCTTTAAAATAAGTTTTTATTACTAATACACATAGCAATAGCAGTACAGTATTATTTTTAGTAATGCATTTTAGTTTTCACTTTATTGGACAAATATATACCAGTAAATATTAATAACTTTGTTATTTCCTCTGCGTTTCATTATTAATAATCTTTAGTACTGTTTCTGTGAAAAAGTAATACATAAATGTAATACATAAACTGCTTTTGTGTGGCACAGCAATGAGTGCGAAATATCTTCTTATTTTTCACAGGCATGATGTTGCCATCGCTGACTTCTGCTGTGTATTTCTTTTTATTTCTGGGTTTGTGTACATGGTGGTCTTGTTGCCGAGCATTCGATCCACTGATATTCAGCTGTCTCTGTGTGCTCATGGCTATATTCAGTGCAGGCCACTTAATTGGGCTCTACCTGTATCAGTTACAGTTTTTTCAGGAAATTATTCCACCAAATGACTTTTATGCCAGGTAAGATCTTTTCTTTGCATTTGGCAGTAAATGGACTAACTTTTATTTTTAAAGGATTGTTTAGTTACAGAGCAGATCAATGACAAAAAAGTGATATATTTAGAGAAATGTAAAATATGTGAAGTAGTTGAGCACTAAAATATTGTTTTTGATAGATGATCAGGGTAAACAGAAACAGTTTAAAGAAAAAGAAACATAGGAAGAGAATTAATATCAAATATATTTCCCTGCAGGCCAGCAAAATTGTAGTACCTCTGTGCAGTTGATAACTTTCAATCTGATGTTTCAATCTGCTCTATTGGATAATGAAATTGCATTGCCTAAATCCAATTGTTAGTCTTGAGTTAGATACACTGAATTATCTGAACATACATGAGGATTTGCTCGCAAAACTCCCAATGATTTATTGGCTAAAATCCTATTGATTAGCAGTAGAATAGACCCATTGAATCAATGGGGATTTGGTGTGCCAACTTCTCCATAAATTCCATTAATTCAATTGGGCCCACTTTAAATGCAACTGACTTTAACATAGTAAATTGCAGGTAGAATAGGCCCGTTTGAATCAATGGATTTTATGAAGGGTTGAATCATTAAATCCCCATTGATTCAGTGGGCCTGTTATAATGTTTTGTACCATGCTAAGCAACAGAAATTTGGCCAATGAATGTATTCTAGTTAGGGGACAACTGAATTTAGGCCAAGCATACTGTTTCTAATTTATTTATTTATTTATTTATTTATTCATTCAGATTTATATTGCCGCCACTCACCGAGGTTACTCAGGGTGGCTTACAGTCAAAACAGCAACAGTACAATAAAAATTATAAAGTATAACCTCACAAAATACGAAATATAGATGTATCACTCAGCTTGCAGTTGTTGTCCATGTTAATAAATGTCCCAGGGGGATATTTTCATGTTCAGAGGAGATGTACTAATAATTACACTATTATAGTATGTGAAGATATGTGAAACAATAGGAAATAATACACTTTTTCTTGTAGGACTCCTCTTTTTCCCAGAAAGGTGTCAGATGGCCATCTTTCTTTATTTCTTTTTAATATATTTTGTTGACTGTCACCTGTCGGAAGTACATTTTCAATATACTGAAAGTTCCCAATTTGTTTTGTTCAACAATGAATGCCTGTTCTTATAAATTATTTGGAGGGTTATCTTCTGCCATCTGGAGGCCAGAATTTAAAAATACACATATCTTGGATTATAGGAAGACTAGCCAGAGCTTTTAAGGATAAAGAGTATTAAAGAGGAAGAACAAAGAAGTTAAAGAGTACTGTATAATTTCCATTGATTGTTGGGGGAATTTCTGCACCTGAATTAGGACTACTTTATTTCAAAACTTGGCTGAATGGAGCCAGCCAGAATTTCTGCTACCGGTTCTGGTGAACTGGTGTGAACCTGCTGATGCCCACCACTGGCATAGCTACATGGACATGCTTTCGGTTTTCACTGAGTAGGGCGGCATATATAAATTGAATAAATGAAATGAAATGAAATTTTAGCCCTTTTAAATAAGGATTAAGAATTTGTTGCTCTAAATCAGGGTTCTCAGTCTTTTTAAACTAGGGGCTGGATCATGCCCCCTCAGACTGTTTGTGGGCCATACTAGCATGTTCATCTGTCACCCTGAGCCCCCACCATCCCCCCATACCACTGCTGCCACTGCCAACATTCCCCCACATGTCACCAGCCCAGCCCACAAACACTCCCCCCATGCTGCCTATGCCACCACTTCCCTATTTACTGGCCTTCCATGGGTGAAGAAGGGGTCCTGCCTGTCCTTGCCCATGCTCAGCTAGAGCGGCACCCAGGAAGGATGTGGCTGGCCGTAGGTGTCTTCCATTTCCACCGCTGTTGCCACCATCCTTTTCCCCTCCGCCTGGCTTAGTATGTCCCTAGAGCTGCTCCATATCAGGGTGGATGTTGTAAGAAGGCTTACAGCATCTGTCCTGCTATGGAGCAGCGTTAGGGACATGCCAAGCCAGATGGAGGGGGGAAAAGTGGTGTTGGTGTCAGCATTGTGAATGAGGGCATGGGCCAGATGGAATGGCAATGTGGGCCATACCTGGTCTGTGGGTCATAAATTGAGAATCCCTACTCTAAATGGAACAGTGCCATTCAGATTAGGACCCAGGTCTTTCTTCCTATACCACAATTATTTCACTGTTGGCTGGTCCCATCAAACCTAACAGAACAATTCTGGTATAAGGGCTCTGTGGCTTTTTCTATACGAGACTCACCACTGCTGCCACTCACCCATTTACCCAGGAGCAATACATTCTTGAGTCTGTATAAATCCTGAATATATATTTATAATGTTTTTAAACATAGTTTAAATAATCTTTGAAATACTCTCTTATGTACAGAAATGCCTTTGGGGAGGTTTGTTTTCAGTTTTCTGTGAATATAAGGATAGAAATGAGTTTCAGACAATTTTGCAAGATGGTTTTGTTTTTACACATTAGTTCAGCTTTATGATCTCAGTCTTGCCTAAGGAATGAGAGCAACCATGAAAGATATTGCCATTAAAATCCAAGATATTGTAAGTGCTTCGTTATACTATGCTATGATAAATACTTGAGAAGCAAAGTGTCCTGTACATCCACAAAATCTTACAGTATGAGTTTAATCCAAATTGCTGAAGGTCACAGTCTGATACCTATTTAACATGGGAGTAAACCTCTGTAAACTCAATGGGTCCTCCTGCTGAGTAGGTAATGAATGGAATTGTAATACTGTGTAAGTTATATCAAATTCTGTTTGCACAATTCATTCTCTCTTTGATGGACTTGAAGAATCTGGCTTTCAATGTTGTGGAATATTTATTTTACTATTGACCAAACAAGAGCAATACAGTACTGCCAACACAATGAGAAACTAGTGGAAAATATTTAAGAAACAGATGTTGCTGGAAATTTGGAAATGATTCTGAAACATTTAACACTAGATTGATGTGAAACACTTCTTTTCATGTTGTCAAACTGTAATGAAAAGAGAAAAAACTAGGTGCTTTTAATTAACTGCTCCTTGATATCTTTTACAAGCAGCAACAATTTGTGGCTGGGACAATGAATAAAAGTTAATTATAAGATAGATGTTGAAAGATACACATTTAGCACAAAGCTGTGATCTGTGATCTGGGGGTCCTCCTGGACTACTTGCTTCGGCAAGTAGAGCAGCATATAAGTCTAAATACAAATACACTAGAACACTGGATAATGTTATGACTTGTCCGATGCATCGGTCCGGCTTGGGTGATGCCTTTCCTCCAGACCCTGTTGTTGCGAGCGCAGTATGGTCGGGAGGTAATGTGCGCTACCCAATCCAACCCACCATCCCCAGACGATTGGCTCGGATAATGCTAAAGGATCGTTATCCAGAATCGTTATCCGATGCAAGTTTTTTCCAAAACTTGGACCGGATAACGTTAGAATCTGATAACAATGCAAGTTTTTTCCAAAAAACTTTCATTGTTATCAGATTCTAATGTTATCCGGTCCAATTGTTATCCAGTGTATTACTGTACAAATACAAATTATCAATCACTGACAAATGTAACTACAAGTTCAATAGCTCTGCCATCATAACTTAATTTTGGGGGAAAGAATGGTACTACCACCACTCCAACAATTTTCCTGTGGGTCCCCATGTAGCTCCAGACATTAGCCTTTCTCCCTATCAGCCCTGCCATGACTCTGGAAAGCTTCACTAGATGCCCTTTGCCCACAACACAATGCCATAATGAAGAAGCAGTAGAGCAGTATTTCCCAACCTTTGGTTTTTGGACTTCAATTCCCAGAAGCCTAAATCAATTCTCCAAAGCACTGATCAACCAATGTACTGACTTAGGCTTCTGGGAACTGAAGTCTCCCTGTGAGGCATGGGACCCATTTAGAGAACCACTGCTGTAGAGGGAACTACCATCGCTTCAACAATTTTCCATAGCCAATCCATTGATACAGTGTTGGGCTTTAGAAGACTCATCTGGATTCAGAAGCTGCTTTTCTGTCCAACCTTTGTGATGCCATGCCCAAATGGCATATTGTATAAAGTTCTTCTCCAGTGTAATGATTTAGGGTCTGGATGGTCAGCAGCTGTTTCCAGAACAGGCATGGTGAGGCAATAGTTCTCCCTGGTCATCAGACACAAAGTGTCTCCCTCTGAGGAGGCACTACCTAAAACAAGGTATTTTGGATAAAGCATTGGAAGAAGGATGCTGCAGGGAAGTGCAGTAAGATGGGTTACACTCATCTGCTTCAGGCAGTGGGATATCTTGCATTACTCCTAGTGCAAATGTTAGCACCTAATTGGTCCTTGTTTTTACTACTTCTGAAAGTTAGATAAATATTAAACCGCCACCACCACCAAGAAATTGGTCTACCCAGAAACTGAACTGGTGGTTGATATGGTTCAGAACAGAAAATCACTCATTATGGGTCAAGTTATAACAGAAGCTGATTTTGAATGAGGAGTAGGGCATAGGCTACCTGTTGCATTATATAGAGTTAAATGCCTTTCTCACAGGAGTACTGCTTTAAGGGTATTAAGTGGAACTGGCTTTTTGCAGGTAATAGGAACTGACTGGAGAGCATTCTTAGCTGTCAAGTTAACCTTTCTAGGTTAAAATGCTGTTCCTAGAAAGTAAATGCTATTTTAGAGTCAAACACTTCTGTGTTAAGCTCTTAAGCTATATAATTACTTTAATAAATTGCATTCCTACAGTCACAAGAGACTATTAGACTACAGTAGTACCTCACTTAAAGAGCATAATGTGTACCACAGGATTGCAATTTAAGCAAAACACCATTGTAAGTGACCAATTGTGACTTCTGGTGGGGGTGGGGGTGGGGGTGGGGGTGGGGGTGGGGGTGTGAACCCCAATTTATTTGTTAAGCGAGTTTTTTGGTTGGTTTTATTTGTTGAGTGAAGTGAACATTCAGAGAAAATTCTGCTCTTTAAGCGAGGTTCTCTTTATGCGAGGTTTGACTGTACAGTAATACCTCATATAACATTAGTATCGAATAACACGAAAATCGCATAACATCAAGGAATCTGGGGGGAAGAATTGCATCAGATAACATTAAGATCCTATGGGATGCTTCAGATAACAACCGCGAAAGCCTGTGTGGTTACAATGTATCTCTATGGATCCCATAGAGGATCACATAACACGAAAAATCATATAACACGAAGACTTGTGGAACCAGGTTTTAGTGTTATATGAGGTTTTACTGTACTTGAATAAAACATGTTTGTATTAAACATCCTATAAGTGGGAAGGAAAATGAAAATGCCATTTATAGTTTCCTATAATGAATGAATGAATGAATGAATGAATGAATATTGTATTTAATGTTTTCTTAATTTATACGGCAAAACTCTCAAGCTTTTGAGTATGTGAAAAACATCCATATGTATTTGTCATCTGTATGCCATTCGTTCATGTGTCAATAGCATTATCAGGTCCTCTATCCATTTAATTGCAGTGGGTGGACATTAATTTTTCCAACACTGTAATATAAGTCTTCTATCACGTAATGTGAAGTTAATGTCTGAACTGCAGTAGTAAATTGCAGTAGAGCAGACCCATTGAATCAGTCACATAGATATTGATTCATCAAACCCCCAGTGATCCAATTGGCCTGCTCTATTGCAATTTACTATTGCAGTTCAGACATTAACTTCACATTACATGGTTGAAGACTTATATTACAGTTTTGGAAAAATTAATGTCCACCCACTGCAATTCAGTGGATAGAGGACCTGATAATGCTATTGACACATGAACGAATGGCATATAGATGACAAATACATATGGATGTTTTTCACATATGTACTTAGAAGCTTTTAATATAAACTTTCATATAAACTTTATACATTTTGCAAAATAGTATAATTAGACTTCTAGTTCTACTGCATTATCTTATCAACTGATATCTTCTTTGTTCTTCAGTTTTAGCAAATAAAATGTGGGGTGGGCACAAACAAGGTTAACATTTGCTGTTTAAATGATTTCCTCAGAGTTTTATGTTTAACCACTCTGCATTTCAGATTAGTTCTCTGCAAAAGAAGAAAACACTGCCAAAAGAAATATTATATGGTTGCTGGTTTTGTCATTGTCTGGGCAGCTTTGATTCAGTCAAAGCAATGGAAAGCAAGACACAATAGAAATGACATCTATAGAACTCTGGAAATGAACAGTAAAAATGTAACATTAAAATGAAAGGAACAATGATCTCAAACTCTTTCTGCATCTCACAACCAACTGTATGATATTTAGTTATATTGCCTTAATAGCAGTGCTACAGTTAGTGAAATCACTTATTTCGATATTGTGGTGATTTCACGGTGATCTGAAGAGCACATTATGCAGCAGGTGTTTGTGTGAGTGACCACATGCGTATGAATGTGTTTTAATCTACCATGATATTCTTTGCTCCATATGAAGTGGGGAAAGCCAGAGGTATGTCTGTTGGTTTCTAATTTTTTTTGGCCATGTATCACTGATTAACTTATGAAGAGATGTGATTGTAAAATGCAATACTGTTGTCTTTACAGGAATATTTATGGATCTTATATTAATATTCTGTTTTATTTATCTGAAATAAACTAAGACAAATCTGTAATGCAAACTTTTAAGGTGAAAGTACAGAGTTGTCTGAAATAGCTATTTGTTTTCTAATATCTAATCAAAATGTGCTTCCATCAAATTTAGCAAATGGAACAGTACACATAACATCTTAAAATAAATCTGATTTTTAAAAATAATGTATTTTTTTCAAAATTTAACTCCCTGAACAGAACATCTGTCTCTGTAGGCAAAACAAAAACAAAGAACAGCTTTTGAAATGCATACTTTCTTAATGAGCACAAATTACCTACCTACCTACCTGTCTACCTGTCTACCTGTCTACCTACCTACAATATTTTAATTGACAGCATTTTGTACTTTTAACATAGAAAGTATGTTGTGGCTGTTAAGTAGGAAGAATTAAGGCATTTCCAACCTGGTTCTCAATTAATTCTGTTGTTGTTCAGTCGCACAGTCGATTCTGACCCTTTGTGACCCCATGGACCACTGTCCGCCAGGTACTTCTGTCGTCCACCATTGTCCTCAACTCGCTCAGCTCTGTGCCCATTGTGTCTACAATACCATCTAGCCATCTCATTTTTGGCCGCCCCCTTCTTCTTTTGCCCTCGACCTTTCCAAGCATCAAGGCTTTCTCAAGTGAATCTTCTCTTCTCATTTGATGTCCAAAGTACTTTAGCTTCATCTTTACTATTTGACTTTCTAAGGAGCAGTCAGGGTTTATTTCTTCTAAGATTGACCTATTTGTTCTCCTCGCTGTCCAGGGGACTCTCAAAACTCTCCTCCAACACCACATCTCAAAGGCATCTATTCTTCTGTGCTCAGCTTTCCTAAAAAACATAGTTAAGAGGGGAGTCATGGGTAACATTCATCAGGCATGGCCCATGTCCCTGTAGGAGATTCATCATCCCATAAGAGTGGCTAAGATACCACAGGCCTTTGCATATATTATAATAATATATTGATGCATATATTATAATAAGTGAATGCAAGTAAGAAGAATTTATAGTGAGGTGAGAAGGAGGGACAGGAAAAAGGCATGCCAAGTTGTCTTCCAGTTTGCAGACCATGGTTTTAGTTAAGAAATCAGAAGTCACGTCCAACTGCTTTGGATTGTAATTTTCATCATGACTTACAAGCATAGCCCGTTGTTTAGCATTTTTGTGCCAAGTTGGAGAGCTTGCATTAATGCACATTTAATACATTATTGTCTTTATAGAGGAGAAGACAGATGTATAAAAGCTTGAGTCTTTCATACTCAGATGGAAAAATGTTAATCTGCAGAATAAACTCAAGGAAGAGTCGTATGTCCTGGTTACTTCTGCTGAGCAGACTTAGGCTGTCTGAGGCAATGTTGTATCCAAACCTCTACCAGCTCATGATGGTAGGGATTTCAGCTTGCCTAAAGAGAAAATAGAACAGGCAAATCAAATAAATAATTAAAATTAAAAACCAAAAGCCTGATACAGTCACTATGGGAATTGAGATGACATTTACAAATGAGCAGCTAGCAGCCAGCACAAAGGGATTAGGGCCAATGTAAGGGAACATGTTGGTACAAAGGGCCTTATCCTCACTCCATACCCATCTCAAGTCTTCTTAATTTGGAGTTAGGATTGTGCCATATCACTCTTCATGTGAAGAAAGTGTTGATGGAGAACTAAGGCTAGAAAGTTCTTCTCACTTGTTCAGCTATTTGGATCTCAGTTGGAATGTAAGAATTCCATGGAATTGTGGAGAGATTGGCGGAGAATGTGGATTTTCATATGGAAGGAGATTGGTCATGAGAAGAAAAGGGCAGGAATAGTTGTGAATGATATGACTTAAGACAATAAAAAAGCAAAGTTCAGAAGTTGAAACAAGTACAGTGGTACCTCACTTAAATAGCATAATGTGTTCCATGGGATTGCTCTTTAAGCGAGTTTGCACTTTAAGTAAAACACCATTGTAAGTGACCAATTGTGACTTCTGGTGGGGGAGGGATTGAGAACCCCGATTTAGTTGTTAAGCGAGTTTTTGGTTGGTTTTAGTTGTTAAGCAAGGCGACCATTCAGAGAAAATTCTGCTCTTTAAGTGAGTTACTCTCTAAGCGAGGTGCTCTTTATGCGAGGTTTTACTGTACTAGTGAGAAGGAATTTATTAATTATTGGTTGTTATGCTGACTGGGGACTAGATGGTAATGTAGAGGTAGTTTATAATGCAGAACTTTACAGGAAGATGTTTATTAATTTGTTACATTTGTATTTGTATTTCGACTTCTATGCCGCCCCACTCGCACAGCGACTCTGGACGGCTTACAGAAGAAACAGTTACAATTACATAGCACATTCTATAACATAAAAGCAATTACAAATATTACATAGTAAATTACAAATATCACATAGCAGGAATAACATCACAAAATATATCAAAATACATCCCTATCTCTCTCTCTCTCTCCAGTAACAATTGCAATTACAAAATATCAGGACATCCTAAAAAATAAATCAGAGATACTATAATATAAATCATTACAGCATCAGAATTCAATAGGCAACAATATCAAGCAACAATCAAAAATTCCAAATATCAATTCAGTTTACACAAAAATTACAAGAGCAGAAAACTAAGCAAAAAAAAAGTTGTAAATCCCGCAACAAGTAACAAACTGCTGACAAACTGCTCTGCCTAGCCACAGGTGTTTCGGGTGGCAGCTGCTGCTCAAAAAAGTCCTGCCGCGATAGCGGCTTTTAAGTCCTGGCCGGGCGGAGCCCCCAGGGACAGGTGGAGAGATTCCCATAGCTGGACACGGCGGCGGCCTCTCCGCCCGGCTACAGGTGTTTCTGGCGGTGGTGGCTGCCAAAATGAAATGTGCCAAATAATGGCAGTCATCTCCTTCGGGTGAGATGACGGAGCCCACTGGTAGGGTGGGAGCGTTGCCTCACCGCCCGCAGCTGGACATCTTCTCCTCTGGGCGATATGGTGGGCCCGGGAAGAGTGTTGAAAAACATGATTGCTCGGCATCTTATTCCATGTTATCACCTTCTATGCCAGTAAACACACCTCCCCCAACGCCAAGACCTTTCATGCTGGGTTCAGATGTCATGGAATAGAACTCATCCTTGCCATCACATGATTTTAGAGCTTATACGGACCTACACGAGGCATGGCAAAACATTGCTGTTGAGTAATATGATATATTTAGAATTTGTGTTGTATAAGATATTAAATGTTGTTTATATCAGCCATTGCAATTGCTTGCTTGGTAAAGCTAGTTAGACCTGTGGTCAGTGGCGTAGCATGGATTTCAGCTGCCTGAGGCATAGGCCAAATTTGCCGCCCTCTTATTTTGATTCAATAATTTAACAATCACAAATCACAACACACACATAAAGAAAATAATGGATTGTGGCAGGTTAATTGAGTCAATGTGAATTTGACGACTGATGATTGAGCAATGAATAAAATGTTCTTTTAATTTTCAAAGCAATATTCAAGGATGGACTTCCCCAAAGGGACTTACCTGCACCATATCCTAATTTGCAGGTGTTATTAGACAATATTGAACTCTATTCTTTATATGAAATAATTAATTCTCCCTGAATATTTATCGTGAACAATCCAAGCACAAAATTAACCACAGGTAATTACTGCAAGGCAACTGGTTAGTACAGACAGTGTTGTCAGTCGCTAGAGGGGATTCTTCAGTTCCATCACAGATTAAGTAATAAAAAGTTCTGTGTTCATTTTAATCGGTCCGAATTGTAGGTAAGACAAAAATATGAAATGAAATGGTTCAATTTTTTAGTTCAGATTACAAGATATTATATTATTTATTGTGAAATTTTGCCGCCTCCAAAAAGTGCCACCCGGGGCGGGCCTTCTCTACCGCCCCACTACGCTATGCCATGCCTCTGTCTGTGGTTTCCAGCACATGCCCCATGGAGGGTTTGTTTTTAGGGGGGGGGGGCAATTCAAGAATGAGCCATATTATTTGAAAGTTTGTTTAGACCAAGTTAATGGCCTTTTAGGCTTCCTCCACAAGAATAGGACTTTAGTTTTTGAATAATAACAGTTATATGTCATAGGGAAGGGCATCAAGATTATATAAATGCTTAGGTGGGGCATGGGGAAAAAAAGGTTGCAACCAGTGCTGTAGACTAAATAGTCAGTAGTGCTACTCAAACAAGGAAACGATTGTGAACTTTTGGAAAGGTCTTGGTTGTATAGTACAGCTCCATAAACACAGTGTGGTATATTTATATTGCAAGCCTCAACACTGAGAAGAATGAAGAATCCTGTTACCATATGGTGGCATGTCATGTTCTTTCTTAGTGTGGTTGCTAAGAACAATATTCCCGCCCTACCTTGAGGTGTTTTATGCAACATCTTTGCGGCATCACATTGTGGCTGTTGAAAACAGTGGCTTCTCTGAAGCAGTTCTTCATGTTTAAAGTGCTACTATGAGACTAAAGCTGGTACCTTAGTTCAAAAAGCATTTTTTAATATACCAGTGTTCCAGCTTCTTTAGAACAGAAAATAAAGTCCAAAGTAAAATGGAAAAGGATCTCACAAGAAAAGTAGGAAAAGAGAGCAAAAAGTGCTTAAGGTATCAGTAAAGTTGTGCTCGTCAGAATTCTCATTGTAAAGGAGTGTAGATTTGTAAATTTTATAAGACTAGGGAAGATACTGTGAATAGAGACTATAAAGATATCTGATGAATTAAGGCTTAGATTTATTATTTATAGAGGACCCAAGACACCTCACAGCACTTAACACCATACAACGCTAATAAGTTTAAAATACTGTATTAAAAAGTATTAAAAACAAATAAGCATTGGTGCTAAAACCAAAGATTAAAAACAATGTTAAAAGATTTCTAAAGCATGTACAGATCTTTACCTTTAATAAATACCCCCACTTATTGCTTCAAAGCCTGCTTGAAAATAGAATCTTTGTCTTGAAGGACAAGAAAGAGGAAGCAAACATGGGAGCAAGGAATTATGTTATATTTTTTCCTATGATGCCTTATTATTTTAACAGGTTGTTTGGTGTTACTTCAGTCATTCAGACAAACTGTTCAAGCCCTTGGAAAATCATAACCAACCAAAAATTGGAATGGTACCATTATACAAACCCTATCTCACTGCTGTTGTTGTACTACACCCTAGCAACTCTAATTCGACTTTGGCTACATGAACCAATTGTGCAGGTAAACCAAACTTCTTCATTTGTGTGTTAATGAGAAAATCCTCTGGAAATTAGTATAGAAACCCATGAAGCTTGTAATGTTTGCACATAATAGGTTAATAAATGTGTCTTTAGAATATCTTAAGGACAAAGAAGTTGGTGGCATGCTGTTGTAGGCCATGCCAGGTTAGATGTGTTTGTTACAAGGAGTACATAGGATTCTTTATTTAGTTATTTCTTTATGATGCATGTTTAAGGGTGGTGATGCTTGTATGAGTGAGCCAAGAAGCTGAAGCAGTTATTCATCTGTTCAGTAGTCTAGAAATAGCCCATGTATGGCAAACTACAACCCAGGGCTTCAATGGTAAGTATAATAATTATACACCCACATGCCATATCTATTTAATTCTCCCATCACTTCCACAGACTAACATGGCAACCTCTTCAAAAACTGCTCGGCTTTTGAAAAAGCCTAGCAGCCAGTGACCTCCTTCTCTCTGTTACTTTGCAAAGTTATTAAGATTATTAGAGGGGAAAATAGAAGCTAGATGACTACTTTCTCACAATTACTATAGAATTAACTTAGCCCTGCTTGTTTCTTAGTCTATGCCTGATGATGATAAATCTAGTAATAGAGAAGATGAAACAGATATCAGCCCGATCCAAATGACTGCAGAAAGAAGACGCAGCTTGTGGTATGCAAGCCACTACACAACTGAAGAAGGCAAAGTAAGATTTAGATGTGTGTGTGTGTGTATGTGTGTGTGTGTGTGTGTGTTTGCAATCTCAGTGAGACTGAAAGCCAATTTGCAGAATTGCTGTCAACTTGAGCACTGCCCTGCCAAAGGGGGAAGGGTGTGGCCAGAGAAGCCAATGTCCATATTTGTATTGCTTTTTTTTAATGCAGTGCATTGTAAACACAGTGTTTAGAATCCCATTTCATTTTTACAGTTGTATAGAAGGAATTGCACCAGCTGGTATGACACACTGGGGACGCACTGAGTACCTACCAGGTACAGCCAGGTGTGCATGCCAGGCACCTTTCCAGCCAGTTGCAATTTGCTGTGAGAGCTTCTATGGTTCCTCTTTCAGACAAATAAGGGTTTTCTGCCTAAAGGGTTTTTTTACCCTTCAACGGAAAGAAAAAGAATTTTAGCAATAATACGTCTTAGAAATGTTTTTTAAAATTCCATTTTTTTTCTAATTTAAATTGGGGAAATGGAGGTCTCTGGGTGACCCAGAGTTTCTGGAGGGCACAAGATATGTACCTGGTGGGCCAAAGGTGTATGTGGCCCACTCCTGGTCTGAAAGAGTTAATTATTCTGTGATATAATGTCAGTTCTGGTGTTGGAAACTAATAACTAACCAATCCAATAATAATGGGAAATGGTGTACTGTATTCCATATTTAGAACTAAATGTGTAATGTACAAGAATCATGGTGAACAAATTTTAAGAAAAGGAAAAGACTGATGATTGTTAGAAATGAATTTGATTGAACAATAAAATATTTGCCTTCCAGTACAAATTTCTAATCTGTACTTTAAAAGCAGGCTTTTCATAGCCATATTTCTCAGCCTAGAATCTGCATGCCAGTAAGAATATTGAGATAGTCTTATTTATATGCAGAAGGGGTTTTCATTCTTTTGGTACTATAGCAACTCTCATTTGACTTTGGCTGCATGAGCCAGTAAACCCTGCCTTTCTCAGAAGTTTACAAAATTTCACAAAATTTCTTGTGTGTCATGATGATGTCTCTTCAGATTGAAACACCCTTTTAGCAACACTGTTACAGCACGTGCATGGCAAACCGTGCTGCTTGTGGGAACATGAATCTTTTAATGTGTGTGATGACAATGGTGAAAAAGAAACACTTAAATCACACTTGATATTTTTAACAAGAAAAATAAAATAAGTGATTTCTCAAGCAGTAGCTTTTAAAAAGACTCCCTTTCTCTAATCTTCATTCAACAGGTTCTTTGTATGACAGTGAATGGTACACCTATTGATTATCACAGCATACACCCTTTACATCCAATAGAGAATGGGCCTGCCAATGCAGATATATACTCAAGACCACACTACAAGTGGGATCCATCAGCAGATGACCTAGGTTAGTACTAATAATTGTTTGGGAATAAACTCTTTGCCTTTCTTTATCTATTACTTTATCCATCTGTTGCCTGGTTAAGCACCTATATATTAAACGTATGAATGCATACAAATAATAAGCAAAATTATAGTCAGTGAAAATGCTTACCAAAAACATAGTGGAAATCGCTAAAGGTAGCCACAAGCTACAGTATTTATAAGTGGAGTACAGAATTAACATCCAAATTACTGTGAGGGTGTCCCTCCACCATCCCAACAATACCAAACAGGTCCAGTAAAGCATGTTCTCTGGCAACCCAGTCCAATATTATATCTGAAAATGCTTTACTCCTCTCTGTAGTTGTTCTAACTTTCATTGTTGAGAGGAACTGTGGGGAAGCTCAACCCACTAAGCTTTTATATACTCTTCTGAAACTTCTTGGTGTGTGACAGTAATGTGAAGATCTGAAAGGTTTTACCATGAGTTTGCAAAAGTTTGACATACCAGGTACAGTGACTTCATAGTTGAGTTTACCTTTCTTCCGGGAAGAGCAAAATAAAGAAAATGTTTGCTGTCTTGCCAAAACAGGTGCACTTGTATGTTACTGAAGCTATAGCAGAGAGGAATGAGCAACTTCGGCAAGTCTGGATGATAATTTTTTTGTCCCCATGAGCTCCTAGGTACCACCAAATCACTTTAAAACATTAAAAATGAAACTAAGATTAGCTAGAAGTCCACTACCAGTTTTCGAAAAAAGATTATGTATGATGTTAAATAGTTCAGGGTGGTGGTGAAATTACTACTGTTGGAAGCTGCCAAGAACTCAGATTCACTAGAGAATTTTTGCTATAAAAAGAGGGAATGAGAGGGGGAAATTCGGGCTGGAAAAAAGTCTTGGGAAGGACATGCAGTCCTATAGGCATGTTTTGCCTACCTCTGCTATAACAAATGGTTGGCTGAAAACATTTTCAGTAATAGTTCCTTACTGTTACCCCACATTAGTGGTTTTAGAATTTTTCTTCTGGCTGGAACGTGGAGTTATAAATGAACATAAGTAGATGACAAATAAACTGAAAAATCTATCTTTCCTAGTTCAGAGTTGTCATCCACCCTACTTTGAAGCCTTTGGCTCATATATTGGATCCAAAGATTCTTTTTCACAGTAAAAAGAATTTACAGTAAAACCTCAGATAACACTAAAACCTGGTTCCACATGTCTTGGTGTTATCCGATTTTTAGTGTTATCCGATGCATGTTAAAATCCTATGGGATCCATAGAGATACATTGTAACCACACAGGCTTTAGCGGTTGTTATCCAATGCATCCCATAGGATCTTAATGTTATCCGAAGCAATTCTTCTCCCCAGATTGCTTAATGTTATGCTATTTTAGTGTTATTCGATACTAATGTTATCTGAGGTATTACTGTACTGTGAACTTTTTGGTCTGCCTAGTAATTACGGAATGTTGGAGTTCATATCATTCTTATTATCCCTTTAGAAATGAAAGAGGAGGAGGAGGAGGAGGAGGAGGAAAGAGAGGAGGAGGAGGAAGAAGAGGATGATGAAGAAGAGAAAAATTCAAAAGTCCATGCAATGGTCACAGTTTTCCACTTTATCATGAAGCAGAGTTATGTTTGTGCTTTAATTGCTATGATGGTAGGTTAAATAATTGCTTGCTCTTGGTCCATTTTAGACTTCAGATCATTTTATGTTTCTGTTACTCTGCCATTTAAAATTTTATCCCCAGACATCATTTTTTTTATCCTCTGTAATATAAAAATACTGCAGATTCTAGTTTCAGCATGGTATTGTGGTAAAGGAGAGATTTAAATTTGTTGAGAAAATTTAAAACATGTCACAGTTTTTAAAATCCAACTAAAATTTTAACTTGAATCCATACAAGTGTGTTTTATGTCTAAAAAATGAAGAATGCTCAATTATTTCCTGTTCTTGTTATTTTTTTAATATTATCATATCAATATTTTATTGAAATAATTTTTCTGAAGTTTCTCTTATATTGTTATAATATCTTATAAACATATTTCTGTCTTCTTTATTAGCTCATTAGCATTGAATGTTGAATATAGATGCTCACAATTTTCTGCTTTGCACTGTTTTAAGCCATGTCAATCCTACTGATCTTTTAAAACCGTCCATCAAGTTTTCCGTCTTTATACACCCCTCCTTTAGTGCTGTATTGGCATTTAATATAATCTCTGTATTAGTGGTTCCACATGCCCCACTGGGATACTTCAGTTCCCAGAAGCCTAAGTCAGAACAGTTGTACCTCGCTTAAAGAGCATAATACATTCCACAGGATTGCTCTTTAAGCGAGTTTGCTCTTTAAGCGAACCCTGATTTATTTGTTAAGTGAGTTTTTGGTTGGTTTTATTTGTTAAGCAAAGCGAATATTCAGAGAAAATTCTGCTCTTTAAGCGAGTTACTCTTTAAGAGAAATGCTCTTTATGCGAGGTTTGACTGTATATTGGCTGATCAATGCTTTGGGGAATTGACTTAGGCTTGTGGGAATTGAAGTCCAAAAACTAAAGGTTAGGAAACACTGTTCTAGATGTAATATAAAATGATTTCATTCACCATATTGTTTCTTTTCGAGCAGTCATTTGTTTTACTTCAAAAAATTATTTTAAAATAGTGTTGTGCTTTTCAAAGAAGTACATATAGCCCTGAGAAAGTACGTATGGCACCAACATGTAAGGCAATTTGCTCTTCAGCTCCTTTTAGTTTTCTCGTCTGTCTTATGTCAAACTTTCTTTCAGTTTGACTCAACATTGGTATAGATTCCAAATTACTTGTGTCAGTATTGCCAGTGTTCAACTAGTGAGAACACAATGATTCATGATGCCTGTCTCAAAATCAGGGGTAAGAAGAAATGGGGTTGATTCAGTGCAATTCACGTTTTATTTAACATATGGACATTAAGCAGACTTGCATGAAAGATAACCTTATGTACATAATTTGCACTGTCTCATTGGATGCTGGCTGTAACTGGAAAAATGCTTTAGCACAACTAGATTGTAAAAGTACAGAATATTAACTAGAACATGTCTTTCTAGAATTTTTATGGTTCTCTAAAGGTTGTTGATTTTACGTCACTCATGTTTAAATGGCAACTATCAAAAATATATATATCTCTTGGCATAAATGTGAACACTAATGCTGTCTAAAAATGAGTTTTGCATTTTTAGATTTATTTATTATATTTATACCCCACCCATCTAGGAGATTTTCCTACTCTGGGTGGCTAGATGCGTCACTTAGCATCTCTGCCAGTGCAGTATTTTTCTTTTAATTAGAACAAACAAAAAATTGTCAGATACTACAACTGCTGACAGGCTTTTGAGCAAGGGAAATCTTTACCTTTATCTTTTATCACTGCAGTATCAAGACACAGAATAAATTAGAAAAGATATTGCAATTTTAACTAGAACAAGTTTTGTAAGGCCACTTAGTAAATCAAGCAGCTTATCAGTTCTCATTAACTGTAATGGAAGTTGAATAGCTAGAAGTCCATATATAACTCTGACTAAGGATGTACTTTGGATTTGGAATTCAGTCAAGAAGAGAAAAATGATGGTGAAACGGAAATGGTATTTGTCTATTTCCATGCTCGTCCAAAAGGAGGTGGTGGAATCTTGGCCTGCACACTCAAAATCAATCAGTAGTTGATGCCACTGAATTTCAAACCTACCCCTCACCATCCCAGGTCAAAGATGTTTCATTTCTCTATTTTCATGTTTTCTTCCTTGTTGTTCAGTTGCACAGTTGAGTCCGACCCTTTGTGATTCCATGGACCATTGCACACTAGGCTTCTCTGTCCTCCAATATCCTCCTCACCTCAGCCTGCATAGATCTACGCCCGTTGCGTTGACAATGCCATCCATCCACCTCATCCTCTGGTGCCCCCTTCTCCTTTTGCCTTCAGTCTTTTCCAGCATCAAGGCCTTCTCAAGAGAGACCCCTAGAAGCATTTGGTGGCCAAAGTACTTGAGCTTCATATTCAGTATTTGTCCTTCCAATGAGCAGTCAGGGTTGATTTCCTTTAGGATTGACTGATTTGATCTCTTTGCAGTCCAGGGTACTCTCAAAATCCTCCTTCAGCACCACAGTTCAAAGGTGTCTATTCTTCTGTATTCAGCCTGCCTTATGGTCCAGCTCTCACAACCATACATTACTACTGGGAATACCATTGCTCTGACTATGCAGATTTTGTTGGGAAGGTGATGTCTTTACTTTTTATTATGCTGCCCAGGTGTCTCCCAATAAGTAAGCGCCTTTTTATTTCATGGGTGCAGTCACCATCTGCAGTGATCTTGAAACCCAAGAAGGTAAAGTCTGTCACTAGTTCCAATTCTTCCCCTTCTATTTGCCAGGGAGTGATTTGGCCAGATGCCATTACAGTACCTTAGTTTTTTTTTTTTTTTTGAAGTTTAGTTTCAGACCTGCTTTTGCACTCTTCCTTATTCAAACAATTTTTGGAAATTACAAATACACTGAAATGGTCAAATGCAAATCAAATTGGATGAGCTACAAATTAGCAGACAGCGCTGGCTCCTTGGCTGTAAGTGGGGATGAGCACATACACACACACCCGAGAGTGGAACATGACTGGCTTCCAAGCAAGAGAAACCTTTACCTTTTACTTCTGATTTATAAGCTGAACCGTTTGGGTATTTGGGAAAACGTATTTTGTCTTTTTATTATTGTACTAACAATTTTTATTTATTCCCCCCTCCCCCCCAGGCCTGGAGTATTACTTACCATAGCTGGCTAACGTTTGTACTGCTGATATGGTCCTGCATACTTTGGATGCTGCGTGATCGAAGGAAATATGCTATGATCAGTTCGCCTTTTATGGTTGTTTATGGAAACTTGTTATTAACATTACAGTACATATGGAGTATTGACCTGGAAGAACTGCCTGTCCTTTATGATTTTTTAGAACGGAAGCCTCCTATCGAGTTAGCATCAAAAGTAAGTAGGTACAGAAATATATACAGTAATACCTCAGATAATGTTTACCTCGGATAACGCTAAAATTGCATAACGTTAAGTAATCTGGGGAGGAGAAGTGGATCGAATAACGTTAAGGTCCTATGGGATGGATCGGATAACAACTGCTAAAATCTGTGGGGTTGCAATGTATCTCTATGGAGCTTTAACATTATCCGATCCATCCTATAGGATTTTAACATGCGATAACACTAAAAATTGGATAACACCAAGACTTGTGGAACCAAGTCTTAGCGTTATCTGAGGTATTACTGTATAAGCTTTCAGATTCTCTAAATATTTTCATGAGGGAAGATACTGGATTCTACATCTTCAAGGGGTGCTAAAAGGAAACCAAGTGCACAAGCCACCTAAAAACCTTGGCCTAGATCCAATGCTTTTCCAACTTGAGTGATTCTCGTTGAATTAAATCCAGTTTATAGGGCAGTGGTGGAGAACCAGCACAGAGTTCACCCTGTCCCTCTACCCAACAGCCCAGTGGGAGCATTTCCTTCCTCTCCTGTTGCTGTGTTGGCAGTTTGTGATAAATAAGTGGGTTTTGGGTTGCAGTTTGGGCACTCGGTCTCTGAACGGTTCACCATCACTGTTGTAGGGCAACCAAGTAGTAACTTTCTGTCTGTTCCTAGGTGGTAAAAAACATATTCACTGTAGTTCTCAGAGGCACTTATGCCTACATCAAGCTAGCATGAATGTGCCCTCCCCCTTTAAAAAGGAAGAAAGAAATCCACAACAGGGATGCTCTGTTTACCAATGCTTAAACTTCAGGTGGTCACCCCTGAAGAGGTTAAAAAGGTGGTGAACAGATCTAGAGCATTTTCTGCTGTAGCCCAATTGTCAGCAGAAGTTAGATCTGCTTCAACTCTGCTGGCATTTCAGAAATCTCTGGAGACATTTTTGTTCCATGAAACCTTTCCCTCTTCATATGTTAATTGTACAGTTGAATAGGGATTTACTCCTGACTGTTTTAACATACTGTTGTGTGCTTGATATGGGAAGATTGTTCTCCATGTTTTAATTATGTTCCTGGAGCTTGGGAAGTGTGTTTTATTGTTTAACTATTGTTTATGAGCTTTTATGATGTTTGTTTATATGGGTGTCTGCATTTTTATTGCTTGTAAGCCCCCCAGAGTGGTTGTTTGACCAGTGGAGTGGGATATAAATGCTCTAAATTTAAAAAATAGGTAGGTACAGTTGCAAAGTTGCAAATAGAAATGAATCCAGTCTTAGGGTTAATCTCTTAAAAGTACATGTCTTGGAAGAGGAACTATATTATAACCATGCAAAATTAAGACATGAGTGTAAATGTGTATAATGCTGTAAAATTACTTTGGATGAAAAAGATCTATTCCAATTTCTTTCACCTCATGACAAATTATGTAGTTTCTGTACCCATTTTTTCTTCTGTCACTTACTCCTCCTCCTATGACTTGTTCAGTTCTTCTATCAAGAGAGACCTCCCCTCCACAGAGATTTTTTGAGGTCAGGACAATCCTATAATGATGCATTTTCTCTGAACCTAATTATGTTAACTGAGCCATATATATGTATCATTTTTCCTGCAGTTGGATTTTGAGGTGCTTCATAGGACAACATGAGGATTATCTATGCTTCAAAAACTCCTGTATGCTTATTTATTACATATTTTAACTTCTTTATATTTTGTTTACATTTCTACTCTTAGATTCTATTTGTGATTACTTTCTGGCTGCTGCTCAGACAGCATCTCACTGAGCGGAAAGCTTTGCAAGTAAAGGAAACTGCTTTATCAGAAGTCAAAGTGGAAGATGGAGAGAGTGAAGAAAAAGGTAAAACAAAAACTCCTTTCAGTTTAGTGCAGAAGGTAACCAATTGGCAAACTGATAAAATGTGGACTAGATAATAATAATGTAAGGTAGATGTGAAGCTGGCTGATTGATTGTATTCAAGGGTGTTTATCAGAGATGCCTCATCAACATGCAGAATGAGGTACTCTGGAGTCTGGGTCTAGTGTTCTGATGCCAACAATATTTCTCACAGCATTATTTTAATTGTTTTTGCCCTATGTGCTTCTTTCATATACAAAATTTCAAACTTCCAAACTGGGAATTTGAAAGTCCAGTCAATGGTAATGAACAGGTATCCTGTTAAGCAGGCTCAGTGAAGTGGCTGAATGGAAATTATTTGGGTTGAAAACAAGATCCAACTATCCCCTCTCCACTGGTGAAATAAAAAGGCAAGACACGTTCACAATTTTGGTCAAAGACTTGGGTCACTATTTTATTTAATTGATTAACCCCTAGCCTGCAGGTAGGCCTCGTAGTGCTAATACCTGGTACTGGAGCAGGAGAAACTAATACACCTCTCTCTGACTTGGACAGCTGAATCCTTGCCCCTGTGTAGTGTTAATCCTTGTCAGCTACTGCCTAGGCTGGCTGCTAGTCAGGGAGACAACTGTGAGGCCATTTTCAACTCTTTTTGCATGAATAGATGTTGGACCCCCCTCCCCCCCCCCCAAAAAAAAAAAAAAGTTGGCTCATGGTGTGTCCTGTATGCCCAACTGATTTGCACAAATCACACCAGGCAATCAGTGCCACCTTGCAGGCCAAAGAGACTGTAAAGGGGGGGGGGGAGTCAGCCTAAATAAGCTTGGCCCCTGCCCTTTGCACTTCACCAGGCAACGAAATAAATCATCAGCTTCCTCCCCTGTCTCTCCTTCACTGAGGCAAGGGGGAAACACCCATATAGCTAAAGCTGGTAAACAGCCTATCTCTGTGAGTGCACATTCCACTCAACAGCTGAAAGCAAATGACAATATAAGATTAGACAAAGTTGAAAAGATATTCTGTTTTGTTTAGATGAACCGCTTAAGCAAAAAAGAGGTAAAGCAGGACACCAAGCAGCTTCTCCCAGTTAAATCTGGGGTGAGCATAACCTTAATCTACTGTTGTTAAACATGTTAAGATGGAGTTGAGTGATATAGAAAAAGGATGTTTTTCACATTTCCAAATGACACAACTGAGAGAAATAGCTAATACTTTAGAATACAAGAATAAGATTCAAGAAAATCATAACCATGCTAAGAAATTGATTGAAAATAACAAAATTATTTTCATCTGATATATGTAACGTTCTGTACTGAGGTAGAAAAACCTCAATGACCAAAAAAAACTTGATAACACAGTGTGTGAAACAGATACAGACGTCTTTAGAGTGCTACAAGCTAAATTTGAGTGAAATACTGTTGCTGAAAAGGCTAATTTGAGGCATTGCAAACAGAAGTATAGTATCCAAACCGTGTGAAGTGATAATGTCACTCTATTCTACCTCATCAGAATCTGCATTTAATTTTGGACATGGCAATTTAGAAATTGATTGTGATGAACTGGCATATGTCCAAAGGAGAGTCCAACAAATGTGAAGGGCCTGGACATAAGGAGTTAGATATTTTTAGCTTGGGTGATACAACAGTTATCTGGCCATACTTGAAGAGTAGTCACAGATGATGGAGCAAAGTTGTTCTCTGTTGTTTTGGAGCAGGAATGGGCAGGCATTCTTTCTTCTTTTAAGGTCTATGTTCCTTTGAGAGCAAACTGTTAAGACCCTGTGCCAAAATGATTGGAACTAAAGCCAATCAGAATTGAGCAGGCTCAGAGTCCCCCCCCCCCCAAATTTATGCCATCACCAGATTTGAGCTGATATCTTAAAGTATGTATACTGTATATATTTTTCTCATGCAAATAACTGCCAAGCATTTTCTGATCAAAACATACCTTTGGGTGATTTTGGAATTACAGTAATACCTCATATAACATTAGTATCGAATAACACTAAAATCGCATAACATTAAGGAATCTGGGGGGGAGAATTGCATCAAATAACATTAAGATCCTATGGGATGCTTCAGATAACAACCGCTAAAGCCTGTGTGGTTACAATGTATCTCTATGGATCCCATAGGATTTTAACATGCATCAGATAACACTAAAAATCATATAACACCAAGACTTGTGGAACCAGGTTTTAGTGTTATATGAGGTTTTACTGTAATTTATTTTATGCTTCTTTTTGTTGGAAAGGAATTATTTCCCCTGCAGCTTCTCCAACCACAGTGGGTTGTAATATGGTTTCCTAATGATTATAATTTACTTCATTTTCTTGAAAATTTTGCGGGAAACATTTTTATGGAAGGCATGACCTGACTGTTGGATTTGTGTGTCATGCAATGGTAGAACCAGAATGAATAATTTCTGCAATTTTCAGCACTGCTATTGAGTATCATTTACCCAAAGCTGCATCTTTTGGCTTTCTCATATAGCCAACACCATTGAGTGTTTCAGCTCATACTTTATTTGAAGTAATAATTTTAGTGCTTGTTGTAAGCTATTAAATGTACTCTTAACAAACAAATGGAAGAAGTGGAAGAAAGACCTTGTCATTATGTATAAAAGAGGAACATAAAGAGGCCTAGTGGTAGGCAGCTGTCCTAAGCCAGATGACTCCAATGTTTCCTGACTTGGTGGCACAATGGAGGGCATGAGGGGTTAGCTTCACTGGATGGAGGAGTCCATAGAAGGAGAACATTAATTCTAACTGGGTTGTGAGAAACTGACAAGAATCACAAGAAATCAGAATTGACTGGATTGCACATACTGTAATTGTTAATGTATGCTAAGCAGAGATAAAATTAATTAATTTTTCATTTGTATTTGCATTTATATTTGCGTTTACAGAAGAAGAGTCCCAAAAAGATGAAGAGGAATCCAAAAAAGATGAGGAGGCAGAACCTGAAGAAGAAGAGGAAGATGTAATGAAAGTTTTGGGGAATCTAGTGATGGCTATGTTTGTTAAATACTGGATTTATGTCTGTGGAGGAATGTTCTTCTTTGTCAGCTTTGAAGGAGAAATTGTCATGTACAAAATCATCTATATGATGCTGTTCTTGTTCTGTGTGGTACTGTATCAGGTAAGTAATAAAAATAATTTAATTTTCTTCAATTGTGTTGATATCCAACTATATAACTAATTTACATGTTGAATTGTGTTTTACTAGGATTTTACATTTATATTATGTACCTTCACAATCATTTTTAAGCATTTGCTGTTTGTTGTAAGGAATCATGTTGGGTTAGAAATAAAACAATTCCCATTATGTAGACAGAATGTGGGATTACTCTAAACATACCCACTCCTTTAGAGTTCTTGTGATCAAAGAATCATAATTACTTCAGCAGATAGTGGGCAAAAGTACAGCATAACTTTATTGGTACAGTCAACATTTTAGAAAACCAAGTACATACTTTTCAGGCACCAATGACCAGTCAGGTATGTTTTGGTATGGGATCAAACCCTATAGTTTGCCATTGTTACTAAAGAAGGGGTGGTCAAACTCTGGAGGTCCAGGTGACATTTTTCAAGTCCCAGAACCCTTTAGATGCTGTACTGTAACCTCCAAGAAGAGCCAGCAGTTTCCAGAATGTTACCTCTGTTTTCTTCTTTTGAAAAAACAACAATGGTTCCATAGGGGCAAGCTGATTTTCCTTGCTTCTGTACAGGTGGACTGCATTCCATTAGAATATACCACCAATCTTTGTGATGGTTTTCCTTCATCTGGGTGACCCATTGCTATACTCTTTTTTCTTTCTTTTTGCAAATCCTTCCTGCTCAGATACAGTCCACACTTTCCATTCTCCTTCAGTAATGATTGCTGTCAAAATAGACATGCCTTTGATAGACTGAACAGAAGCAAGTGTATGTACAGTAAACTGCCTGCTTCTTTAAAAACTCTAATAATATTTGGTCCCCAGGTGCATTATGAATGGTGGCGGCGAATTCTGAAGTATTTTTGGATGTCAGTGGTGGTTTATACTATGCTGGTGCTTATTTTCATCTACACATATCAGTTTAAATCATCTCCTAGAGTGTGGAAAAACATGACAGGGATGACTAGTGAACAGTAAGTATTTTCTGTTATTTTACTTGGTATGAGCAGATGGAGAGTGGATATGGGTGATTCTGGTCCTCCACTAAAGTCCCAAAGACCTAATGGTATTTTTATGTATTAACATTTTGGAAACCTGTAGCGTAGCAGTCGGTGACTTGGCTCTCTAGATCTTGTATTTCAGTTCTTACCAGCATAGTCAGAAGTCAGCAAAGCAAATAGGTGAGCAATAATGAGCTTGTTTACAGTACATAGTTTTTAGAGGACCAAAAAGTGCTGCATACATGTGTGTGTACGTGCACACACATGCACACACAGACATACAGAGAGACAGAATATTTTGTACTATACTGTATTTATGATTCATGGGTAAGAAGAATAGCTTTTTTTCTCTGCTCCTTTTAGCTAACATCTTAGCAGAAAGTTAGAAGCTTTGCTTTTTAGCTTCATTATTTGTTCTTTTCTTTCATCTTTAAATCTCCTTATTGTCGTGTTCTAAAAATGTTCCTCCCTGCCTATTCCCTTTTTGCCTTTCTTTTTCATTAACAATAAAATCCTGTCCTCTCATCATCATCTAATAAATGTAGCTCCATAGGCTATTGTTTTAAAAATACTACAATTATAAAACCACACTTCTACTTTCAACTGATGCAACCAGTGGTTGATTTAATGGCTTTTAATTGTTTTTGGTTTTTTGTTTGTTTTTTGTTTTGTTTTCTCCCTTGGAGGAAATGCTCAGCCACATTCTATCAATTTTTGTTTTTGTATTACTAAATGGGCAGTACAGTCAAACCTCGCATAAAGAGCATTTTGCTTAAAGAGTAACTCGCTTAAAGAGCAGAATTTTCTCTGAATGTTTGCTTCACTTAACAAATAAAACCAACCAAAAACTAGCTTAACAAATAAATCAGGGTTCACAATCCCCCCCCCCCCACAATTGGTCACTTACAATGGTGTTTTGCTTAAAGAGCAAATTCACTTAAAGAGCAATCCTGTGGAACGCATTATGCTCTTTAAGCGAGGTACAACTGTACAACATTGTTGTTTTCTTCTTCAGATAAAACCATATACGATAAATCTACTGTAAATACTCGGGTATAAGTTTAGATTTTTAGTCCTCAAAATGAGAGCCAAAAAGGGCACTCGACTTATACTCGGGTCAATGATCCCATGGGTCCCAAAACTGCAGTGGTGCAAATTCAAACATACAGGAAAAAAAGCACTAATACTACTGTAAAAATTCAGAAACATACACAAACGTCTAAGTTAATTAATTTTACCGTATTTTCATGTATTTTAATTACTGAAACTCACTTGCAGCTGCTGCATTTTCCACCCCAACGTATACTTGGGTCAATCTATTTCCCTAGTTTTAGAGCTCCAAAACAGGGGTGTTTTTTTGTTCACTCGCATAGTCGCTTCCGACCCTTTGCGACCCCATGGACCACAGTCCTCCAGGTACAAATTAGGTACTTTGACTTCTATTCAGGATGACTTCTAGTCGAGTATATACACTACTTCTGTATGTATGTACTCACTGTTCCAGGTGTATTTTTCTGTTTAGAATTGTATGTTTTTCAAATGAGCCCCTCTTCTTTTCTGGAATTCTCTGCAGGCTTTGAAATGTAGAAATTTTAAATCACACACAAGGTTCAGAACACAAGATATATACAGTATGCATGTTAAGGAATAGGACATTCCAGATCCCATGCCACTTTCAGAAGTTTTTCTTAAACATATTTTGTATAACAACAGGCATAGGTATAACCCAGTCTGCAGTTATTATGGATTCTTGGATATTGTATGGATGTTTTGATTTCCAGAATTGTATCAGTATTCTTTAAAACAACCAGTGCTCTATTGTTCAGCAACCAGAAGAAAATGTTTTAACTTGTTCAAACACTGCCAAATAAATTTTGATCAGCTAAAAAGGCTATTTTTCTGCTGTTTTATTTTCTAGACTGAAGGATCTTGGCTTAGAACAGTTTTCAGTGGCAAAATTATTTACCCGCATCTTTATCCCAACCTCCTTTTTGCTGGTGTGCATATTGCACTTGCATTACTTCCATGACCGTTTCCTCCAACTCACAGATTTAAAGGCTATAATCAGCAAACAGGATAGCACCATTTACAGGTAACAAAACAATTTTTACTTTCCTTGTCTTCCCTTTCTTGCTCTGAGGAATACAAGTATTTCATTTTCTATATCGCCTTACAGCATATGATAACTTGAGTTTGAACCAGTTCAATGCTACAACCGCCCATGCTTAGCTGGTAATTGATTCTATTGCTACTACTGAAATATCATTTTTCTTCCAGATCTTTTCTGCTTGGTTTATTACTTAAAACAGTCCTCTTTTCTTTAGTTTGCTCTTAATACAAAAATGTGAAGCATTTGTTCAAAGATTTGAAACAACTACACTTGATCTTAGCTAAAATGTTAGGAAGCGATATAATGCCCAAACATGAGACCAAAGTTCATTCTCAAAGAAGATTAACCAATCAAAAAATGAGATAAGATTAGTTTGGCAGAATTTGTTCTTGACAGTGCTGTATTGCCATATTGGCTTCTCATTATTACTGCATTGTTTTCAATGTGTTTGTAGAGTGACTACTTTATAATCTGTTCCAGGATTTTTCCGGGATTGATGTCAGGATGACTGTAGCTCCCCAGTGCCTCCATTTTGCTCCTTTTAAAGATTGATAGCACATTAGCTCTCCTCCAATCATCCAGGACTTGAATAGGAATTCTTGTTGTCACCACTAATGTAGCTCTCTTGTGTTTGGGACAAAAATGGATTTAACCCAGATGTTGTACTATTAACAGTCCTGGCCTTTTTTTAGCACTGAATTTATGTTATTTATTTTTCACATTTATATCCCATCCATCTAGTAACAAGACTGAACAGCTTACAACAATTTAAACCAAGCAGTCAAATATAATGAAACAACAAAAAAAACCTGTAAGATTTTTTTCTCTCAAGCTACTGTAGTACAACTACAGATGTCAATGCTAAGATTTTCAGCATCCTGAAAAGTTTTAGAAACTCTTTATTTATACATAAACATAAATTTTATATTTTGTTGACATGTATGCTGCCACCACTTTTAATAAAACAATAGGGCTTGTTCTTGCATTGATATTACATTTTTTTCTTAGTCCTCAATGTTTTTTGATAGGCTTTCCTCACATAGTGATGCAGTGGCATCTATATGTTTCTAGGTCCTTCTTTCTGCATGATTAAAATCTTACTGTTTGTTATCTATGCTTCCTGTGCTAAGACAGCTGTGAACATTCATTCTTGTTTAACTCTATTCTTTTTTCTCCTTTTCTCTTACTAACTGTTCTGCTGCTATCCCATGCATTCTTGTTCTTTCATCTCTCAAATCAAAGCCATGCCAAAGTCAATGGCCGTGTTTACCTAATAATCAATAGGTGGGTATTTTAATATTTGCCTTTCTTTTTCCTCGACAGTATATCTTTTTCTTGCATGCCGCATTTTCTCTTAAAAAACAGCAATGCAAGCATGCAAAAAGATAATGCTATCTGTGTGTCCAAAGGCTTATTAATATGCACTAGAAGCTTACTGGTTAATGGAATGTAATTTTCAGTTTATATTAATGTATTATGCATGGCAGCATAAACCACTCACATATGAATCTTGACACAGGTTATGTAATGCCCAGCCAGGCTGCATTCTGATTTAGTTCTCTGACTACCAGTGTAGCCAACAGCCAGATATAGACTGTTTCTTATTGTAATGCCACAGAGTGGAATCACAGAGTCATTAAAAAGTTTGACACATTTCTTCCACTGTGGGAATATTCTTACTTGTTACATCCAAGTTACAATGGCTGAAATCCTGTTGCATAGCAATGTGGGAATAATTCAGCATGCCCATGAAATATTTCCACCAGTACATTATGCAAAAGTCACAGTGGGAATCATGTAACTAATTGCTTAATCGAATTGCACAATTCCCTATTGCCTCAGCATAATGACAAGCAAATTTATATGGATATAACTTTACATGACATCTTCAAAAATAGGATTTTGGCCAGTGCGTTTAGCAATTGTTAGTTACAAACTTTCTGGTAACATCTGATTTAATTACCAAATTTTGTGAGTGGATTTCACTATACTGGTTTTTTGAGGTTTAAATATGCTGTCTTTCAACATCAGGTGTGGATTATTGACAAGTTAGTCTTATTTTTGGTTTTTATACTGGTTTTTGAAATATATACAAGCTGTCTTAAGCATTAATGTAATTGTTAGCAGGATTCAAAACTTAAATGTAAAATAGAAAATCTAAAAAGAAAAAAAAAACTCCTGAAGAGTAAGGGAAACTAAATGAAACACAGAATTAGGCATACTGAAAAGGAAACAGTTCACATAAAATTTGAGTATGTAAATGTGCAAAAATGTATGCTGAAATTTCAAAAGTACTGGACACCATTTGTTATCCTGCAGATATTATGAGATTTGGCTTGACAAATTTAATAAAATACTGTACAATAACAAAAGAGGCTGTTATGTTTACATAGACACAGTGGCTCCACAGCTGAAACTATAAATCTATTATCTATATTGGGAAAAATAGAGCTCATCAAAGCTTGCATGTTTTAACATTTAATTTCCAACTAGGAAAGGGTTCCCAGGGTCTCCTTCTGCAAGCCTAAGCCATTTAGGCTTAGTGATTGCAATGTTGGGCTTGAACTGGAAAGGCTATATTAAGTTGTGAAATTACTTTGCTCGTCACTGTCTTTTGGTGAACTTGCTTTGCAGCATTTATATGTGGGTGTATTCCCTTCGCAAACAAAGGGTGATCCCATGCTGGGACCGCCGGTTTGCTTGGGGAGGGAGGGCACTTTCCCTCCCCAAGCAAACCGAGTCTCGGGTCTCAGCCTTGGGCTGAGAGTGTGAATGCTCTCAGGCTGCTGGTTAGCGAGAGGAATTATTGCTGGGGCCCCTGCTGTTTCTGCAAGGGGCCCAGTGAGAATCCCTCTCGCTATCAGCACAAGGGAACCTTGACCCAGAGAAGCGTTTTACTCGAGGGAAAGGGTTTCTCTGGCCCAAGGCCCCCAGCGCTGATAGTGAAATGAGTCTCCCTGGTCCCCGTGTGGAACCAGTATGGGGCCCAGCAAGACTCTGTTTCGCTAAGGGCAGCGTGTGTGCTATCTATGGGGATTGAGGGGGGAGAAATCCACCCCAAACCCCATAGACAACAGCATGGCCCGTGGCCCCTCAGTGATGGGGAATGGATCCCATTCCCTTTTACTAAGGGCAGCGCTTGAGAGGGTTTTTTTCTCCCCCTCAATGCCTATAGCAAGGCGAGGGTTGCTGAGTTTCCCGACTTGCCTCAAAGGAATGCTTTTATTACCCTTTCCATTTATACATCAAAAGAAACACGATAGCTTGTCTTCAACATCATCATATTGAAAATTACAATGGAAATTTAAATGCCATAACTTAAGCAATGAGGAAAACTGGTTCAAACTTAGATACAAACTTGTCAATAGTAAATGACAGGATTTTTGCTTGACTGTGCTTCGCTGCAATTAGAAAACTAAGCTTCAGCGTTTAAAACATTGAGTTTTGCATTTTAAAAAGATTAAAATATATTCAGGCTGTGAATTATATAAGTTATTTCAATACATATGAATATGAAGTAAGAATTATTTTTTAAAAAAATTGGGGGAAAGTGTAGTATGCACCTTCTATCTCAATAGACACATCCTGTTATCGTCAGGATGGCATGCTCCTGGCATCTGAAGGCTGACACAGATGGATTGAGAGAATGCTAGTGAATTAAATAGCATGATGTCTTATCTCTGATCTTCTTTTATAACTCCTCTCATTTCCTTTTTTCTTTCTGTTTCAATTACTTTGAGCAGCATCAAGAAAAAATTACCAATCCGCCAAAATGAGTAAGTCCCCATGTGAAGTCATGAAATGCTTGGCTCTACAACATGTCATTTCATGCTTCTACATCTAAACTCTGACCATTTCCCCCCTCTGTGGGGGAAATGTCAAGTTTAGGTGACAATATCACTGATTACTAATGGGAATAATTAGCACCAGAGTGATAAGCAACTGCTGCTATGGTGTGATGCTGTGTAGAGTTTCTGCTTTCTGAAATATATCTGAACCATTTATTCATGCACTCCCTTTCATTTGATTATACAGAGTAATATAATTTGTAATATGGCCAGTCCTTAATCTATTGACATGTACCTTTTGTCTGTCAATAGGTTGGTACACCAAGATGGCAGCCTGCCTGATATCACAATGATGACTTTAAATGCCAATAGTGGAAAAGAAGGAGAAAATATATTGCAAGATCAGGAAAATGTGCTGCAAGAGCAAGAAAAAATGTTGAAAGAACAGAAAGAAATCAAAATGAACATTGGAGAGGGAGAAATTGTGGAAGTCACTCATGAAAAAGAAGAAGAGGATGAAGAAGATGAGGATGAGGATGAAGATGAATCAGAGACAGAAGAAACATCAGGTATCTTGTGGAGATTTTGTTTGTCAGTTTAGTTTTCTTATTGATTGCAAGTGAAAAAAATAAGTGCAAATCTTTAATTACAAAATTCTATATTATTCTCAATCTCACATACACTTACCACACTCCCTCTTTCTCTGAGTCTTTTGAATTAAGGACAATTTGCTAAATAATAATGACTGTTGTTCTGTCAAAATATGAAAGTGTAACTCGGGGTGCCCAAACTTTTTGGGTCATGGGCTGATCACATTGCTCAGGGAGCTGGTCACTAAGGCCTGGGGCCCAGCTATGGCCCCTAATGCCAATTCATCTGGCCCACAGACCCCTTCCTGCTCCTGGAAGCGTAAGTAAATGTGCTGAGGGTTTTGTGGGCTGGATGAATTGGCATCAGGGGCCATATCTGGCCCCTGGGCCATAGTTTTGTCACCCCTGGTGTAACTGATCTGTTTGTGGCTGGTAAGTACTGATTGTACAAAAATCCAGCTAATAATATTTTGAATGATTTCTGTTCCATAGTACAGTAAAACCCCGTATAATGAAGTTTTTTTAAATGAAAAACTCGTATAACAAAAGGAATTTGGAGAAAAATGACGCCTTGTATAGCTAAATTTTCATTATACAAAGCAACATTTCTCCCAGAGTGGTTTTCAATGCACCCCTATGAAGATTTTTGTTATCTGGAGCATCCCATAGGAAATTTTGTCATACGAAGCATGCTTTGTATAACAAAAAAAAATCACATAGTGAAAAGCTTCACAGAATGAATTATTTTCATTATACAAGGTACCACTTTGCACCAATATGCACTATATAACACAATTTTGAGGGGGGAAATGTTTAGCAAGAAGGCTGAAACCCTAGGAATCTACTAATAGCTTCAATTCAATTTCAGCCAAATTTAGCCTTAACTAAAAATAAACAGCTCAATTGACACTTCACATGCTTTTATTTTGTAAAACAGATTTGTACTTGAGAAATAAATGTTGTATGCATTACTGAAGATAAAAAGAGCTCTGTCCACAAAGGTAGAAAAATGTTTCACCTTTATATTTGTCGCTTTTTTTTGCAGATTTAAGAAACAAATGGCATTTGGTAATTGATCGTCTCACAGTTCTTTTTTTGAAGTTCCTGGAATGCTTTCATAAACTGCAAGTTTTTGTGTGGTGGCTTTTGGAGCTACACATTATCAAGATAGTTTCATCATATATTATCTGGGTCACAGTGAAAGAGGCAAGTAAATCATAGGTGATCCAGCCAGTGTCTCTTTTAGTGTCAGTATTAACTAAACCTGTTTATCTGCTTATTTAAATATAGGAATAAGGTTTTATGTGGTCCATTTGGGATTTAAAGTTTCCTGCAGATTCTTTTTCAGTAAAGACTTCATTGTAAAGTGTGACCTTTGAAGTTCTGTATTTGAAACATAAAATTAAGTCCCACAAAATTTAAAATTGGATGCTCTGAATTTGGGGGAAAAGTGACATTTATGCTTCTAAAGTGGCTACTTAATTTTTAAAATATATTTATACAAAATGGTGTGAGCTGTTTGGTGTGTTTTCCCCCAAAACAAATGCTTGAAAACTCATTCGGACTTTAAAATGGTTTTGCACTTGAAAATGCTGTTTGTTTCAATTATGTTAGATTCAATTCCTTCTCATTTTCTGAATCAAACTAGCTAAATCATCTTTTCATTTTAATTATTTTATTCTTTTACACAGCCATAAGAATCTACAACTTTGACCATCAATTTAGTTCTAATGCTTCCTTGTGTTCCTATCTTGTCCTGTCTTAATTAATGCAACTACTTTTCCTTGCTCTTCATCCAGCTTAACATTGTCACCTTTATCCAGTGATGGGATGTCCCCGGTTCCAGACGGTTCCCTGGAACCGGTAGGACCAATTCCGGAGGGTTCTCCAGGAGGGGAGTCCACTTTTGGGGCGTCCGGTTCCGGACGCCTCACTGAAATAATTTTTTTTTTAAAATCGGAGCTAAAATGGCTCCAATTGACTGCGCATGCGCAGAAACTCAATCTGACACATTGCACATGCGTCAGATAGAGTTTCTGCACATGCGCAGTCAATTGGAGCCATTTTAGCTCCAATTTTAAAAAAATTGTTGAAAGCTTTCAGGACAGCGGCGGCGGAGGCGGCACCAGCCCTCTGAGAAGGGCACCTCCCCCGCGGCACGTTGAGGGCTACCTGGGCCGTCCGCTGCCGACAAGCCCCATGCCCTGGGGACGCCTGGCGAGGCGCACCGCTGACGCCTCCTCCACCGGGCGCCAGCCTGTGGGCTGGGTGCCTGCAACCGCCGCCCGCCGCCGGAGCTGCCATTGGCTGCATTCCTGTGGCCTCCTCCTTGGGCCAGTCCCTTTTTAGCCCGGCTGCGGCGCCTGGCGGAGGAGGAATGCAGGCAACGGTGGTGCGGCATGGGGACGGTCCAGGGAGGCTCGGCAGCCGCGGCTGGAGCCACTGCTGCCCGCCGCCCCTAGTCATGGCCGGAGCCGGGCTAAAAAGGTACCGGCCCAAGGAGGAGGCCACAGGGGTGCAGGCAGCTCCGGCGGCGGCGGCGGCTGTGGACGCAGTCAGGGTGCCGGGTCCCAAGAAATGTAAGCGAGGGGTAATTTATTTGTGTTTTGGGTGGGTGGTTGTTTTTATTTTATTTATTTATTTATTTATTTATTTGTGTCTGGGTGGGTGGGCTGAGAGGGAGGGGGGTATGTGTGTATGTTTATTTTTATTTTTTTTTATTTTTATTTTTGGCCCCGCCCACAACGTCATGATGTCATGACGTCGGCTTCGGCCATGACGTCATGACGTCATGACATTGGCCACGCCCATGATGTCCGTGACGTCATGACGTGGTAGTAGAATTTTTGTCATCCCATCACTGCCTTTATCCCAAAGTCCATTGCTAAAATACTTAGCTATTGCTGTTTATATCTGTCACCCCTCAAATTCTATTTGTCTCTCCTCCTTTTATCTATTAAATTACTCCTCTCATTCTTTTGTGCCTTAAATGTTATCCAGTAAGTCATATTAGTGAGGAATCTCATCTCATCTTAAAAATGTAAAGCACATATTTTCAGATGAAATTAAGATGAAGGCTAAAACTAAGATTGGATTTTTATATAAAAAAATCATCATCTCCCTCCTATTTCTTTGTTTCTATTTATTTTCCATCTTTGGTCAGGATGGCTGGCAATATTAAGACAACTATATAATAATAATAATAATAATAATAATAATAATAATAATAATAATAATAATAATAATAATAATAATAATAGTTTGTTGTTGTTGTTGTTCGACTTGTATGCCGCCCAACTCACCAAGCAACTCTGGGTGGCTAACAAAGATACAAAGTATACAATAACAGAACAAAAACAATATATCACAGTTACAAGATTACAAGATATTGAATCACAAAAACATTTCAAAGGCAATTCATAACATCCCTAATCACAATAAAAACTTAAAATCATTTTAAAAACACTTCAAAAATTAAACTGTGGTTATTGAAATTGCGACATTGAATATATGATGAGGTTGTTCTGCTGGTAGGAATACTTTATTGGATCTTTGCCTAAATAATCATATTGTTTGTTGCACTTTCCTTTCTCTTCACTCCCTTCTGCCTCCTTTCTTGTCTCTTCCACCCCTTTCTACAGACAGAGTTGCTGCCTCACCTAGCCTGGCGATGGGTAAAGGATTGCTCTTCCCCATGGATTCTGCCAGGGGGCCTGAAAAAGTCCTTTCAATGCAGATCCTGACCTCCCTAGCAGGATCCATGAGGAAAGAAAAGCCTTCCCCCATCTCCCCCTGGCAACTGGCAGTGGTGGTGTGGGTGGGTGGATGAATCTCTCCTTTTGGAACAATTTTGCTCATCCCATCCCACCCCCTTCGGTTTATGGCAGCCAGCAGGAGGGGGGGTGGAAACAGACCTTAAAGGGTCGTTCTTTCCCACTCCAACCCCTCCAGCTTATGGCAGACAGCGGGAGTGGTGTGGTGGTGGGACAACACCTGTTAGGAGGTAAAGGGGGAGGCCTCACCTCAGCAAGTTCGCTCGCGAAGGCAGTGTCTTCTGCGAGTAAACTTGCCCACTTTCCCACGCCGCCTTGGCCATCAGGGGCCGAGAGGGGAGACCCTGATCCCAGCCTACGCGGATGGCTAGGGCAGGGTTTGGGCTTTGAGAGAAGCTCTTTCAGAAGCTCTGATCCCAGCCATCACCCCAAATTGCACTAGCACGGGGAGGCGGGGGGAGGCTGTTACCAGATTATAAGACACACTTTTCCTACATATTTTAAGGGGGGGAAGTGTGTCTTATAAACTGGCAAATACAGTAAGCATAATGTTTTTTATTCGCGCAAGATTGAATTTATCCATCAGTATATTTTATTTCATTCAGTTGTAATGAAATGTAATTTATTATAAAATCCCCTTTAATATTGTCAGCTAATCAGCATCCTTTGTATTCCTATTTGCACTCATAGGTTTCCCTCCTTAACTATGTGTTTTTGATTGCCTGGGCTTTTGCTTTGCCATATTCTCAGTTCCGTCCATTAGCCTCTAGTGTCTGCACAGTATGGACTTGTGTGATAATAATCTGCAAAATGTTGTACCAGCTTGAATCTATTACTCCTGCAACAGTCAATTGCACAATGGTAAGTAGCAGCTACCTGTTTTTAAACCAAATTACAATTGGTTTAGTGATCTTGGAATTCATATCAGTTTACGATCTTGGTCCATTCCAACAGCCTTCATCATAAAGCAAAAAAAAAAAAAAAAAACCCATAAACCAAAGCACATTTTCCCATAGGAAGGCATTGAAAATTAAGAAATGGTCCTGACCGGACCAAACATAATCAAATAAAATACAACCTCTCCCCCAAAAAATAAAAAGCAAAATGCCAGACACAATCATCCCCCAACCCCTTGATTGATTCCACCAGCTGGTGAGGGGCTGGGGTGGAGAAAAGGGGGCTGGGGGAGCCCACGCGGCAGCGGAGGACGCATTTTTGGTGCTGTTTCCACAGTGTCCGCCACTTCTACCAGCAGCGGCAGACTCTGGGGACCATATTTGCTCCATTCTGGTCTTCGTTTGAGCTCCCCCTCCTGTGGCGCTACAGCTGGGAACACGCACTTGGACACCCAGCATGTAAACAGGAAGTTCCAGAGAGGTGCACATTCCTGGCTGTAGTACTGCATGGGGACCTCAGACAAAGACTGGAATGGAGCGGATATGGTCCCCAGAATCTGCCACTGCCAGTAGAAGCGGTAAGTGACAAGTTGTGACTTCTGGCGGTGGGGGTGGGCACCATTTTAGAGTCTAAAATGGCACAGGCCCACCATTTTAGAGTAAAAAATGGCACTGGTGGTGTAATTCTTGGTTGTAAAGCAGAAAAAAATCATAAGCCTGGATGTAATTTTTATAGAATTTGCCATCGTAAACCATAGCACACGTAACCCAGGTCAGTCGTAAACCAGGGTTTTACTGTTATATCCAAGTCCTTGCAGGCTAACATGTTCGAGACAATATAATCTGATGTGTTTTATAACTAGCTGGATTTTTTAATTCCTTCCATATAATAAATCTTTAGTGTAATGGGGAAAATGCCATGTGTCTGAAGAAGTAGGCTACTGTCTCTGAAAACATGTGTCAAATAAAACTGTCATTCACAATGCTTTGTCAAAAAACATTGATCCAATTGAGTGAGCAAAAAGATGCATCTTTAGCTTGTGCTTTTTTTCCCCTTAATTATTATGCTTCCTCTCTTAGATAAAACCTGATAGTCTACAGGGATGGCTACCTCCTTTGAAAAATTAAATGCCTACTCTTATTAGGTTCCTTAAAGGAATTTAATAGCTGGGTGGGACAGCCACAATTGTTATTTGAAGGTATCTTAAAGAGGTTTTGTAAAGCCTTTGTGAGAAAGTCTGATGCAGATTTCTAGGGGAATTTTTAAAGCAAAGAATACAGCTCTAGGTCTACCACTTGCTGAATAAATCAGAGCTAAAACTAATTTATCTTTCTTTCCCTTCCATTTTAGCCTAATACAACAGTAAAGCAAGAAGACCTGAATGAATCACTTCTCTACCGAAAGCCTATTGATCCAACCGAATGGGTTGGATTAAAAAAAGCACAGCATATGCTTGTATACTTAAGGGTAATTATTATGCTTTTTCTATTCAAAATCTTCTGTTCTTGCCTTATCCTAGTTGATTTTTGAAATAGTAAATTGAATATCACACATATTGGTTGAAAGTAGAGTTAAGACTTAAACTGGGAGTGTATAAGCCTACACTTTTTGGACCATTGTAGAGATGCAGAAAGAAAATCCGTTCTCCTTCTGAGATGGATTGGAACATACAAGGACAAGGAACAGAGCCACCAACTCTTCTGCACATTTCTTCTTTTTCCTTTTAATAGTAGTTAAATTCTTGGTAGATAATCTTTCATGTATCCTCATGATATCTCATGCTAAGTAATGATAGAGACCCAATAGAAGCATTCTTAGAGAAAGACAGCTGTAAGTATAGGAACAGTGATAGCCAGGTGATATTTGTAAGCTTCCAGACAGAGTTGGTTTGTTTCACCGATTTTATGAAAACTGTTATGACACATTTTTTTGCAAAGAACTTTTGAGCTGAAGGAGTATGACTTTAGAACCTCAAGCCCTGACACACACATCCTCTTTCAGAACATTAGTACTGTATCAGACAATTGGAGGGGAATGAAATACTGTACCGGATTAAATCCAGCAGTAGCCTTACTTAGAGCACACTGAGCCAGATGGATAAGACTTGTTATGTTAGTTGCAACTAATTTAAGTCCCCTTAATCTTGGTGGATCTAACTCTAGGAAAATTAATGTTGGGTTTAAGCTAAAGTTTTGGAAGCAGATATTTTGACAGACTATATTACTACTATAGAATTTCCACATGCCAACAGAAAAGTAAGTGATAGTGAGTTCAATGAATTGTTCCCAGGGAAGCTGGGCCTGCAAGAGGGTAGTCAATATGAAGAATGTTAAAAGAAGAATCAAGGATAAGGCAGAATATAATTTCTAAAATGGAAAACAGCTGAAAATCAAGACTGCCTCCCTGGAAATCACACCTTGTGTTCTGGCACCTTTCCAGTAAATGAAACCTAACCAATACTTCCAACTGATGGTACACTTTAGATCAGGGGTTCCCAAACTTTTCATGCCCCAGGCCAGTTATGTGGTTGAGCAGGCCAGTCACGTTCTTCCTCCTGCCGTAAATTGTGTTTACGACAGCCACGGGTACATTTACAGCAGTGCTTTGCGCATGCACGAGTGCATTTGTGCATATGTGGGGTGTGTCCACTTCTGCTTCCAGTAGCGACAAGAATGGCATGGGCCAGATGATTTGGTGCCACGGGGTGGGTTCGGCTCATGGGCAGTAGTTTGGCCACTCCTGCTTTAGATGAGTGTGTAGTCATTTATAAGCATGCAGCATGATCATAGATAAGGAAGAAAATTCCATAGCTATAATTTACCAGTTCATTGGGTGTATATTTTTGTTAGGGAGGGGAGAAAATATTGTAAGCTGCAGGAAGATTGCCAGAGGATGGTGGATGACAGAGGAGCCTGTTGTGTTGTGGTCCATGGGGTAGTGAGGTTGAGACTCGACTGTATTACTGAACAACAGAAGAATGATTGTGTATAGCAGAATATCAATTGATTCTAAATAGTTATTATGATGTTTGTTTTGTTCTGTTTTTGTAGAACAACTTGTTAATGCTAGCCATTCTAGCCTTTGAAGTTACTATTTACCGGCATCAGGAATATTATAGGTGTCGAAACAATCTCACAACACCTGAGACCAGAACCATTTTTCATCATGTCACCCGTTTACATTTGGATGATGGAGTACTCAGTTGTCTCAAATACTTTGTGAACTACTTCTTCTACAAGTTTGGTTTGGAGGTAAATTCTGAGGCTGAAGGGTTAAAAAGAATATTCCTATGGTGGTGCAATCTTGAGGAAACTTCATCATGGTAAAAAGGATAAAATTATACTGATGTATTGAGAAAATAAAAGCTGTTGCCTGGTGTTTAAATGCCATCAAAGTGTAGCTATTAAGTTAACCTCCTGGGGAGAGCATTTCACTGTTAGCTAGGCATATGCTATCCCCCCCCCCCTTTCTTCCTTCTTCATTTTCTTTGGCTTGGGCACTCATTCTCCTAAGACTCTCCAGCAATTCTCCAGGCAGAATTATAAGAGTTCCTGCCCACAGACATATCTACGCTTAGCTACATTTCACATTCCATGGGGTTGCAAAGGGTTGGAATCAACTGTGTGACTGGACAAACAACAAGAACAACATTTCACTCATCTGGAAAAGACCTTATTTCAAAGACCATCACCAACCTACTTTCTGTACAAAAAGGAAACTGCTGCAGTGCTTTTTGGAAAATACAGTAAAACACCGGATAACGCTAAAACTTGGTTCCACAAGTCTTGGTGTTATCCGATTTTTAGTGTTATCCGATCCATGTTAAAATCCTATGGGATGGATCGGATAACTTTAAAGCTCCAAAGAGATACATTGTAACCGCACAGGCTTTAGCGGTTGTTATCCGATCCATCCCATAGAACCTTAACGTTATTCGATCCAATTCTCCTCCCCAGATTACTTAATGTTATGCAATTTTAGCGTTATCCGATCCAATTGTTATCCGGTGTTTTACTGTATAAGTAATGTAACTCACCATTGGGCTGTCTATAAGGCCTTTCCAAGAAGTACAAAGTTAGCTTTCTTTTTCCAAGGAAGTAGGCCGGAGACAGCTTGGAAGATAGGGCCTGTTCAAGGTGTGTAAAATGTAGGTGTGTGTCTGGGGAAAGGAAATTCCAGAATTTTGCTTATGGAATTCTTAAATAATTCTGGGAATTGAAATTCCCCAAAAAAGGGTGTATCCATACTGTCAGTGTGAGTTGGTCTTTTTACTTTTAGTCTTCTGCTGTACCTTAGGTAGAAGTGGAGTCCAGATAATACTATCTGATAAAGATTGTAGCCCATAGACAGATAATATGGGGAGAGGTGATTTCTTTAGATATCCTAAAGACTAGTATACAGTTGGTCCTAAAGAAAAAAATATCTTTAAAATCAAAGTCAGGATTTTGAATTGAGCCTAGAAATGAACCAGTGGCTAGCGGATGTAGGATCAGGTAATAAAGTACCTGCATGATGTGATTGTGCTGCCATTAAGATGCTCACCCAAATTTTATGGTAGTAAAGTGCTCTGTTGACTTAAGCACTGCAACATTTTTACAGGAGCTTAAGAGCAGCAATGTCAAATTTATCTGATTAAAGATTGATTCTTTTCTACGAGCTTTTAATTTGTTTTAGATTACATTTTCAGACCTTGGCTATTTTTACTTATATAGTTAATTAGTCATTGGTCAAGAAAAAACTTAATAACTTTTATGTTCTGATAAACTGGCAAATGTTACATTCCAAATCATCAGATTTCTGAGAATGCAGCTGAATGATATACCCAAAAAGATGTAACCAAAGTTGTAAATTCTATGTCTTATATCACTATCATAGAGCTGTTTCCTCTTGTCGGTAAATGTAATTGGTCAGAGAATGGATTTCTATGCTATGATTCATGCCTTCGCTTTAATTGCTGTATTGTATCGACGGAGAAGAAAAGCCATTGCAGAGGTCTGGCCAAAGTACTGCTGTTTTTTGGCATGCATCATTACCTTCCAGTACTTCATTTGTATTGGCATTCCACCCGCTCCTTGTAAAGGTAAGATACATCTTGTCTTCTACAAATACTGTATATGTTGGCGTATAAGACTACTTTTTTCCCCTGAAAAACATGCCTCCAAGTGGAGGGGTCATCTTATACGCTGGGTGCACTTCAGTTGGGATAGACATAGCTGACCATAGTGGCCTCCCGATGCTTGCCTGGTGCCCATAGTGGCCTCCCGATGCCCACCCACCTCATTCTACATACCATCCAGTATCACGCGGTATCCAGCGTGGCTGCGGCGAGCATCAGCAGCAAGACAGGGGTGCCAGCCTTTTCGGCATGACCGGCCCGTTCTGCTCGGCGGGAAGCAGCGGTGCTTCACCCTGCCCCTTGTCTACGCAGAGCTCGCACATGCACACTTGCGCACTAGTGCCGGCCACAGGGAGATGTTGATATCAAATCTGATGTTCTTTTATGTTTTATTTGGTGTGTGGAAGGTGTGTGGAAGAGGGAGTAGTCTTATACGGCGAGTATATAACAAACTATATTTTGAGTGGAAATGTTGGGGGGTCATCTTATACGCCCAGTCGTCTTATACGCTGACAAAATACGGTAGTAATTTTTTATTTTTTATTTGCTTATAAGCAGCTTTTCCCAGTCTTTTCCCATGACTCTTTTGTACTATAAGTACCATAATTTTCTACCACTGGCCACACTGGCTGGAGTTTTGGGGAATTACAATTTAGAACATCTGGAAAATACTAAGTTGAATAAGGCTGTTATACAGTAGTCTTTGCAAAATAAATCAAAGTGCATAAAACATTTCTGTGAAGGAAGAGATGTAACTGTTCCTCATTCTGCCTTTGTAGATTATCCATGGAGAAGTCCTAACACAAACTTCAACTCTAATATCATCAAATGGTTATACTTCCCAGATTTTATTAAACAGCCAAATCCAGTCTTTCTTGTCTGTAAGTATTTTTATATATCTATAATATTGACCTATTCCTGCAGTGTAAAATATATTCCCAAAAGCAGATGGCCATTTTTTTAATTGTGTCAGAAGCACACAAAGGTGCTTTCTGGGTTGAAAAGATTTTTGCTGGAGAAACTCTGCTCAGGGAACACCCAAATAAAGCTTTTTTCATGTCCCAAAGATCTTTTCCCACTAAAGTGGTCCATCATTATAATTCTTTTGCTAAAGTTGTCCAATCCCCAAATAAATAAAGAAGATCATGGCTAAGCAGGCCAGAGAATGCACACTGAACTTGCTTATTTGGAAAGTAATTGTTGTTATGTGCTGTCAAATCAGAACTGATTCGTTGTGACCCTAATAGGGCTTTCAAGATAAATGAGATATTGGAGTGGCTTTACTAGTTCCACCGCCCCAGTGATATTCAACTGCTGAGAAGGGATTTGAATGCAGCCTCCTGTATCTTAGTCTGTCACTCTATCCACTATGCCACACTGGGTATCCATTGTTAAATTAGTTCTTTCTATAAATCCTCAGATTAGGGGTGTGAACTTTATAGCCTCTAGCTCTCAGGAAAATGGGGAGAGGGTGTCCTTTGTAGCAATAATAATAATAATAATAATAATAATAATAATAATAATAATAATAATAATAATAATAATAATAATAATAATAATAATAATAATAATAATAATAATAATAATAATAATAATAATCTGCAAAAGATTTATCTTTGCCCTAAATTAACATACACTCTATTCTGCCTGGCTTTGGAGTTCTGTCCAGCAGCTTAAGTAAGTCAACTGTATTACCAGTATCGCTGTGGAACTTGAATTCAAACAGACAAGACTGAACATATAATAGAAACCTTAGATGAGCCATTTAATACTTCTTCTAGCAATCTATGTACAGTCAAACCTCGCATAAAGAGCGCCTTGCTTAAAGAGTAACTCAGCTAAAGAGCAGAATTTTCTCTGAATGTTTGCTTCGCTTAACAAATACAACTAACCGAAAACTCGCTTAACAAATAAATCGGGGTTCACAATCCCCTCTACCAGAAGTCACAATTGGTCACTTACAATGGTGTTTCGCTTAAAGAGCAAACTCGCTTAAAGAGCAGTCCTGTGGAACACATTATGCTCTTTAAGCGAGGTACAACTGTATATGCGAGGGTAACCATATCTTCATTCTACTGTTTGTTTTCTACCAGATGACTTCATGTTGCTGCTTTGTGCATCGTTACAAAGGCAGACATTTGAAGATGAGAACAAGGCTGCTGTACGTATTATGGCTGGAGACAATGTGGAAATCTGCATGAACCTTGAGGCAGCATCTTTTAGCCAACATAATCCTGTTCCTGACTTTATCCATTGCAGGTAAGTGCCATGCTTTCAACAGTTGTATAAATTATGTAGCCTTCTATTAGATTAGGGTGAAATCAGATGGGGATTTGTCCTACAGTTTGGTCTGCTGTGATATGGGCTGGTTTACTAATTTTTCTGGCAATCACATGCCATTGCAATCAATGTATACCTGATCCATGTCTAACTGCACCTTTTTGTGTCCCTGTTAAGGGCTATTTTTTTTTTGTTTGATGTGGATAGGATTGCTCCTTCTTGACTCAGTTCCAATGTGTCCAGCAAGTGGGTTATCAATCTAAATGTGTTGTTTATTTAAAAGCCCTTCTAAGGCAGTGCTAGTACAGTTTAGAAAAAAAAATAAAACTTTTTTCTTTGTCCTCCAAGGGGAAGTAGGAAGAAACTTTCAATTTCCCAAGATCAACAGGCATCTTAAGCAAAGCTTGGAGGAGCAGACAGGATGGGAGAAGGGTGGGATTTTTGGTTGTTGTTGGGTTTTTTTTGGGGGGGGGATGAGTGAAAGAAAGAGCAAATAGGGTCACTTGATATGTGATGTGGTCAATATTTGCTTGTAGATTCAAGGATTGCCCCAAAAAATGTTCCCCAATTTAAAGCAAACCTGTTTAGCATAATCCAAACCAAAACTGGGATAATCTAGCCATAATTTGTCCTCTTTCCTAATTAATTTGTTCGCAGATAACAGATTTTTTTTCCCTTCTGAATTCAGTGGAGTCAAAAGTGCACACCAGTATCAAAGAGGACAAAAACATGCATTATTATATAGATCATCCCACATATCTGGGAGTTCAGCATCCACAGTTTCAGTTAACTGTGGGTCTAAAAATATTCAATGAAAATCTGGTTCTGTATATATATTGGGGGGGGGGGGTTTAGACCAATACCATGGAATACACATGGAATCATAGAATGAAAGAATTGGGAAGGAACCCCAGTGGTCTTTCAGTTCACTCTCCTACATATGAAGAATCTGCAACTGAAGCATATGACATATGGCCATGCAATCTCTGTTTGACGTATAGTCTTCCAATCTGAAAAATAAGTCTACCACCTTTCTAAAAAGGCCATTATACTGCCAAACAGTTCTTACTTTCAGGAAGCATACCTCTTGCTTTCAAAAAGAAAACAGTTGGATTACACATAGATTTCAGTGATATTTTCTTTACAAATTCATCATTTTTGTCTCACTTTGTTGAGAAATTATCTAGACTCTAGAGCAGTGGTTCCCAACGTGGGGCCCGTGCCCTACAGTGTGACTTCAATTTCCATTAGCCTAATTCAGTACATTGGCTGATCAGTGCTTTGGGGAATTGACTTAGATTTCTGGGAATTGAAGTCCCAAAACCAAAGTTTGGGAAATGCTGCTCTAGCACTGACTGATCAGTGCTTCCCCAAAACACTGATCAGCTAATGTAATGAGTTAGGCTTCTGGGAATTGAAGTCCACCAGTGTTCCGTGGAACATAGTTTGGGAAATGCTGCTCTAGAGGGAAAGAGCTGAATTGTTTGTGGAAACCAGCAGAAGACAAGGACTTTGATTTTGCATTTCTTTCTATCAGTGGAAGGGTCTTTGCATTTACAGAAGGAATGCTGATCCAGTAGAAACTCTTGCTGGCAAAAGGGAATGTGTTTGGGTTGTTGTTGTTTTTTAAATCCCCCTTAAGTGAAGCCCTGATCACCATTTTGTGCACTGTTGTAGATGGCCCTTCCAGCCTCCTTTTTCTAATGACAGTATTTTTAGAATGTAGTTTAGAGGTTAGGCTCCAAGCAGATGGTCTTAGTAATTCCAAATTTACCAATATGGTAGGATGCATAATTATTTTGTTAATATGAATTATATATGGATAGTTGTCAAGGAATTTTATTACATGTACAAAACCAGATGAATTGAACAAGCAGAGATTTCACTCTTATTCTCTCTTATTACAGATCCTATCTAGATATGGGTAAAGTGATAATGTTTAGTTACCTTTTCTGGTTTGTGCTCACCATCATCTTTATAACGGGAACCACTCGGATCAGCATATTTTGCATGGGCTACTTAGTAGCATGTTTCTACTTCCTGCTGTTTGGAGGAGACCTGTTACTCAAACCAATCAGAAGCATTCTTCGCTATTGGGACTGGCTCATAGCATATAATGTGTTTGTGATTACTATGAAAAATATATTGTCAGTAAGTGCCTTGCATTCCTTTGGGTTCTTTCTTTTCCAGATTAATAATGGTTAAAGGAGAAAATGTAAAACGATTATGGAAAGATGATGGATGGATGGATGGATGGATGGATGGATGGATGGATGGATGGATGGATGGATGGATGGATGGATAGATAGATAGATAGATAGATAGATAGATAGATAGATAGATAGATAGATAGATAGATAGATATCCCAGTAGGTATTCCCCTTATTAACATGTTTCTTCCCCACTTTTTTGAAATCTGGAGCAAAGCTTATGATTTAGCACCCAGATTTTGACCCCATAAAAGGCAGTGTAATTCCTTTTTCCATTGGTCCTTTTCTAGTTCCCTAAGCTCCAACATACACTATTTTTGTGCTGTAGAAATCACTTTGATTGGGAGCACTCAATATGAAGGGTATTGATTTGCTGCAACATGTTGTTGCTTGTCCTTACTTGTTCCCAGATATTTACCATGCAGACAGTGGAAGTGCAATTGCTTATACTGTACTCCAGATGTGGTACAGTGTGTGTGTGGGGGGGGAGGGTCTTGCAGTATAGCTTTTAAGCAAAGGCACTTTTGTTTATTATATTATAAGATACAAAGGGCTGCTTTTCTGGATAGCAGTGTTAAAACAGTTACAGCATAATTAACTACAATGTGTGAACATGTCATAAGGAAAACCAATACTGCAGGAAAGTCATTCATTGTCTCTACAGTTTCTTTCCTTCAACGTACGTAGGGTAGCAGCATGTTGTACTACTAATGCCATTTTAGCTGTAACAGTTAACATATCAGTCTCTGTTTCTTCTAGATAGGAGCATGTGGTTACATCGCCTCATTAATTAAGAATAGTTGTTGGGTGATACAGCTGTTTAGTCTGGCCTGTACGGTGAAGGGTTATGCGATTCGTAAGTATAGACCTGTACATTTCTTTGCATTAATTTTCCACAATAGACTAGGTATATCATCATTTGAATAACAGCCCTTTGCTTGCCCTTTGCTTGATATTAAGAACTAAATATATCAATTGTAATTCAGCTTGTTATATAATTAAAATATATAGGTTAGAATATAGATAGAATTCATTGTTTTTGAAAGTATCTAAAACAATAGTAACATTCAGTAGATTTTTTTTTCTTGAAAAGATTGCATATTTATAGACATTAGTCATGCTTTTCCCTTGGAATAAGACAGTCTTTTACAGTAACAAGAAGTATTTTTGCAGTGATGCATGTGAAGTAAAAGGCTTTATTTGATGCACATGTACAGAGATGATGTCTGCTAAGGTCCATTTTTTATAATTCCTAGATTATGTCTACAAACTATCTACAAGCTTGGAGCCTGAAAGGATGGGATTTGATTCCCAGAGAGATGCACAATAGGTGACATAAAAGGAGCCTCATTCAGGGCCCCCCTGCAAAAATCCTTTCAACCCAGAGTAATCTCTGACAAGAAAACACATAGATTTCTGTATTGATTATTCCTTTGGCATGTTGGAATTAAGCCAAATAAATACAATATGATAATTGGTTTTAACATGTTTTTGGCATGATACTATTTATTTTTAAAAAAAGTAATGATAAATTCAATAGAATTTCTACCCTTTCAAAAAGTGCTTAACTTGCCATACTTGAGATTGTTTGCTAGCATCATAACGGTCATAGGTGGGTCTCTTTGTATTTAATTTGAAAATAAAGTAACACTCATAGATCATTACGAGTAGAGGACTGAGGAGAAGCAGCTACATTCAATGTTTAGATTGGCCTCTGGCCAGTTTAATGATCTAACTAGAAGAAATACAGAAATAATTAAAGAAAAGGGAGACCTTCCTATTGTCTTATCTTCAGCCTTCTGCTTCTCTCTGGTTGTTCCCATTTATAGGTGGTATCTTCATCTTGAAGTTAGAAATCTGAATCTTGAAAAGACAGATTCTTCCTTTATTTTAGCCATGTTGGGCTTTTAGGCCATTTTAGATTAATCTAAAATGAAAGCATTGCAGTAAATAGAAACAATAACACTTAACCTATGGGATTTTGTTCACCTTTGCCAGCATCTGATAAGGATAAAGACTGTAAATTACCTAGTGGGGAGGCAGGAATCATCTGGGACAGCATTTGCTTTGCCTTCCTGTTGCTACAAAGAAGGGTTTTTATGAGCTACTACTTCCTCCATGTGGTTGCAGATATTAAAGCATCGCAGATTCTTGCATCCAGGTAAATTCAAGTGGTTTTCTATCCATCTATAAATTGAGGTGTTTCTCTTCTCTCCACCCAGCCCTTTTTTTCCACATTATTTTTTATTCTGCCTCCCTGGATACAGATCTTTCCAAAGTGATGCACAATCAAACCTTACATAACGAGCATTTCTCCTAGCGAAAAACTTGCATAACGAGCGGGTTTTTCGCTAACCGGTCCAACTCGTATAACAAAAATTTTCGCTATGCGAGTTGCACTTTCCTTATGGCGAAACTTGCATAACGAGCGTTTCTCTGGGGAAAACTTGCATAATGAAAAAAATTTTGTTATGCGAATTTTCCCCATAGAAATGCTCATTATGCGAGTTTTTCCATAGGAATTTTCACTATGCGAGTTTGTTTCGTGTAGTGAAAAACTCGAATAGTGAACAGCCTCACAGAATGAATTAAATCCATTATGCGAGGTATGACTGTATAAGTAAGATAAATATGTTACCAGAATCATTGGGAACAAATACTAACATACAAAAAGCTTTTAGGTACCTTCCTGTAGAGTAACTGTACTAAATCTTCCTGTGCTTAGTTGTAGGAAATTTACTTACAAACAAGTAGAAACTTGCTGTTATATCTCCAGTTGTCCCCGTGAGCCCCATCACAGTAGAATTTCCCATCAATAATTCCATTGGCTCCTGTTGCTTGTGAAAAAGGTAGCAGTCTGTTGCAAACTTTGACCTTACAAAATGACTACTCTCCCCAAGCCGATTAGTGGTACCGTCTTTAGCGCCGCCCCCCCCCCCGGCCTTTTGAGCCTGGGACCCAGTTAAGTTCATTAAAAACACTTGCCACCCTGGGTAGAGGCATCAAGAAAGGAGCAGTAGTTCAGGTCTCCACTTTACTACTTTCAGAGATACTCGGTATAACCAGGTGAGGAGATTGAGGGAGGCTCTCTTGCTCACCCTGAAGCCTCCACCACCTCTCACACTGGCATTTGTGCCACCAGCATACGCACATTAAACCCCTTTGTGTGGATTTACAGGGACTTGTGCTTCTGGGAATTGAAGTCCAAGAACAGCTGGAGTGCCAAGGTTCACCACACTGCCATAAGACAATCAGAATGATTGAGCCCAATGTAGAGCATATTCAACAAGACAGTGAATGCTATTTTAGTTTTAAGTACCATAAAATTATAGCAGTATTATTTAACCTGCATCTTACAATAAAACTACATAGCAGGATTTAAAACTAAAATATTGGATGCCATCCTGTTCTGTTATACTCAGCAAACGTTATGCCATTAACTTCATAAAATGTGTGATGCTTAGACAAGCTGTTGTTCCACAATTATGTATACATGTTTGTCTTTCTGCTTTATAGGGGTGCAGAACTTTTTCAGGCCACAATTGTGAAAGCTGTAAAAGCAAGAATTGAGGAAGAGAAAAAATCAATGGATCAGCTGAAGAGACAGTATGTCTGCCAACCTGCCTGCCTTTCTTTTGCAAGACATTTTGCTTGTATATAAGATAACTAATTTTGTAGTTCTACATTGATCCCCTTGCAGATTGGGATATAACATCACTTCACTAGGATTATAAGAGGCATCTGAATGTTATACTATTGATGCCCATGCAGTATACACAGTCGTTTGATTCAAAATGATGTAGCATTTCTAGCTTGCTTAAACCATAGGCAGCGGTTGTTAAGATTCTGGTTGATAAGCTGATGTATGTTAGTAAATTATTTGGTTAAAAAAAAGACAAGTGTGCAATAAAACAAACTTTCCAAGTACAGTAGTACCCCGTATAATGAAAAAGCTCAGTTCCACGGAGCTCTTCATTATTTAAATTTTTCGTTATGGAAATCATATTGGCGATACCCCGCATAATGTGGGGGAAAAATTCGTTATACAGGGTATACCCAGTATAATGAAAAGAAAATGTTTGTAATATGGGGTAAACCCATATAACAAAAAATATTTCATTATGCAGGGTATCGCCAATAGCGCAAAAACACTTCATTATATGAATTTTTTGTTATTCAAAGCATTTGTTATACGGGTTACCACTGTATTCATTCACAGCTTCTTGAAGCACAAGTTGGCAAGGAGGAACATTTAATATATTCTGGTGTGTCCTGGTACGGAATTTTTTTTCCACATGCATAGTCCAGTCCCTGTATATACACTAGTATGGAGCTTGTCTATTAAGAAGGAATATAAAGAATAGGTTGGGGTAGGGAGAGCCCTGATATATATACTTTCAATCTGGAGAAATGATATGTCTCTAACAAAGTGAAATATTCTTTGACAGAATGGATCGAATCAAAGCAAGGCAACAAAAATATAAAAAGGGTAAAGAAAAAGTGATGAGCATGAGCCAAGAAGCTACAGATGTGCAAGCAATTCAAAAGGCATCTGAAGATGATGATGACGATGGTATTATTCCTTCAATATATCCGGCATTGGTATTTATTGCTTGGACCTTGGTAATATTAACCTGAATGCATGTAGGGAAATAATATGGACCCAGCTGACCATTTGTTGAAGGGACCTTTTAACCTCAAACTATTTGGTGTACTGTACATGGAATTGTGATCTTAATGCATATATGGAGCCTTCTAACTTTCCCTTTCATTCCACTGGAGGAACAAACACTTGATCTTTGTGCGAATGTAGAACTCAAAAGAGTTTTGCGCTCCAGTATTAAAATACGGTATAGAACTGTAGGCAGTAGTGGGCAGCAACAGATTCGCACCCCCCCTGGGAGGGGGGTAGCAAAATTGGGTGGCCTCTGGGCAAGGGGGTAGCAAAATTGGGTGGCCATGCCCACCTCCCTGCCCTGACCCATCAGGTTTTGTCCCTGCAAGTGGTTCAAGGTCTCCCTTGATCAAAAGCCAGTCATATCCAACTCTAGGGTGCAGTGCTCATCTCCATTTACTGCCAATGAGCCAGTGCTGCCGGTGTTTGCAGTATACATGGCAATATGGTAGGCATGACTAGACTACCCATGACATAAGCTCCACCCACGACATAGGCTCCACCCATGTGTGGAGCGAAAATTTTTGCAGCCCACCACTGACTAGGATTTTCCATGTGTTAAAAAAATTACATTTAGAGCTTTTGCTTTTGGTTCCTATACTGCAAATTTTTGAAACTATGCTTGTTTTGTAGACAATATAATTTGATGCAAAAAAAATGACTAAATTAATCCAATTTGGCAAATCAGGAAAAAATTAAAGTAACAATTAACCATTTAATCTTCAGTTTATATATAATACATTGTAATTTGTTACCATTTAAAAATATTTACAATATATATTAATTATTTTTGAAAATTTAATCTCATATAACTGATCGTGAGTAGTGTCTTTTTACCCATGTTTTTTAGCATTGGCCTAGTGCTCCAGTATAACAAGTTATACTGTTCAACATGTAACTAATCTGTATTGGGGGGGTTTCCATTCAGCTGTAATGCTATATAATTTCAGTTGTGGGGATAGAACCTGTAGTGCATGTTTGTTTGTGAAGAGAAAAGGAAGTACAATTTCTACATAAGGCTAATAACCAGTATTCCCACATATATATTTAAATTATAGATAAAATTCCATTAATTGTATGTGCCATTACATGTTCCATTAATGGACTAATTATTGAATAACAATAAATGCATTGTGTGCTTTCTTCCCTTAATATAGCAGGATTGAATCTGTTCTTGCAAAGTTTAGAGCAATTGGAAAGAACAAATATAAGCAGTAACATGTTTCTAACTTTGTAACATTAATTTTTGAACATATCTCATTTTAGGAGAAGCAGAAAAACAGAAAGCCAAGGGCAAAAAAAAGCAGTGGTGGCGGCCTTGGGTTGATCATGCTTCTAGTAGGTTTCTCATCTTTAAAATACATAAATCTAACCCTTATATCCTTGACCAGAATTAAGGCATTCCCATACCTGTTTGTTTTTATGCATGGTTTTATATTTGTGACTTGACAGTAATAGGGATGTAAATCCAACAATTTCAAGTGGAAGTAATAAAGAGTGCTTCAGTCTGGACATTTTTTAAGTACCATACCTATTTTTCTAGGTGCAATCTAATATTCATCGTGTCTAAAGACCTGAAGGTTAATTCTTAGCTAGCATCAAGATGTACAACCTTGTGAATCTTTTATTTAGCAATTCACAGTTCATTGTTCAGTAGGTAGGTCTAACCATCAAGTTATAAGTATATAACAAAAGAGATGAAACATCTCTTTATAGTAATAGAGGTGAGAATAGTAAAAGAGGTGAAAAAACAAAAGTCTTTTGAGTTAAAATGCATGTAACTACTTTCACAATTAATAGTTTGATCTTATTTCCCTGTACTCTCTACCTACATTATGAATGTTACATGAGAGTACAGTAATACCCCGTATAACGTGAGTATCATATAGCGCTAAAACCGTATAACGTGACAAGATTTTCGGAAAAATCTTGTTTCAAATAACGCGATTTTAACGTTATACGATACAGTCGTTCTTAGCAGCAGAGTGGGTGGAAAGCTGAACGGGGTTCTCCGTTCAGCTTCCCAGCCACCCTGCAGCTACGGAGGCAGGGGTGGGGAGGCTGGAAAGCTGATGGGGGGCTTCCCCATCGGCTTACCCAGCCACCCCACAGCTGCGGAGGCATGGGCGGGTGGCTAGGGAAGCCGACAGGGAGTCCCCGTCAGCTTCCCCAGCCACCCTGCAGCTGTAGATCGGGTCCTCTGATCTCTCTGGAGCAGGCAGGGGACACGATCCAAGGTGTTTCTGGGCTTCCCCGACGTCCTGAGCCAGTGCAGCAAGCCAGAATGTCGGGATTCGAACTCTGACATTCTGGCTTGCTACACTGGCTCAGGACGTCGGGGAAGCCCAGAAACAGCATGGATCGGGTCCCCACACCTCCCTGGACCTGGCAGGGGGGTCAGACACCCCAAAATTGGTAAAAAAAATGGATTTTTTTTACCAATTTTGGGGGCTCTGACCCCCCCTCCGGGTCCAGGGAGGTGGGCAGACACGATCCAAGCTTTTTCTGGCTTCCCCGACGTCCTGAGCCAGTGTAGCAAGCCAGAATGTCAGAGTTCGAATCCCGACATTCTGGCTTGCTGCACTGGCTCAGGACGTCGGGGAAGCCCAGAAACACCTTGGATCGGGTCCCCACACCTCCCTGGACCCAGTGGGGGGGTCAGAAACCCCAAAATTGGTAAAAAAAACAGACTTTTTAAAAACCAATTTTGGGGTCTCTGACCCCCCCCCCCCACCGCCGGGTCCAGGGAGGTGTGGGGACCCGCTCCAAGCTGTTTCCAAAGTTCTCCCACCTCCCTGGAGGCTGCAGCAAGGCAAAATGTCAGGATTCGAATCCCGACATTCTGGCTTGCTGCAGCCTAAAAGAGGGTGGGGGAAGTTCATTCTGGCTTCCTGCAGCCTCCAGGGAAACAGGGTTTCTTTTAACATTGTGTGTTCAATGTATCGCACAACGTTAAAAACCGGATAACGACGGGACTTGTGGAACCAAGTCATAACGTTATTCGGGGTACTAGTGTATAAAGAATAAATGGCAATGGTATGTAACATTAATAGTTTCATTACTGTTATATAAAATTGTATTATCTTATGGCTGGTTCATTTGAATACTTTCCTTTTCCATATTTCACTTCTTTTCTATAAGCTCCTTTGTAAAGTTCTTTATATCTGTGCCATAGTTATGTATCCAGTAGTTTAACTCATCATTATAAATGTCTCTTTCTGTCAACTCACACGTAAACTGTGCCCATCAATACATATATGTATATGTGGATCTATTTTTGTTTTGAAAGGGCATGATGAAAATATATAGAGGCCTATTCATTTTTAAAATTGTAACTAAAAATAATTAATTGTAAATAATGTATTTTGCCAATATTGCCATTCAGAATAGATCTGGATGTTAATCCTGATGAGTTTTTGTCCTGCTCAAGAGTGATTGAAATCCAGGTAATGAGAATGACTCATAAGTTGTCATGATCTCAAGTCTTCCTTTTTAATGGATTTTGACCCATGTAAAAAGGTGAAAGAGTGGTTCAATTCTACTGCTTTCTACCATAATCCATTGTATGAGGCAGACATTGTATGTGCAACCTTTGCTAAATTGTTTCATATAAATTCAATATGTCTTACTCATTTTACCCTCATTATATATTTTAAGGTACCAATGTAAACACTATTGTAATGATGCATATATTTGTGAACAGCAGCAAATGGCCAGGCCCTGAAAATGATTACTGCTCATTAACTCATTTTTCTAGAATAATTAATAAAAATTTCAGGACAGCAGTTTATATATTTGAATGAATAAAGTCATTTTAGCTATATGTTTCCAAACATTTAGGAGAGTATTCAAAGTCTAGTGTGTCTTGTGCATATTATTTGCACCATGCCCCTTTAATTTATTTGTTGACATGAATTTCTCAACGCTTTTCTCCTGATGAGGAAGGCATGGCATGAGAAACATGCTTTCACACAGATATTGCTGCTTGGTAGCCTCCAAAATAATGTCCAGAGTTGATGCAGGGAGTAGAAAATAATATAGTAGAGTCTGTGCATTATCCATTCCAATAAAACCAGTTAAAAATTAATATTTAGAGAACAGCAGACTTTCTTCTAATGGATAGGTGGTCTATGGGGAGAAAAATATGATCCAATTGAAAAGTGAGCTACAGGCTTCAATTACATTATATTTCACCACATTAATGTAAAGCTAAAAGAGTACATTACTGTGGTTTCTTCATACCCTGGTTTCACATATAAATGCATGTACAGTGCAATGCTGTGTCATACAGTGGAGGACATCCTCCATTTCTGGGACACAATTCCTGGAATTCCCAGCCAGTATAGGAGGGTTTTGGCAGCTGTAGACCCAAAAAGTGCAACTTTGAAACTCTTACCATGTACTGTATGTTCATGAACCATGAATTGAGCATAAACTATGCACAGCGTCTGGTTTGGCTGAACACAGCAGGGCAATTTGGTGATTCATGGTGATCTATTGATAAAAACAGGGAATAGCTTTGATTTGTGTTATTCTTTAATAATATTTATCTTTCAAGGTACTATTCAGTTTCAAATGTCGGCTCAATCAACAGCATATGAGAATTTGTCTTGCCCACCCATCCTTCCTACAGCCCACTGCTCTACTCAGATGCAGGCTTTGGAGAGTTTCCTGTTGGCTAGTTATAGCCACATAAATACAATGCCATATGTTTGTATTGGCAAATTTCTGCTGTGAAACAAATTGCTACATATATGCTTCATTTTCCACTAGTGATGCTGGCTAGTGAGGGATTCAAGAAGCAGCTCAATAGCTAGCAGCAATTCACTGCTATGATTTACTTCATTGCACTTCTGTCAGTATAACTAACCAATAGGATTCTGACTGCCATATGTTGTTTTGATGGTTGTATAGCAAAAGCTGTATAATGAGGGTCAAATGTATTCTTGAATGCCATTCTGTCTATGGCTCTTTAAGTTGACTATTGTTACAAGTATAGCAATAATTTTTATTTTACTTGCAGATATGCTAGTAGTCTTCATAGGCAAATGCAATGCTATGACTTTTGTTTTGTCTCTTGCTTATTCTTTTACTTTTCATTTCTTTTGTTTCTCTTGTTTTATCAAGTTTAAACCTATTGGCTAGTAAGAGGTTTTGAACAATACAGTTCTGTTCAAGGATATAAGGCCCAGTTCACTCATATCACGTCCTGGTTATATGGAGGCTTCCAAATCCTTTTAAATCCAGTGACAAAAAATATTTTTAGCCATAATCATATGCACTACTAGATATAACTGAAAGTTTAAAAAGAGTCCCATGTTACCAGATTCCTTCACATTTATAGCCATATTATATTTTGGATTTTGGTTTATGCTCCAGTTGTACAATTTTAAATTTAATCTCCTCCCTGATTATCTAGTGAAATTAATGACCGCTCCATCAATAACAAAGATAAAAGTCATGTTTAAAAAAATGTTAGCTAAGAATATGGCATGCTTTAATACTATCTTTCCACCTCTTAATTTTATCAACTTTTTTACCTTCTAAGTGCTATTTTTTTCTTGTACTTGACACTTCATCATAATAAAATTCAAATGATTCTGTTCATCTCTTGCTTTTAATCCACTTCCACTTATCTTCTCATTGAGTTTCATGAGCAATAAAATATTTTTGTGTGTGTTAATGTGGTGGCTCGGGCTAGAGCATATGAGATTATTTTTTTCCTGCAAGAAATAAAAAAAATATTTTATTTTGCTTAGTGGTCAGAAGTGGAGATTATTATTTGTTTGAGACGGACAGTGAAGAAGAGGAAGAAGAGGAAAAAAAGGATGAGGAAGAACCTTCAAGAAGATCTGCATTCCAGGTACTGTTTTTACTTATATGTTTCTTCCTAGAAGGCTTGAATATCTGAATCTGTACTGAAAGGTATGAAAGTGTATTTTTATTTAAATTTAATAGTTGCTTGTTTATACTTTGTAACATTTCTGCAATGCAAGAATGATTTTGAAGATGGATTTTCATTCACTTATAGATGCAGCAACTTTTTTTAAAAAAAGGAAAATAAAGTTTCATGTTCTGAACTCTTATTTTTCTGATAGTGCATTGAAAACAAGTGAATAAAACATCTTTTCATCAGCATTGCTTTATATTGCTTAATTGCTTTTATTTTTAAAAAAGCTTTGCTGAATCTTTGCTGAATTCTTTTTAAAAATTGCTTTTGTAAATATATAGTATAGTTTCGGCAAGTCATCCCAGGCAGAGATGGCAGTATAATTAAAGGAAATGTATATCGTAAGTTAGGAAAAGGTGAGCCAAACATATATAGCTACAAAATCCAAAAATCTAATGCATATGTATTCCTATTCAGAGGGACATCTTGGTGCTGCCATGCTCTTCCTTGATTAAGACAGTAGAGACACATGAGTTGAATTTTTGAGGCTGTAATTTAAAGCCCTGTGGCAATTTGAGCCTCTTGAATCCATAAATACATGAATTAGAGTCAAATTTTATCATGCTTAATGTAAATCCACTGGTTACAGTGTGTCTACTTCTAGGTGTGATTGATGTTGAATGTATTGTTTCTGTCAGGAGTTCTCAACCTTTATAAGCCGGGGGCCGGGTCATGCTCCCTCAGACAGCTTCGGGGACGGGAGAGCCATTTTTCCCTTCCTCCACCTATTGGCACTTCCAGGTGTAATGGTGGTGGGCCACATGAAATTGTGCTGTGGGTCACATCTGGCCCACGAGCCACAGGTTGAGAATCCCTGGTTTATGTGCTTGTAATTGTAAAACCAGATTGCAACTTTGTTTTCAAGGCTCACAGAAAAATTAGCAGATATGTTATTTTCAAATGTACATCCATCCTGGCAGTTTTACATTTCTGTTTTAATATTCAAGTATATACATTAATTTGCATTCACTTAGAATGATAGACTGATCAATTTTAAAAGCAAATGAAGTAAAAACCTTGAAATTGTTTTCTGTATGAATTTGCAAATTAGGCTTTCCTAATACAGGTAATAATAATTTTGCATCAGAAATTATTCTGGGTTGAAAGGATTTTTGCTGGAGAAACTCTGCTCAGGGGATGCCCAAATGAGGCTCTTTTCATGTCCCCCTGATCTTTTCCCACCAATGTGGTCCCTATTTATCTACTTGCAATAGTTTAAGAATGTATGGTGAAGGAGAGGGAGATATATCAGTTTACGGATGGTCATAGGAGAAGAATGGGAATCTTCAGCCACTAGTAGATGGCACATGTTTAATAGGAACTTTAGAATGTTTTTCTAATCAGCATTACTAATATATGACTATGATATGTTTAATTATATAACCTTCATACAAGTCTTCTGTCACTAATTCCAGTGCACTACTAAACCTGAATATTCATAATCATATTTATGAGCCTGTTCTAAATTAATGTAAACCCTGTTTAATACAATCATGCAGTATATTTCTTATAACAATAGTTGTAATGTATTCACTAATTTTTCTTGCTTTGTCCTTCTTTATAGAGAGCTATTGCGAAATTTGCTTCTGCCATTTTAGCCTTGCCAAAGTCTGTTATTAAACTGCCCAAAACTATTCTTCAGTATTTAATCAGAGCTGCAAAGGTATTTGATGTTCTATACCATGTAGATTGTAATCTCTTCCCACATTATTCTGCCAAAGGCTATCTTCCCTATTCTGCATTTTCCCTCTTGGTATGAATGTTGTGAGGGTATTGATTGGTTGTCATCTAATAAACTAAACCTTAATAGGAACATATGCTCCTTTTTTTACTGTGATAGATCCCAGAGAGAAAATGCAGAAACATATCCTTGTATAGTCTTGGCATTTCTATTCGAACCGGGGCTAAATGGGTTGCATCAGGCTGCATGCATCGACGGATAGTTAATACATTTTCTGAGTTTAGCAGGGTTTTACACTGCATGATAATCTTTCTCAGAAAGCTGGTAAAGTTTAGGATACTGTACCTAAGCCTACTTCTTCACCAGGCTTCTAAATAATTATTCTGATATTAATAAACAACCCACTAGCCTTCCTTAAAACTTATATAACAATTTGGCCTTTGCATTCAGGGTAGATAATGGCCAAAATCCTATTAGTTACAGCATACAACAGTAAATGCCTATGCTGACTTTTTAACATATACCAATTCACTGCTGGGATTTACAATAATTGCCAACAAATATGGGAAACAAAAGAATGGTCCACAGACTAGAAACATTCATTTTACATTTTCAGTCCCCTAAAAAGAAGATGCCAAATAATATAGTAACTATGGGACCTTGCATTAATTTCTCAGGAAAGCAAAGTGATGTTCAAAAATTTGCAATGACACTTCTACCATTTGAGAGGTAACAAATTCCCAGTGTTCATGCTGCATCCAGAAAGGAAGAGGCACCATTAAATATTCTGCAAATATATCTTGACTACTGGAAGATATCAATGAATTCAAAGAAAACCACTGTTTAACTTATTGATTAGAGCAAAGCTTTTTGACTATGGAAATCCATGAAAAATAATGTACTATTCTAAAAGAAATGGGTGCTACAACATTTGATGCATAACTCTGGACAAGAAACTACTGTTAGGGCAGAATATGGAGAAACAGAATGGTTTCTTGTCTGCAAAGGTGTCAGATAATGGTGTATTTTATCTCTTGTATCCTGTATCTATTGAAGTGAAGGAGAAGGAGATGTGAATGAAATATTAGTGATTATGATGTGCAGATAATACCATATTAGTGGTAGAAAGCATGAATGATTTGAACTGCTTATTGGGTTTGTTATTGTCTGCTGCCAGCTGGCTCCCTAAGTCAGATGGTATCAAAATGTCTATAATAAATAAGTAAAATTGATTACTGAAGAAAGTGAAAGAAGAAAATGAAATTTTGAATTGCAGTTAAGAAGACAAACATTGTGACCACAGAAGAAGTAGATATCCTTAATGCTGACAATGAAGAAATTAAAATTACTAAAACTTTTCTGTATGTTGGTTGTCAATCCAAATGGAGATATCATCCAGGAACTCAGAAGAAGACTGAGATTCAGAAAGACAACTATAAAGGAATTGGAGGATGTATCCCTGGAGACTAAGGCCAAGATCGTCCCCTAAAGTTGGATATGAATGGCTTTCGAGCAAGGGAGACCTTTACCTTTCTAGACATGCCATGAGAAGATATGACTCAATTGAAAAGTCTATAATTCTGAGAAAATGTGAAGGCTGATAGAAAAAGGAACACCAAATATCACATGGATTGATTCAGTAATGGATGACAGAGCTGAGTTTTCAAGATCTGTTCAGAATTGTTAATGACAAAGCCTTTCAGAGGTCACTGATTCACAGGGTCACAATAAATCAAAAGAACCTGAGAACACATAACACCAGAAACTATATTCCCTCATGTAGTTGAAAATGTCTGCTTGTCATATCACATGCTTTTCCTCTCTTACGTATTTTTACCATACTTTCCCCCAATTGGTTGTTGACCAAACAACAAACGCTTATTTTGTAAGTCTGATGATGCAATATCTCAGAGGAACTTTTGTTGAATGGAAAAGTTATTATTCAAAGATAATATGTATTTGATTTTACTGTCTAGTATGATCCTCAGTCATCAACAAAGGTGCAAAAAAACCCTAAATGTCAGAACAGAAATCAAATAGCATTTTGGTAAAAACACTATCAGCCATGTGATCTACCTAACGGTATTTCACCCAGAAGAAGTTGATGGACCTAACCAATGACAGACAAGTGGATGTTTTTCAATAGTTTTATGGTTGCAACAAATACTTCTTAGTACTATAAACAAAAACAAAAAGGATACAAACTGTTAAGGTCTCTTACTGTAGCAGTTACATTTTACAGGACTTTAATTATTTCCAATAGGCTAAATTAGTGACATTGGGGGAAACAGGAAACAGGCAGTCATTACCCCTTCTCCATCACTGATAAGTTTCTACATATTACTATCAGAAGCCAAGTGCCTTATTTTATTTATATACTTCAATACCTTTGTGATGTACAGTATCAGACTGATTTTTGTACATCTGAATTGCAAAGTAAATAAATTTAAAGCAGCATCTCTATCTTTATCTTCAGTGATTGCTTGTTCCAGCTTCCTTGAGACATTTTATGCATGCATAGGAGTGATTACTATTCTGCTCATGCTCATCCTCTTTCTTTTGCATGTGAAATGTTTGATTTGTGGCTGAAGCTAATGTCTTTAACTGGTGATGCAATGCTACATGAAAATGATTTTCATTCTGGAATGAAGTTCATTGGACAAAAGTAAATATCTTTTGTCTCTAAGTGCTATCACACAAATCTGTTTTATTTTTATTTGTATAATGGTAGAGAAAGCAATGCATAGTATGTGGTGGTTATAGTTTTATGAATTCCCATTGTACTTATACTTATAAAAATATAATCAACCAGTGCCTTCAGAAGTAACTGATCATTTTACAAATGTTGGATCAAATCCTAAAGTTCATTGAGTACCCTTGAATAAGTAGGCTCCTACAGAAAAAAAATTCATATGTCTATGGTATTTTCAGTAATGTTTTGGTTTGTTGATCAAATAATAATAATAGCACCAAAACATTTTGCACAAACTTTTCTTGACATATTTGGACTGAAATTGAGAATGATTGCTTAGTCTCCCAGGTCTCATGATACTTATTCCAATAGATTGGGCTTTTTCCTTTTATTTTAAAATTTATTTCCCGAGGAGCTAGAATAAATGAATCTGTTCCTTCTAGTTTGTTTATCAAGCCTGGATCACTGATCCTAAAACTGCCCTCCGGCAGCGGCGCAAAGAGAAAAAGAAGTATGAGAAAGAGGGAAGACGAAAATGGAAAAGTGGCTCTGGGGATGGTGTGTATACTTCTGGAATGTTCTCAGTTATATTTTGCAAATTGTATACTTGGTGTTTCTCTGTCCTCTGTAGCAGGGATCACAGCAGTAGGATGTGCATGTTGCATGTAGATGATAATAAGTAAAGTCTGTTGGTATCTTTGGTTCAAGAAAGAATTGGATAGCAAGTGGTTGAAAAAGTCTCTACTACAGACCACACAGTGGATAAGTACTACCTACCTGAACAGACATAGTCTCTTCTTGTGTGGTTATTTAGCAATAGTGAGTCATAGGATAGTTCACTTGTGTTATGTGTTATTAATTAAGGAATAATCCTTTCTGATATTGCAAGAGGAGGACAATATTATGGTATATTTTTCCATTTCTGTTCTTCCTGTTATCTTGTTAATATGTGAATATATAAAGAGGTCCTCCCAGATCAGCAATCTTCAGCTGTGGGTTCGGGACCCCGTGTTATCCCGGGAGCTACCCTCCTTGGTACCACTAGGTGTGTAATTTGGGGGTCCTCCTGGACTCACGACTACTGCATGAAGAGCAGATGGCAGTTGTGGCCAGCATAATTTGGGGGTCCTCCTGGACCAGTTGGTTTGAGTTTGCAGAAGAAAAAGATAGTGAAAAGCAATCCACATTCTAATTCGTCAGGTAAGATAGATGGTGATTTTTGTCAAAACAAATGAACCAAAAATCATTCACAGGCCATATCTAGCTGATGTTTACAATAATGTGCTTCGATGGGGTGAATTCTGTAGAACATAAAGGCAACAATGTTATGGAGACAACTCATTTTTACTGAATAATCACAACCAGCCAGTATCCATTGTTAATTTCTTTGATATTGATTTCTCAGTTCGTATAGATGTGGAGTGTGAAGAAAGAGAAGAACCTGTCAAAAAGAAATCAGATGGACCTGGTAAGCAAAGGAGAAAGAAATGTTTTTATAAAATAATAACTGAAAAGACAGTACAACCATATGTTGCACAAAGCAGCCTTGTTATTATAAGTGCTGTAAAATTTACTGACCATTACTTATAAGGGCCTACCTGGTACAAATGATTTGATTCAAGCCAAGAGTATATATCAGTGACCCTGAAGAACTATGCAAATAGACAAATTAAACAAATATTGTTTCATATTCAGCTACATTTTGTATGGTTTTTTTAGAATGTTTTATATATGGTATAACAGCACTTTGAAATCAGATGCCAGATGACTGGAGGGTGTTACAGTGATATGGGGATGATAATAATAATACAACCCTATGTATGTTAGTTGTGTTCAGATACATACTGATGACTGAACAGTCTTCTCTCAGATGAATAAGTGAAGGATCACAATTGGCAGAATGTTAGTGTCTAAAATGATTGACAAACATTTGCTATTATTATCATTAATTTACTAAACTTGAATCTTTTTTATTTTTCTCAGATAACATTATCAAACGAATATATAATATCTTGAAGTTTACCTGGGTTCTTTTTCTGGCTACAATAGACAGTTTTACAGCTTGGCTCAATTCAATTTCAAGAGAGCATATTGATATTTCCACAGTACTAAGAATTGAAAGATGCATGCTTACTAGAGAAATTAAAAAGGTAATATGGACTGTTTATTTATTTGCTACATTCATGCCCCTCTTTCCTCTAATGAATTCTTCATGTTGACCTTACAATTGCCCTGTACACAAGTGATTGGCCCAGAGTCATCCAATGTGTTTTGTGGATCATTTGGAGTTTGAACCAGATTTTCTGAGTTAATAGTCCATTATTCTGACCACTGCACCACACTGGTGTTTTCATGTTGTTCACCTAAGGGCAATAAATAGGACTATCTTAGACAATCCTATAGTTCCTAGATATTTGGAAGGTCAGCTTTGGATTTCAGGAACTGTGTTGTTTATTTTTATCTTTAGAAAGCTCCATTGAAAGTGTAAAACTCTTCACATTCATAGTAGGTTTTAACACCATCTTAGCTATTTAAGATTAAAGAAGGCCTGAATACCATTCCTATTCTTCTCTTGGCTCCTGAAACATTTGCAGCTCATAGCAGACTAGAAATGCACAGACTGGATTTTCTAAATTGTACCTCTTCTTACCTAGGGGAATGTTCCAACTCGGGAGAGTATCCATATGTATTACCAAAACCATATGATGAAACTTTCTAGGGAATCAGGGTTGGATGAAATTTACGAACCTGGTGGACAAGCTGAAAGGACAGCAAGTCTAGAATCAGCACTTTCTCGTGACAGTGAATCCAGGTATTTTTAATGCAGTAATTCTTGGTATGTAGGATGTACCTTCATGAATGTCAAAAAACCTGATAATAACTTTAGCTGAAATTTGCTGGCAAATGTTGGATTTTGTACTAAGTAGTAAAACTTATTTTGTTAGCCTGCTTGTAACTAGAATATTTGATTATTATTTTTATGGACTTCAAGCATCATGCTGGTTTTTAGGCTTTTGAGTTAGATTGAGGGAAACTGGTAGGAAAAGCTTCCAAAATAGCTTTTAGATGCTTAGATAGCTAGCTCTATTCTTTCTTCAAAAGCTAGGCCAGGATGGACAGTGGTATAGACCATAAACTCTTAATATAAAAAAACATAGTGATGTTGAAAAATGAAACAGTTATATCTCCAAAATGTAGCTTAAATAATATTCTTAATAAATTTAAATACCACATAAAGAATCAATTTGTATTATTAAACTCAACTGTTACTGAGCCAGAGGAACTGTAGAATGGAACCAGAGAAATTAGCAGGGAAGAATGCAAAAGCACAGTTCCTGTTCTAAAGAGAAAAGAAAAGTTTCAAAGGATAACAGGAGATTTTCAAATTGTTAATGACAGATTAAAGCATTATCTTAATTCAGGAGTCATGGCTGCTGAATCTACCTATCTTAGGTGCCTATGCCACATATGCTTTGGTGGCAACTGCTTCCAAACATGGCAGAGCTAAGGGGGGGGGGGGTGTCTGCGAATTTTGATTACCACAATCCTAAATGTAGAGGTGACAGAATTTCCTCCCTATCTTAATTTGGCTATGGCGATTATCATTAGATGCCATCAAACTTTAATTCTGATGGTCAATGTCTACATGCCCCCTGTTAAGACCAATGCACTGGTAGACAAAGATTGGGAGGATCTAGAATTATATATAACTGAGTTATTAAATACATACCCAACAGCTTATGTAGTAGTTGGTGGGGATTTTAATGCAAGAACAGGACTGGATGACAAGACCTTATATGCTAAGCATAAAACTCTAAACCCTGATTTGGAATACATGGTATTACCTTATGCAAGACCATCCAAGGATCTTAAATACACTCATGCAGGTTTACTTCTGTCCCAAATGCTGACTTGTTTGGATTTATGTATGTTAAAAGGTTCAGCAAAAGGGGACTATCTAGCTGATTATACATTCTGGGCTGGAGACAGAAAGAGTATAATAGACTATATTATTGTATCTAAAGGTTTTGTTCAATTTATTGGTGCATTCGAGGTCTCACCCTGTTCCATTAAATCTGTTATTTAGCTTTCCATCAACTAATATGCAGCTAAAAGAAAGGATCAGTAGACCTACAGATAGTGGAATTAAGCTAAGCTTAGTTAGATGGAATGCAAATATGGACAGTGTTGTTGCAAATTTGTTTCACTCTCATACTTTTAGAGCAGTATCAAGAACATTTTTCAATTGTGAACACTTAGACACTGGGATAAAGATATTAGAGTACCTGATAGATGAAGTACAACTCGCCTTTTAAAAAATGAATGTAAAACAAAAGCAGGTATCAAGTAAAATAAACAAATCATGGTTCGATAAGGAATGTCATCAGACCAAAAGTGCTTTAAGATCAAAATATAGAGAACATAGACTCAACTTGACAGATGCTACAAGGGATGAATTAAAGAAATGAAATCCCATTATAAACCATTAATCAAACATAAACAGTTAGAAGATACTCATAGGACATGAGAACAACTAAGGCTAGCAATAAAACAAAATAATTCACCCCAGTTCTGAAGTTTGGTCTCAGGCTGTTCAAAAAAGTAATATATATCCTCTGCTATATTGCCTGAAGTTTGGGAGAAACATATCCATGAACTTTATATGGCCTTGGATAGCATGGAAACAACCCTGGGAACTTTAGCAAAGCCAGACAATCTACCTCTCTGGCTCCCTGTTTCAATCTCAGAATGAAAATCCTGATAGGTAAACAGGTCTGGCAAGGCAGTTGGATTTTATTTAACCCCCTCAGATTAAATCTATTTACTATCTATTTACAATTATTGATAAAACAGGCAGAATTCCAAGGAGTTGGGAGGTGGCAACTATTGTTCCTATTCACAAAAAAGGGACAATGAACAACCCAGCTAATTATAGACCAATAAGTTTACTAAGTGTCATAAGTAAACTTTGCACACTACACCTTCAGAGGAAACTTTGGGACAGGTTAGAAGATTGTAACTTTATGGCAGACGAGCCGGGAGGGTTCGGAGAGGGGCTCTCAACATTACATCATTGTGCTATACTTGAACAAATAATAACAAATATTTGAACAAATATAAGCAAATACTCCTCTAACACTATAACATCTCTGTATGCAGCTCTTGTAGATTTAAATTATGCTTTTGATTCTGTTTCAAGACAGATTCTATGGAGAAAATTAGGAAAATTTACTATAGACAGATGTCTCCTATTTTTAATACAAGTTTTCCATGATAACACCACCCACAGTAAAGTGCAGTGCTCAAGGTCACGTTTCAGATCCCATTAAAACACTGAGGGAATTCAGACAGAGTTGTGTGCTTGCACCCACCCTGTTCAATATTTACATCAGTGACATAGTAGAACATTTACAACACAGAGATCTCCATCCACCTAAACTAGCTAATAAGCATATATCATTACTGCTCTACACAGATGATGCTGTGTTGTTATCAAGAACTCCCATCGGGATGTGTAGGGCCTTGTGTTCGTTGTCCACTTACTGCCAACTGAACTCAAAAACAAAGATAACGGGGTTTGCTGATAATCCCATATCATATGTCTGGCGCTTAAGCTATCAGCACATAAAACAGGTTCAACACTACAAATATTTTGGAGTGATTTTCCAATGTGATGGCCACAGAAATTCACACATTGTACACGTAGCAATGAATGCCCAGAAAACTGCAGGAGCAATCCAGAAATTTTACTGGAATAAGGGCAGAAGATGAGCAGTTCAGTTCCTGAGTACTGCAGGATGAAATGAGCTCCCGTCTTTGTCCTAGTTCCTGCCAACCTAGCAGTTCGAAACCAAGAAATTGTAAGTAGATAAATAGGGACCATTTGGGGGGGAAGGTGACAGCGTTCCATGCACTCCGGTGTCTAGTCATGCCTGCCACATGACCACGGAAAGGTTTGCAAAAGCAGACAGCGCTGGCTCTTCGGCTTTGAAACAGAAATGAGCACTGAACCTAGAGTTAGTTAGGACTGGCTTTCGAGCAAGGGAAACCTTTACCTAAAATACTTTAAGATGCTGTTGTTGTGGCTTAAAATTATCGGCTGCTTGTATTTTTTTAATAACCTGCCAAATTAGCAGTTCGAAACCAATTTCAAGTACTGTAGATGAATAGGTCCTGCTTCAGCGGGAAACATAGCAGTACTCCATGCATTTCGGTGTCTAGTCATGCCTGCCACACGACCATGGAAAAGTCTGCAGGCACAGACAGTGCTGGCTCTTTGGCTGTAAATGGACATGAGCAGCACTGCCCCCTAGAGTTGGACATGACTGGCTTTCAAGAAAGGGAAACCTATTCTTTTAATAAAGCATTTGCCAACTAACATGCACTGTCTGGATTTCTGCTGAAAGCAGAACAGACAATAATTGAAAGGAAAGAAATATCAGTCCCTATTTTTACATTAAATAGGCATTATTATGCGTTAATACTTAACACATGTTACAGAGTTCAAGGTCTGAAATAGAGATAAATGCCATACCATCCTTAAAGCTGCATTGCCACAAAGTATATACAAATTTGACTTTACAATCCTATGGCATGTTTACTTAGGAGTTTTAAGGGTCCTTTTCTCTAGTAAGTTTTTAACTTGTCATACCCTGTTTTTCTATTTTTTTAACCACTGATTCTTTATGATTATCATAGTTCTATTGTCATTTTTTTAACCAAAGAGCTTGTTATCTCCTCTCAAAATATTTTGTCTGTGTGTCTTTGTAGTGTGCATGGCCAGCCTGCATGTTTACTGTTGGAACACATCTGTATGCTGTTGGTATTTAATTCTGTCTTTATAACTGTTTGCATTGCTAGCTGCTGCACTGAAGCAACTACGCTGTTGTTGTCAAGGCAGTCAACCCTTGATGATTTGGAAGGACCAGACCCTATTCCTAAAACAAGTGAGCGTGCGCGACCTAGGCTTCGTAAAATGTACAGCATGGATATGTCATCCTCCTCTGCTGACAGTGGCAGTATGGTGTCAAGGTGCTTACTTCATGCATGCTTTGTTCACTCATTTACCCTGATTATTTTGAATTTCATCAGTGTCAAAGTTAGCAAGTGTTGTGTGTGTATTTGTTCCAGGCATGATTGAACAAAGCTACTTGGAAAAATTATTAAAATAGTTTTCTTTTGTTTGAATTCATTAATTTTCTCTGTGTCTCTTCCTTTTCATTGTTACACTTGGTGTTTCCAGATTTCTTAATTAAATGCTTAGTTTCATTTTCAGTTGACAGCTTGGGGTACACATTTTTATCAGGTCCTAGTAAAGGTAAAATCCTGGATAGCCTTTTGTCATGTCTTAAAGGAGAATCCTGGTTAACTTTAGCCACAGTCATATTGACTGGCAGTGAGGATGAGTTTGACAATGGACAAGTTCAAACAGGACAGCTCATTCTTAGAAAGAGCCTTTAACCCTGTAACGCATTCCAAATTTGTAAGTCTTGTTGAGTAGAATCAAACTAATTGGGACATATCTATGTAACATTTGTGTCATAAGAAAAGTTGGTGAAACTGTTACTTTTCCTATTCTTTACAGTGAGGCCACCCAAATCACCATGCTGTATTCCCGTCAGGGAACAGCAGAAACCATCGAAGAGGTTGAAGGGGAGGAGCATGAAGAGGAAGGGATAGATTTTGCACCTAGACAAGAGGCTGACATGGACGATTTCTGTCCAGATTCTGAAGGAGCTGCATACACTTCTGATACAGATATGACATCATATTCTGCTTTGGATGGAATTGCTGAGCCCCCTCCTTCATATAGCAAAGTTGTGAGCTTGGAGCTTTTACCTTTGGATGATTCCCAAGATGGCTCTTCTGGTAAAAACCGAATGATGGTGAGCCCAGATGAAAATCAGGCTGCCAAACCAGAAGATTCTATTCTTCCCCCTTTGACACATGAGCTGACTGCAAGTGAACTACTTCTTAACAAGTAAGACTCCCTTCACCAGTAGGGCTGTGTGCATTAAAAATGTATTCATTGAATCCTCTAGTCACCTATGAATATTATTCTGTGATGATTCTCAGCTATATTATGGCAACTCAACAAACTCACTGGTCTCCTGGAAATCTTCATATTTTCAAATATACCAGGTTTATTAGGTTTAACATCATTTATTCTAATTAATACTTTTCCTTCTGCCAAGAGGATGTAATGATTATGCACTGAATAAGAATTTTTTCTTAATTATTTACAGAGTTGAGACTGGGACATTGCAAAATGCCCTCAGACAGCTTTGGGGACCAGACGGCCATTTTGCCCTTCCTCCATCACATGGCACTTCCTGGTGTGGTGGAGGCGGGGGGGCCACATGAAATGGTACCACAGGCTGCAGGTTAAGAATCCCTGATCTAAGTATGGTACTTAAATGATAGTATTCAAACTCATCTGTATACAAATATTGATGAGAACTTGTGCACAGTTAACACGGTAACAACAACAATGGTTCAGAAATTAAATACAGCTCTACCTCGCTTAAAGAGCATAATGCATTCCACAGGATTGCTCTTTAAGTGAGTTTGCTCTTTAAGCGAAACACCATTGAAAGTGACCAATTGTGTGTGTGGGGGGTTGCGAACCCCAATTTATTTGTTAAGTGAGTTTTTGGTTGGTTTTATTTGTTAAGCAAAGCGAACATTCAGAGAAAATTCTGCTCTTTAAACGGGTTACTCTTTAAGTGAGGCACTCTTTATGCGAGGTTCGACTGTACTGTATTTCTCATTTCTCCCCAGTCTTTCCCAAGGTTTTAATAATCAGGAAGCCATTGGGGGCCACAGAATGGATGGGGGAAAATTTTAAATTACCAAAAATCAGTCATTAGGAAAGCTGAGCACAGAAGAATAGATGCCTTTGAGATGTGGTGTTGGAGGAGAGTTTTGAGAGTCCCCTGGACAGCGAGGAGAACAAATAGGTCAATCTTAGAAGAAATAAACCCAGAATGCTCCTTAGAAAGTCAAATTGTAAAGATGAAGCTAAAGTACTTTGGACATCAAATGAGAAGAGAGGATTCACTTGAGAAAGCCTTGATGCTTGGAAGGGTCGAGGGCAAAAGAAGAAGGGGACGGCCCAAGATGAGATGGTTAGATGGTATTGTGGAGACAATGGGACAATGATGACAAGGATTCCACAGGAGCCTTGGGACCACTGAGGAACTGGTTGACAGTGTTTAATTTCCAAACAATCATCACTGCTAAAGACGTCATAAGCCTTACAGATGTAACTTACAGCAACAGGATTCTAGTCATTGTTACATGCAAACAGTCCCAGAAGTAAATTTTGATATTTCAAATTCTTTTGGTAGGATTTTAAAAACACAGGCTTTGGTTGCTGGGCATCTTATTTTCTTTGAGGCACAGATATCCATGAGGCAAGACAAATTCCTTTGAAACAAATGGTATATTGTGATGCGCAGTGGATAGTCCTAGTTTTAGATGACTTGTAATGTGATGAAGAGCTGCTGTTTGAGAAATGTGTCTGTAGCCCCAAAATTGGGTCTGTCAAGTGTGTTGCATGGTTCTGTGAGTAATGTTTAGTTAAGCAAAAAGTTCTGATCTGTCAGTACGTGCAGGTAATTTTGCTTTATTTAAAGTATTTACATACCAAATCATGTGATCTAACTTTGTTTTCGCAGAATGTTTCGCGATGAAGAATTGGATGAATCAGAAAAATTCTATGCCAATCAACCACGATTTTTACTGCTTATTTATGCCCTATATAATACACTTGTAGCACGCTCAGAAATGGTGTGTTATTTTGTAATTATTCTTAATCACATGGTCTCTGCCTCCATGATTACCCTAGTTGTTCCTATCCTTATCTTTCTCTGGGCTATGCTCTCCGTCCCAAGACCTAGCAAACGTTTTTGGATGACAGCCATAGTCTACACTGAGGTATGTTGCTACTCAGTAAATGTTGAAAATAAGATTTTTGCACAGTCATTCCATGACTTCTTTCAGACTTACAGTTTGACATGAATAAGCTATCTGAGGCAGCTGTGAGGAGGCTAGACTCATGTGTTTCCAAGTTAAATTAACCATATTATCTTATATCCAAAGTGGACTGCACTGTGTTTATGTTAAACTATGGTTTTGATTTCTCATAACATCTCAATAAAATGAGGTTTATAGTAATTTAAGTTGTTAGGTTATGCTAGAGCCCTATCTAGTGATGTATCTCCTTACAAGTGCAACGGTTGTTGGGATGAAATATAGCAATGTGTATAAGCCGTGCCTCACTGCCCCATTTGTCTAATTGTGTTACAGATGAGTGAGGCCCTTCAGATTTTATTAGACTACAATTCTCATGATGCCTTGCCACCATGACCAATGGTGAGGGATCATGGGAGGAATGTTCCAAAAACATAAGAGCCACAACTTCCCCATCCTTGCTATATGCTATTTTGGAATGAAATAAGCCATTTTCCTCTGTTCTGTAATGTTTAATTCCTCTTCCTCTCCCCACCCCTTTTACTTCATATCTTCAGTATTCCAAAGGATGGGGATTTTTGGTGTAATTTCCCCCCTTAAATGATAATCAGTTTTTGATGTACCAGCTGATATACTTCTGTGCGTCTAGGGAATCCTCTCAATAGATAGAAACCATTCCCTTATTTTAGACCAGGGGTTCAGAAACTATGGCCCATGGCACCAATTAATCCGGCCCACAGTAAGAACCTAGGCACTGTGGAAGCACCCTCTCCCTCCCCCCTCCCACAGCCATGGGAAGTATTGGAGCCTGCAAAAACAGCCAAAAAAGGTGTGATTGTGTCCACTGCCGCAGAACCCTGAAGTGCCAAAAAGCTGTGTTTTCACTGTGAAAATACAGTGAAAATGTGTCAAAAATATTTACAAAAATACAGCAAAAAATGTCCCCCACCCCCAGCTGCCATGGGAAGCAGTGGAGGCTGCAAAAGCAGCTGGAAAATGGCACAATTGCACCCGGCACCACTGTGTAAAATGGAAGTGCCAAAATGCTGCATTTTTGCTGCAAAAACACAGCAAAAATGTGGCACAAAATTATAGAAATGTGAAAATGGTGCACCCTCCTCCCCGCTGCCATGGGAAGTGGCAGAGGCTACAAAGCAGCCCAAAAATGGTGTGATTGCACCTGCCAACACTGCAGAAACTAGAAGCACCTGCAGCTGTGTGTTAAGAGCTATATGTTCAGGGAGGGTACAGCCCGTGACACGAAAACATTGGTTTTAGACTGTTCCTACTATTTATGGGATCTCACAGGTTCCATAGGAATGACAATATTTGATATCATGGTTCTTTGTCATAGCATCAGTCACTGTGTTCCAATTATTATTTTTAAAGACACATAGGAAGCTAGAATTCACAGTTACTGAGGGGCATTGAGTAAAACTCATTATTATTAGATTAGAAGTATAGTTTTAAATATGCTATTTTCATTTTTCTCCTTTTCAGAATACTAAAAAGAAGGGGCACAGTGAAATGATTGGCAACAGATTCTAGAAAAATGAAAGAAAATAATACATTTTAATAATTTTCTATTCTTTGTTGTTGCTTTTTTACACAGGTGGCAATTGTTATAAAATATTTTTTCCAATTTGGATTTTTCCCTTGGAACAGACAGTTAGAGATCAAAAAGGATAAACCTTACTATCCTCCCAATATTATTGGTGTCGAGAAGAAAGAGGGTTATGTGCATTATGACCTCGTTCAGCTACTTGCTTTGTTTTTTCATCGATCTATTTTAAAGGTATTTTAGCAGTAAATGCCTATTCTGTTCTCTTTAACATAGCTTTTGTATAAAGTGGTATGACTGGTAGTATGCCAAGTTCCCATCATATCTAAATTACTTATACAGTGAAACCATGAGTTAAGAATGCTTACAAAAAATTGAGATACAAAAATAAATCCCAGAAACTGCTTTGAGATACGATTTTTTTTCAAGATACAAAATTTCTTTTTGGACTTCTGCTCCGTTTTTTGGAATTTTTTGTCGCATTTTGGCACCACCAGAATCTTCAGACATCTGGAAAACATTTATTCCTGCCTGGTGCTTCTTATCAGAAAATGTTCATATACCTTTGGTGGTAACATTAGCGTATTGGTGACATTTTTTTTTTATTCCTACATATATTTGTAGAAAGCTCATTAATAGATATTTAATCAATTTTAAACTGAAATCTTATTGATGTGGTTATGCACACCATAATAATCTGTGTTTTATTGGTGACAATCAACAAATCCTCTCTAAGATTCTCAAGTGCATTGTAAGCAAGAGGCATGCATTCTCTTGACTATCCCAGGGCTGACTAATTAATATTAATGCAACCAGGAAGTGCCAAAATCCCCCCTTCCCTAAAACAGCTGATAGTTGGGAAATAGTACTGCAATTACCAGAGCTGGCCAATAGATGGTGGTGTCAGAAATGTTCATTGAAATGCATTGCAAACCTTCCAGAGCTGAAAGAAAAGTGAAAGGAAGGCAACTTTTGTTTGTTTAGAACTCTTTCTAAAATGCACTTTGGAATTTTTCACCATGTTTTCACCACTTTGGAATGAGTTTTGAGAGGAACTTTTTTTTTAACTTTTTTTCTGAGCTCCAGAACCCATTATTTGATTTTCAATGCATTCCTTTGGGAAATGGGATTTTGAGATATGGATTTTTCAAAATAGGAAAAACCCCAAGGAACGCCTGGCCAGCACTGCTCTGGCTGCGGATGCTGGGCTGCAACGACCACCGGGCTCACTTCCCACCTTCCTGGGCAGCAGCGCCGGGCTTGGAGGTGGAGCGGCTGCATGCCTGGGATGCTGATGGTGGGCTTTTTGCTGGGTTTGCGCTGTGCCGCCTCAGCCTCTAGGTCTCGACCCAGGACCAAGAGTGGCCCCGGGCCCTGCACAGCACCACCCGGTGCCATGAGCTGGCGATGAGGAAGAGGGCACCTGAGGAAGAGGAGGACAAAGGCAATGGAAGAGGAAAAAGTACCCCCTGGTCCCCACCATGCCGTCAGGCCCGCGCCCTTTCTGGTGCCCTCCAGCCCGGGATGGGGCCCAGGGCACCAGTGGTGGTGGAGGGTCTCGGCACCCATCCCCGCAGCAGACTCCCCACCCTGGCCGCCAGGAAGTCTGGGGTGGCGGCATCCCATTTCCTGTGAAATGTTGCCACCCCCACAAAGTGCTACCCAGTGTGAGCTGCCCTCTCCTCCCCACACTACGCCAGTGCAAGGCATCCAGCATCCACACAGGGAAATCAGAGTCCAATAGTCCAAGCCCCAACAGGGCTCATCCTGCCAATTCCTTTTCAGGATCGGTTCAGCCAATGCAAACAGTCCAATTAGGAGTCCATTAGAAAACTGGTTTGAGGGTTCAAAAGAACCTCTTTTTATAGGGAAAATGATGGGAAATGAGTGGCTTAGGTAATGTGGTTACATCATGATTTCATCATGCCTAAGTCCAGGGTCTCTGTAGGTGTTCCCCTCCCCTTAGGAATGCATTGACATCATGGGAAGGCACCTGACTTTCCATAGAAATGGAGTGTGTTTGCATCACTGGAACATTCCTGTTCTCACAGGTGTATCCCTCCCCTCAGGAATTTATTAAGTTATGGAAAGCACCTGGCCTGCCATGGGAATGGAATATGTTTCCCTCATGGGAAAGCACCTGGTCTCTCACAGATATCTCCCAAAGGTGTCTGGGAATTAACCTTTTCCTGACCACATGAAAGCAACTGAATGATTTCTATTTTTATCAGCTTAACTAAGCATGTCTACTTAACTCTTAAGAGCTAGTTTAAAGAATACATTTCTATCTTATCTTAAGATACTACACATTTTAACTGAACTTCTAAACATTTGGTTTAATGCATACACACAGAGAGAAAGATGCAGCCTAAGTACTGCTTTAAGCATCTCAGGATCATGACATCTCAATCCTTGTTCCCTCCACTTGGCTTGGAGTGTCCCTAATAGTGCTCTGTAGCAGGACAAATGTTGTAAGGCTTACAACATCCTCCCTGCTACAGAGCACCATTAAGAACACAAGGATTGAGGCAGCTGCAGCTGCCTACATTTTCCCCAGGGGTTGCTCTGGCCAAGTGTGGGCAAGAAGGACATCCTGGACCCCACCTTCACCCACACCATGCAACTCCTCCAGACCAGTAAGCAGGGAAGTGGTGTGGGGGGGGGGGAATGGGGGTGGTGGCTTGAGGTGGTCCCACTGCCACTGGGGGTGGTGAGGGAAGTGATGGGGGTTCATGGTGGTCCTGCCACTGCTGCCAAACGAGGCAGAGGCAGGACTACCCATCTGGCCCCTTAACAGTCTGAGGGGGCATGAACCAGGGCCCTTGCTTTAAAAAGTCGAGGGCTCTTGCCTTAGAGCCTCCTGGGCCGGGGGAGGCCCGAAGAAACGCCAACGCCGCCGCCGCCGCGCCCCCCCCCGGCCCCCGTCACCAGCCGGGAGGAAGATAAAAGGAGCCTCCCTGGGCCGGGGGAGGCCCGAAGAAATGCCGCCGCCGCGCAAGATGCCGCCGCCGCTCCCCTTTGTTGGACTTTGTTGGACTCTCCCTCAGCCATCCGGCCTCGAAGGGAGAGAACTTGGGGGTCTTGGGTGGCAATAGAGGACTTAATGGGGGGGGGTTGGTGGGATATTGTTATATTGTATTATATTGTTTTGTTTAGTATGGAAGCCGCCTAGAGTCAGGTTCGCCTGAGCGAGGCGGGGTATAAATTTGAAGAATAAATGAAGAATAAATTCTGCTGCTGATGCAAGAACGCACTGCCTGGGATTTTGTCACCCTCAAATCCTTCTTCTTCTTTCTTTCAGTAAGGAGAAAGAATCCAAAGAGCAGCCAGTTTTAAACTGTAATTTGTATAATGTGAAATGTGGAAATGCCTTAAACATGTCTCTGTTTAGTGTCATGGATTATGGGATGATGAAGACAGCGGAGAGAACTGCAGTAATAAAGATGACTCTGATGATGAGTTGGCTGAATCAGACAGAAGAGGTTCTTCTGACTCTTTGACATCAGTAAACCTGGCAACATCTGTTGAATCCATACATGTGCATTTCCCAGAGCAGCAGGCTGCCATTCGTAGGAAGAGTTCAAGCACTGGTTCACAACTGTCACACAGATCAAGCTTTTCTTCTTACCATTCAAAGAGAGGTACGTCTATAGTAACCACCCAATTATGAAAAACTGAATAGGATGTACATACACAAGCATTCTTCAATTCTATTTCTGTTTATTACCTATACAGTTAGTGTTTAGGATGAACACTTAAAATAACATTAAATAAAATTAGTATTAAATAAAAAAATCTGAAATGCAACTTAGACATATAAATCTGAACAAATAAATAAATAGATAAATAAATTACCTTTTTTCTATATGGACCTGCCTGGAAACTTCATGCTATTTTATTGGTCCATCTGAACTCTCTGTCTGATGTGTAGTAGATGGAATACAGTCTCTTGACTTATGTTGCCCAAGCTTTAGAATACCTTCCTTAGAGAAGCACACAATCATTGTTTGGTTTTATCAGGGAACATTTTTTTCTAACTTAATGGGGTTTCAAAATACAGTAGAACCCCAGGTTACGATGGAGGTCCGTTCCAACAGCCTCCATTGTAACCCGAAAAAAATGTAAACCAAAACATCCATAGAGATGCATTGAATTTTTTTTTAAAAAATGGTCCTGAATTGATAGTTATTAACTGAAAAAAAAATACACTAAAATTTGTAAACTGCATTTCCATAGGATTTGCCGTTGTAAACTGCAGCAAAATTAAACCAAGGTGATTGTAACCCAGTGTTTTACTGTACTAAGCTTAAGGATGTGTTTCTAGCTGCTATGTTTAAGTATTACCATAGTGGGATTTGGATTTCAGATCACTGTTTTGTGTTAAGGTTTTAAAGCCCTATAATATTAATTTAATAAATGGCTCCTCCAAATAATTTTAATGCAATACTATTTGCTTAACTATGTTTCATTTCACAAGAAATTAATATTTATTTCCATTACGTTACATTTTAAGTATGAAAATTAAGTTGTAAGAACAGTATATTATTTTAGCAGGTGTGGCTTTCTAATCCTATGATTGATAATAAATAATGCGACCCCAGACAGCATTTTCAGTAAAGGACAAGCAAACAAGAAGAGATGATTAATCCTTCCTTTAAATACTGTTATTGTTCCATAGAAATCCTCCACTAATATATATATATATATTCTATTGGTCCAAGAGTCAAAGAACTCAGTCATGGGGGAAATGTTCAGGAGAGTTACTTGAAAGGAAAATCTTCAGACATCTGGAAAACATTTATTCCTGCCTGGTGCTTCTTATCAGAAAATGTTCATATACCTTTGGTGGTAACATTAGCGTATTGGTGACATTTTTTTTAATTCATACATATATTTGTAGAAAGCTCATTAATAGATATTTAATCAATATTAAACTGAAATCTTATTGATGTGTTATGCACACCATAATAATCTGTGTTTTATTGGTGACAATCAACAAATCCTCTCTAAGATTCTCAAGTGCATTGTAAGCAAGAGGAATGCATGCTCTTGACTATCCCAGGGCTGACTAATTAATATTATGCTCTTTGCCTTCTATATGTGTCAAAAATCAACAGGATTTCACCCTATTAAATAATAACACTGATAGTTTGATTTTAAAAAGACAAACTATGGGGTTAGGAACCTATGTTTCGGTGATGTAATTCTATCCTTAAATTAAATTCTAATTCTAGCCAAAAGCAGAAAATTATCTTAGAAATGTATTTGCAATATTCAGATATGTTGTTTTTACTAGACAGCTGTAGCCAGACATAATACTTGTAAGAAATCAGCAGGCATTCCCATGGTATCCAGAAGTTTCAGAATAGGAAAATTAGAATTAAGGAGACATTGCCTGATTCTGTGGTTTTGCTTCTTCGTCCATTTGTCTTTTATGTAGTTTTAAATTAAAAGGACCCTTTTTGTTTCTTTAAATGTGTCTAGCTTCTTAACAAATGATGATGACAATAAGGATTACAGTTTGGTCCAAAAGTAAGGGGAAGGCATGGTTTCCATTACATTCAGTGCCAAGAATGGTGCTCAATGATTCATATCTCCTCCCTTCTTCTTCTTCTGTGCTTCCCAGGAGAAGTTCAGAAGCTTTCACACCAGATTTTAATCAAACCACAGTTCCCTGCAAAGTGTAAACGTGGATGTTTTGTTTTGTTTGATTAATGAGAATAAACCAAAAACTGAAACAAGTATTAATCTTGGTCTGGAGTTCATACCAAGATTAATACTTGTTTCAGTTCAAATGCAATGTGAAACCCTTGCCAGTTTTCTATGATGTGTGGACTTGGGAAACAGGGTTTGTTCAAAACTGTAGTTTGTATTAAATCTATAAGAAATTGCTTTTGACATCTTTCTCTTCAAATGTGCAGCTAGAGAAGAGAAGAGTTTCACATTACATTTGAACTAGGCCAATGATTTTGATTTTTTTGTGATTTTGGTTCTTAGGATGGCTTAAGTTAAATTTGAGGTGTTAGACAAATGTTTTCATGTTCTAATAATTCTTTCCTTAACTGTATTCTCAGGAAGCACGAGCACAAGGAACAGCAGTCAAAAAGGAAGCAGCGTATTGAGCATAAAGCAAAAATCTAGGAAAGAGCTCCTTATGGAAAAGCTGCGAGAACAAATTATCATATTAAAGGCATTTACCATTAAAAAGTGAGCAATTGAAGCCAGTTATTATAATTAAATTCCCTTCTTCTGGGGGCATCTTCTGGGACTGTGTAGCTTGCCCAAGATATGCCTAGCAAGCATCTATGTCCTTTTTTCCTTTCTTTCTTCAATAACATGAACAAAAGGGATTTTAAATTGGATGAACCATGATACATGTTACATATTCCCACCTTCCTATTCCACCCTCCAGAACTGGGGCTTATTTAGTGCATTTTAACCCATGCACCTCTTTTTCAATCCTTTGTTCTTCAGGTGCCCTTAGATTCCTGAGTGAGAATAAAAGGTACTCAGACATGGTAGAGCTGTTTTCGTGTGTGAGAAGTAACTGCATTTGCTTTCAAATACGGACAAACATATATTCTGTTTACATAGGGACTAGAGTAATCAATTTGTACATAAGTCACTGTTTGAAGGATTGTATGTAAATGCCTCATTTTACTGAGCCAATAAATACAGAACTGCCAGGAGATGAGAATGGTGATAGCCACAAATATTATGTCATGCATAATCAGACTGAATTAGTCTATACATACACTTAATATACACAAACCTCCTTTTTGTAGGGTTTAAAATCATCCATTACATACTTGGCAAGAAATGATGAAATTTTAGAATTCTGTATATGAATTTGTGGTGTCAGTAGCAGTGGCGTAGCGTGGGGGGGCGGGGGGGGGGGCGGATGCCCCGGGCAGCGCCTTTCAGGGGGCGGCAAAATGTCCCCTCCCCACCCTTTTGCTGGCGAGCGCCCCACGTGCGCTTCGCCGCTTGCCACACACCTCCGTCCGCTCGCACCTCCATCCGCTCGCTCGCCCGGCTGGCCGTCGGGGGCTCTCCGCCACCTGTTGCCCCTGGCAGCGGCTTTCAGGGGGAGGCAAAATGTCCCCTCCCCACCCTTTTGCTGGCGAGGAGGAGAAAAAGGGGTTTTTTTTAGGCGGACAATTCAAGGAGGCTCCTTGAATTGTCCGCCTAAAAAAAACCCCTTTTTCTCCTCCTCGCCAGCAAAAGGGTGGGGAGGGAAGGAGGGGCACGCCCGGTCGCCCGCCCAGCTGGCCGTCGGGGGCTCTCCTGGCGGGCGGCCCGCGTGCGCGCGGACGCTGCTCGCCTCCGCCCGCCCAGCCACCCACCCAACTTGCCGTGAGACGGGGCGCTCGTCGGGGGTGGGTGGCGCCGTGGCGGGGAGCCCCTGGGGGCTGGCTGGGCAGGAGGAGGTGGGCAGCGTGAGCGCGCACGCGGGCCGCCCACCAGGAGAGCCCCCGACCGACAGCCAGCCCGGCGGGCGGGCCCCTCCTTGAATTGTCCGCCTAAAAAAACCCCTTTTTCTCCTCGCCAGCAAAAGGGTGGGGAGGGGACATTTTGCCGCCCCCTGAAAGCCGCTGCCAGGGGCAACAGGCGGCGGAGAGCCCCCGACGGCCAGCAGGGTGGGCGAGCGGACGGAGGTGCGAGCGGACGGAGGTGTGTGGTGGGCGAGCGGACGGAGGTGTGTGGCGCGCGTGCGCGCGCGCCGCTAGTCAGCAGGGGGCCGGCTTCTACCTGGGTCGGGGGGAGGGGACGGCGGCAGCGGCGAGCTGGGGGGCGGCGGCGGCGAGTTTGTTCTTCGCCCCAGGCGGCTGAAGACTGCGCAACGCCACTGGTCAGTAGTATTGTGTTATTTATAGTCATCCCTGTCTATTACTCTGTCTCAGGCTACACAGAAAGAGCCTCCTCAAAGACTGTGGTATTTTTGAACCACAATCAGGCTTATCCCAGGCAACAGAAATATTGTTGTGCCAACTAATCTTTCTCACACTAGGTCAAGCAAAAGGAAGTACAGAATGAATTCACCAAAAGGTGGCTTCATTTTGGCAGTTTCATGACTGGCCTAGACACGGAAGAAGAAGTCATCTGACCTGGACATGAAAGAAGAAGAAGAGCAGCAGCAGCAAAAGCAGCTCCTCCATCTCACATGATCATTTTATTTATAAGACCATAGCTTGGGGGAAAGATTGTACTTAAGATGTTTTTTTCCATAACAGTGACAACTAGACAAACCATTGCTCCACTTAAATATCAAAAATAGAAAGCTGCATAAGCTGCTCCACGTTCCATATGTTCATCCTTGAAGATTGATACCAGAATGTAGAACAATTACATGCAAATCTTTGTGCTGTTTGTAGGTAGACTCCATCAAAAGGATCCTTGTGACTCCCAAGGTTACAGCAGGACACTTTTCTAAAGGTGTAGGAACAAAAGCATTGTTCTGCCTCCTACCAGTTTTATGGCTCGCAGTCCTATAATTCATCTGAGAGGATTCCCACCGAATTTTGGGACTAAGAATTTGCTATTTCTGAATATCCCATTTCTGGTTTTTCCATTGCTAATTAAACCCAGACATTCTTCATGCAAATAAACAATTAGTCCATGGTTTCTTTTCATGTACAGCCCTAGAGCACATACCAATCTGAGAAGTAGCCTCCAACTCCATGGTATTTAGCCACCTCTGTCCTAAAGCATAAAGTTGATTTCCCTACACTTGGAAGTCAAGATCAGTTTAAGCCAAAGGAGTTTGGTTCCATTTCCTATTACCAAATCTTCTTAATCTTCCAAGGTAGGTTAAACTAGAAGATAGTAACTGTCCAAAGGTCACCAAATGAACTTCACAGATAGCTTAGAACTCAGTTTGATGGGTGACCTCTGGTCCTCTGAATGTTGTTGAACTGATCTCTCACTGGGCCTCACAACTGGCAAAGTTGACTATGACTAATCAGAATTCAAAGCTTGGAGGGGAACAAGTTGCCCATCTCCATTCTTGCTACTATAATGGGGAGCTGCCATGGGCGCCATACTCAGTTTTACACAATTGTTAAATAAATAATCATTAATCAAGTTTAGAAAATTTGGAATGTAGTAAAGTGCATCCTTTCTTTCATTGCTCAATATAACTTATACACTATTAGTTATAAATAAAGTTGTGTTTTCTCTTATTTCAGGACACTTCAAATATATGTGCCTATCAAACAGTTTTTCTACAATCTCATCCACCCAGAATACAGTGCTGTGACTGATGTTTATGTTCTGATGTTCCTTGCTGATACTGTGGACTTTATCATCATTGTGTTTGGATTCTGGGCTTTTGGGGTATGTTAGATGTAGCGACAAGCGATGGGATGTATCCACTATAAAAGAACATTTACTGTGGCAGAAACAAGAAATTTTGCTTCGTTAGCCTAATTATAGTCCCTATTTTACTTTCCAGAAACACTCTGCAGCAGAAGATATTGCCTCTTCATTGTCAGAGGACCAAGTTCCCAAACCCTTCTTAATTATGGTGCTAATTCAGTTTGGAACAATGGTAGTAGATCGGGCACTGTATCTGAGAAAGACAGTCATGGGGAAAGTAATCTTCCAAGTTATCCTTGTTTTTGGCATACACTTTTGGATGTTCTTCATCTTGCCTGCAGTGACAGAAAGGTACATTACTATTTTGAAAACTATTCAGTTTAACAGTGTTGCGTCTGTTGCCTCAAAAAATGCAGTGAGTTCAGATTGTCATGAAATCATACAAGGGATGTATTCATATTTTAGTTTTCTTTACATTCACACCTATACAGTCATTAAGTATTAGGATTTATAGATCATTTTCTCTGTAAGGTTAGAGAATAGCTAGACTCAAAATGGAGACACTCTTGTGCTGGTAACACTCCATGACACCTGCTAAGCAGTAAGCCATCACATACCAAGTGGGCATATGAGATACCCAGACATCTGTAAGTGAGATCACTATTAGATAACAAAGGGAATTTCCCAAAGTTGCATCTCTTAATTCTCAACATTCCTGAGAGAGGGAGATAACTGACTTTCATATAGATAAACAAATGAATGACATCAGCAATCACTTGAAGAATGTCAAATTGCCTCAATGTGTGTCTGGGAACGTAACCACTTCAAACAGACACCTGTTAGATCAAAAGATCAAACACATTTTAGTAACACCAATTAGCTCATCTAATAGTTGACATTCAGATGGGAGGTAGAAGAGGGCTAAAAATCATATAAAAGAAAGGCCAGTTTTGAGCCATTTCAGCCTTCTCTTGAGGAGGCTCATATCATGTCACTTTGACCAATGAGATGAATCCATGAAGGGAGCCAGGAATGGGGGCATTCTGCCCGCTGCCTAATGGACATCATGAACAGAGATACTTTTAGGTGAGAAATTAGCTATGCTCTTACTGTCTTATTTTCTTGTTAAGTGTAGAATTAAAGGACTCTATCTTTGAGTCATGGTAGAGCATTTAGAAATGAAACTTGTAGTAGAATTACTATCTTTAATCTGCATTTGGATATACTTTTAGATCTATATAATCTTTCTTCAATAAAAAGCCAAGAAAGCTATCCAGAAGTCTGGTTATTGACTATCAAGCTAATAAACAGAACTTTCTACAGAGCAAAACTAAGCCTGTAAATAAAGGTCTCACTAAGACTTTGTTTTGCAAAGATTCTCAACTATGGGAAGAGGGGATTTTCAGGACTCTGATAAGGTTGCCAGGGTAAAAGCTGGGGAGGAACACTTGATGGGCTATTCCAGCTTTGAGAGTAACCGCCAAGTGTCGGCCCAGTGATATCTTCCCAGGGGCGGCTCTGTAGCTTTGCTCTGTGTGTGAGACTGTGTTAGTGTGGGAAAGGTGCCATAATATAAACAGACTATTATTTCAGCATAGTGCCAATAAAAGCTACCAACTTCCCTGCCTTAAGAGCAGCAAATCACCTTAGCCCAAACCAAAGAGTAACAGGAAGGGGAAGGTGGGCAGCCAGGAGTTCCCATCTTTGTCAGACTAGCAGAGACCTATCATAATCAGTCTTCCATGACACAGGTAGACACAGGAAATTTAGTTTCATTATAATTCAACATAAGAATCAACAGTGAAATTGAAAATAAGAATCACCAGGGGAAATTAAAGCACAACATGTAATTTGTAATTAGAGGAGCATTTTGTTTACTTCATTCCCAGTTATGGCAAAATCCCTCTCTGCCCAATTTGTTTCCTTGATCTGCTTCTTTATCATGATTGCTAGTCCTTTCTGTCTGTTCATCTTTCTGGTTTGTTTTCTCAATGATGCACATACAGAGCAAAGTTAGTCAGATTCCAGCCTTAATGAAAATTTGAAGGTCTCACATTCTCTGCGGACTATTTGTAGAGATGCAAAGAGTGGCAACAGTCTAAATTATTAGATCGATTGTTAAGAAACAAGAACCATTCAGGCTTTCCAGTAATATTAAATATTAATATTTGTGGGGACTGAATCATTAATTTTTAAGCATGACAAGAAAAAACATGAAATTCATTATCATGTACCCTGTTGTCTAACAAGTGGATGTGAATGGTTTTATAGGTTTATGTGGTAGTCTTTTATGTTGCCTATGCTTTCTAGTATGTTAACGCATTCAGAGTGAAGGCATCACTTTCTACATGAAAATTTGAATCCCATTAGACAGCTGTTGCCCTCTTCTCTAAAAGGCACTGCCAAGTCTGTTTAAATTTGGGGGGGGGGGGAGGTCAATAGTGCCACCCACAGGCATGCAGACAGTTGCTCTTAAGGGGACAGAATGCGTGTAGACTAGTCTTGGCATTAAGAGCTGGTTTTATAACATGGGCATACAAATGTATTTATTTTCTTCTACTTTGTTTTGTATTACAGGAAATTTAGCCAAAATATAGTTGCACAACTCTGGTATTTTGTGAAATGTGTTTATTTTGGATTATCAGCATACCAGATACGTTGTGGTTACCCAACCCGAGTATTAGGCAATTTCCTCACAAAAAGTTATAATTATGTGAACCTCTTCTTATTTCAGGGGTGAGTTTATATAAATATATATAAAGACATATACAAATGCACAGAGTTCTAGTATCCTCCTTTTCTCCTTTTCTCCCAGCTTCTAATATATCTATTTATTTTACTAACAATTTATTTATTATGGAAAAACATGAAAAAAGTAAGACAACATGAAAAAAGTAAGACCAAATATAAGAAGAATTGACTCAATTTTAAAAAGTGCCATGGCTTTGAGTTTGCAAGACCTGAGCAGGATGCTTAATAACATCACCTTTTGAAAGATGTCATAAGCTGGTTACTAGTTATTGAAACATCACAACAGTAATTTATAAGCATTAATTGGCTTCCTTATTGCCATCATGAGGTCTTATCAAGGTAAAAATTGCTGTGCAATCATTTTATATTTGACATCTTAAGGTTTTGTCTCTCATTTTGAAATGCTAAATTGTTTAATGTGATGAACTGTTAATCAGCTTAGTGAAATGAGGTGACACATGATAATTCAGAATTTTACATGACATCCAGCCCCACTCTACTGCATGACCAGATGTTGAAGCACTTCCATTCATGTCCATCTTGTGACAGTTCCCTTTTTGGAGTGACTCCTCCAAGACTTCTCCAGTCTTGATAGGAAATATTTAAGGTCCATAGAGAGCTGCCACTTGAACGGGGAGCTTAAAGAATTCCCATTACAAATGTGTCCACTGTGTGTGTAAGTTTGGAATTTGATGCATGAAAGGTGAACAATATCCTTAAACATTAATTTTTTTAGAAATAATTCAGTTAAGATCTCATATTGGCTAAAATCCTGTTGTACATTTACACCTGCAGAAGGAGGTATAAGCAGCATAATTTTGGGTAGCTTTCTGCTGGCATTTAACAAACCCCTTGCTTAGGTTCTTGGTAAATGCCTGCCTTTTTATTTGGCACATGTCTAAAAATCCAAGTGTGAACTTGTTAATTGCCAGCAAGAAAGTCACCACATGCTATAGTGTTACACTGCAAGCATGACTAAACAACAGGAATTTGGCCATCAAGTTCAACATTATATTTAAAGCTGTTCTAATGCTGCTGTCATTTTTCTATTTTTAGATTCCGTCTGGTACCATTCTTGACTGAACTGAGGGCAGTAATGGACTGGGTTTGGACAGATACTACGTTAAGTCTTTCTAGCTGGATCTGTGTTGAAGATATTTATGCTCATATATTCATCCTTAAGTGCTGGCGAGAGTCAGAAAAAGTAAGAAAGACATTTGTTTTATCATTATTTCTTTACATACTTAAAAGGGGTAATAGTTCATATGGCAGGATTTTTAAGTAATCCAGAAGTTATTTACAAAAAGGAAACATCAAAATCTTGTTTTAGCAAAACAGAGTCTAAATCAGGGGTGGCCAACTTAATTAGACCCAAGATCTACTGTTTACTGACGAAACTCTGTGCGATCTACCAATCACATACCTCTGGAATTTTTAAATGAAACAGCAAAATAAACACACACACACACACACACACACACACACACACACACACACACACACACACACACACACACACACACACACACACACACACACACACACACACACCCCTCAGCCCACCCACCCACCCAGACAGCTACAACACAAACCCGTAAATAACTTAAATAAATAAAGAAATAAATAAAATAAAAATTAAATAAAAATACAACCACCCACCCAAAACACAAATAAATTACCCACCCACCACAAATAAAAAACCCTCACTTGCTTACCTTCCTTGGGACGACGAACCCCCATGGCCCGGGGCCACCCGGCAAGGCGTGCCGCCCCCGACTGCAGCCTCCTCCTGCTCCAAAGGCCACAGGAGCCACTGCCTGCAGCTGCCGTCCACAGCCGCCACCCGCCACTGCCGCTGCCGGAGCTGCTGCTGCCTGCAGCCCTGCGGCCTCCTCCTCCTCCTTGGGCAGGTGCCTTTTTGGCCCGGCTCCGGCTGCAGCCATGGGCGGCGGGCAGCAGTGGCTCTGGCGGTGGCTCCGGCTGCGGCCACTGAGCCTCCCTGGGCCGTCAGCTGCAGACAAGCCCCCATGCCCAGGGGACGCCCGGCGGGGTGCACCGCCGCCACCTGCAGCCTCCTCCTCTGCCGGGTGCCAAAAAGTCAGATTGAGTTTCTGCGCATGCGCAGTCAATTGGAGCCATTTTTGCTCCGATTTTTTTAAAAAAAAATTCTTTCGGTGAGGCGTCCGGAACCGGACGCCTCAAAAGTTGACTACCCTCCCGGAGAACCCTCCGGGATTGGTCCTACCGGTTCCAGGGAACCATATGGAACCGGGGACATCCCATCACTGCTTGCCATGATCGACTGGACTAATAGTCGCGATCGACCGGTTGGCCACCCCTGGTCTAAATGTTGATGGTATTTCTGACATTGTTTTGCTCAAGTATTTGTTTTTTGAAGTACATTTATAATTAGTTTTCTATTTATGTTTTTTTAATTAAATCCAGTTCTTAGTATTAACTAGATAACATCTTCATATCAGTGGAATTGTATTATTATTGTTGTTGTTTGACTTGTATGCTGCCCCACTCACCAAGCAACTCTGGGTGGCTAACAAAGATACAAAATATACAACAACAAAGAAATACTATATCACAATTACAAGATATCACATCACAAAAAAACATTTTAGAGACATTTCAAAACATCCCCAATCACAGTTACAAAATATCAAGTCATCATCAAAACACTTCAAAAATACTTCAAAACTAATACACAAAAACTTCACAAACCCACCATGTCCATTTATATTTGTTGAGATATTTCCCATTAATTGAGCAATTCTATTTAAAAATACAGTAAAAGGATTTAATATTTAAATACAGATTATGTACATATTATAGAACAGTGTTTTCCAACCTTTGGTTTTTGGACTTCAATTCCCAGAACCCTAAGTCAATTCTCCAAAGCACTGATCAGCCAATGTACTGACTTAGGCTTCTGGGAATTGAAGTACCTTTGTGGGGTGTGGGCCCTGCATTGGGCACCACTGTTCTAAAGCCTGAAAACAATTAAAATGGTTATTTCAATGAAATATCCAGTTTAAGATTTCTGAAAGTAAGAATGGAAGTAACATTGTCACATTAAAGGAAAAGACCTAAGAATTTAGGACCTGAGTTATAAAAGTTATAAAAACAACAGAACCTTGTACAAACTTAGGGGTCCAAAATGCTTACCTATTACCTGAAACGGGGACTCTTAATGAAAAACAGAATTTGTTCAAAATAAATCTATGTGAATTCTAGGATATACCTTACTGTAATGTTTTAGTTGGAGTACACTCCATTATTAAAAAATAGTTGAAATGAGGCCACTGACTTCAGCGGAATTAGGTTTGTTTAACCTCAATTTATTTTTCTTTTTTTAGCCTGGAGTCAGCACTTTATGAGCATTGTTAGTTCTTTATCATGGTCTCTGTGAATCACACATCTGGGTTTTGTTCTCCAGATGCACAGTAACCTTGGAGATTCCTAGAGCAAACATGAAAACACTTATCGCAGGAGCTCTGCCCAGTCACCTGCTGATCTAAATAGCCAGGGCTTCCATCAGTTTCCAGTTTATTTTCATCTGCTTCATTCATATTTCTGATCTCTAGAGCATTGATTCCTTGGCTATCCTATCATCATCATTATCATCACCTTAGAACTGCAGAGCTAGAAGAGACCAATTGTTTCAAATGGCAGTTGCTTAGGGCTCCTTGTCAAGGCTTCAGCTCATCCCATCATGGAGTCTGTTTTCAACAGAGTTCAGTCCAAAGCCCAACTGTCTGTAGCACTACCAGACTTTCAGTCACTTTTACATAGGCCATGACATACTCCATCTTCTGTCACCCCTGCTTCCAGGAAGACTGAAAACTATTGAATTATGGAGGACTGCTTCTTTACAAGCACTTTCCAGCTCCCTTAATCATAGTCACAACTGCTCGAGGCAAATTTAGAGACATATTCTATGCTACCTCTTTTGACACAGAGGGTAGAAGGATTGCCAAGTTTACTCCTCGACTAATTGTCCCTCAGGATTGCTAACCATCCAAGAAGCCTGTCAAAATTTCTTTTGGAAGCAGATCCTCCCCCCACCCCCAACAATTGATAAGGTGGGTGACAGTTATCATTGTACTGCTTACATCTTTTATACACAGGCCAACCACCTCACTGTACAGTAGATCACCACAGCTTACCAATCTGACTGGTTGCAAAGCTAAGACTCTGGCAGGGCCATGCTACTTCACCATGCCTGGCTCTGTTCTTCTGGCTTGTCTTTCCAAGCACAGTCAATATTGGAGGACCTTCTTCAATGAAGTGGAGCTGTTCCACAGGGATAAGTTGCAACAGAATAAATTGGATGGCAAACAGAAGAAGAGAAAAATGCCCTCTTACCAATATTCCAAACTTTGCTTGTCTTGTTTCATCAAACCATCAGACAGGTACCACTCCAGGACTTCTTAACTGCACACGTTTAATATCACCTCTCAGTATCATAACATTTGCTCTTCTAATGGGAGAAACTCTACAATACCATTTTCCAAGCATCAGGTATGAGATACCATGAGGCATTTTTCACTACTACCCCACCCCACTGGTCATCTCCATACCATTTGGACAGAAAGCACCCTGTCCAAATAAGTAACCATCACTTCAGATATGTGGATACTCCATGGCTATTTTCACATTTCTTCTCCATCTCCTAACAGAAAGACTTCACATTGGAGCCCTCCTCTCTAAAGGGGCAATGAAGCCATGCCATCTCACCCTAATGCCTCAAAGCTGCTGAATCTAGTACTTCAAAGTTACCAAGCCTATAGTCATTCTCAACTTTCAGGCCCTCAACCTCTTCATAGTCACATTGAAATTCTGAATAATTCCTCCTTTCCTGCTTCTCCTCCACAAAGGCAACTTGTTTATCACAGTCAGCCTCCAGGATGACTATTTTCACATTTCAATTGACCCAAATTTCTGCCATTTCCTCAGCTTTTCTCCACCTTTCTCTACTCATGGAACAGACCACTGCTGTATATGTCCATCTACACACACACACCGGCTCATCATCCAAGTGTTCATCAAACTCTGTGCAGGTCAGGCATGCTGCATAATGATTACTCTGGTGGCCCAGGCAACTATAGTTTTTCCATCTAATTTAGCTGTCCTGTCTCTGACTCCATCTTTTTTAGACCCTAAATCAACTTACATAGGCCTACAGATTGATCAACTTGGATGTTCCCTTTTCTTAACTGACAACCTGAATTATCACCCCTCTACATTGTTCCCTTCAGACAAAGCAATGATCCTGAAAGTGGCATGCAAACTTTCCACATGGAAACCCCCACATCAAGTGTAAGATGTCCCTTACATTCCTTAAAGACATGCCATTACAACTTCAAGCCATAGTCCTTAGCCTCATCTTCTCCTTTCTCACCCACTTGGGTCATAGGACTTTTCATTTCCCTTCATAAGGATGTGCATTGTAGTTATCTCCATCTACCAGACTAGCCCCCTAGCCATTTGCTGTTCTCTATATCACAGGGCAATGTGTTTTGCAAAGTATTCTGCCAACTAGACATTCCATATCCCTACTGTGAAACCTCCACTTAGCATTATCACAATGTCATAGTTAGCATTTCAAAATCACGGGGACTTGTGCCTCCACCTACATACTCTCAAAGTTGTCTTCTTCTATCATGAGATCAAGAGAGGTGACAGCAATGAACTGTGATCCTCCTCTATCTTTCACAAGGAGAAAGTGTATTTTTGTCTTGAAATCACTGCCCTCCCTAAAGTTGATTCCCATTTCCATGTGGGGAAAATGTGGTGACACTTTCTACTTTTCTCCCACTTCCCCTGAGAAATCTACCCTTAATTTCTTACATGTCCAGAGAACCTTTGCTGTCTATGTAGACCACACCACATCCTTCCAACACTCTTCCCAGCTGTTCACAGAATATGTCTATTTAATAGAAGGACTAACCAATTTCTCTTTAGTGGTTGCCCAAATGGATAGTGGCAGCCATATCTTCATGGCATATGACCTGGCAGTTGTCCAATTGCCACAAGATAGCTGAGCTTACTACAAGAGCAATGGCTATCCAGAATCCCCCTTGATGCTATTTGCAGAGCCAATAGCAGGTTGCAGGCCCTGATGTTTGTCACACATTACAGACTTGATGTACAAGCTCAGCCAAAGGTATTGTTTGTATCACCAATCCTGGTGGCATCTCTCCAATAATACACTCCTCTTGATGTTTGAACTTGCTAATCAACCACATGTGTGATACATAAAGACAATGAAGAAGAAGGAGTTGCTTACCTGTAACCGTAATTCTGTGGGTGGTCATCTGTGCGTTCACACATCCCCACCCTCCTCCCCTCTAGGTTCATTGGAAATTCTTGGTTATCCAACTTTTATTGCATTGGACTTCCAGAACTGGAGACTGGCAGGAGCCCCAGCTTTATATATTCTGGCAGACAATTGGCTTGTGCTCCTGCCAAAAGCACTTTTGCTTTAGCTCTAGGAATCTCCGAGGTCATTACATATGTGCAGGACAAATCCCAGATGTGTGAATGTGCAGATGACTTGAAGAACCATGGTTGCAGGTAAGCCGCTCATTCTTATCTTATTTAAAGCAAATATTGTCAATATGTCTTTGCTCAGTTCTTCTTTTCTTTTCTTCCCCATCCATTTGAAAGTGTAGTCCCTTCCCTCACCTTTAAAGTTGTAATGTTTACTTATCAACTGTACTTTCTACACTGATAGCTTCATCAATAATTTAAAGAGCTTCACTCAGAACTGCTTCTGGCCTTGAAACCACTGTTGACTGTCACTTGATACCAGATCATGGTGAAACAACTTCATGCAGTCACTGGTCTGTTCTGATTTGGATTTTTTAGCATGTCCATTGCAAAACATCCAGATAGGTGGTTAGAGGTGTCTTGCTAAAAGCTGAACTCAGTTCATGACATTAGCCCTATTCAGATTTGTTATGTATGTTTACTGAACAAAAGAAGAGTGTGGACTGTGCTAAATTCATCCATCCTTTCCCCTTCTGTTGTCTTCCTACATGTGGACAGTGATAGTCTGGAGAACCTCTGCTTTCTGTTGAACTACTTTATGTGAGCTGGAATACTGACTTTCCAGCATGCAAACAGGGTTCTAACTTCACAAGACAACTGCTTTAGAACAGTGTTTCCCAACCTTTGGTTTTATGCTTCCCAGAAGACTAAGTCAGTTTCTCAAAGTGCTCATCAGCCAATGTACTAACTTAGGCTTCTGTGTATTTGAAGTTCTCTTGTGGGCCCCACATTGGGAACCACTGCTTTAGACACATTATGTCTCATGCATAAAGCGGAGTGGAAGATATGACAGGAGGGTGGGGCAAGAATGTTCTCCTTCAGTAAACACGCACATCAAATGCTTGAATAGGTGAGAGTCCATCATATTTAGCAAGCAGAGAGAATTCCTAAAGTCTAGCCTTACCTAAAATCATTATGAAGGCAAAGTTTAACACTTCTCACTCCTCCTTGTATTTATTTATATTTATACATCATCCTTTTGATGAAGGCACAACTCAGGGCAGCTTACAATGTATAAAACAGATCAAACTTTAAAATTTTTACCTAGATATGTTTGTAAATAATATATTTTAACTACATGCTAAGCATCTAATTTTTTAAAATTTTACTTCTCATTTTACTGTGCTGGTCATTGACTGTAATAAAGTGATTGAATCAAATATATAAAACATTAAATAAAATGAAAGCTAACTGTCTATTGAAGTTTTGGGACAGAGTATTTTCATCCACTTTGAATGTGGATAGGCTACCTGATCCATATATCTATATTTTGGGATTAATTTGGAATCTATCTAGAGAAATAAAATTACTGTTAATAATATTCAAGTTTCAGGAGATACATGAGGTGGTAACAGTACAGAATTGTTTGAGATATTGACCAAAATCCAACTAAAATAGTACATACACAAGGGGAAGGGCACAAGTGATTTTAACATTTTGCCAACCAGGCATGCAACTAAGTGCACATTCAGTTGCACAATATAGACATGTCCAAACATGTAACACACAACTGCAAAGTGGCACACACTGCTTATGTGATTTCTGGTTTACACCACTCAGTACCAACAGGCTTCTGCCTATTATTGTTACAATATCATACAATATAAGAGCTCTGTCACTGTTGAATTCTTTGTGCTTTTATACATCCATGGAAAAAGGAAAGGAGATAGAGGAAAAGTTAGTTAATGGAAAATATTCTAACTGGGTACTTGGGTCCAGTCCATCACAAAACACATGGATGATTGTGTTTTGTGCTTTCCAGAGAGTAGCTGCACTAATGATAATTTTCCTTTGCAATGTACTGACATGAGTATCTGAATAGATTGCAGTCTAGCTTAAGCCAAAACCTTTGTTACATTAAAGACATAATGTGCAGTTGTGTCTCTAGTACACATATGCCACTCCAATATGGAATAGGACTATCACACATGGTTGGGAGAGGTTTCAGTCTTTCCCCACTTGTTCTTCCTATTCTACTCCTCTGTGCTGTGTTTTTATTTTATTTTCTTTTTAAAAAAAGTGGTAGTTGTTGGTACTCTATAGAACCCAAAAGAGGATATTTTTCAAGAGGAAGAGTCAACATTTCTTTCTTTCTTTCTTTCTTTCTTTCTTTCTTTCTTTCTTTCTTTCTTTCTTTCTTTCTTACTTACTTACTTACTTACTTACTTACTTACTTACTTACTTACTTACTTACTTACTTACTTACTTACTTACTTACCCCATTGGGTGTTGAGTGAGATACAAGGTTCTTGTGCTGGCACTTCTAGCAGCCTCCATCGGCGTTACTTGGTGTTCTTGTAGTGTTTCTTTGATGTTATGTCTCCAACTTCCTCTGGGTCTACCTTGTGGTCTTTGTCCTTGTCTTTTCACATAAGCCTTGTACGATATGGAATTCCAAGACATTCTCTCCAAATGGGCAAACCGCTTTATTTGTTGTATAAACAAACAAAGACTGCCGTGTGATCCATACGTAAAACAAAAGAATTGCAGGAGGAAGGTGATACCTTTCATTGGATCACTTTATTTGTTGTTTCTGTATGTAGTTTAAGATTGATTCTATTCCAATTCTTTTCCATATAGTAGTCTCATTCATGATTTTATCCTTTCTAGTCACTCCAGATGAATACTGAACCCTAGAGTCAGATATGACTGGCTTTCAAGCAAAGGTGACCTTTACCTTTACTAGTCACTCCAGCTGCCTTCCTCAAACATCTCATTTTTGTGGTGACTAACTTTTATTAATATTTTGTTGTGAGTGTCTATGTTTGGCACTGGCAACATAGGTGGAAATGGATTTGCTTTATCTGAGGTGTTTCTTTGTGCTCGTCAGTGTTGTCTTGTGTTGTAGGAGCTCGTTGTCCCAATATTTGGCTTGCCTTACTGCACCGTATGTTAATCTTTTCATCTATTTTGCCAACTCCAGTAAATGTTGTTCTTAAGTATTTGAACTCTGCCACCTGCTTTTTCACTTGTTCCTCTATTTCTATATTTAAAGTTTGCTGTTTCCTTCCAGTTGCCATTACCTTAGTCTTCTCTTTATTAATTATCATATTATTTCTCTTGTATTCATGGATTTAAGGTGGTGCTGTAATTCCTTAGCTGTGCTTGCTATCAATGTGTGATCATTTGCAAAACACAATTTGTTGATATTGTTTCCATTATTGGGCTTAGCCTTTTTTATTATGCTGCCCATGTAGATGATAAGTAATAGTAGCAATAGTACATATCCATGCCTCACACTAGATCTTACTGCAAAGAGTTCCAATATTCCTTAACTTGTTCTAGTTTTGCTGTTTGCCATAACAGTTTCCTATCAACTCTGTCAAACGCCTTCTCTTGGTCTACAAATGCAACAAAGAGATTCTTATTGCATTTTTATATTTTTCTCTATTTGTTGTTTAAGTGTAAAAAATGTATCTGCACAGCTTCTGTTTTACTAAAGCCCATCTGTTCTTCTGCTAGTTGTGGTTCTATGACTGGTCACAACCTCGTTTCTATAATTTTGGCATACATTTCCCAGAATAGATTAAGAGTGAGATGTCTCAGTATTGTATACATTCTCATTTGTTCCCTTTGTTTTTCCACAGTGGTATTATTATTGCTTGTTGCCATCAGTGAGTAGAGTTAGTTGTGTCCATGCTGCATTGAAGATTATGTGTAGCCGTCTGAAGCTGTTGGTAATCCATCTATTCCTGGTGCTTTGTGTTTTGGTGATTGTTTAACGATTCTTGCTACTTCTTCAATTAATATGTCAGGTTCTGGCACTATTGTTTTGTAGTCTTGTGTTGTTTGTTGTGGCACTTTCCTATGGGGTTGAGGAGATCTTTAACTTGTTCTTTCCACCTTTCTATAACTTCTGAGGGATCTATTAATAGTCTTCAATTCTTGTCATTAACTATGTCAATGGGGATATAATTCTCCTTTCTTTTTCGTATACTTTTAATTACCTTGAAAAATGTTCATGTGACTTTTCTCCTGTTATCTGCTATTGATTTTCCAAAGCATCCTCAAGGATTCTTGTTTTACTTTTTTATTATGCTGTTGGTATCTCTAAGTTGCAATCTATATTTTATATAGTCTTCTTCCCTTCTTGATTTTATCCAACATTTATATAACTCTTTTTTCAGCTTTACTGCTTCTTTGACCTCTTCACACCACCAGTGTGTTTGGACCCATACCATCTTTTTCTACTTTTCCTTTTTCAGCATAGTTCTTCTGCAGTGCTTCTTCTTCTGTGACTAGGCCAGACATGAAACTGCCAAAATGAAGGCGCCTTTTGGTGAGTTAATTCTACAGTTCCCTTCACCTGACCTAGTATGAGAAAGATTAGCCAGCAACACAGGGTTGCTCTTATCAGGGTAAGCCTGACTGTGGTTCAAAATACTGTATACCTCAATCTCCTAGGAGGCTCTTTCTGTGAATCTCTTCTGTAGTGCTAAGCAGAGAAGTTTTGTATCACTTCCATTCAACCTCCATGTTCTTTACCTTTCATTGTAACTATTCTCCTATTTCTCCTTGTTTGAGTTTTGCTATCTTAATTAATTCTGGGCTTTTGTTTGATCCTCTTCTTTTAATATTGAATTTATCATTTCATGCTGCTAGCTCTTATTTATGTTTGCTTTTGTTCATTTCAGAGATATCCCCAGCCAAGAGGTCAGAAGAAGAAAAAGGTTGTAAAGTATGGAATGGGTGGTATGATTATTGTCTTGCTGATCTGTATCGTATGGTTCCCACTGCTCTTCATGTCTCTGATTAAATCTGTTGCTGGTGTCACAAACAAGCCACTTGATGTATCCATCACAATTACATTAGGAGGCTACCAGGTACAAGCAAACAAACTAATCAGTTACATTGTCCCTTTTCTCCTACTTCTATGTGCAATTTTTACTTAGTTTAATGTGAATCTTGACAAAAATGCTTTTCTTTAAAAACAGAATGTACAGAAATAAATGCATCAGCATTGAGCTTTCTTTGTTTGCTTTCCAGCCTATTTTTACAATGAGTGCTCAGCAGAGTCAACTAAAAAATATGACAGGAGATGAATTCGAGATGTTACGTAAACATTATGTTCGTGAGAATAATATTGTAAGTAACTTTGAAATAACCAATCTTGCTTGAGGATACAGACTAAACTCTGGGTGATTCAGCATAGTATGAAGAGGCAGGGTTGCCCCTATCTAAATGAAAAATTTAAACATGAAAGCACAGTACCATTCCATACCACTAACATAATTTCATACATTTACTAAAGGCACATTTGTGATACATTTTAGGATATTAAATATAATACAGGATATATTTAGATTATAGACTGCAGACTGACAAAAGGAAAAAAATTAAGATTCAGTCAAACCTCACATAAAGAAAGCTTCACTTAAAGAGTAACTCACTTAAAGAGCAGAATTTTCTCTGAATGTTCACTTCACCTCACAAATAAAACTAACCAAAAACTCACTTAACAAATAAATCAGGGTTCGCAATCCCCCACCACCACCACCACCAGAAGTCACAATTGGTCACTTACAATGGCGTTTCACTTAAAGAGCAAAGTCGCTTAAAGAGCAATCCTGTGGAACACACTATGTTCTTTAAGCGAGGTACAACTATATATATTTTCAATAAGCATTGAAACATTTGGAAACGTATGAGAGTAGTAATGTAATGCAAGCTTTTTTAAAATGGCTGTTGTTGAAATGGCATTTTCCATGAATATTTCCCTTTGAGGTGGAGTGGAATACATGTGTGTGTGACTGAGAAATAAAATTTTGGCAAAGAAGTCTCCAGCTAATAACTTGAAGATAGTAGCATGTACACTTCACCTTTCTCCCTGTTTTTCATATTTTAAAGGCTGCTTTACAGTTTCTAGAGAACTATGGTAGTGAAGATGTGACAGTAGCACAACTGGAAGGCAGTTCAAATTCCCTATGGACCATCAGTCCTCCTAGCAGAAAAAATATGATTGAGGAACTTGAGGCAAATAATCCCGAATTTTCTCTGGTCATCTCATGGAGCATTCAAAGGTATGGCTTCAATAATAACGTATTTATGTCCAGTGAGAATATTCTATACTTCTGTATTTCTCTCAGTCCAGAATAAATTTGACATATCATCTAGTATAGGTTTGTCTGCCTTTGTAGTTTCAGTTTATGAACTAACATATCTATTTTATGGTGGTTTGAACTGCATGAAGCTTGCAGATGTACTTTTTTTGATAACGTTTTCCAGAATCCCCCAATTAACATAACCACGTTGCCCCGAAAAGAAACTGTTCCAAGCTTTAGAAGTGAGTAACAATATTTTGGAATGAAGCTACTACACTCAAAGTGTTGTGAGGCCCTTCAGAACACTGTGGGAGGTACAGGTTCTTCAAGTAAGCTAGAACAAAAGAATGGCAGTGATTCTTGACTGTGATTCAGACTTCTGATTTCTATGAAGTGGATGGGGTGATGGCTGTTAAATCTGGAGAAGGGATTGTTCCATGTGGCCAGGTGTTAATCTAAAGCATTTTAATGTGACTTGTTTACACTGTGTCTAGGGGACATTGCCATAAATTTTAGGGATGAGCCGCAATACCTAAATCCTCTCTTCAGTCTCAGAGTAACTACATTAGGAGAGGCAGCACATTAGTCCCATCTTTGTCTTGATATTTCTGTTGCCATTTAAACATGGAAGATGTGGGTATTTACCTTGCACAGTTTAGTAGTAGTAGTTTTAATTACCTATGAGGTGCTTTGAAAATTCTGCTAAAAAGAAGCACTAATGCTCTCACTTGAGCTATCACAAAGAATCCAAAGTACTGTACCTCATAAAGCTACAAATCTAAGGCTTCCAAAGGATGGAGAATTATGCAAATTTGGTAGCTGTGTAATGCAGATACACTTATTCATGGCTAATTATCTAAGGCAGGCATGCCCAAACTATGGCCCCTGGGCCATAGTGACCAGCTCCCTGAACCACGTGACCAGTCCATGGCCCAAAAAGTTTGGGCATCCCGATCTAAGGTTTACAGGCTCTAAGATACATGAGCTTCCCAAAGAATACACATTGTGGTATGGTTATGTAACCCAAGAGTGGTTATATAACATCTCAGAGAGAGTATGTGGCTACAAGGCTATGGCCTCCCAGCATAGGACTCTAGGTAGTACTAGAAGCTGTTAGCATCGATTTGTGAATGGATCTCCTTAGAGTAAGAACTCACAGGTAAGAACTGTAATAGCAGAAAGCAGCTCCCATACATTAAGTTTTGATTTAATTGTGGATGTATATGTCACTGTTTGCTCTATGGTAGTTAAATAAGATTTGTCAGCTTCACATTCACAAGATTGAAGAATAACAATGCAGAGTCTATTGTCTAGTGAGAATAGTGAGTTGGAGAAACTGTAAAATGCTTTGTGTCAATTTGTTGATGAACAGTTAAATAGTGTGATTTGTGTTCTTGCCTTTTTATTAAAGAAACTTATCCCTTGGAGCAAAGGCAGAAATAGCATCAGATAAAGTGTCTCTCAACCTGCCAGTTGGCACAAGAAAAGAAATTGCTAAAATGATGAAAAAACAAACACTATCCTTTGTGTAAGTTGTTTTCTATGTTTACTAATAGTATGTCGGTTTTTATTTTATTTTAAACAAAACTAAGAGAGCAATATTAACAGTTCCTGTTAAAAAATTAATACTGTCAACATAGAGCTGAAATATAACAGATAAATACTGCCATCTTTCAGCAAATGCAATACTATTCCTCCCTTTCCATAGGTTAATTTTGCTGGTTTTTAAAGAGTTTACTGTTGTTGATTCACCTATGTTTTTCATTCACGGCTGAGTTTGTACTTCCCTGAAAAACCATGTGTCTAATCTATAGAGGCAAAAAACAGAGATGAGACCTGGAGGGACTGTGTCACAGTTTGGGGTGTCATTTTGGAGTACAAAATATTGCTTGCCTTTGAGTACGCATATCTTAGTGTGACATGCTCCATGTAGTGATCTGGAGATCACTAGTGGTTATGCTATCATTAGTATAAAAGCAGCAAGAAACACTACAGTGGGATATTCCAATTAAGTTTCTGCCATTGCATTTCATTCCCACAGTCCAGAATTTCAGTGATAAGAATTTTTCTGATCTGCTCAGTGGGACAATTACTATGGATTTCTCTCTAAAGTCTTCCTTGTCTTCAGTGTTCTCATTCCTAGTCATTTCCTTTCCTTGAACCTGTTCTTCTGGAGTATGGAGAATGGAGCAGGTGATTAGATGTTATTGTTGATTGATACTCATCATAAGAAGCTGACTGTACCACTGACTCCTCACAAGCCAAAAAGAAAGATCTGACCTCCTTTTTCTTTCCCTGAAAATGCTTGGAACATTGGGAACAGATTATAGGCCTGCACTATCATTTTTAACTCTGTTGCTATTGGGGAGAGGATAATGCTGTGTCGCTGTTATGTCTCCATGCTGCTATGTCACAGTGCTGACATAGTGCAACAGAACACGACTTTCAAGTCAGTCTTGGTCAGATGCCAGTAACTGTGAGCCCCTGTAGCCAGACATTATATAGTAAAGTCTCCATCCAATGCAGAAGTTGTTGGGAGATGGAACTAAGTCAGTGCACTGCTGTGGAAATAAGGCAGATAAAAGTCAAGGAATATGGGTGTGGGTGTCTTTGTCTTCAGGGAGCAGCCAGTCTTACTGTTCATGAAACAAACTGAGTGTGTCTTTGATGACATTCCATAAGCAGACTATTGCAAAGATTGGTAATCCAATTCATAGGCCATACTGTATATCTGTAGGCCAGGCCACACACCCACATGCCTTTTGGCCACATTACCATTGTGCCCTAAAATAAGGATCTGAAAATCCATAAATTGACTGTTATAAATAAGCAATTGTGAAACATCATGCCAAAAGAGAGACACCGAGTACCAAATATAGTAGGGAAACAAGGAATTTGGAAGCCAAATGCTATAGCTGTTACCTTACAAAGTGAACAATAACAAAAGAAAAAAAGGAAAGACTCGTGTCTACATGCCCCACTATTAGCTTTAGCAATGTCAGCTGACTGCCAGGGAAGAATTGGCTGTGATTGGCTGCATCATTATCCCACTTCTTACTCCACTGCCACTCCATAGTGTTCTTAACTGAAAATATTGCCTTTTTGTGTGTGTTATGTGCTTTAGACATAGATTTTATTTATTTATTTATTTATTTATTTATTTATTTATTTATTTATTTATTTATTGCATTGTACGGTACCATTTAGCTTATGCAGAAATACACCCATAACAATTATGTGTATGTGGAAGCTAATTTTCTGTTAACTCTTTTTACTTCTTATGTCTGAATAAGTGTTTTAAAGAATAGGATGAATAATTAACTATTTGTTTTTTAAAAAGAGGTAAAGATCAGTATTCTTCAAAAGCCCTAAGAGGTGCCTGGGAGCCAATGGTCCATGGGATCACAAAGGGTCGGAATCGACTTTGCGACTGAACAACAATAACAACTAAGTGCAGAATGTTTAATAAGGAGCATGGTTAAGGAAAGAAGGTGAAAGATGGAAATTCCATCATATTCCCCATGTATTTATGGGTGGCAAAATTATGTAAAAATGAAGCAAAAATCAGGTTTAGAAATTATAGCTACAACATCTTTAGACAACGTAATTACACATTATATGGATCAAACTGTAGATTACTATATGCCTTTTCTTTTTCTGCAGAACACTAAAGGAAGTGTACCCACATTTTGTCAAGGCACCAAGTGATTCTGTTGCAAAACCCCTAAAGCAACTCTTAAAAGGTCTGTATTTTTCAAAATAAGCTGCTTACTATTTCCAACTGGGAAATACTTTTAAATGTACTTTGATTTTGACACTTGGTGATCTAGGTTGCTTGTGTTTTGTTTGAGAATGGTAGACTCTGCCAAAATAGTAACAAGGAAACGGCCCTTCCTGGCTCTCTAATTCTAAATAAATGAAATGGCTCTTATTATAGAATATTCTAAGTTGTCTTACAGAGTTATAGTGAAGAAAGAGGCATTTGAATGTTTTTTTCTAGGGCCAGTATGCTTTTGAAATTATTGTATGCATGAGGGGTAATCATGGAAGAGGAAGGAGCTATGCAGTCAGGTGTAGTCATTCAACCAGACCTTACCATGTACTGCTGCTTCTGGAGTTTCCCATAAATACACAGTAATTTTAAATAGTGTACAGTAAAACCCTGTGTTACGATGGAGGTCCGCTCCAACAGCTTCCGTTGTAACCAGAAAAAATTGTAAACTGAAACATCCATAGGGATGCATCGAAAAATAAAAAAATGGTCCTGAATTGATCATTGTAAACCGGAAAAAAAATACATTAAAAATTTGTAAACTGGGATTTGCTGTTATAAACTGCAGCAAACTTAAACCAAAGTGGTTGTAACTTGGGGTTTTACTGTACTTGCCTAATAAAGAAATTACAAATCATCAAAAGTTTGCACATAATTTTCTACCCTTTTGCTTGTTATGAAAGGCCTGTTTTGTTAATGGCCAATATGGCTACGTTTACTTTTTATATTAACATACTGACAAAAGGTTTCTTCCACTTTCCCTCCGTCCTCTTCCTTTTTTACTTTGGTAGATGGGAAAGAAAAGAACATCACAGTTTCACTGTCCAGTAGCAATGATTTTGAAACTCAATCTGAACGGCGCGAGTGGTGGGTTCTAAACCAGACTAGCAAGGTTATGGAACCAAATGCAACAAGACTGGAACTTATTGTGTTCAGTGACAAAGTTAGCCCTCCTAGCCTTGGATTCTTGGCAGGTTATGGGTATGTAAGCCTCTGTTATTGATGTTGGTGAACAATAGGGCAAATTGATCTGAAGTGAAATGCTTTTGTTTTCAGACCTCACTCCATCACTTGGCAAGATGAGGTGGTTGCCTCCAGCAGCAGACCTGAGATATCGTGAAAGAACAGCAAATGATTAGTCACTTAATTTCATATTATTAATGTACTTTTCCTGCAAAGATGTGTTTGTAAGATCTTCTACCTGACGTGCTAGATTAAATTTCAAGTACAGTAATACCCCGGATAACGATTGCATCGGATAACGCTATAATCGGATAACGATGCAAGTTTTTTGGAAAAAACTTGCATCGGATAACGATTCTGGATAATGATTCTTAGCGTTATCCGAGGCAATGGTCTGTGGGTGTGGGGTGGTCTGGGTAGAACTACCCAATGCACCCCCCACCCGCAGTGGTCTCTGCGACTGCAGTAGGGTCGGGGGAAAGCACGCGCCTTTCCCCCAACCCTACTGCAGTCGCAGAGCCTGCTTGTGTCTCTTTCCCTCCCTGTATCTCTCTCTTTCCCCCTCCCTGTAGTTTAAATACAGGGAGGGAAAGAGACACAGTTTCTCCCTCCCTGTAGTTTAAATATAGGGAGGAAAAAGACGCGATCACGATTGTGTCTTTTTCCTCCCTGTATTTAAACTACAGGGAGAGAGAGACTGTGTCTCTTTCCCTACCTGTATTTAAACTACAGGGAGGGGGAAAGAGAGAGACGTGATTGGTTCTCTAGAGAACCAATCACATTTCTTTCCCCCTCCCTGTAATTTAAATACAGGGAGGGAAAGAGACAAGCAGTCTCTGCGACTGCAGTAGGGTCGGGAAAAAGGCACGCCTTTCCCCAACCCTACTGCAGTCGCAGAGACCGCTGCACGTGGGGGGTGGCTTTAAAGGCAGGGAGGAAAAGGTCTCTTTCTTTCCCTGCCTGCCTTTAAAGCGGTTTGTCCCTGAAGTCAGGGCTTTTTTTTTTAGCGTTGTTCGATGCATGCATCGGACAGCACTAAAAATCGGATAACATCATGACTTGTGGAACCAAGTCATAACGTTATCCGGGGTATTACTGTACTATGCAATTTAACTTGTATAATTGGTAGTGTTGTCATTAACTACTCTGCCTTTGCTGCTCTCTATTTGCTGTTCCAACTCAGGCAGCACTGTCTTTGGCTAGTTCTCTTCATTGTTTCTGGAATGGGGCTGTGTCTGTTTATAATATAAGGCAACATAAAACAGACCCTTTCTCCCAAAACCTGAGGGATCTGAGCAGGAGTTTACTTCATCATTCTAGATGAGTTGTTTTAGATCATCAGAGGTACTGTGCAGGTCAGAGAGAACCCGGTTAGAGTTCTCAAGGTTCCAAAATCAAGAAGACACAATGGATGCCCATGAGGACACAGTAGGTCCCAGAAAATGTGACATAATGGTGATTGTATTTGCTTCACTGTACATGGTGTTTGCAATGGTGTTTATAATTTCATTGGCCCTATTTGTATTCTGTGTTTTTTCTGGTATATTCAACCAGTTAGTCTGACTTGTGTGGTTGGAAGGTTTCTAGATCCTTGCTAAGGATCAACATTGAAGGTTCTGGGTTGAGTATTTCCAAAGATCCTTTTTGAGGCCCATTTTGAAATATACAGTGCTCCAAATAATTTCAAAAACCTAATCAAATGGACCCTGAAAACAATAGTTTCTTAAATTCCAGTTTTCCATGGTTTTAACAATTACTAGATTGTCATCCTTCACTCTTAAATAACAGTCCTCCCATTGCTTAGTTTCACACATCAGTTTCAAACCTATGACCCAATAGGGAAGCCTTTAGCACTCATTGTCAGGAATCATTCATGCAAGGATAACAGAGCCAAGAGACTGGTTTGAACTCCCTAAGACGAGACAGTTTGATCTGTCATTTATTTTCCATTGTTAAAATGGTTTAGAAAGCCAGATACTGATACTTGGTCCTTAGGGTGTAGTCAAAGTTTGGTCCACTGCAGGGACAGATTTGTTAACACCTTTTCCCAGTGGAAATGTAATCACTGTTATGAACTAAATTTTCCCCAGAGCATTCCTACCTACAGCTTTCTGAGTCCCCATCAGGAGGGTCTGCTTCTTTGAATCAGATAGGATCACTCTGGTTTGGTCTGGTTTTTAATGTTTGCGATTCATGGGAACAGACCAAAACTGTGCTTTCTTGCATTCCTTCCAGTTGTAATTGCCAATACAGTTGTACCTCGCTTAAAGAGCATAATGCGTTCCACAGGATTGCTCTTTAAGCGAGTTTGCTCTTTAAGCGAAACACCATTGTAAGTGACCCATTGGGGGGGGGGGATTGCGAACCCCAATTTATTTGTTAAGCGAGGTTTTGGTTGGTTTTATTTGTTAAGTGAAGCGAACATTCAGAGAAAATTCTGCTCTTTAAGCGAGTTACTCTTTAAACGAGGTGCTCTTTATCCGAGGTTTGACTGTATCATGAAATAGCTTAATAAGGGAGCCACTTCAGATATAAGCACATTTAAAACTTCCTCTGCTGCTTGGCAGAGGTCAGAGAAAGTGATATGTTTTTAGGTTACAGTAGATCTTTGCTGATGATTTGTTTGCAGCCAGTTTGTAACCTAACCCTTTAAGATAATGGAAATAATTTTGAAAAAATATTTTATAGCTGAGTGCTATAAATGGTCTACTGTAGTCTTGTACAAAGTCACTTTTGCCCTTCTCCCAAGGAGCAGGGGAAATTTTCAGTTTGCTAAAATCCTGAAGTGACTTGATTCACAATATGGGATATTCCAACGAGAAGGAGCAAGACCAAATAAGGTTGTTTGCTCCAACATGACATTTGGATGCAAGGGTCCCACCAAACGGCATGTAGCACTTCCAAACAACCCTAATTCAACTCACACCAGCCCACTCCAAAAGAAACTGTTATGTTGCACCTTTAATCTGTAATGTTTTAAAGTCAAATAGTTTTCACTTCTCAATGCCACGTAGTACATTTTGCCAGTAGTTTCTTCCTGATCAAGCCTATTCCTAAACTTCATTTGCTAAAATAGTGTTTGATAAAAACCTTGTTGAATCTTCCATGATATGGGTAGAGCAGCATAGTTCTCGATTTCAGTGGGCAAATGGAAGCTTTTGACAGAACCCTGTTTTCCAATCCCTATGGAAGTTAAGCACATTTACACCTACAGTTGCACATTCTTTCGCTATTATCAGTCTTTCCTCCATTGCCACCTTGACATTTGATTTTTACTTTCTTTAGAGATTAAGGACCTATCTTTGTGGTATGCAGGGAAAGGAAGAAGGAGTCATTTATGATATTTGATATGTCTCATTGAGCATCAATTTTACATTCTTAATTTCTTCCTGGTATATAGGTTTCTTCATTTTCTGTTTGTATTTGTTCATACTGCATATTTCTAAACATAGTGTCTTCTCTTTCTCATTTTTCAGCATAATGGGATTATATGCTTCCGTTGTCTTGGTAATAGGAAAATTTGTCCGCGAATTCTTCAGTGGAATCTCCCACTCCATAATGTTTGAAGAACTTCCCAATGTGGATCGTATCCTGAAATTATGTACTGATATCTTCTTAGTGCGGGAGACTGGTGAATTAGAACTGGAGGAAGACTTATATGCCAAATTAATATTCCTGTACCGCTCTCCAGAGACTATGATCAAGTGGACTAGAGAAAAAACGAATTGATCTCTTTGGAATTTTCATTATAAATCAAGATGACTTGATCTGTTTGTTTTTAAAGCACAACATTCTTCTAAAAAGGAAGCCTTTTATAATTAGGTTGCAATTTTTTCTGTTGTTCATAGAGTCCACTTGACTACTTAGAAATCTATGCTGCCTTTCTAATCAAAGATATTGCAAAAAGACCTTGATTTCCACAGTCAATTAAGAAAATCAGAGGAGGAAATGCTTTCAGATTAATGGACAAAAAGTTTTGCATCCATGTCTAAGTTAAGACTTGGGCTTTTACTCACATTTTCAAAGGGAAAAGAAGATATCACAAGTGAATCAACTGGACCTCACTTTGGGGAATGGTTTATCTTGAATTGTGCAATATGCTGCTTTATATCACTAACTTTCAAGGGATACCAGTAAACTAAGTTACCCTTTTACCAAATCCCAAGCAATGGGCAGCAGTGGATACTGAATGCAGCTTTATTATGTGCATTTCCAGAAATTCAAATTTGTTGAAGATGGTACAGATTTGCTTCTGGAAGATTAAGAAAAAATCAGTGAACGTTGTCATTAACTGCCTTATTTTATTTGAACAATTTCAGGAGACATTGAAAAACATCAATGACTTTACTCAGGAAAATTAAAACTGTCCAGGTTCAACTAATGGATAATGACTATGGTGAATTTGAATGTGATATTTTTCTGGGCCATTTTCACCAAATAACTGCTCCTAATTAGATAGGCATTTTGAAATTAAAGAAGACAATTGGCCTTTATGAGAAGGCTTCAAGGGCAACTTTTCCATCTCTCCCTACAACATACTTTCCTCTGTTTTGACATTCTAATGTAATGTAACTTGTATCTAGCATTTCCTTCCAGTGTTTCAGGTATATAATAATGTTTACATATAAAATTTCACATTTTTTTATCTCCAAAATGGATTTTTTAAGTTCCTGGTTATGAGAAAAGTATATATAATGACAGTGAAAACATGGGCTTTTCTTAAATTATTGCTCTTTATGACACAGGCTCTTCAGAAGAGGAAACGGTAGCATGAATATTTAGAGTTGCAATGTAATTTTCAATCCATGATATAGAAAAATCAGTTTCTCAAAAGCAACAATGCTGAATGGACAACATATACCAAGGGATTATACTGTATAGTTTTCATTTCATAAGGACATCGAATAAAGCACACATCAAACAGTCATTTTAAAGGTATTTTTCCTATGCTTGTTTACACTGAACAGAAAATTCTTTGTATAAATTAAATATGTCTAAGTTGTGAAACTGTCAGCAATCACTGAAAAATCATCTTGGCTATTATATACAGTAATGTAAAAGTTGCTTAAAAGGTAGATGAATACATGGCAAATGAACAGAAAAGGTAAGAGTATGTTTGCTCATGTATTTTAGTCTGCTATCTGTTAAAAACTGAAGAAATGCAATGTGATAAGATTATGACATACCCACACTTGCCTCCATGAAAACACTGCTGGTATCTTTCTATACTGTGAAAATTAGGCCATTTAACACTATGAAATGTACATCAAAATAAACCACTTCAACATATTGTACTAATAAAACACAGTGTTACTAGAATTTAAATTTTAGCTCATTCTGTGCAGAGCCTAAATGAATACAAGGTGAAATGTTTCTATGCTGAAATTAAATAGACTACTACCAGCTTTGCTTTCTGTTTGTAATCTCCCTGACATCCAACCAACCAGTGTCTGCATGCCTCCTAATGAAGTAGGTTGTGATCATAGAAGGCCCTCCATACAATTTTGGGCAGTTTCCTCTCCCCAAACCATAGCTCACCCAATTCAACAGGATTTCCTTTTCTATGAGTAGAATTTACAGGCAGGATGTGGGAAATGGGTTGTCTCGGTTGTAAACACCTAAATCAGAATCCAGCTTGCTTTAGGCAGATGAGATTCCTGATAGTTGGAGACAAGGATTCTTGTCCTGGCTAGTTCCTCTACTGTGGTTTTCCCCAGAGTGTCCAGTGTTGTGCTGCTTGGAAGCCTACAAAGGCAAAACCTGACACTTGTTTTCCACCAGCAGCTGTACTGAACCAGCATACTGGTTCTAAACCTAGAATTTCCCTTTATGGTTGTAACTATAGTGGTTGATGATTATCTTCCAAGATTTTGTCTGAATACCCCTTAAAGTGATCTAGAAGTAATGATAGTACATTCTGTAGACTAATTGCTTGTCTGCCCAGAATAAAGTTCCAACCAGTGGTGAGCATCAGCAGGTGCTGAGTCTGGGGCCAGCCAGAATTTCTGCTACTGGTTCTGGCAAACTGGTGCGAACTGGTTGATGCGCACCACTGCTTCAACATATTTTGTGACATTCTGAGTATGACTGTCCTCAACACCAGTTTGCCAGAACCAGTAGCAGACATTCTGGCTGGTCCTGCACATCCCAAGTTTAAAATAAAGTAGTCCTAATTTGGGTGCAATGCAGGGCTTTCCCCCTGGCCACACACACCATACCATGCCCACAGTGTGGTAGTAAAAAAAATGTTGAGCCCACCACTGGTTCCAACCCAAATTTTGAATCAACTGCTAATCCATTTTCACTGAATCGCAATCAGTTCTAGTTGTAATGAGAATAAAGACAGAAATGGAAATAGATAGCCCTAACTGGAGGGGAAATTAATTTAATTTAATTTTTCGATTTGTACGCCGCCCAATCAGGGGAACCCGACTCAATGCACAATGAGCATTGGAATGAAGTGATTCAAGCAGAGACCTCTGTTTGAGAAATCAGATTTAAAGGAGTCTGATGCTTTAAGTCCTGAAGACCAGTTACAAAAATGAATCATGCTGATTTGCAAATTATGTAGAGTAAGAAGAGTGTGTACTGTGCTCTCAAACATTTTCAACAGGGAGGAAATTCCTTCTTCAATGGAAGATTAACAAGCATCTATTTCTGCCCTGAGAGGTACATCTCTCTGTGTGTCACCTTTCTCCAGCTATGCACACTTTTATAAAATTCTTAGGGCCTTGACATCTTCTTAATTAAACTACCCCAAACATATCAGCCTTTAGGGGAAGTCTTTCAGTCAGATCATTTGGGTGATTTTTATATTATAATCTACTATTCACTTTGTCAGAAGTAAGAAAGTCAATGTATCTCTTTTTATTTCTGATCAGCTTTTACTTCTCAATACACAAAAGGTTTTTTGTTTGAGGGAGAGGAACCAATGCTTCAAGGGAAGTGCTTTCCCTTGAGCTGATAAGGAATTTAGGATCAGGTTTGTCTTTGAAATGCATTTGTGTAGCAAACAGCAAGGGACGGGACCCTTTGCACATATCCCATGTCTTCAAGATGCTACAGTCTATTGGACAAGGTATTGAAAGTCTGAAAGGGTAGGTTCCATAGATCTTTGAATCTTCCCAAAACTCGCTGTTTTCCTTTCAAGAGGCTCCAGGGTAGCATAGTTGAACTACAACCACCATGTCAGGTTAAAATAGTAACATTAAATCACATTTTCATCCTTATCAAGAGAAAAATCCTGCGTCTGCTTATCACGCTAATGCATGCATGTTATTTATAAAGCATAACTTTATTTATTATACATACCATAAAGAATTGTTATGTATTTCTTTTTCTTAAAGAACAACATTGTGATACGATTCTCTAGAAATGGGACTTGGATTTGTGCTGGGACTGTGACCTAGGATATGTGAAGTAACAAATCATGTTCAAAATGCTTTACTCTTGCTGCTGAGTAATCACAGTCAGTCCTACCGTATTTAGAATGAAAGTGCAAAACTATAAGTTAGATGGCATGGCTCTCAAATACACCTCACCCCTGGCGACCTTTTTTTTAAATTAACCATCGTTTAAAAATGTACATTTTTAAAATAGAACCTTGTGGAATGTTCAGTCCAACAATTTCTTCTCAGCCATTCATGACAGAGTTAAGATTCTGTGAAATCTGTGAGCGTAATTGGGCCTCCATAAAGGAAAGTGATGAAGATTGTTTTCTTTCTTTATGCTGGAGACTATGATCCAGATGTAAAACCTTGGTGTTTTCACTTACACTTTTTACTAATGCCTCCTAATTTCTGTTTCTTTCTATGTAAATAAAACTGTAAATAAATGTAAAAATTACAAACACATTACTTAAAGCTATGGTGTAATGCTTCATTTTGTTACCTGAAATGGCAGAGCGAACAGTGGCATAGGAACTAGCAAAAAAAATTCCCTCAAAGTTGATAAGGTTCTGATATCCTTTGTATAATGTAATTATGATATGAAAAGACATTTTTCTTGATTAAAGTTTCTTTCAACAATATGGTTTTTCTGTTGCTATTCTTCATACACGAAAGTCATAAGATTTTATTTCACGCTGCTGGAGTTAATGCCCTTTTCAGAGTGTTTACTGAAGAAAACAAAAGAGCAGTACTGTATGTGGTGTCTGTAGTTTATGACACATAATAAGCTCATTGGAAGGACAAATAGTGAAAATGAAGCTAAAGTACTTTGGACATCAAATGAGAAGAGAGGATTCACTTGAGAAAGCCTTGATGCTGGGAAAGGTGGAGGGCAAAAAAAGAAGGGGTTGGCAGAAAATGAGATGGCTAGATGGTATTGTTGACGCAATGGATGCAGAGCTGGGTGGGTTGAGGAGGCTGATGGAGGACAGAGGTGCCTGGTGGCCAATGGTCTATTGGGTCGCAAAGGGTCGGAATCGACTGTGTGACTGAATACCAACAAAATAAGCTGAGTGCTGCCCCCGTTGCTGCGTTCCTGAGTCTGCTTTTCCAGACCATTCTGTGTGGCTTTCTGTTTCATTTCAAGGACTATCCTGAAGAGGGAGGGAGCTGATTTGGTTTGGCCTGTTTTTGTTTTGTTTTCTCTTCCAGATCCGACAGCAAGTAGCACATTTCAGAGGACACAAACATGCATTAGCGTCTGGAAAGCAAGTACTCAAATTGCATGGAAGCAGTAAGCACTAAAATACTGTACTGTGCTGTCATTGCAACTGTCACTGAGCTGCAGCTTGGTGTAAAGTGATTGCCTGATTGTCATGAGCATCTCTTCTTTCCTTCACTCCTAGAGTTCAGGAATGATTACAGACCCTTACAAAGCCAAAGCAGCTTTATCCACACACAATCTCATAGAGGAACAGGTAAGGTAAAGGTTGCCCTTGCTCGAAAGCCAGTCGTATCTGACTCTAGGGTTCGGTGCTCATCTCTGTTTATAGCCAAAGAGCCAGCACTGTCTGCAACTGCAGATGTTTCCGTGGATGTGTGGCAGTCTTGCCTCAACACCTGAGTGCACAGATTGGTGTTTACCTTTCCACTGAAGTGGTCCCTATTTATCTACTTGCAATTTCTTGGTTTTGAACTGCTAGGTTGGCAGGAGCTGGAACAGAAAAGGGAGTTCACTCACATTATGCAGTACCCAGGAATCGAACTCTGACCTTCCAGTCAGTGAGTTCAGCGTCTTAACTACTTGAGCCCCTGCAGTCCCCAGAGGAACAGGACAAGTGTTCAATTTCCCCATATCTTAAAATGGCTTGCTTCTTAAGCCACTGACAGCAAAAGGATCCTTAGCTGCTTTGACAACTGCAAAGCTAGAATTTGGTCCACTCCCAGCAATTGCACGCACTGGAGACAAGCTAAACTTGTACCTACCTGCACCAAAAAAGCAAAAGCCCCTCACATGCTCAAAAATATGCATCCAGGGGCACTATGGGGATGGAGCTGATCCACTCTAGCAGTTGTCTGATTGCTGGAAAAAAAGAACAACCAGTAGAACTCCACAGTGCAGCAATTGGTGGGAAATATCCCTGCCTGATCAAGCCTTTAGTTATTGCTGCTGGTACTTGAGGTAAGGGTCAGGGTGACACAGGACTTGCAAGAATGTCCCTATTGAGACACAGTTACACTATAATGTGGATGGAGAAACTATGGAGGATAATGTCTCCTTTAACAGGTATACCTCTTCTCTTACTCATGGGCATCCATCACAAAGAAGCTTGTCTTAATGGGCTCCCAAGTGATCACACAGCTATTTTCGGAGCTTAAGCATTTGATTGTCCGCTGATGTGTCTGTTCCCTCCAAAATCAACAATCTAACATCTGCTCTGAGAGCAAAGTTGCAGCACACCAGCATGTATTCCAGGCTCACAGATTTCTGTGCTTTCCATTTCCATTGTTTCAAAATATTTTTAAAAATGTTAAAAATGCCAAGTTTTGATGGAAAGACATATATATTGGTTGTTTCTAACAATTTTTTCTTAGGAGCCAGTCTGGAGTGACTGCAGATTCCAGGCTTTTCAAAATTAAGTTACTAAAGATTTCAGGAATGAAAACACATGAGAGGATCTGTAGCCAGAGAATGCCTCTAGGGCCAGACTCATGGATGGAAGATTTGGTGCTCAGTTGGTACAAAGCTAGGGAAGTTCTCCACTATTTGCCAAATGTTCTGTCTGGATGAGATGGAGGAAGGGAATGGAGAAGTAGAGTCTTAACCTTCCACCAAGTGACCTTGATGTATACTACTTCAGTGTCCAATCTGATGCTGTTAGTTCCCAATGTGGTGTGAAGAACATGATAATCCTATAGGGCTTCCTCTTTGAGCTTCAGGCTGGGACCTGGTGAACAGCTCATATTCTGAAAGCTGAAGACTGAAGATAAGCAACATTATGTGAAATGAAGAGGACCAAATTCTGAGGGCAAAAAGGCTGAATAATTCAGCCCTGCATACTTCTGGGACTTATCCTTCTTGCGTCTCAGAAGATGTACCGAGACTTGTCCTTCGTACATGTGGCTCCAGTGTTTCCCAAACTATATTCCATGGAACACTGGTAGACTTCAATTCCCAAAAGTCAGTACATTGGCTGATCAGAGCTTTAGGGAATTGACTTAGGATTCTGGGAATTGAAGTTCAAAAAACAAAGATTGGAAAACACTGGGCTAGAAATACTACATTTGCAGATGTTGGAACTTGCTATTTTTTAATTCTGTTTCTGCTCTTGGAATATTTGAATGCTATTTGTAAATGCAGTTGAGTGATTGTCCAGCTTACTTCTATAAGAACATGCAGAATCTTTTCCCTGCTTATTTCTAATTAGTCATAAAAATAGTAGACTTAAATAGAGCAAGCCCAGTTTACCTTCATCCTCACCCACAGGTAGGCTATCTCAACCAAGAACTTTGCCAAATTGAAATGTAACTTGGAGTGATAATAAATTTTCACCCTTCAAAATAAAAGAGAATCAATCACCCAACAAACCTGTTCCATCAAGATCTAGAAGTGTGGCATATATGGTCTTTTTCCCTTCCAGCAGGCTCTAATAGGTGGTGTGGACAAAGCAAGCATCTTCATAAGGAAAGGGTCATTACAAAACAACAAGATCAGGCTTGTAATTCACAATTTACTTGTGTGAGTAAAGGGGAAATCCCTATGATATTCCTCCACAACCCACACACCATGATATGAAGATGGCCAGAGATTGAGAGCATTTTTAAGTATTTATGAAAGAACAAAAACTAGCAAAGCCTAACAGAGTCTAAACCCAAGAGATCTGGTACCTAGACCTCAGCTCTAATGGATCTAACAATCTACCATTAACTTATTCATCAAGATCTTACTAAAATCTTGGCAGTTTTTCAACTCTGAGTTTGAGAAGCCAGTGTGGGGCGGGGGTGAAATTCTGGCTCAAAAAAACCCTCTCTCTCTCATCCTGAAGAACCCAGTCTCTCCCCCTCCATCTCCCAACCACATATCCATTATGCGTGAACCTGAACTGAACAGAGGTTACAACGCTGAAAAGAGTCAGAGGGGAGCAAGCCTACCTTTGTTTAGATTGCTTGGCAATGAATCCAACTTTTGGCTTGAAGAAGCAATCTCTCTGTGGAAGATGCTGAAGTGTGCTGAAAAGCTGGAGATGAATGCTATGTCTTCTAGTATGGATCGTATGCAAGATGACTAAATTTGGCAGGGGAATGGCTACAAAATGTCTTTCAGATTAAAATCACAGAAAACCGCCATAAAGGAGCTGACTGTTGTAATTTGTGTAACTCTTTGGGAAAGTGCCTGTCTTCCCAGCATTCTTGTTCTGTGTAGCTTTCTATCAATGCTTCCCTTCTACAAAAGATTTAGCACACATTGATCAAAACAGAGATTATGGTCTGGGTAGGTAACATCTGCATTCACAATACAACTCTGACAATTAAATGCAGATTTACTTAGTCATTTTCTTCCAGGAAATGTGTGCCTCAGTGAAGCTCTAAAGCTAAGCCATGCTTTAGAAACACACCAGACACTTATAATGGTGGTTTGCTACATGTCCTTCATTCTGTCCAAAGTCAGCAAAACTCAACAGTTTGCAAACAAGCCATAATCAATCCAATTTGCACTCTTGGACATCTGCTTAACTAGAAACAAATTTGTAACGGGGGAAAGGAAGCAGCGGATACACCCAAATGAAATGCTTGCTCAATCCCCATAATTATAAAGGAAGTCTTTTATTTTATGTAAGTGTTATTTCAAGACAGTGATTAGCACTGGATTCAATTGTCCAAGAATTATATTGATGTTTGCATAAGGTTTCCAGACCGCTCTACATGGGGCTGCCCTTGGTGACCATTCGGAGGCTTCAGCTGGTCCAGAATGCGGCGGCTCGGGTGGTGATGGGGTGCGGGCGCTATGCTCGGGCCTCACCACTGCTCCGGGAGCTGCACTGGCTGCCAGTATGCCTCCGGGTGCAATTCAAGGTGCTGGTTATTACCTTTAAAGCCCTATATGGTAGTGGGCCAGGATACCTAAGAGACCGCGTCACCCTAAGAACGTCTGCCCGTCCCACCAGGGCGGATCGGAGGGGCTCTCTTGTTACTCCATCAGCTAGGGATGCTCACCTCACGAGCACTAGGAAGAGAGCCTTCTCTGTGTTCGCCCCGGCCCTTTGGAACCTCCTTCCGACAGAGCTGCGCCTGCAGACGGAGATCCTGCCCTTCCGAAAGGGCGTAAAGACCTGGCTGGCGGGTCAAGTGTGGGGACACAGTAATGCAGGTTTTCACCTAGGATGGCTGATTTAAGGGCAGCCATCCTTCCTCCCACTTGGCATCTGTATCTGTATTTGCATCGGTTTTTAGCTGTTTTATTGTTTTAGTGTTTTAAATTTTTATGAATTATTATTAACTTTTAAGGTTTTTATATATTGTTATGACCATTACCTATGACGGTAATGTATGTTGTAAGCCGCCCAGAGTCGGGTCTTCCCGATTGGGGCGGGATATTAAATGCGAATAAATAAATAAATAAATAAATAAATAAATAAATAAATAAATAAATAAACTTGCTATGGTTAATTGATAAAGTTTCAGGATGTCTCTCAGAAGAGTAATTTGATTGTGACTAGGCATGGGACCCAGATATGCAACATTTTAATTAGCTACAGCACATTATACAAATATTTCACAAATCGCAATTGGATTCTGGCCATTGTAACCCAAATGTGGAACAGAGCTTCTGTAAAAGAAAAAATTGTTTTTTATTTTATTTTTTAAAAATTAGGGAAACCGAAAGGAATCTTAATTAATCTGATCTGTAGTAGCGATGTCTGTCCAGACATCCTGCTACGGCAATGGAGTAGACCACACAGCCAGTGACTCAATGCCAAGTGTCAGGCGGCAGTTAACTAACCTAACTCCCTAAAGGGGCCAACGGCTACAGGCGGATGAGCCCCTTTAGGCGGGGTGATGGTCCCCTCAGTGGAGAAAATGTCATTGGAAACCATTATATTGGGCCCAACAGCAAAATGAGTGGAGGAGGAACTCTGATTCCCAGTGGTCATGGAGGCAGAAAAGGCCATGTCAGATGGACTGGCTGTGAAGACGCACCTTAATAATATCCTCACGGGTGTGGCAGTCTATTGCAGTCCTGGCGTTAAATCCTGCATGTCTCATTTCATGTATCCCACAGGAGATGACTCTGAGATCATAGTGTGTGGGTCACTTCATGGCAAGCTGGGATCCACCTTAAACAAATTTATGCCAATGACATTTTCCCTGCTTCAGGAAAAAATGCATTTGCAGATATAAGTTGCAGTTGTTGTTGACAATGAGTAGCAACTCTTACTTTCCAGTAAATGTTTGAGCTTCACAACCAGCAGTTCCATCATCTCTATATAGCAGGGGTAGACAACATGTGGCTTGATCGTCACATGTAGGCTTCATCCTAATGTCAAAAACCATTTGCAAGTGATTCGTTTCATAATAGTGAGACCATAGTCTTAGGGAATTATGATGTTTCCCCAGGTAACCAGGCAATGAGACAATTCTCCAACTGGGCAATGCTAGAGAACTGACTTTGATGTGGAAGATGGCTTTAAAGCCTGATACAGTACCTGTATCCTGTCACTTCCAGCTGATACTAGAGCTCACTATGTGTGTTTTTGTGACACTTGTATAATACTGTCATACCAAAGGCTGGGAGCAAAAGTTCAGCCCATTGTGCTATTTCCAGCGAGGTGGTCAATGGAACACCAGCACTGTGACTTACAAGACTTCTCAATGTAGAAGCTCTTGCAGAGCTAGAACAGGGCCGGGGGGGGCGGGGGGGGGAGAGACAACTCAGTGGTCTGTTCCACAATCAGTTGGCCCAGAATCAAATTTGGCCCAGTTCCTAACCTCTGCCTGCCATTTGTATGGCAAAAATCCCATCACTGATAAGTAGATGATCATTGAATATAATGCATTTGATTCCATCTAATGTAATAATGTTGAACCACTATTCCTAAACAATACAACATTTATGATCATTTGCAATATTCTATATGTGAAGTCTAGTAAAACAGAGGTTGATAAATCAGATACAAAGCTGTCTTTTGTCTTTATCAACTGAGAACCTCAAGACTATACTAGAGGGACAATATTAAAAACCAAACTTGAAAGGCATTTCTGGAAGAGTTGAACAACCTAAATGTTTCCTCCCAGATTTTCAAGTATGCAATAGCTAATGCATATGTGCACACACGCACGTACGCACACACGCACACACCTGCGAATCTTGACTAGAAATGACTTGACGTTCATTATTTGCCTTCCATATGAACGATTAAGTAACAAAACTTCAGCTACTATACGTTATGTAATACAGACTATCTAAAAATGCCTGTTGAAACAAAACAGTTGTCTGGTATCCATACATTTAATGAACCATGCAGGTATGGGCCATGCTGCTGATCGTTAAAGCTGGAAAATGACGTCGTCTTTTGCCTTTGACTTTTAGGTACTGAATTTGGTCGTTTTGCTGATGGGTAATTTCAAGAGCCAAATTCTCAAGTGGGAAGATTGAATGTTCATTTTGTGAATGGGTTTGCGTGTGAAATAATAGTCAAAGTAAAACTGGACATCCACAAGTTGAGAGTATATTTTGAGACACCTTCTCCCTTCTGTAGATTATACTGTTGCCTGGATTAGTATGCCAAAATTTACAAGGCACTGTCATTTTTGTTTTTAATAATGTTGTAATCTCTCTGAATAACCTTGACATAAGTTTAGTGTTAGATTCCTCTTGCAGTTAGATTCCTCTTGCAAAGAAAATAATGTACTTCAGCTAGCAATTCTACTTGAAATAACTGTATATCAGAGTTGGCAAAGTGCAGCCCACAGGACGACATGTCACCTTTTTTTAAGGGGAGGAAGTCTGATTTGCTGCTTTCCACCATTCATTGGGCTTACCATACATGCACATATCCATTTTTTTAAAATTGCCAATAAAAGGCATGATTTTTTTTTTTTAGTGAGAAAAAATATTTTGAGGGGTTGGAGATGCAGCTATAAGCACAATTATCTAATATCTGTGGGACCACCCAACCTTGCTATATGTTTATATGCAGGCTAAGTAGGAGCACATATGTGTCAACAGGTAGTGTAAAAGATATTGCGTAAAATAATGTGTGAGTGGGTGGGTGAGGGGCAAAAAGATAACAAAAGATATGGGCAAGAGTAGAATCTTATTTCAGTTATGCTTCAGCTATGGAACATCGAATTGATCCAAAGTTTTCACTGCAAAACGTGTCAGAATACAGTAATACCTCAGATAACGCTAAAACTTGGTTCCAGAAATCTTAGCGTTATCCAGGTTTTAACGTTGTGCAACACATTGATTGCACAACATTTTAAAAAAAAAAAAGCCCAGTTTCTGATGAGGAAAGGGAACAGGGGTTGATCCAGCTGCCTCTTTGGAAAGGGCAGCAGGGATTCCATGCGTGGAATCCCCACTGTTATTTCCAAAGAGGCAGGCGAATTGAGCCAAGCCCCAAAGTCGGTAGGACTGGTCTCCAACTTAGGGGCTTGGCTCCCCAGTAGTTTGAGTGCCAGTTTCCTTGGAGTGAGGGTGCACACGCGTGGTCTCCCCTCCAAAGAAACCAGTACTCTGAACATCTGAGCACCGGTTTCCTTGGGTGGGGTGAGGGTGTGCATGCACACTCTCACCCAGAGGAAACTGACGCTCTGAGCATCTGAGTGCCAGTTTACTTGGGGTAAGGGTTTGTGCGCGGGTGATCTGCCCCCCAAGGAAACTGGCACTCTGTGCGTCTGAGTGCCATTTTTTTAGGGTGAGGGTGTGTGCGGTCTGCTCCCAAGGAAACTGGCACTCTGATCATCCGACAGCCGGTTTCCTTGGGGGGGGGGGGTGTGCATGCACACACACTTGTCACCCAGAGGAAACTGGCGATCTGACACTTGGGTCTACAGAAGCTCCCTTGCCCTACCCCAGCAACGGGGCCTCTGGAGATCTCTGTCCCAAAGACCGCAGGGCTTGTCTCCAGCCCTGTGGGCTTTGGGGCAGAGATCCACATTGGGGAATTTGAAGAAAACTTTTGCATCGCAGTGCAAAAGTTTTATCAAATTCCCCAACATTATCCGGTTCTAACACTGTGCAGTGCACACGTTAACCAGGGTATTACTGTTCTTCATTTCAAACAGGACAAACACTTCCACGTATTCAGAATCAAAGCCTTTGAACACACTGCCCTTCTAATATACTGTTCTTGTGCACAGTCTTGAGGAATTCATGATCAAAGAGCATGTGAAGGTTAACTGTTCTCTTATGACCCCCTCTTATGAACTCTAGCGCAAGCAAGCTGCAATATTTCTTTCTCTGGAGCTGTTTTATTTGGAAGCACAATTGTTTAAAACATGGCTACAGCTGGGGTGGAGGGGAGAATGGCTACACATCATTTAAATCAGTTACTTGGCATCTCCTTGAGCTGTGGAGATGAATCAGCGTAGAAGGTGGCAAACATCTGCATGTGCTCCTCATTGGCGTTAGTGCAGGGGTCCCCAAACTACAGCCCACGGGCCAGGGCCAGATCATGTGATGTCACCATCTGGCCCACAGACCAGTTTGTTGTTGACACCGGAAGTGCCAAAATCGCAGCAAAAACACACTGGGGAAAAAAATCAAAAATAGTGCCAAATTGTTCCTCCACTTCTCCCTCCTCCAAGGGAAGCGGCAAAGGAAAAAACACCCAGAAACTAGGCACAAATTCACACACCACCAGCGCCAACAGAACCATGTTACCGACCCACTCAGCTGTTTCAAGGGGTGTGGTCAGCCCCCACTGGGAAAAGCTTGGGCACCCCAGTGGGTACATCTAAGCACTCATGGGCTTGTCATTTGGTTTTGAGATGAAGGCAGTGGGATGCCTGATAAATATGTATCATGCCAGTAAGGCACTCAGTTAGGATTACGCCACTGGAAGAGTATGATTCCCCCCACACACACTGCAAAATGGAGAGGGTTAGTAGAGGATGTAGTTTAAAATGAAAAAAGGTAGACAAAAGGAGATTAACACATTCTAGCCCCAACATAACGCAGCAGCGTTCTACTGTTAAATCAGTAACAATGCATGAGAAATACAGTAACAGCTGTAACAATAGTAGCCAAAATCTTGTTGCTTTGTAAATTGTATTAGAGTAGGTCCACTGAATCAACACTCAACTCCTTTGTAAGCTTCACTGATTCAAATGGGTCTATTCTAATTGTGATTTACTACACTAAACAGGATTTTAGCTAATATATGGGGAGCGTTTTCTGGGACATTTGTTTCCATGAATCTGTAGCTATTTGTGTGAAAGAGCCAACCAAGACAATGGGCTTAGGTGATTCAGCTCAAATAATATTTTATTAAACCCAGCATGACACAATTATCTAATAAATCAGTTCCCTCTCAAAGATGGTTATTAGCTAAAGGACAAGGACCTTACCACAGACAGGGCATATATATGATATGACCAGAATTATGTGGGTTTCTTAATGACACTTACCTTCACCTACAGGCTCTCCCTTATAATCATTCTGCTGCATGCTCCTAATACAGTACAAGGAAAAGGAAATCATAACTGGACCTTAATTTGAGACAATGGCCACCAAGTACTCAGATAATTGGCTTGCTGTCCTAATTAGGGCTTACCCGGCTATAGCTAGAAAAGGAATCATTAAACCTTCTCCCCTGTCTTAATAGGAAAGCTGCCACCCATGTGGTGAGGACTTGAGAGACTTCATATGCACCCAATACAGAACACAATTCCTGGAATTATTGAAATGAAGTTCTGTGAAGCACATTCTGGCTTCATCCATCAAAGGTCTAATAGCTTCTGGGTTATGTTATGGAAATGTCTTGCATGCAGATTTTAAGACCGGCTGGTACAAAGGTAGCACATCAACTTTTGCCTGAACTACAGCACCATCTTGTGACAACAGTAACTTCATTACTAAAAAGCTAACTTGTTCTTGCTAGACCAGGGATCAGCAAACTTGGCTCTCCAGATGTTCTTGGACTTCAATTCCCAGAAGTCCTGATCAGCAGGCATACTGACTTGGGCTTCTGGTAATTGAAGTCCAAGAACACCTGTAGAGCCAAGTTTGCAGATCCCTGTGCTAGACTGTTGAACAAGACTATTAAATAGGCCTTATTTTCTTCAAAACACAATTCTTTTCCCCTTAAATCATTATTAAACTGAACTGATCATAACTGGAAACCACTTCAGTCCGTATAATCCAATACTATTCACCATACTCACTGCAGATAAATGTAAGTATTCTTGGAGATATCCAGTTAGTCAGTACCTATATGGGAATCTAGCCCACCATTGGGTCTACTGCAGGGACAGGCCAGTTGCTCCTAAATGTGGAGATAAGACAGTCTGTTGGAGTGAACCAGCTCCACACCAATAATATATGCACCTTTCTGGACCTGTCAGGGGCTTCTACTTCTGTTGGACAGGTATGATTACTCTGGTTAGGTTCATTGTGTTCATTGACTGGAAAGAAACAGAAGTGAGCATTCCCCTGTTAATTTGTCAGTATTGTGAAGCGGCTAAAGAAATTCAATTTAAAAACTTCTTTATCTCTATTGAGAGATTGAGGAAGTTATTTTTAAAAAAGTAAAACAAGGGCATTGCACATAAACCAAATTATATTACAAAAAGATATCAGATAGTAAATAAAACAAGGCAAAAAAGACAAAAACATTGTGGTATCCTAACAGAGATGCGGGACATCATGCAGGAGGCAGCAAGAAAAACCATACCAAAAGAAAAGAAGCGTAAGAAAGCTAAGTGGTTATCCGAGGAGGCTCTTAAAATAGCGGAGGACAGAAGGAATGCAAAATGCCAAGGAGAAAGGAAAAAATACAATCACTTGAATACAGAATTTCAAAGAAAAGCAAGGCGAGATAAGGAAACGTACCTGAACGAACAGTGCACAGAAATAGAGGAAAACAATATCAGGGGTAGGACTAGAGATCTTTTCAAAAAAATTGGGGAACTCAAGGGAACATTTAAAGCGAAAATGACCATGACAAAAGACAAAGATGGCAAGGAGTTAGCAGATGCAGAAGAGATTAAGAAAAGATGGAAAGAGTACACAGAGGAACTATACAAAAAGGACCTCAACACCCCTGATAATCACAATGATGAGAACATTGAACATGAGCCAGACATTCTAGAGAGTGAAGTCAGAAAGGCCCTAAAAAACACTGCAAACAACAAAGCCAGTGGAGTTGATGGTATCCAAGTTGAACTTTTCAAAGCACTACAAGATGATGGAATCAAATTATTGCATTCTATATGCCAGCAGATTTGGAAAACAAAACAATGGCCACAGGATTGGAAAAGATCTGTATACGTTCCACTCCCCAAAAAGGGTAATGCCAAAGAATGTTCAAATTATTGAACAATTGCGCTCATCCCTCACGCTAGCAAGGTGATGCTCAAGATAATACAGGATAGACTGCAACAGTATGTGGAGAGAGAATTACCAGAAGTGCAGGCGGGTTTCAGAAGAGGCAGGGGGACTAGAGATCACATCGCCAACATAAGATGGATCATGGAAAAAACAAAGGAATATCAGAAACAAGTCTACTTCTGTTTCATTGATTACACGAAGGCTTTTGATTGTGTCGACCACAACAAAATGTGGCAAATAATTAAGGAAATGGGAATACCAGAACACCTTATATGCCTCATGAGAAATCTGTACATGAATCAAGAAGCAACAGTTAGGACAGAAAATGGAATGACGGAGTGGTTTGGAATAGGAAAAGGAGTAAGACAAGGCTGCATTTTGTCACCATGCTTATTCAATTTATACACAGAGCACATAATGCGCAATGCAGGAATGGAGGAATCACAATTTGGGATCAAAATTGCTGGAAGAAACATCAACAATTTGAGATATGCAGATGATACCACCCTCATGGCAGAAAGTGAGGAGGACCTAAAGAAGCTCCTAATTAGGTTGAAAGAAGAAAGTGAAAAAGCTGGCTTGAGACTCAATATCAAGAAAACCAAGATAATGGCAACAGGCCCTATCAGTCCCTGGAAAATAGATGGGGAAGAAGTAGAAGCAGTGACAGATTTTACTTTCTTAGGATCTAAGCTCACTGCAGATGGTGATTGCAGCCATGAAATAAAAAGGCGACTGATTCTTGGGAGGCAAGCGATGAGAAACCTGGGGAGCATAGTGAAGGACATCACATTGAAAACAAAAATTCGCATAGTCAAGGCAATGGTATTCCCTGTTGCAATGTATGGTTGCGAGAGTTGGACCATTAGGAAAGCTGAACGGAGAAGAATAGACGCCTTTGAGATGTGGTGTTGGAGGAGAGTTTTGAGAGTCCCATGGACAGCGAGGAGAACAAATAGGTCAATCTTAGAAGAAATCATCCCTGACTGTTCCTTAGAAGGTCAAATAATAAAGATGAGGCTAAAGTACTTTGGACATCAAATGAGAAGAGAGGATTCACTTGAGAAAGCTTTGATGCTTGGAAGGGTCGAGGGCAAAAGAAGAAGGGGACGGCCCAAGATGAGATGGCTAGATGGTATCGTGGAGACAATGGGCACAGAGCTGAGCGAGTTGAGGGGGATGGTGGAGGACAGGAGTGCCTGGCGGTCAGTGGTCCATGGGGTCGCAGAGGGTCGGAATCGACTGTGCGACTGAACAACAAAAAAGCCAAATACTGTATGAGAGAAATTGAAAACTTCATGAAAACAGGAGGAAACAAGAGGGAGCAACAAATGGGATTTTGTTTGCTTTGGGGGGAACATATTATTATATGTTTAACTGAATGTTAATGTAATATCATGTTTTATTTAGTCTATCTTTCCCTTTGGATCCATTTTCTAAAAAGCAGAATAAAAATGAAAATAAGCAATCAATCTTTAATGATAGGATTTTATTTCTTTTAAAAACTAAGAAATATCTTCTAAATAACAGTGGCTCAAGTGGGTAAGATGCTGACTGGAAGGCGGCAGGTCAGCAATTTGATACCCGAGTACTGCAGGACGGAATGAGCTCCCGTCTTTGTCCCAGCTCCTGCCAACCTAGCAGTTTGAAAGCAAGAAATTGCAAGTAGATAAATAGGCACCACTTCGGTGGGAAGGTAAACAGCATTCCATGCGCTCCAGTGTCTAGTCATGCCTGCCACATAATCACAGAAACGTCTGCAGGAGCAGACAGCACTGGCTCTTCGGCTAAGAAACAGAGATGAGCACTGAACCATAGAGTAGGATACAACTGGCTTTCGAGCAAGGGGGACCTCTACCTTCACCTAGCATTTGAAAATGCAGATAGAAAAGATGATCACGATAGCCATAAAGCACACACATGGTTCATAACTTTAAGCTTTATTCCATAGGTGAAATACAGAGCTTCTTCTCAGAAAGGCTGAAGATGTAGGGCGATTCCCAATTATTATTTTTTTGGTACTCTTTTGTATCCCACAAAGAGGCTAGGCAGAGTTACAAAGTACAGGGTTCACATTGCATTATACACAGTTTACACAGTATCTGGGTATACAGACAAGTTGTATTTAATATAGTTATTTACCTTCATAATATTGGACTACATTTTAGCATCCTCGTGCAAGCCAAATTCTGCTCTGGCTCTTGAAAATTGGCATTATTTCCTAACATTTTTCTCCTACATATTATTCAAATTAACTGTGCAGTATTCCTTGGAAAACAAATGCTAGATACATATTATTCAGAAAAATTACATTATTTAACCTTTTTAAAAGAGTAGATTTAAATTTCTTTTTTCCCCCACCTAAAATAAGGTGTTATCTGTATTAAAAATACAAATACTTCCCATTTTAAGATATATCCCACTTCATAAACTGTCAGTCATTAAAACATTACTGTAATCAAGGTCCAAATACAAATTTATTATTTTCATTCCATTGTACATCGCTGGAGTTCCCATTAACCATGAACACAGGAATCTTTTAATGTGGGCTTAGATTCAAAATTCTTAAAATATGCAGCGGAGAATTAACATCTTCTGAACATGGATTGAAGGGCCTACAGCATTTCTGAACAAAACACAATGTGGTTTCCTACAGACGGAGTCCTTTTTTTCTTACCACAGGTGCTACCACACAAGACTGCATTAGACAAGCACAGCAATAGCTTTGTTAATGATAAATGTTAAGCTTGTGATTATATAGTCACTTAAAAGGAAACTATATACCCAAAATTTAAACAGATCTCTTTTACAAGACAAACTACTAGGAATGTTAGTGAAATATCAAACTAAATTTATCTTCAAAGCCCTCTCACATATACAAATTACTGTCTATAATCTAAGATGTGGCAATATCTGTAACCCTGTATTTTTACAACAGCCTGACAACATGACATTTATTATATATAAAAAAGAATAGTCCAGTGGGTGATATATTTGTTGAAAGAGTTTAAATGTACCTCTCCTTTAAATAATATACAGTACTTGACACATCTTCTGGATTTCTGCTTAATACAATTATACACATGGGGGGAAATCATTTAACATTATTTGTATACAATTATTATGACTTCCTGTATCACCGGAATAAAGTGCTAAAAATCCTACAATTAATATTTTCCATTTCCAAAAGGAAGCTGGATCAATTTGCAGTTGATCTAGAGCAGCATTACATGGAGCAAAATCTAGACTATGAAAATTTGTTTTCTAAAAACCTGATTTATGCAATCCCAATACTGGCCCTCAGATCTCCTATACACCTGGCAGTAATGTGCGTACTCTATACGTAGGTTCATAACATAGGTTCATAAAATATTACAATTGTGTGGGAAAAGCTATATCTGCCACAGTTTACGGTGCTTTCAGTGGCATAATGATATTATTTCAAAATGCA